>JAWWUD010000056.1:0-600000 GCA_033964015.1 Scolanthus callimorphus
CGATTCACAAATCCAAAACTACAGACTTTAACATCGAATGTGCATTTATTAATTAATAAAGTTTATTGCCATTGGGATTATTTCCTGTGTTATCATTTCAAAATACTAACAGAGCAATAATATTTATCAGTTTCTGTTACTTATTTATGGCATCATTTAGTATATAAATTGGCCTCCATTACGCAGTGTCGAATTGTGCTTGATTTTGTTATTTTAAGGTGTTGTAATTAATGGGACCACGCGGTATTGCGATATCTACGTCAGCCAGCTTGGAAATAGTGGAAGAATTTAACTGGGAAAATTTGAATTCCTAGCAAATGAGTGACCTTTTCCTGTGGGTTCCTGGAAAAAATCCTGTGTTGAAGAGCTGTAGGAGCTTTGAGTGGTGTAATAACTTTATTTATGTATGGATTCCTTTCACATTTAAAGTGTTCATGAAAGGAGCCATGCATCTAAAAATACAAAGTTCAAAAAGTCTTAATCTTAATCTAATTAAGTAATACGATAAAATGTGAAGGAAAACCAGTTGGTTTAATTGACGTCAAATGGTACAGAGATGATTACCATTGGTCACGAAAAACCAGGAATTCTGAGACCCTATTCACACAAGACCAGTACAAAACCAGATTGGTACAATTCTGGTATGGTACAGTCGCCTGTCACATGGGACTTGCGGTACCGGACCAATTTTGGCATGTGTGAACACTGTTGCAAAACGTGCCAGAATTGTACTGCTACCGTATGAACAGGCTGTAGCATACCAGGTCCAGTTGCACTGGTCCGGTTTTGTACTGGCCTCATGTGAATGGGGTCTGAATGGAATGCCAATGGTACAGTAACTTTTTGGGGTTATCCCAGTTGGGATGACTGGACAAGCTTCAGAGGTTGTTGCATCTAGACTTGGAATGGTTATCTTATTTGGTGATGGATTTGTTCCAATTGGCACAAGGTCTGAAGATTGTCCACTTGTCTCAACCTGAATAATGGAAAACTTGACTTTGCCACAGGCATTTTATCCAGAGTTCCTGGTTATAATGAAATTCTATACAAACCCCTATAGTGGTTGTAATAAACTTTAAAATTCATTTCCCTAGGTTGCAATCAAGATTTCAAAAGATGAAATATTAGCCAATAGGTTTCATACTTTCTAGTAGCCAGATATTTGGCCACACATTGCTTGAATCAACAAAAAAAAATCCCTTTTTTTTTCTATGTCAAGTTTTAGGTATTGGAACCAGTATGTGTGTATTTTGCAAATCATCAGAGCAAGATGAAGAGAAGTTTGGCAAGTTTCTGACTGATAAGCAAAGTAACATTGCTGTGCACCAGTATTGTATGGTAGGTATACAGGCTTTGCATGAAAAAAAAAAAATTAAGTAACCGTGCTTAATATATAGCACTTATCCTCACAGCTCAAAGCGCTTTACATTAACGGATAACTCATCCTATAGAAGCCAGCTAGAAACCACAGGAATCCATAGTAATATCATAACTATGCTGCCATGACACCTGGGTCCGGTTGCTCGAAAGTGGTTTAGCACTAATCCAGGATTTTAATTACCATGGTGACTTGATGGTTTTGTTCAGAACTAAACCTGGTTTAAATTTAATTCACCTTTGAACAACCCGCGCCTGGCATGTTAGGCAGTCGGCTACAGAATCACTCTAGATGTTCAGGTAAATTTTGTTGTGTTGCAACAGTTGTGCTCTAGCAATGTGAAAGGGATTAATCCATTCAGTTTCTCAAAATCACTCAGCGGATTCCTCAATATACTCACCATTTCGCCTGTCCACACGTATCCGGATATTTTTGAATCCGCAACTTTTTCTTTCTGGATATGGCTATCGTCCACATGCATCCAGCGAATTCGCAGACAAATCCGGTCATCGTATCAGAAAATATCCGGATTCGACAGTCCACACGTATCTGAAATGTTATCGGATTCAAAAATTTCCACTCTGGAGAGCAGATTCAAAAATATCCGGATTTGTCTGCGAATTCGCCAGATGCGTGTGGACGATGGCCATATCCAGAAGGAAAAAGTTGCTGATTCAAAAATATCCAGATACGTGTGGACGGGGCCTTAATTGGGACCTCTGACAGCATTTAGTCATTACAAAAGACAAAACTAAACTGGTTGCAAACTTTTGAGTAGCTGAATTTTTTTAGTCACAAAATGGTATGATTCAATCACAAGTGACTCATTCAGGTGCAATTTGCCGCCCTGCTTCAGAGTAACTGTTAATGTTAAGTGGTATGGTTATTGTGTGATTCCAGAAATTATCTATACCCCTTCTACATTAAGGGTTTGAGATGTGACTCCCCACCCCTCTGGAATTTCCAGTGAAAAACTATAGTAGACTGCTTGCAGCCCCTTCTTTGGCGAATGTCCGTAAATCTATCCCTCTCCTGAGAAACTTGACACTTGTAAACAAATTGAAGTGCGCCGCAGGTAAAAAACATTTCCCTGGATTTACAAATTCGCTGAAGAAGTGGCTGCAAGCAGTCTAAAACTACAGTGAATGTGCAATGGGAAAATAAAAGGCAATCAATCCCCCACCCAACCCCACCCCTCTGGAATTTCAAATCCCTTCCATTGGGGAGTGTATGGATATTTTTTCTTGACTCACACATTATGCAGCTTTTGATGTTTGTTATTATTTTCTTGTAACAGCTTTTTGCATCTGGTCTGGCTCAAAATGGACAAGACAATGAAGGTTTTGATGGATTCTTGTGTAAGGATATCCTCACTGAGCTCAGGAGAGCCAAAAACTGGTGATTATTATAATAGATTGAATTTCAGGCATTCCTTTGCTCACAATCAGTACAGTGTCTTTTTCAAATACCGTCTTTTTATGGTAGCTTTTGTGAAGGTTCTGTGACATCACCATCAAAATTTCTTGTTCTGACCTGGATTTTTGCCATCAGCTGCTGTGTGGGTTTGTGAAATTATAATGGTTTTGGTGTTCAACATATTTTATGGTGACCACAGCTGGAAATAATTTTTCTTACTTGATTGGAGATATTGATTGGTCAATTTTGATTGGACAATGTCAGATGACAGTAATTTTCAGCTCTGGTGAAAATGCATGGTGGCAAAATTTTTGGACAACACTAAAAAAATGAATAACTAATATGCGCAGAAAACGTTTGTGTTTTGTGTTTGATGTGGCAGAGCCTTCCTGCCAAGCCACTACAATGACTGCCTTTTTGTCACTGAAGATAGAAATACTGTACTCACTCACATGCTATGTTATCTGTCATGTTTATTAGAATCACAGGTCTGGTGTTGCATGTCTTTAATACCCCATCTCCATAAAACTCAGTCAAAGGCATCACCGGCCTGTAGTCCTGATATCTGAGGTCCTCTTTTAGTACCTCTGACCAACTCTTGTGGGGTCATCCTCTTGACCTTCTCCCGGGCACTTTAAAGGAGCAAATCTTTTCTGTCCATGACAGGCTCCGCTGGACATGACCAGACCATCTGAGATGCTCCTGCCGAGGGCAGTATCAAATATCTTTTATGTTGAGCTTAATGTTGAGCTTACCACTGTATGCATTGCTACGTGACCTCAAAATTCACTGTAATTGCGATTGGCGATTCACAGCAAAGGAATTGTAATTGTCAGTTTTCTTGAGCCAGAAAGTTAATCATTCTAGGCCAGAAATGCACAAGGATAGCTTACAATAATTTTAGTTGATTTTGCAATCAATGTCGACCCTCTGAAGTAGCCGATTCCAACGTTTTGGTTTTGATTGATGGCTAAAAATCGCCCATCGCAAAAGCGAATTTTGAGGTCGCGTAGCAATGCATGCAGTGGTAATAGACGAACATAAAAATCTTACCTATAATTATTGGTAACATGACATATCTTCCCTTCAACAGAGATGCTCATACTGTCACAAGTGTGGAGCCTCTATTGGCTGTGTGGAATCCAGATGCCCAATGAAATTTCACTACAAGTGTGCCATCCAGAAACATGCATTATTTCAATTCTTTGGAAGTTTTAAGTAAGTTACACACCAAGTTAGAGTAGATTTCAGGTGACTGTCGCGAGTAATAATTGGTACCAGTAATCACTCTGCTTGAGCACATCTGTAGGCTTTAATCAGAGTTGTTGTCTAAACACTTTGAGATTGGTTTCTCTACAGTACATCATAAATGTGCCCTTACTAATACATAACACCTCTCAGGGACCCCTCTCCCACCCCCCAGAAGGGGGAAGAAAAAATTTACAAGAGAATGTTAGCCTGCATAGGCCTACAGAATATTGGAATACCCTGGTAGTAGGTTTGATTTTACAATTACGGACCTGCATGCACAGGGAGGGGATCATTACCCGATGGCTTAGCCAAGTAATATCCATTTATTAATCCTATTGCAGTATAAGTACACTGAATTACAGGCTCAGCCAGCCAAAAACACCAGTACGCATGTTGGTACTTAAAGTTAAAGGGGCTCTCGCACGCCTGTTGGCCACTTCTCTGACACGAATATCAGTCAAATTGCAATCCAATTCCATCCTCTTGATAACAGGTCAAAACAACCTAGGATTGCATTTGTCTAACACTTGAAAGGTTTTTCTATTAATCTGGAGGATTATTTTGATTACTATGGGCAAATGTAAATGCGTTTTCATGGTTACAATTTTACTTATTTTTTGTCCACGGTGGACAAATATTGAGCATGCGAGAGCCCCTTTAACAGTTACAAAATTATTAAATCTATTTGTATTGCCTGAAATGGGGCATGCTGGCTGCAATCAGAGATTTTACGCTAGAGAAGGCATAATAGGGACAGGCAATATTGACCTTAATGACCATGGTACGTATCTGGCTACCTTAACAAACTTGGTGCATGTTGATTCTCTTCTCTCGAACAGTGTGGCTAGATTAGCATTGGTCAGAGCATCAGCGTAGCTTGACATCAGTGTAATATCTACCACACCCATTACAGCATAATCAGAGATTATTAACCAAGAGGTCTGTATGGGAAATATCAGACCGAGGTCTTGCAGTACGGACCGAGCGATTGCGAGGTCTGTACAAAAGACCGAGGTCTGATATTTCCCGTACAGACAGAGTCAGTGAGGTTAATAATTTGTTTATTATATGGCTCATTTAAAATTGAATTATATTTGTCTACGTCCGGGAAACAGGGCTAAATACAAAAAAATATAGCCCGTGGGCAATACACAAAATACAGCCTGTGCGCCAGCCAATCAGATCACAGGAAATTGTCAAGCCATATATAATAATATCATGTATGTCCATTATTTTCAGCCATATTACAAATGATAATTTTAATGTTCTTTAATTTCCTCCAGCTCTTTCTGTCGCACCCACCGACCCACCCAAGAGTTGTCTATGAGTTACTATGGTCTGCCCGATCAAAACTGCCCCATTTGTCTGATGCCTGTTGACCCACATGACGATTTAGAGACTCTGAAATCTCCATGCTGTAAAAATGCCTGGTTCCATAGGATCTGCATTCAGGTACCTGTGCACCTTGGCCCCTTACTAGCTACTAAACTTACTGTATTTTTCATGACTTCACAAATTGTCACATAAACATAAACTGAACCATTCACATAGATCATTATACAGGGCCCGTGGTTTGATGCGCTGGTGCGGAAACGCATAATTTGGCTTTTTCCGCATAATCCTCAAATCCCGCATAATCGCGCATAATTTCCCAAAATTTTGTGAAAACATCAAAAAGGCATAATCCCTTGGTGAATTTCAAACTTTCTTTCCTATGTTTTTCTCACAAGAGTGATACATTTCTTCTGAAATCGTCTGTCCAACGTCAAAACAACTCGATAGAAATGAGAATAACAAGGCGTTCTATGCTAATAGCGTCGCGCTGGGAACTGATATCGAAAAGCAATAAAACGTGCCTAATTGGCCAACTAACTAATATTTCCAGCTGATCAAGATAGATTCAAACATGTTTGCGCTTTGGATATCTTACAAAGTAAAATCAAGGCGGAACAGAACGCTAGCCGCGATAAACACGGTCGACTTTATGCAGTTCACATTGATCACATGACATTACGCTTTTTCATGGATCTTTGTCATTTCACAAACAACAACGCGAAAAATACCAGCACACGAACAGCTCCCTCGATAACAACAAAAAAACACTGACAATAACGTGGCACGTTTCCGGTTTTATAAAAGCTCTTATATTACCTCCGACGATAGTGCAGATCGCTCTCGCGATCAGGATTAATTTTGATAATTATGCGCACAACGACGGCAAACAATTAGCGCAACGATGTTTGTGATAATGAGAGATCGTAACGATAGCTCTGTTAGTATGCGTATAGCTCTTGCGTTGCTACGATCCTTGCGGTATGAAAAAAGTGTGCCTTGGTCTGAGACACTGAGTAAACGAAAGAAGACCAGACTTACTAATCTTTACTAGTTGTTGGTAACGTTTTTTGTAAGAAAGTAATAAGCTTTATTAAAAGCGAAAACACACGTCTCCCTGGAAGAAAACGTAGCGTCATAACGTAAAGCGAAGCGATTGGAACTCACCACAGAGCATTTTATAGACAAACAAAAGTTGTTAAAGTTAAATAGCAGCTATATCCACGTAACAAAACAGGCGAAAAGAGCAAAATATGTACTTACGGCACTTGGAAAAAAATATTGCGCAATCCCGCATAATTTCGTAGTTTAGCGCATAATTTCGAATTTTTAGCGCATAATTTCAGAAAAAATCACCTGAGACAATCTACTGCATTACAAAATCGTTTCCTGCTAGGAATTTTGTTGTGGGTTTTGCTGTAACACCAGTCAAAATCTTCCATGGGCTAATACGGTACTTGTCCTCTTTGCCTGCTGCACTCAACTGTGTTTTGGTCATGTCAGAAAGCCAGGCAACTTCCCTTGCTGAAACAATGTAAGATAACCTGATTAGCTTAGTTGGTTTGACGTGTAGTAACCAGAACAAAAAACTCCAAATGGGCAATTCCAGAAAATAAAGGTACCCTCCCACGGGCGGCACTAGTTTTTGACCCCCCCATGCATCCAGAATTTCCAAAATGGTTTACCCCCCCATGCATATAGAATTCCGAGCAGGTTAAAGAAATCCAGCTTCGAAAACCCCCCTTGCAATCAGAATTCCGAGCTCTTAACCCCCCCCCCATCCCATCGGAATTTCCAAATGCCGCCCGTGTGGGGGGTACCTTTATTTTCTGGAATTGCCCAATCTCAAACCAGCATGGATTTACAGAGTGGAGATAAGGAATTAACCTTGTGTGAAAGCTAACGTGCTAATGAAATGGTCCCATGTGTGCTTATGAGCGTTAGCCCTAGTAGCGGAGAAAGAGAAAAAATCTCTGACCCCGAGAGGGATTTTTTCTCTTTCTCCGCTTACTAGGGCTAACGCTCATAAGCACACAATATGGGACCATTTCATTAGCACGTTAGCTTTCACACAAGGTTAATTCCTTATCTCCACTCTGTTGAACTTAGTGCTACGCAGCCACAGGCTTGCCTGAACATCAGCATGGATTTAGCTGTAACTGGCCTCCAGGTTAGCTGTAACTTAGCTCTCCAGGTTTAGTTGGTCTAAGATCTGCAAATGGTTCTATTTTACAGAAACAAGCCTTGGCGTCAGGTATTCACTTTTTCGCTGCTCAGTCTGTAACAACATGGATGCATTCCAAGATGAGATGAAAACAATGGGGATCTACCTGCCAGATCAGTAAGTATCTTTCATGACTTGTTGGGTATAGTACCTTCTGAATTAGCAATCACTGTTCAAATTCAGCCTATCAGGAGGACTAGAGCAGATTTCCTAAGACTGTGAAAAGGGCCACGACAAAGTTGTGGCATGCCGTGGCGTGCTGTGACAGTGACCATGCCGCGACTATGTGATTTAATTCCGTGCAAAAGCAGGCCAGGTTCCGGGTTGCGAACGTGACCATGCTGTGCAGTGTCGCGACACTTTTCACAGTCATATGAAATCTGCTCTATTTTGCACACACTCTCAATAATGACACAATGCACAAACATTCACAAAGGTACTTGTGTTGTCTTGTCGATTTCGCAGATAAAACAGAAATAGAAAAAAAAGTGGTTCTTAAGGTGAAAGTTTTCATGCAGGAAAATTCCCGTACCCAGAGTTCTCTGGCTTATCACCTCGCAGGGAGGATCTGGCCACTGACTCATGCACAAGATTTGATACAGAGCCGTTGAGAGAAAGACCTTTCAGGGCATGTCTCAACATTCAAATTCAGCCAATCAGCGAAGGCCCTCAAATGGCTGTCACCAGAGCCTCCCTGCGAGGTGACGTCCCAGGAGCTCTTGGTACGAGAATGAGGATGAGACCCCCAGAAACTTGGGTACATTGACATGCGCAGTCAAGAAGTACCGGACCCTCGGAATAGAGTACTCAAGTGATGACGTCACAATTTGTTTTTTCGATTTAGTAATATTTGTCCTTGGAACTGGAAAGGGCATAATAAATGAATGGTACACACCAAAAATGAGACGAATCGCTTGCAACGAGACCGAGATATGGCAACATGAATACATAATTTTCTTTAAGAAATCACTGTATTTTTGGTTGCGTTCATAAAGTTTTGAATGCAGTCTAAAATACAGTGATTTGTTGAAGAAAATTATGTATTCAGCTGGCTATATCTTGGATTCGTTTCAACCGATTTGCCTCATTTTTTGCATCTTTCTACTTGTCTTTCATTATTCGTGGATTAAAGTTGGAAATTCAAGATTTTTCAAAATAATTTATGACGTCACACTTGAGTACTCTATGAGGGACCTTTGGGAGCCTGCATGCATAACCCAGTTCTGGACTAGCATGACCTTTGTAATGTACCCGTTTTTGCAGGGATGCGACATGGGAGACAGATGGAGCATACGAAGACCTTCTGCACCAACACAACCAGTGTGATGTTACCGCTTGTCTTTGCCCCAAGGGGAGAGAATTCAGTGGCAGACACGGGTAAGCTAAGTTGAGTCTGGGAAACGTTTCAGAGCTAAATGTTTTGCTTTTCTTTAATTTTTTATCATTTATCCTGAATACAATTTAATGTAATTTTATATATTTTAATGATACTTTTATATATATATATTTTTTCTACATATATCTAATATACATTTGTAAGAGCATTGAGGTAATATAATGCTCCAAATACTATTATTATTATTATTAAAAGGTGCTCTCTAGATCATTCTAGAGAATATATATTTTTCATAGAGGAATATGATAGTAAATGTTATTGTTGCAGGAAATGGAAGATCTGTCTTTGCAACGTTTGTGGCCAAACAGGCACCCACGTTCACTGTCAGGGCTGGGCGGCCGCGCCGGACGAGTGGCAGTGTCCGTATGTGAAAGCCCCTTGCGAAGGGCAAGACGACGCTGTGTTCTTAGTCCTAACAGAACAATCAACGAGCTGCGAATCACCAGTCCCCACAATCGGTCGTTCGATTCCGAGGACGAAATCCCATTGAGCGTGATACGAACAACTACTCAGTCGATTGCCCAGCCTTCGTGCTCTGGAAGAGATACAAGCGCAGGTAATACGGTTAGAAGAATAGTGCAAGCTCCTAAAAACAGGGCGAAGTCCCGACAAAGGGGAGGTGCGGAATCTGAAGAGGATTCGAGCTCAGATGCCAACTGGTCACCTGGCGTGACAGGATTTGCGAAGAAGAAAGCCAGTCGCTTTCTAGCGAGTGATAGCGATAGTTCATTTCTCCCAAGCCCCAGCGCTGTAGGAAATCGAATATATCATCTAGTGAGAGCACACCCTTGGCGGGCACCTCGGGTAAACATAAAAAGTCCCCATCTTCAGAAAAGATAGAGCGAGCTGGCAAGAAACGAAAACTAGATTGCGAGACTCCTAGCACTTCGACTTCATCTTCAAAGAGTGTAGAGAAAGCCAAAGGGATGCTAGCGCTCGCTTACAAGAGACTAAGTCAGAAACGTGGCTCTTTGCCTGGAACAAGTGAGAACCCCGTGAAGGCATCTGCTTCAACCGACACAGATTCTGAAAGCGATGAAATCAAGGTTACCAAATTCAAAAAAGGCAATGCAGGATATACTAGTAAGAAAGTGATCTTTAGAATGAAATTCGAGAGCCCACCACATCAGAAGTGGTGCAAGTGCTATAAACCCCCTGAGCTTGACAGCAAGGCTCTGCTGTCAAGCCAAACTGGTAACTCCGGTCAAGTAAAACAGGTTATTGTTCTTGATGATGAGAGCGAAGGGGAAGCTTGGTCTGCCAACGCCGAAGCTGGCTCCAGTAGTGACACAAGCCCGGGCCATTCAAAATCGCTCCCTTTTCCTGACGTGAAGGCATGGATGCCAAGACGGGTAGGTAATCTTGGAAGTGGGGTCCCGGGTGGAGGGGTTGGACCAAAGAAAGACGGAAGTACCTGTAGCGCTGACAGTGGGTTCGGTGATGAAATCATCCAAAGGAATGAAGAAGAGCTTTCACGTAAAGTGGACGACGCTCCTTCTGTTTTTAGCGAAGAAGGCTGGTTCAACACTTCGAAAGGAACTGACGTCGGAAAGCTGTTTCTGAACACACCAAAAGATGCAGATAAGGGGGAACAAACTGCGAATGTTAAAAAGGTACGAGAGGTTAGTAGTGTCCTCGGTGGTGACGAAGGATGGTTTAACACCTCAAAAGTATCCAGTAGTTTTAAGATTACTCCAAGTATTTCAAATAAAGTAGACGAAAAAGAAGCTGCGACCGTGAAGAAACCGACGAAGGCTCTTCCTAGTGATGTTATTGGGGAAGAGAGCTGGTTCAATACCGCGAAAGAAAAAGAAAATAAGAGTAAAACAATCGTGACAAGCGATGGCAAGTCAGAGGTTTCTAAGAAGAAAGAACGAAAAACGGTTTCTAGTGTAATAGGAGAAATGAGCTGGTTACATAGCACCAATGAAGTCGAGCCGAAGGATTCCTCTTCAGGCTCCCCAAAGAAAATTCAAGGATCTCCTCACCGAGACAATGCCAGCGATAACGGATCTCAAAGATGTGTCTCTAGAAATATCAAGAAAGAGTCTCCCAACTCATCATCAAATAGTGGTTACCTGAAACGGCTTCTAGGGGAGGAGTTTATTATTGATGGGATAACGGGCAACAAGACTTCGCCTCTTCGGGAGGTCCACGAAGAGAAGATGGGTTCTAAAGATCACACGAAGCGTTCTTTGTTCGGGAAACTCACTGAGTTCGACAGCGAGGAAGAATTTCAACGGTTAAGAGGAAACGGCAGACCGCGCGGAGAGTGCTAGGAAAGCTACAATGGAGATATCACCCGGGACACTCAAGCCCAAAACTCATCGCTCGACTTACGAAGAAAAGGTTAAGTTATGCGGGAGCGCTCTAGGAAATTCTTTACAAACGTTTTACTCACTACGACAACACAACTTGAACATAGAACACGAATGTTTATGTTAGTTTTATATAAAGTATACTATGTATTATATTATTGGTAAACTTAAATTAGGCCTGTGGACGCCTGACACCTTGCTCACGAGAGACACATGGGTCGCCCATAATGTACTGCTTGACCGCCATCTGCGACATCAAAATAACTTCATTTTTTGTCAGTTAGCGGATTTTACTGGACAAACGGGGGAAAAATCGTACTAGTAGAATTCCTTTGCATCAAGTCAGATTTCAGATGCAATAAATCATGTAAACAAAACAAAGTAATGCATACGGGCAGTGCGAGATCGGCCCCCTTTAAAACAATCATGACATACAAGGGATCAAGTTCTGCGGGTCGTCTTAAAGAGCCCGTGTCAGCCGCCATTTTGACAGCATAGCAACATACCAAGTCGGAGAAAGCATCCATTTCCATCGGCTGATTTAGAGAATACAGAGCAGTTTGCTCGATTGAATTTGGTAAATCGAATCTGAAACTTTGTTTTTACACGTTTATTAAGATATTTTCTAATATTTTCGTCTTCTAATATCGAACGAAACAATAACAAAGGACTGGCTGACACGGGCTCTTTAAAGAGTTGGTAAGATTATCCGCCATCTCTGACTTTACCCGCCAGTAGTCCTTACGGGCTTGCTAGTGTTTTTCCTGGCGTTTCACGACCTATGGGCCAAATAGCTAAATGTAAACATATCCAATGACGTAGACTAAAATCTTCATTACTCTCTGCTAATGACCTACTAACATAAATGCGGTTGTCTTTTTCTGTCATTTGACATTTTGTTTACCTTTTCAGTTAGTTTTCCCGCCTGAAGCCTATGAATATGAAGAAGACCGATCAAAAGCGTGCGTGAAAAATATTCCCTTAAAGCGTGGTCCACACTAGCGACGTAAGGATAATTCGCACGACATACCAAAGCCCTGGCTAAACTAGGACACATGTAGCGCGCAACATTGTAGCCAGACACATGTTTCCTTCATGTTTCCCAGTTTAGCCACGCGAGAAACATTGTTGCGCGCAACAAATTTTGTAGCCGAGACACAAAGAAATGTTCTTCGGAAGACAAGAAACATTTGATGTGTCCGAGACACGCGTGCGATGTTTTCTAGTTTAGCCACTCGTGGAAACATGCAGGACACAAATGTTGCGCGCTACATGTGTCCTAGTTTAGCCGTAGCTTAAGCGTGATCATAAGAAATTCATCATCGACACTAAGTCACAAGAAACATAGCGCCTAATGCTCATGATTCTAATGATCCTTATGTGGCCCGTGTGACCAGGCTTTAGATTTCGGGAAATGAAAGCTTTTCTCCGGTCACTGTGTTACCGGAAAGCTTTCCTGAATTGGCAAACCTCTTGTGTTTTCACTAACCAGTTATTATCTAAACTCATTACGAGTGTATGCATTGCTACGCGTGTACTAAACTCGATGTTGCGATGGCGATTTTTAGCTGTCAATCAAACCAAACTGGGTCGGCATTGATTGCCAAATCAATCAAATGGTTTTAAGCTATCCCTAGGCTTTCTGGCCTAGAGTGGTTAACTTTCTAGTTCAAGTTTTACATTAAATTTCCTTTCTGAAAATCGCCAATCGCAACAGTGAATTTTGAGGTGCTAATTCCGTTTTACGTCCTTTACGAAGCTTCAAGAGCGAGCTGTACATTCTTCTTGGAGCATCAGATACCCATGTCAGACTTCTTGTTTTTTTTAGCAGTGTAACATGTATTCTATCATGTCTTTTTAATCATTGGCCCAACCATAATTTGTATTTAGAAAGTAACAGGGAAACTGTAACAGATTGTGTATATAGATGACAGATGCATGAAATGCTTTTAGGTAGAACTATATAAACATTTGAATGTAACATAACCGCACTTTTCATTAAATAAACACTTTTATATCTGTATGCTAGACGCAAAGATTGAATATTTTTTCCTTGCTCGGGCCATTGCAAATCATAGCCACGTGATCGGCATTGATGCCCGTCCAGCCTTAACTTGACGTATTTGCCCATACTTTTCTTTGCCAGATTATGAATCTGAAAATTCATATCTTAGCCCTTCACCAAACTTTGGAATTTTACTAATAGAATCCTAAAGTGTGACGTCACAAATTTGAAAAATTTCAAACGTCAGATTTTTGTCCACGAATAATGAAAGACCACCTCCAAAGAACGTTGCATGCAAAAAATGCATGAGGCGAATCGGTTAAAACACGACCGAGATATGGCCCGCAGAATACATAATTTAATCACTGTATTTTGGAAGTGATTTGTTAAAGAAAATTATGCATTCAGCGGGCCATATCTCGGTCGCGTTGCAATCGATTTGCCTCATGGTGTGTAACCGTTTCATTCGATATGCCCTTTCTAAATGAAGGGGCAAATATTGCTAAATTTTTGTGACGTCATCACTTTAGGACTCTACTGGATGTGCAGAATTGAATACTGGGTTCCATTTCCTGATAACGTTTAAAGGCCTATGTAAGCCCCTAGCGTAACCCTCAAACTAGCGTGGAATTCATCAGGGGCGTAGCCAGGGGGGTCACAATGGGCCGCGTCCCCCCTTTCTCGGGAGATTTTCCCATACATTTACTATATTTGCTGGAGGAAATTTGAACTTTTTCGTCCCCAACGAAAATTCCTGGCTACGCCCCTCTTCAAGTTGAGGTGGTTATGAATTTGATTGTTTGGGTGGATCAACCCAGAACGTCTTGGCCGTAGGAATTTCATGAAAATCATATGTTCAAATTCCCTGTAAAAGAAGTGCTCGCCCCATATTTCACGCGGCCAAATCTTCGAAAATGTCGCCTCAGGTTTTTTTCTGACTCATTAGAAACGCTTGCTATGTAGGCTTATTTGCAATAGATAAGCTTGTTTTTTTTATCCGCATACATCCTTGCACTAAATATGACTTCGCAAGTTGACAAAACATTAAAATTTTATGAAAAGAATGGAGCACAATGAATTCTTGTACGTTGGTATCCCACATTTAATTTTATGTCTTCTTATACTAGGTGGGCGGGGGGACTCCCATATTTTTTTGTCGGGGATGATCGTCGTATCTTTTTGGGGGTTAAAATCATGGGGGTTTGGTATCATTTAGGGGTGATCGTGATCTTCAATAAATTTTAGGGAGATTGGTATCTTTTAGGACCGAAATATGTGTCCAAATTGTTTGTTTCCAAAAACTGTGATTACTCGATGAGAAGACGATGAATAAGAAGGCAGCATTTTAATCAAACACGGAAATTTAATGTTTTACCATAACAGTTAGCTTTCTCGCAAAATGATTGGCTGATTTGCCGTGGGAAATAAGAGTCCATACCACTCTGCTCGCATCAGCTTGCGCGCGTGGCTCAAATTGTTCGATCATGCGCGCACTATTTGCAACGGAAAATGATAACATTTGGCATTTTGTCATGGTAAAAAATAAATTTCCAGAGGTTTTGAGTGTTGTGGACTCTTATTTACCACTTTTTACGTCATCATCGTTGTCAAAATTTGTTGTGGACACACTCGCCTGCGCCTCGTGAGTCCACAACATTTTGACCACGATGATGACGTAAAGCGTGGTAAATAACAGTCCACACCACTCAAAACCTCTGGAAATTTGTTAATTGGTATCTTTTACCTGTTACCTGTCTCCTTTGCGCCTACTTGGCATACAAGGCCGCATCTTTTAGGGTATCTTTTAGGGTAACAAATTATTTGAGCCACGACATGTTTGGTGTCTTTTAGGGGTGAAACTGAAAATTTCCGACGATCATCCCCGACAAAAAATATGGGAGTCCCCCCCCCCCCCCCCTGCGACTTCGGACTGACAAATCATTGATGTACGTTTTTTATGAAAAGGAGGGGCACAGAATTGATCCTTGTGGTATCCCACATTTAATTTTAAGCCATTCATTGGTGACATGCGGTAGGGTCGGGATTATTTAAGGTAATCGCATGGTTTGTAGTACCCTGCGAGCAGCGGTTCCCTCCTCTCTTAGGCCGACGTACCTGCACAAGTTATGTGTCTAAAATGCTCAATTCGTGAAATTTTAAACATTTTAGATATTTCATGAGTATTATGTATGCCAAATATCACTACAAACAGTGCGATTATTTGCTAAATAATATAATAAAAGATATTTACTGACTTTGGCATCAGACTGATCACTCTGAAATCACACACGTCTCCAATCAGAATGCCGAATAATGTCTTGGGTCATATTAGAACATGCAAGGGACTGAATTTCATATTTTCAGGGTGTCAAGCGATAGGGTGGTTCCGAAAAATAGGAATTTTAGGGTTGAAAATTTTTTTGAAAGATTCAGACCAAAATAGCATGAGTATCAGGCGGAATTGTATTTTTCCGTGGGAAATGAGGGCGAAAAACTAGTCTTTTTTTCGAGGAGGGGGAGGGTCCTGATACTCAGGCTAAGACCCAAACTGTAGGAAAATAGGAAATGAGAGAGGTTTGTGGATGGTCAAATTATAATTGGTAATTTCCTAGGGGGATCTGGGGGCAAGATAATTTTGAAATTTCAGGGTCGTAGGATTACTGTAAAATGAAGAAATGGTGCAAAATCGACTGGATTAGACTTACGTTTTGCTGTCAAAAGCTTTACAAATAGGAGGTTTTGGCCAAAAAAAATACTAAGAGAAAATAGAAATGCGCCCCAAAATAGGAACTTGACAACCTGTATTTTAGCAGGATTTCAAAGACATCAAATACATGTTTTTAGACCAACCATTTTACTTTACGTTTTTGTAACCATTAATTTATAACTCCTTACATTTTACTTTGCTAGACACTTGGGAAATAACAAATAACTATAAGAACACATACCTAAATAATCTATAAACTTGTTTCTATTTTTACAAAACTATAATAGGTACGGTATGCACTAAACTTTATAACCTTTCAGAGATATCTCTCACTACTTCTGTATGTCATGTTTTACTCCCAGACGCTAAAGGGAAGGGCAGTGGTTTTATTGAACTTTTAAAAAGCAAAATTGGATGAAATTTTAAATTTCTATAAATCAATAGAACTCTGGGTTTGTATAAAGTTTACAGAAAACAATTCTTCTCATAAATTAGGATTTTATCACATTTTTGTTACTGATAAGACGCTGTGTCCAATAGGCTACCATGTACCCAGGCTTCTAAGGTAAAACCTCGAAGCATGCAATGCATCATGGGAAGGCTCAGGCAGTGTTGCAAAGGACCACATGAAGGCTAAACTTAAGAAATGAGACTTCCCATGAGGCCTTTCGCTCTAGCTCGCTGCCAGTCGCCCTTGCCTTGAAAATTGGTAGAATGCATCTGGATACAAGGCAGTCCAATAGGTGTGACAATCTTATGATCTATTTTATTTTGTTCATCTAATACAGTAAGAAACTTTCACAGTATGGTGCGTTCAATGACTACAATCATGTTAAGACCAAAGGATGCATCGAATTAAGTTCACTACATGTACTTTGTTGTTACCTCATTATCTTAGACTTTTATGGGTGGATCCAGGTTTTTTGAAAGGCAGGTGCAGGTCAGTAGGACTAACTACTGGGACCTAGTCTTTTACGTAATACATTTTGCTGTTTTAAACCATTTTTGTATTGTATTTCTACCAGAATTACCAGACCGACTGTAAGATTATTTTGCTCCAGGTATAATGATGATGATGTTGAGGAGGAGAAGAAAAAGGATCAGACTTTTGTGACCAATCTTAAAGGGGCACTCGTACGCTTAATTTTTGTTCAACCTGTCAAAAATAAGTCTAATTCTAATCACCCAAAATACATTTAAGTTTACTGGGAATAACCAAAATAACAGTCCAGGTTTGTTAAATGACCTTCTAACTGTTAAATTAATACACATCTATAGTGTTTTTATCTATTATCAAGAGGATGGAATTGGATTGCGATCTGAGTTGTTTGCTTGTCAGGCAAGTGTACGAGTGCCCTTTAAGCAATTTCATCCTTTTACATTACTGCAGCTTTCATAATTATGAGAACTCTGAAGCAACAATCAAGTTAGTAGCTTTCTTTGATCGCACAACTAACACTTAGCAATCACAAACATCACTGAGAGGTTTGTAAAAGCTACCAAGGTTGCTTAGAAGTTTGATTCAGGGAACACTTTGAAAACATTTGTTAGTGAATGCAGTGTTCAAAGAATTATGAAAACCCCAGTAAAATAGAAAATATAGCACTTATACATCTTTATTTTTTTCAAAGTTCTATACCTTGTAGGCTTAAGTTTTCAAGTAAAACAGAGATTTTACCATTCATCAAATGATCCTCCCTTTCCAATTCCTTCCTGGAATTTATGGGCACCTTCAATTGCAGCCCTTATGATTGGCAGCTTGACAGCGCTACGATATTCATAGGTTAGCGCATCATAAAAGGAATCTGCATTGAAAGCTGAGTAGAAAGCAGTTTTCCTGTCAGCTCTGATGGTTTCTTGTGGAAACTTAGAGATCTGTTCAGCGATTCTAATGGCTTCTTCAACAGCTTTCCCTTAGACACTAGTCTGTTGGCAAGACCAATATGAAAAGCTTCTTTGGCATGGACAGCACGTCCAGTCATGATTATGTCCAAGGCACGGGACAGGCCAATCAAGTAGGGGAGTCGTACTGCTCCACCATCTAACAGTGGCACTCCTAAATAAAAGGATGAAAGGGATTTTAATTAAAAATATTGAATGGAAGGGATAACCTGCAGGCTTAACAAACAATCTTGACACAGCAACTATGCATAATGCTAGCCACCCAAACTGGTATGCCATGCACCATGTCATTGCCACATCACACTGTACGCAATTTGCACTGGCTGCTGATAAGACAGCATGTCCATTTCAAAGTCTTGCTGTTAACATTTAAGGCTATACATGGCATAGCCCCTCTTTGTTCTTCTGAAATCACAAGGTGCATATAGCTTAAGTTCAACTAGAGGAATTTTACTCAGCTCCAATTTTACTCGCCGCTCCACCTGCTGAATAAAGATGTTGTTGTTGTCAAGGTTGGTGCCTAGCGGTGGATATCCATATCTACATAATTATATATCCATGACGATTCAACTCGCTTTTGGGGGATAGATAGTTGCTTAAACTATACAGGTTATGTCATACCATATCGCCTGTTGTAAAACCCAAACACAGTATCCTCCTCGCAGACTCTGAGGTCACACATGAGGGCAAGCTCCACACCACCACCAACACAATGGCCCTGTATTGCTCCAATCACGGGCTTGGTGAGCTTGAGCCTGGTAGGACCCTGGATGAATAAAACACTTAATCAGGCCGAAAGTGCAATTTTATATCTGCAATCCCCCTGTTGAGGACCTTGGATTCCCAGTGTGGGTGGCCATAAAAAAAGCACTGGAATTCTAAGGTGTGGTTATCCCAGACATGGGCCATTCTATCACCGCTCCCCCCTCCCCTATACGGAAGAAGAGGCCATCAGACTTCTAACCCCCTAAGAAAATTTCACCTGGCACCCTCAGAAACACCTGCGGAAGAGAACATTTCAGTCCTGATCCCCCTAAGAAATACCCACGGAAGAGTGTCTTTCTGTTCTGACCCCTTCGGAATTAGTCTACCATCCCCTCAGAAAATCTACCTTGGTTCCTATAAGGGTTAGACCCCCTCGGAAAATGAAAAATTTGCTGCCCCCCCCCCCCCCCCCAACTCTTCTGTATGGGGGGGGGGGGGAATGGCATGGAATGGGATGGAATGTAATGGAATGGCCCCAAACTGTTGTGGTGTCCCCGTCCATGTTCGTGTGACCCCATGTACAGGGATCCTCCACATCAAATATTGTATTGGCGAAGCTGAATAAATAAATATGGATTTCCATGGTGGTCATAACATAAGAGAATTCACTGGAATTCCAGGTGGGTAAGGACAACCTAAACTTTTCAGGGTGGGTAGCTGAACCTGGGGTCCCAAGCATTGGGTATAGAAAATTTTTTTGACTGCCCAATCCACAACTGTTAGCATTCTAGTAAGACAAATCTTCAATGGTTCCTTGGGGCAAATGATTTTATCAAAGGTAGACATCACAGAGCTTGAAAATAACCAGACTTATTATCTGTTCAAAATCAACAAACATCTGCCCCAAAAATGATATTGTAGGTCATAATGCTGGACAGCAGAGGAGCTGAAATTTTTTTATTACTATTTTCTTCACCTACTGAGTAGGCAAAATTGGAAGCTTGGTCACCAAGCCTCAAATGAACTGGCATAAAATTTACAAACATGACACAATTTGTAAACTTTTTGCTCTGAAACTTGGCAGTTTTACTAATATGTAGTTGTTTTTTCAGCTTGTCCTAATCTGGAAATACAAAAACGTCTACATGGTCTGTTGTTGTTGTTGTTGTCAGATTATTGACAAATTTTTCCCAGCTCTGCCGTAACATCATTTCTCTCCCTAACATGCCCCAAAAATGATATTGTAGGTCATAATGCTGGACAGCAGAGAAGCCTTACACTGAGAGCTGTAAGGAAGAAATCCTTCCCTTTTTGAGAAAGTGTCACATTACTTAATTACTGTTAAATCATTGTGCAATAGGGGGCATACCCACTGTCCTGAGACTTTTCAATTACAATTTCATATACCCAAACGTGACCCATTAGTTTGTGTTTAAAATTAGCACCAATCAAATGTGATGATTTTTGTCACACCCCCTTTTTTGTGGACGCATGTGATTAGGGATTTGAATGTAAGCTCCATTGAGTAAACAAGTGCACGCGTTTGAATTGTACAAAACATAGACATGAAACATGATCCTGCTACCAGAACGCTCTCTAATACATGGAACTTGAAAAATAAAATAGCATGGTTTATAAACAATATAGATGATTGTTACGTGAATCGGTACCTTTTTGTTATTTGTCTAACTGCAATGGAGTGTGACTACGATCAACTCTAAAGTGGAACTGCAGCTACTGCAATGTTGTTTAAGTTTATTCACTTTGTTTTGCTAGAAAGCCTTACCAATGGACCGTCTCCTTCCCCTGGTGGAAAGAGAGACTTCAGATACTTCTCCGCATCTTTCTTGGACAACTCAGCAAGATCAGATCCCGCGCAAAAGTTTCCTCCTTTGCCTGCAAGAACTGCTACATATGATGAACGGTCGATTTCAAACTGGCGGAAAGCATTTCGAGGTCTTCAGCAGTCTGGCTGTCTATGGCGTTTCGCTTCTCTGGTCGGTTGACAGAAACGACGAGTACGTTGCCCTTTTGTTCGGTCTCTACATTACTGGTGTAAGACCGACTAGAGACGGCCAAACAACGAGGAAGGCGAGAAGCAAATCTCGTGCATCGAGCTACTAACCCCGCCATCTTTGGAACGTTTTGCTCTGCACGCATGCAGACAGCTGAAGAGGGACGTCATCTGGGGCACACGAAGGGCCCTCACGCAAGGGCTCTTACAGTATGGCAACTAAGGGCACTTTAGGGACTACTCGCTTGTTTGCGATTCATTGCATCCAAGTAGATAAAGAAAACATTTTTAAAATGTAAAAAAGAGCAAGAGTCTAATTCAAATGGACTAGATATTCGGAGATGTAATGAGAAATAATAAAAAAATACTAATAATGAAAAATGCGGGGCGTAAACAAGTGCAGCTAACGAGCCCTGGGGAACGTTTCTCCAGCAACGAAAGGACCAATCATATGGCCTCGTTCTGAGTACAGTCCAAAAATCCAAGATGGCCGCCGTTCCATGGCGGGAAGAATGCAGTGCACTAAATTTGAATCGAAATTGCACTGTAAAGGCTGGAAAATGAGAGGGAAAAAAGCGTCAGATTAAAGAAACTATGAAAACTTCAAAATCTGCCAGTTCAGAATCCGATGAAGATGAAGATCCAACACAAGAGCTGGTAAATATGTCTTGTCTCGCGTTCTGTTTTCTGTGTTTTGTTGTGTTTGGTATATTTGTCCTTTGTAGTAAATAGAAGTTGTTGTTGCATGCATCTGTCTTTGTTTTGTGTATTTGCACAAATAGTTTAGATTAAGTTTGGTAGCAAAGAAAGTTTAGGCGCAGCTTCAGATAGCAAGGTTGGCTTCCGCTTCTCGAAACTTCTCTTCTATTAGCTGGCAAGCGTGCATTACTGCGGTTTTCATAATTCTGCGAACTCTCGCTAACGATTTCCAACCGTCAAACCGCCTTCTGGCTTCCGTCAATCAAACTCCCGAGTCTTTTCGTCGTTTCTCTTTGTGTTTTCTGATTGGCCAGCACGTAACGTTGCTGTCGCGACAGGAAGCCATTTTAGCACTGCTTAGGCGCTGGCCAATCAAAAAGCACAAAGAGTAACGACGAAAAGACTCGGGAGTTTGATTGACGGAAGCCAGAAAGCGGTTTTACGGTTGGAAATCAGTAGCGAGAGTTCGCAGAATTATGAAAACCGCAGTAAGGGTCGATGAAAGGTTTTTGCTTCTGCAATGATATTGCGCCATTTTTTTGTCAAAACCAATGATTTGTCATTTAGTATATAAAATAATATAGGCATAATTACAAATGAATTACATGTAAAAGGTTGAAAAGCATGAATGTTTGTCTACTGAACTTTGCAGTTATCATAAGAAGATTTAAGTTACTTACAAAGTTTATAGAGAGTTATTCACAGGGACGTCAGCCCCAGGACTTCAAAAATCTGGAGACCGCCTTGAAATGGTGAAAGTTCCTGCAATTCTCCTGGGAGGAATACAGTAAATGTATGGCAGTCATCTTAAATTTTTCCCGGGAGATGATGCGAAAGATCTTGAGACTCCTGGCAAAACTGGGAGAGTTGACATCCCTGTATTCCAATGTATGAAGGTTTCCCATTTAAATTAACAGCAAAGTGATCAGGCAAGAAAGTATAGGGCTTGAAATTATCAAAATTTATGCCTTGTACCAACATTATAGGTGTAATTCTTAAAAAATCTAGGCATAAATCCACTCAAGAATACTGTAGAAACTGAAAACACAGTCGTTTTTGTGCGCCTAAGCCGTATTTATGCCCGTATCAGGTGCAATTTTAATCCCTGAAGTAGGAAATTTTGGGGATTATAGCAGAAAAATGAATAGCTTATGGTCATTTATATTATTTGCATCACCTGAGAATACAAAATATCTGACACAAAACATATCCATCATAACAAGAGAAAACACTTGAAATGTCTTGTTGGAGAGGGGGGACCCAAAAAGTCTCTGCATTCCTGTAATTGTGTGGTTGAAGAAAATATCCACGGAAGGGTGTAGAAAAGTGACCCCCCACCCCTCTGGAATTTCCGATGAAAAATACAGTATTTGTATGGAAATGATCAGTTAAATTGACTCCTCCACCCCTCCGGAATTTCCAATGCCCTTCCGTAGTGGGGGTATTGATAATTTCTGGAAACACACATTGTGAGAGGCTGTAATGGGAGATAGTATCAGTTTCTATTTATAAGTGTTTCACAAAGGGGCTGGCTTTTGTCTGTATTGGTGGGGTGTCCACAATAACAGGGTGTCTACAAGGGTTGATTGTACGGCAATAGGAATGTAGCAAATAGATCAGACAAAAGTTGGCTAGAATGTAGTCAGCATGTTTGAAATATTTTAAGTTAGGTTGCAAAGGTTAGATGTATGTAAACCTAAGCTGTAAAATAGTCAAAGTATACCTAAAAAAATAATGTTGGTTAAAGGCAAAATTAGAGCTGTAGATTAATCATAAAGGAAATACAGAGGGTCATTATTTATGTTAAATTCCCTGGTGAAAAATCTAAAACATGGGAGCAAATGGGATGCAAATGGGAGCAAATAGCAAGGAGAATCTTCAATACTGAAAAAAAAAGTCCAAGTCACATTGATTAAAAAATAGCTTATAAAGAATATTAGATTTCTATTTACCCATCACTGAGAATATCACTCCCTCACCCATTAAAATGTTTGAACCAAGGATGAGAACCTGTGGCAAACAGCACTGTGAACAGAACAGAACAAAAACCTTTATTTAGATAAGGCTCAGGGTAGCCCTTTCAGATTGAATAAAAACAACCTGTTATCAACAGGAGCCCTGAGCACAGGGGGAAGGGAGGGGATGGGGGGCAGGTGTGGTACCTATAACCCCTGGGTATACCGAATGTTCTACAAAGGTGACAACAGTTTTGTACTGCATAATTAATGTAGATACATAGGATCCTGTAAGATCTTATAAAATTCCTGCTGATAGGTTTTTCAACAGGGCTTTCACTTAATAGACTAAAAGGTTTAAATCAAGAAAGGAAATACAATAAGCACCATATAAAATGCACTGTCCACAGTTTTGTTTATCAGTAACATATTGTCTCTCATGCATCAAGATTTACTGCTGACTCATTAATTCGAATAATGCAGGTTAAACCAGCTCCACCAGTTAAAAAATCTCCCCGCCCTAAACAGAGTGCTGACTCCGTCCGAGATCTGGTAACTATTGTGTGCATCATAGGAGAATGTCAGATAAAAACAAGGATGGGTTGCATTCATGGGAAAATAGATTTTGTGTAACATTCTAGTAGACCCTCTGGAATGCTGTGAGACAGGTTGCTGCAACGGTTGTAGCAAATAGGATACCATTTCTACTTCTCGCAACTGATTGTAGCAACTTGCCTCCTATTGCAGCATGTAACCGTGAATCTTGCAACTTGTCTCGCAATTTCATTCCCAGAAGGCTTCCTATCAGGCTTCTTTGCACATGTGTGTTCTTTATCAAAATGGCAGACAACTTCAAAATGGCAGACAACTTCAAAATGGCAGACAACTTCAAAATTGGTGTGCACAAAGTAAAATCTGATACGTTGCGAGTGACCAGTGCAAGATAAGTTGCAGAAAATATTGCACAATGTAACTCAGATGTGGGAAATGTTCAAATAGAAAAAATATTTACACTTCAAGATTATCCTTTTAGGGGAGACCCATCCTTGGGTTTTTCTGAAATTTCCCTGTGCTAACTGCTCTCTGGCTTGAGCCCTAATCATAATATAATGAAAAGTTAAAGCCTTATTTACATATTAACATATTGACATAATTTGTACTCATCAAGCTTTTGTGGATGCCGCATGGCTTTCAGTGTTTACAGTCACAGATAAATATCTTGAACCATTGTCCTGATGATTGTGCTGCAATAATATTATAGTTTCAGCTTTTATTGCCAGTCAAAAATAGAAAATCAATGGGATAAAACTTTTGGTCAACCACATAATCCCCAGTTAAACTCATTGTCTGATAAGTTGGGGTTAGGTCCCGGTGTGCATGCATGACATTTGATCAGCGCACCCGAGGAACCATGTCAAGCAGGCCACAGCTCCCCTCCCACTTTGGGAATACCCATCACACTGATTGCTCAGTGGAATATACTTACCAGTCGCAGAGTTATATTCTGGGAGGGAGGGCAGGAGCCAAATTCGTGATCTCATTCAGGGGTCAATTAGGGTAGACCCCTGGCCAGATGCGGTGACTCTGGTCTAACTTCTTCTAAATTTCAATCACGACAGACACACATTAATTGGCTACCTATATCTTTTGGTGTTTTGCATTTTCTTTCTGATAATTATAATCATATCAGTCTGTAGAAGGTTAACATTAATTTTTTAGAACATCTTAAGACCATAAGAAAATTTGTGTTATGTTTAAGTACTGTGTTTAGTAGAGTGACCTACAGGTACAGTATACAATGCTATATTGCATTTTCTGTCTGCACCAGTAGGGTTGAGGACCCAAAACAATTGCAAAGGTAGGCATTGTTCCAAGGCCTGGAAAAAGTCTAGGGGAGAGGGGCTATTTGATGGCTTGAAATTATAGGGTACGGTAGGAGGCCTGGAAATTCCAAGAGGAGGAGTCACCACTTATGCAGAGGTTCAAGACTCATAAAACAAGGAAAATACAATTCCAGGGGTATTTTCCCCCAAAGTAGGAGGTGTATGATCTGTTTGTGAAAATTCCAGGGGTGGAGGCTGTTGGGGATCTCCAGAAATTCCAGAGGAGGGCAGTAGGATCAGTTCCCCAGTGCAGAAAAAAATATGTGATTAGCCAAAACAATCAAAGCAGTTCATTGTATTTTGCATTCAAAAAGGGAGGGGGGGGTGGTTCATCTGGGCCCAACCCATGGTCACGCCTCTGAGATGATATCCCAATCTTTATTCACTAGCTTTCTCTTGTTGATTTTTACAGTGCATATCTAATGGGATCAACTATGAAAAACTCAAGAAAGGAACCAGCACCAAGAAAGTCCACACACTGGAAATGTTCTTTTCTGGCTTTCCACGTATTATGGGAATGGACCTGTTCCCAACATTGCAGGTTCTCACTCTGATTGGTCAGGAAATTGAAGTGTTGGAGAATCTAGAACCATTGGTTAACCTGACTGAGCTATGTGTTTCAGAATGCAGTGTCAAGGTAACTAAAACAAATAATTCAAAATACTGTAACATATGGCAGCATAAATTCATCAGATAAAAAAAAGCAAAAAGAAAAACCATTATTTTTCAATTTTAATTAAAATTAATAAATGTGGAAATAAATTAATCATCATCATCATCACAGTGGCCGCAGCCGAGTCGCCTGGCATGCCAATCCTGCCTGTCAGCCATGCAGGCTGCCAGTTCATTGATGGAGACCACCCCCACATCTCTCTTCATGAAGGTGGAGGGTGGTCACCCCAGCTTCAGGGCCCATGGCGAAGCTCCCATAGGATGAGCTCTCAAGCCAGGTTGTCATGCCTGTAGTAGTGGCCTGTGAGACCCAGGCGTCTCCAGGCAATTTTGTCCTAGACTGCTCGGGAGGTCTCTGTACAAGATTTCATTTGGTCCGAGGCTCTGCCAGTGGAGCTGTGCAAAGCATCCAAGTGTAGGACCCATCGAATGCAAAAAACTAATACTAATGCTAATGCTATGCTAATGCTAATACTAATACTCATACTAATGCTATTTTAAAATGATTGGTCATTTATTAATTATAAGATATCTTGTTTTAATTTCAGCAAATTTGTGGTCTAGAGAAGTGCACCAGCCTAAGAAAACTTTATCTTTATGAGAATAAGATTGCAAAGATTGAGAACCTGTCCTATCTAACAAGGTTACAGATTCTGTGGCTAAATAGCAATAACATTTGTAGAATAGAGGTATGAATTACATGACTGTAATTAACATACATTATACTTGATGTAATTCAATGAGTCTAAGGCTGAGCAGGAAAAAGCTCAGAGGTGCTGGCATATCCATCTTGACTGGTGACAATTATTATTTTCTGATATTTTATAGTGGTTTCCAAGTCATATGTCAATTTTGCAGATTCAGACTCCTGTCCCTCTGGGGAAGCCTCCCCCTAAACGTAAATGGGGTGATTGTCATACCTTCTATCCCTTTGGGTATAGTAAAAATTCACTCAAGTGCAATCTTTGAGGAGTGTTGGCAGGGGCGGCGGAACAGTGGGGGGGGGGGGGGGGGGGGGGGGGGGGGGAGGGGGCTCATAGTAAGATTGTATGACAAGTTGGGGGGCTGTGTTTAGTGAAAATGTATGAGAACTTGGCAAAATGTGGGGGGAGGGGGGGAGGGGGAGGGGGCTAAAGCCCCCCTAGCCCCTCCGGTTCTGCCGTCCCTGGTTAGATATCCAAAGATTAGAATAATAAAAATAAGCACCTGAAAACAAATTCATATGCCTCTAGTTGTCTATCTGGGTAGACAAAATATCATTTCGATGCCACACCCTATTTGCTATCTCTTAGGGGTAAGGGGCCGACCATTTGACTTTTGAAGGGGGGGGGGGATGATTTTTTTTATGTCTCTTAGATATTGTAGGATATTTATCCCCCCCCCCCCCCCCCCCCGTCAGAAGTTAAATGGTCGGCCCCTAAATTTACTGTGGCCACACTGTGTTTGCTATCCCTTAGGGCTGTACGTCATTTTTTACCCTGACAATCTTTCCCTTTTGTATGTGCCCCTTCTCCATTTTTGCATGACACAGCTCAATACCTCATTGTTGTTTAGAATAAAAAGGAAATATCATGTCCTTTTCTTTTTTGTTAGGGTCTAGAGGAGCTTAGTGGACTGACAAACTTGAACTTAGCATGCAACAAAATTGCAACAATTGGTATGTTTTGTTGAACACACAAAACCCAATGTTGAGGAAGAACATTGTTTTTTCCTCATAGTTCTGCCATCATTGTAGCATCATACCAGTAGCAAGAATATTTGGTGTACAACACTTCATAATATTACCCAAAACATAAAATGGAAGATGGGTACGTTGCATGATGGATAGGCATCCTTTCACAAACAAGCTCTGACTCTGATAATAGTGAACAATATAATGTAATCGCATATGTTGCTAAATGTTTTTTGTTCTCTTAGGAAATTCCCTTGATTCAAATGTTAATCTTGAAGTCCTAGATCTCTCTGCCAATGTGCTAACTAATTTGAAGGTTAGTTCAAGTATCACACATCAATATATTAAAAGAGGCACAGAATGTAGGGCTACAGAAGAAATTTTGATGTTAATAGAACCCTGGAACTCGAGGACATGTCATTGAAGTGTCTCATCCTGGCTGCATGTTGCAGGGTTCGAGGCTTACCTCCAAGGAACAGCTCAGCCTTCAAATTAATTCAAACAGAATTTTATGTAACCTGACCAGCTTATTCTCCCTTTGTGAAAGTGTCAGGTCAATGCGGATTTGATGCTGAAATAATGACCAGAATATTCTTTTCTCAGAGATGTTTTTTTTTCAATAGCATTATACACCCACTAAAATATGTGTGTGGCATATGTTCCACAGGATCTTACAAACCTGACCCGCCTACTAAACCTACGGTCTCTCAGCTTCAAGGATCCAACCTATGGACCAAACCCTGTGTCTTTATTGTGTAATTATGCCACCCATTTGTTGTTCCATCTACCACAAATAACCAGACTGGACTCTCATGATGTTGCCAATAAACCACTAAAAGACCTAGCAGAGGTAAGGACAATGAGCTACTCACTGGTCCTGTCTTTAGTCCCATGGGGGACCCCATTTCTGGGGTGGTCACGAATCATGTCCAGAAACCTTCCAGCCGTTATTATAAGCCCTGTCATCCTACACTAAATGTCTCTAGTGCCAAGAAACTTTCTTTTTCGAGAACCAAACTCCATCTCATGAGTCTATAAGTTTCAGTAGTTAATGGACGAGGACCGCAGAGTGTGCTGTTAGTGGTGGGAAGAATCAGAAAAATAACCCATCACTTGTGACAGAAACACTTTACACTTTTCACTTCCTCAAATTTTCTCCTCAAAAAGAATATTTTTCTCATTGGTGCCAGAGTAAGACCAGGTGGATGTCATCTTCAATAAGGCTGTTACAAGATGCACTGCTTGCAGTCCATTCTTTGAGGAACGTTTGTAAATCAAGAGAAAGTCCTAATTCACGAGAGAGACAGCACAGCGCCACAGGGGACTTCTTGCCAGTGGAGTCTCTTGTGTACACTCTCTTGTGAGCTGGAAAATACAAGCGCATAAACAAACTACAATGTAGGACTAGGACTTTCTATCGATTCACAGACGTCCACCATCACCAAAGAAGGGACTGTAAGCACTCTTGTTACAAGAGTGCCTGTTCTAAGTTTCTAACGGTACATCCCTGTAGGTGACTGTGTCCAAGAAAAAGATGTACTACAATATGAGAGTGAAAACATTACATCGGAACAAGGCAGACTTGCTTTCCAAGCTACTCCAAGAGAAGGAGAACCTACAGTCATTTTCCCACAGCAGAATTTCAGCTCTTGTATCTTGTGTGAAAGAGGTTGGTGTGCACTTATCACAATAAAAGTTAACGAGTTTTTGAAATCTTGTTGGGATGAACCGTTTTCAAAGATTGAAGTTACATCAAAATTTCGCAAAATTTGTATGAAAGTCGGCAGTCTTGCCATTAAAACTTACTTACATTGCTTATTAGGCTCACATCGATTGATGTACGTGATTTGGGGATGATTGCATACAATATTAAAGAGATGTATTTGCGGATTTATTCAAATACCCAGTCCTTTCTTTGGTGAGCTTCTGTGAAAGCGAGCCAAAGGGTTACTTGAAGGCGTGGCCATCAACGCTCGTTTTTTCACGCGCTCCTTTTCACGGACGTTCGCCTCAGTACCTGTCCTCAGTACCTGTCCTCAGTACCTGTCCTCAGTACCTGTCCTCAGTACCTGTCCTCAGTACCTGTCCTCAGTACCTGTCCTCAGTACCTGTCCTCAGTACCTGTCCTCAGTACCTGTCCTCAGTACCTGTCCTCAGTACCTGTCCTCAGTACCTGTCCTCAGTACCTGTCCTCAGTACCTGTCCTCAGTACCTGTCCTCAGTACCTGTCCTCAGTACCTGTCCTCAGTACCTGTCCTCAGTACCTGTCCTCAGTACCTGTCCTCAGTACCTGTCCTCAGTACCTGTCCTCAGTACCTAATGGAAAAGCTTTCAATTTGTCTGATATGGAGCCACAGCTCATCCCCACAGCCCATTCAAAGTAGAGTCCTGCTTTTCCTACCCTTTTGTCATGGTTTGCACAGACTTTAGTTTGGCTGGATTTGTAGGCTCATCTCCAGTGTAAGAACTCACCAGCTGCGTCACAAAGCTTTCTTTGTTTGGTAGAACCAATCATAATTAAATAGTAACTAAACACAAAGGTCTCCTCAAGGAATGGTTCTTACACTGGAGATGATCCGGTGTAAACCGGTGATGTCTGCTTACAAGCACTTCGAATTACTGATATCTCTTTGATTACATTGAGTTCATGAAAGAGATGAGTCAATGCATAGACTTCAGTGGTTACTTTATATGGGTTTCACAGTAGCCACATGCATGCTTGTGCGTGCCTATTTTTCAGATTGAGATGGAGCAGGAAGAGACGCATAACCGGTCTGTTGAACAGTCTGGTAACCCCGAAGAAGAGAAAGCCGAGGGGAAGGAAGGTGACGGCAGTGGAGAGGAGGAAGAAAAGTCACCATCTCTATCTGAGATACCACCACACGAGGAGCTTATCAAGAAATATGAACACAAGAAGGAAATGTTGTGGAACAGGGTAGCAAAATGGGAAAAACAAAGTGCTGAGTAAGTGAAGGGTCTTTATTAACGGGGCACTGTCACGTTTGTTTCAACAAAATGTAATATAGAGCAGATTTCGTATGCCTGAAAAGTGCCGCGACACGGCGCGGCACTGTCGCTGTCGCGGGGGTCGTTTCTCGAAACGCCCAAAACTTAACGCGCCCGATAAAATGTGCGGATGACGAATTTTGCGTTTCTCGAAACTCGAGTTTTTCGCGCCCGATAAAATTGCGTCAGTTTTCTCCCCTTGATAAGGGGAGAAACCCTTCTCCCCTAAACTTTTTTGGTTTCTGAAAATCATCAGAATAGGGAAGAAAAATAAAATTAAATAAGATTTTTCACTCCTTTGCGACTTTTTTTTATCCCTGTAGTACCTGCGAAGGTGAATTTCCCCGAAAGTGCATGTTTCTTCTCCTAAAACAGACATTTATGAAGGTGTCTTGCTTTGTTTCCAAAATTGTCTTTCTTTGTCGCGAAATGGTTTCCCGGTAACTCTCCCGAGTTGCTTGTACCGCCATCCCGATAAAAATACACCAATCAGATGCAAGCATCTCGCTTCTTGACCAATCAAATTCATTTTCTTGACAGCTATCCTGTCAAAGTTGACGAGGGGATGTCAAATTTTTTTTGACATGTTGTAAACAAAGTACCAATGCATCTACAAGAATTCGGTGCAAAATACTTGCTTTTTCGCACATTTTATCTAATTTCTTTCCATTATCGATGGAAATACCAACATAGCGATACACTTTCTCCCCTGACAGCGACGAATCGATAAGTTTCCTATGTTTTCATTGTTTATTTATGCAAAGTATTCGCAAAGTTTGGAAATTATAATTTTGATTTCGGGTTCCCGATAATTATCGGGGAGTTTTGGGAGTTTCGAGAAACACTTTTCGGGACTCCTAAATCTGGCGCCCGTTTCTCGAAACGCCCGAGAATTCTCCAGCCCGAGAACTTTGATTTCCAATTTTTATGGATTTATCAAAAATATTTTCGTTTTCCTTTCTACCCTGCTGATTTAATAGTCTATAACTCCCTTTTCGTAGTTATTTCTATTCTATAGTACTTAAAGAATTACGTGAGTTTAAACCGAACTTTTCGGGCGCCCGAAATACTCGGGTGAAAAACAATGGAAAGTTTTCGGGAGCAACTGACCTCCCGAGACTTTTCGGGTGATTTTTCGAGAAACGGCCCCCTGGGGGCCGTTTCTCGAAACGCCCGAGAATTCTCGGGCCCGAAAAGTTTGTTTTGAAATTTTAATAGATTAATCCCCAAGTTTTTCGTTTTCTTTTCTACCCTGATGGTTTAAGTAGTCTAGAACTTCCTATCCGTGAATATGCATACTGTTTACGTCTCAAAAAAGAAATTTCCGATTTCATTGAAACCCTCAAATCGAAGAAAAATTACCCGAAAAGTCTCGGGAGGTCAGTTGCTCCCGAAAACTTTCCATTGTTTTGCACCCAAGTATTTCGGACGCCCGAAAAGTTCGGTTTTAACTCACGTACTTCTTTAAGTACTATAGAATAGAAATAACTACGAAAAGGGAGTTATAGACTATTAAAATCAGCAGGGTAGAAAAGAACACGAAAATCTTTTTGATAAATCCATAAAAATTGCAAAACAAAGTTCTCGGGCCCGAGAATTCTCGGGCGTTTCGAGAAACGGGCGCTGGCCCGAAAAACCACCCGAAAAGTTTATCGGGCCCGAAAATATTGGGCGATTTCGAGAAACGACCCCCTGGCCTGCTGTAGATACAGAATGAAATCACGCAGTTGCGTCATGGTCGCGGCGCGGCTCAACTTTGTCGGGGCACTTCCACAGTCAGACGAAATCTGCTCTAGCTGTTTTGTGCTTCAAGAATTTCATATTCTTTTAGAAATAGCGTAAGAAAATATTGCAGAGCTGTCATATGATACTGCCGATCATCGCCGGACATTGTCCGATCAAAATAGGCAAATGTCCAACCAAAATTGTGATTTGGTTGGTCGTAATGTCCGGTCAATCGAGGCTTTTTTGTTGAAGTTTGCAGTTGCAGTGACAACTGAGAATATAATATCAGAGAAATAATGTGAACTCTCCACTTATCCTCAAACAGCTGGCAACGACATGGTGTAGAATAAAATTAATACGAATTCAATATCAGCAAGAATTTTCATAAAAGCGCAATAAACAGGCGTTACTTTCCGCCATGTTGTGTTATTTATGTCCGACCAATTGTGATATGTCCGACCAATTTGCAAACATGTCCGACCACACTAGGAGTTTGATCGGACAATGTCAGGTCAAGTGAAAATTTTTTTTCCAGCTCTGTATTGGTCAACGGTAGACTCGATTACAGGCTAGAATTTCAATTTGAATCACAACAGCGCGAGGAACTGTGAAAAGGACTAAAGACCCGTTTACACGGCGCGATCTAAGCTGCAATTTTTACGGCGATCGTCGACGTCATATCGCGCGATGTGAACGGCCGGCGATTTGACTCCGCGATATTTGTCAGTTTGTTGGCGATCTGAAGAAATCGCACCCGCATCGCAGTGAAATTTGAACATGTTCAAAACGCCTGCGACATCGCAAGTGAAATCGCCATAAGATCGCCGGCCGTTCACACCACGCGATATGACATTGCCTCGCCACAGAAATCGCACCTCAAATCGAAATTGATATCGCGCCGTGAGAACGGGCCTTAACGATGACAGACACTGATTTTAGCGGAGCTAATGCGCGGGCCGAAGGCCCGCGCAAGCGGAGCACCATACCTAAGGGAAAAACGTATAGTATACTATCGAGTTGATATTTGAACGTCACGGGCATTTTGGATCATTTCGATGACGTCATTGATGACGTAAGGGCACGTGACTTTGGTGTAGGGCTCCTCTTATGGTCTTTGAAACTTTATCCAAGTTTGGCTTCTATAGAAGCTTCCCTTCGGGAGATATGATTTTTTCTTTATTGTTCTGGTATTAAACCTATAGCGTACGCCGTCCGTCCGTCCGTCCGTCCGTCCGTCCGTCCGTCCGTCCGTCCGTCCGTCCGTCCGTCCGTCCGTCCGTGTACACATGGGAACCCTGTGGTATGCAAAGAAAAAATTATATCTCCTCAAGGGAACATGCTAAGACAACCATACTTGGGATATTTTGTCTATGCCACAAGGGGGGTGCTGTAACACGGACACGTGATGTGACGTCATCGATGACGTCATCTATGCTTGAAAAATCAATATCTCGTGAAGGGAAGACTCTAAAACAACCAAACTTGGGTAGTGTAGTCTAGGCCACAAGATGACCGAAATGAGGTGGTCACGTGATATGACGTCATCGATGACGTCATCTATGCTTGAAAAATCAATATCTCGTGAAGGGAAGACTCTAAGACAACAAAACTTGGGTAGTGTAGTCTAGGCCACCAGATGAGCGAAATGAGATGGTCACGTGATATGACGTCATCGATGACGTCATCTACGCTTGAAAAATGAATATCTCATGAAAGGAAGACTCTAAACCAACCAAATTTGAGTAATGCAATCCAGGTCGCCAGATGAGCGAAATTAAGTGGTCACGTGATGTGACGTCATCGATGACGTCATCTATGCTTGAAAAATCAATATCTCGTGAAGGGAAGACTCTAAAACAACCAAACTTTGGTAGTGTAGTCTAGGTCACTAGATGAGCGAAATGATGTGGTCACGTGATGTGACGTCATCGATGACGTCATCTATGCTTGAAAAATCAATATCTCGTGAAGGGAAGACTCTAAAACAACCAAACTTTGGTAGTGTAGTCTAGGTCACTAGATGAGCGAAATGAAGTGGTCACGTGATGTGACGTCATCGATGACGTCATCTATGCTGGAAAAATCAATATCTCGTGAAGGGAAGACTCTAAAACAACCAAACTTTGGTAGTGTAGTCTAGGTAACTAGATGAGCGAAATGAAGCGGTCACGTGATATGACGTCATCGATGACGTCATCTATGCTTGAAAAATTAATATCTCGTGAAGGGAAGACTCTAAAGCAACCATGTAAACCATGTACACATGGGAATCCCTTTCATTCACAGAAAATTTTATAACCAGGAGCTCCGCTTTTAGCCAGTGGCTAAATCTATATATTAGTGATGATGCCTCTTCCCTAGGATTGAAAAGTGTTACCAGGAGAGCTGTGACCAGGTCCGGATGGTTTCTGATATGACTGTGCAGCGTTTGCTACTGGAGCTTGAGACTGGAGGAAATGTTCGGTTTGAGGATGGGAAGCCAAGTGATACATGGTGAGCTGACCGTTGGAAAATGAGGCTACACTCATTTACGACCACAGAATCTAGCATTTTGTGGTACCTCCATCGCCTGGGGTACCAAAAATCAGGCTAGGCGACAAAAAATTCGAACTTTGGCGCCAGCTGAAGACCGAATACTTTGTTACTCTTTTCAAGCTTGATGCCACTTGGCGACCAAAAGTTATGTTTTGGAGACCAGTTTTTGTACTTGGTCGCCGGCTGGCGACTGAGAAAAAAAGTAAATTTCCAGCCCTGATTCTTGTGAACATTCAGCCAACGCGAAATGACAGATCAACCAATCAAATGTCATACGAAATCTGGGAGGTTGTGTGGATCGCAAGGAGGTCATCAAAACTTTACAAGTTGTTAAGGAGACTGCCAATGCGTTATATTCTTTTCAGTCTTAGAATAAAGATTGAAGTGAATTCGTGTGCTTTTTAAATTTTTAGGTACAAGTCTTGTCATGATCTTGTAACATCGCGATTCTGCGCAGGCGATTACATGGTAAATACCTAGTCTGTCAAACATCAGATACGTTCAGTGTGGTTACTATGTAAGAGTAACATTGTCCAGACATAACTAAACAGAGCTGGGCGGAAGAAATTTTGCTTACGAATGTAAGCCAGACGTGCGTTTAGTCAGCGTTTCTATTGGTCGAGAGCAAAGTCTTTCAGCCAATCAAATTGCGTATACTAAATCAAAACGAGACAATTCGCGACTTACGTCGCCTCCTGATTGGTTTGTTGTTGAATGGCTTCCACTCCTGATTCGTTTGTTGTTGAATGGCTTCCACTCCTGATTGGCTAGTGGTTTTGTATTTGCGTTTATTTTTCGATAGTCATCTGAAATCTGCTCTATGGTATATAGTCAAAACGTTTGAGGCAGGTCTTCGTGTTGAACTGCTGCTTTCTCCACCAGGATGGGGGTGTAACTGGCATCAAAGTTCACCGAATCACACGAATACACAATCGAATCCTGCGAACGAGATTTGATGAGAAACTCGACCAGGTGCTGGAACGGGACAACATCACAGACGTCACAAGGTAAGACATGTCAAATATCATTTGGCATGTGGTGCAGGGTTCGTACGTCTCCTGGAAAACGTGGACAATGTTGGATTGTGATTGTTTTCCCAGAAAGTCGTGGATTGTGATTGTTGTCCTGGAAAGTCGTGGATTTTGATTGTTGTTCTGGAACGTCCTGGCTTTTGATTGTTGATCCTGGAAAGTCCTGGATTTTGATTGTTGTCCTGGAAAGTCCTGAAGCTTGATTGTTGTCCTGGAAAGTCCTGGATTTTGATTGGTGTTCCTGGAAAGTCCTGGATTTGATTGTTGTCCTGGAAAGTCCTGAAGCTTGATTGTTGTCCTGAAAAGTCCTGGATTTTGATTGTTGTCCTGAAAAGTCCTGAAGCTTGATTGTTGTCCTGGAAAGTCCTGGATTTTGATTGGTGTTCCTGGAAAGTCCTGAATTTTGATTGTTGTCCCGGTAAGTCCTGGATTTTGATTGTTGTTCCTGGAAAGTCTTGGATTTTGATTGTTGTCCTGGAAAATCCTGGAGGTTGATTGTTGTTCCTGGAAAGCCCTCGGAAAGCCGTATCTCTGAAGCCGTCCTAGCGCTCGGTCAAAAATAGGGAGATTGGGGCGCTCAAATCCGCTCGCTATCGCTATCCTAGCGGATTTCCGGCGCGCGAGTGCCTCGCCAGCTCGGCTTGTTCCATTTTTCTCGGTACCACTGCTAGCGCCTGTTGAGAGGGCCACGTTAACTCTTTCTTTTTGTGTGTAGGGGTCGATCACACAAGAAGCTACTAGAATACTTGTTTTTCATGTGGGACCCCGACGTCTTAGACGGAACAAACGAGCCGCTAAGAGTATTAGAAGATGGGTTTAGGGATCCATTTAACTACGAGGTATGTGTTTATCTAAATAGAGCAGATTTCGCATGACTGTGAAAAGTGCCGCGACACGGCGCGGTACTGTCGCGGTCGCGGCGAACCTGGCCTGCTGTAGAAACGGAATGAAATCGCGTAGTCGCGGCACGGCCACGGTCACGGTCACGGCCACGGTCGCGGCGCGGCACAACTTTGTCGAGGCAGTTTACGGTTGGGACATGAGTCTAAAGTGCATGAAGATTTGTATTTTGTTGTTTTATGAGCACGTAATTTCTGCATTTGGTTCTTGTCACGAAGCTTGCATCAAATGTGTGTCATAACACTAAACATAAACGCTTTTGCGTATTTTGAGGTTGCTAGTTGCTGTTTCATTTGTTTTTGTTGTCGTTGTTGTTTAACTGGGATGTTTCACTTGTTAAGAGGAAATCCGCCAAGAAATCGAGTAATTTTGACACAAAGTGGAAACAATTTTAGAGTATTACAAAATCAATTTCCTTGTTTGTAGCAATTTTTGAAAGGTCTTGATAAAATAAAGAATTGGCGATAAGACCGAGAAGAAATTCCCAAGGAAACCCGAGAAATAGTCGTGAAGGAATGGTGTTGGCTGTTGTTCATTTCATGGTTCTGTCAACCTATATAAATTGTATGGATTTGGACAAATTTCATGGTTTTTTGATGTTTGGTGTTGTAAGAAATTATTTTTTTTAGATCAGATATCACCGAAGTCTACACTATGATATGTAAATTATTTTGTTCCAATAATTTATCCCATCGTTACTCGATTTTCAAATGGATTACTTCTTAAGTAGCGCTCCGTCTAAGAACGATAGCGTGAACGGCTATGGAGAATTTGAGTTACGCTTTGTGTAAATGTTTAAATTGTTAAATTTCTAAAAATGTAATTTGCTTAGTCAACAAATCCCGTCCTTCTGATTGGTTTAAATCTCTTTTTGACAGATTTCGTTTCCGAATAGGTCTTCCGGATATTTCCTAGCATTTCATTGATTCTGGAAAAATCGGTGTGAGCATGACTAGACGACCACTGTTTCCGCTGCCCTATTGTTTTCGCTATAGTTCTTAGGCGGAGCGCTACTTAATTCCTAATTGTGGTTCGATGTCTTTGAAACAATGTGAATGCTTCTCCATACAGAGCGCAGGCCTCGATGGTGGCGTACCATTGGCTAACAGTGTGGGAGTGTGTGACAAAGCCAGGGTTGCACATGTCATAAAGCTTGCTCGAGAGACCGGGAGTACTGATCCTTGCCCCTACAGACACGGTGAGCTTGAAAATGTCCAACGTTATAAAAATGCCAAAACTCCCGACTGTCATTAGTTGAAGGGAGCTGTCAAGATACGCGCATGCTCCAGGAGCGATCATTTATTCCTCGGTAAAACTCATTAGACCATCCTATCAGATAACTATTTAACAATATGTAAAACTAGAGGTTTTTAGCCTTCGCTGGCCATCGTTACAGGACGATAGTTCTCTGATTTGAGATGCATGCTATGGCCGGTATCTTTAGGAGAGTTTTCCAATACACTTACACATTTTTGCAGGCATTGTATTGTATTTTGCTGATATAACAATGGCGTATAATATAGAACTAGGCAAAGCAATGGAAATCCTTCAATGCCATGCATAAATTTGTCAGAGTACTTGACTAGTACGATCTTCTTTTACCCAGGTCAATTGATTGTCACTAAAGTGTTTGTAGGAAGAGCAGTTCCAGCTAGGGCACCCCAGCGAGGTAAGACAACAGCTATGGTTCGTTGATCAGTTGCAAAGAAATTCTAGAATTTTCTGGTTGGATAATAAAGTAGTACCCAACGCCTCAACATAAAGAACAAGGATAATAGAGAAAAGAAATGCCATAACGTAAAAAAATATTACAAATTAAAATATATATATATATTTTTTAAATCGAGCTGCACGAATAATCTTTTATTGGAGCAATGACTCAGAGGCTTGGATGGGATACCCAAAGACTTTTAAGTCTTTAAAAAGGCAAATCTAGTACTATGTACAGTATATTGAATGACCCGCGTTGTATTCGTGATCAGTTTCTAGTTAAAAAAAATTCCCTAAATCAGAATAGAAAAGACAGTTTTTGATATAGCAGGCATAAGCTATGTGTCTTCCCCACAAGTCGGATAATCGAAAGCATTGTTTTCATTCAATAAGGGACTAACCACTCACAGATACCATTGAATGTGCCGCTTTATTTTCCACACCCGGCGGTCGAGGACCCTACCATTTGAAGACTCCCTCCCCTGGAACAGAGGTCGTCAACACCCCCTCCCCTGCAATTTCCTGGAGTCCTGAACACCCCCTCCCCTGGAATTTGAACACCCCTCCCATGGAGTATCCAGGTTGCCCACACCCCCTTTTCCACAGCTTAGACAGACCCCTCCCCCTGGAATTTCCAGGAATTCCAGGGTTCTCGACCCTCCCTCTAGGAATTTCCAGGGCTCAACTAGACCCCTTCCCCATGGAATTTCCAGGGCTTAGATAGACCCCTCCCCCTGGAATTTCCAGGAATTCCAGGGGTTCTCGACCCTCCCTCTAGGAATTTCCAGGGCTCAACTAGACCCCTTCCCCATGGAATTTCCAGGGCTTAGATAGACCCCTCCCCCCTGGAATTTCCAGAGTCCTCGACCACCCCGGTGCGGAAAGAAAATGCAATCAGCCATTGAATGTGCCTCTTCATTTTCACCCAAGGGTATCCCGTAGTGCATATCCTGACGCGGATAGCGTATATCGACCGCAGTCCCATGAGCGCTGTCAGTCCAAAACCATCTTGGGCATCACGAAGCCCGGCAACCAGTGCGACTGTAGTTCCAGGCAGAGTGCCTGGTTTGTGTTTGACCAGGATATGGTGCTACCGGAATACGTGGTCGATTTTGAGTATATTACGAAGGTAAGAATTATCGTGATACCATTAGAGAACAAAAACAGTGAAAATTGAACTGCTATATGCGTAGTAGCAAGTGGCTTTAGGCAACGTATCTGAGAGCTGCAAATCACAAATAAGGGCGTGGCTATAACGTTGCTGTAATACCACCGATCACAACAGAATTCAAGGGAAGTGTAACCCGTATAGAGCAGATTTCAGACGAGTGTCGAAAACTAAATACAAAACCACTATCCAATCAGAAGTGGAAGCCATTCAACAACAAACCAATCAGAAGGCGAAGAAAATCAAACTTGCGTTTGTCATGTCATGAGCAGTGGCGTGTTTTAAAACCGTTCGCAATGTGATTGGCTGAAAGACGAAAGACTTTGCTCTCGACCAATAGAAACGCTGACTAACGTCTGGCTTACTTTCCACGGTCATTGAAATCCGCTCTATAGTTCAGAATGAGACAGGTTTGTGTACTTGTACAGATACATACAAAGTGAAAACGAAAACAATAACAACACTTATCTGATGACAACGTATGCGTGTTCCAGCGAGTTTTGTTCTCGGAAGTTGAACGACCCTCTAAGTTTTCATTGTGATAATTTCTTGTTCTGCTGTGACAAGCGATTGCATATTCAAGCGCCGGATGTTTGAGCCGTGTTTGCCAGTTGATTAATGAATATTATCTTTAAAGAGAGAGGAACTCTCATTAGCTCTTATCACCGTTTGATCCCTGCTTAAATTGTAAAATCATGTCCATTTCATTTCCTATTTGGATTCCATCTGCTCTCCAGAGGGTGTTGGTGTTGATTTGAAGGGGATCTTCAACAGTACAAAATGCATTATGTCCTATACCATTTTTCCGAATTTGCCTTCACATTTCAGGTAAAACCCCAGTCACCGTACATCTATTACTACGGAGAAGGCGTGCGGACAGTGGGCGTGACTACCGCGAATGATGCGGGACTTGGTAACCCTGTGGACGATGACGTCATTAACCTTGAACCAGTCATCAAACCACGCCGAGGTAAGCCTCTTTTGAAAAGAATTGCGTTGAGGTGGCCAAACGAGATGCAAGTTTTGATGCAAGTTCAGTGTTTTGGTGCTCTGCGCCCGCTAATGACGACATGATCACGCCACTTTCGAACACTAGCGCGCGCTCAGGATAGTACTTTTCTTGGTAAAAAGGACAAGAAAATAAAGAAATCTCATCCACTTTCTTGTAAAAAAAACAGCTAGAAATATAAGTGCAACATTTTCATGACTTGTTTTGGTCATAATATTTCGTTAGTTTGGAAAACGAAGAAAATTGGAAACTTGCATCAACTTGCGTACACTCGCGATGTAAAGACGCAAGTTGTCTCAAGTTGCGTGAAAATTTGAACATGTTCAAAGCGGACGCAAGTCATCGCAAGCCATCGCAAGTTGGTGGCTAAACGCGCGCAAGTCGACGCAAGTAGCACAACTTGCGTCGACTTGCGTTTCGTTTGGCCAAGGCTTTACTGACATCCACATCGATGAGTCTAAAATGATTTTTGTTTGTTTTATCAGGCTTATCGCATTAACGGAGGAACTTTTGCAGAGGCACTGTAATGTGGATTCTCTTCAGCAAATTACCGTAAGTTTTAACTTTTGTGAGGGTTGCCCAATACACTGATACTTTTAAACTGCTAGAGAACGACGCTGATCATGTCATGGTTGTCATTGTTGATGCTCATGTCATGGTTGGCATTGTTGATGATCATGTCATTGTTGGCATCGTTGATGATGTCGTGGTTGGCATTGCGGTGGGGTTTGTGCCTACTGCGGTGGGGTTTGTGCCTACATCAATTCACGGTTCCCCTGCAAGAGGTTATCTGAGCTTGAAGATCCCAGCATCGAATCACTGTGGATCACTGTTAGATCTTATCGGCTGCCAAGGTGTGTATCTACTTTGCTCATTGGGGTCGTCTACCACCCTCCATCTAACGGGGAGAAGAATCGTCAACTTGTTGAGCATATCGATAAGAACTGTGAGTCTTTCCTCTCTAAACACCCGGATGGCCTTGTAGCCGTCACAGGTGATTTCAACCCGAACAGCACTGGGCTGAAGGCTCAATATGTTACGCACAAGACAGGCTTGACCCAGATCATAAAAGTGTTGACCAGAGACACCGGTGTACTTGATTGGTTTTTGACTAATAAACCAAAGTACTTTCAGCAACCAATGCAGCTCTCCAAGATCGGTAGGAGTGATCATTATCCTATCCTGGTCAAGCCTAACATACCTGTTACCAACCCAAAATCCCACAGGAGATATGTATGGCGGCGGGATCTAAGGCGCAGCAGCCTAGATGCCTTTGGTCGATGGATTACACAATTTTGCTGGGACAGTATCTTGAGTTTGCCGTCGGCTAAGGATAAATTCGAGTCATTCTACAATGTTATAACAAGTGCTGTTGACACTTATATACCAATGCAGAAAGTGAGAGTTTGTACTTCAAGCAAACCATGGGTGAATACGATTCTTTCTTCTTTGATTGCACGCAGACAGAATGCACTTACTACCCTTGGCAAAGACTCTCGCCTTTACAAAGAACTTAGGAATCGAGTGCAAAGGGAGTGTAAAATATGCAGAGAGAGATATTATTCAAACAAAGTTGCTGCACTTAAAGAGTCGAACGTTTCCCGTTGGTGGCAAGAAGTCAAATGTTTAAGTGGCTCGGTGGATTCAAGCGACTGGTGGCATCAGCTGATGGACGACGCCATTCCATCTGTTCAGATACTATGTGAGAAATTCAATGAGTTTTTGGTTGGACTGACGTCCAATTTCTCGCCTCTCTCTCGGCAAGTCACCTGCACTGGGCCGGTCCCCTCAGAGTTGTTAGTTACCCCTGAAAAAGCATTTAGAGCCCTGAGCTGCATAAAAGTGAGGAAGTCATCTGGACCGGATCCAGTTCCTAGTATTGTGTGGAAAGAATTTGCCCCTGAACTGTCTGGTGTCATTAGTGATCTGTATAATTCGTCGCTGATAGAAAGCTTTGTTCCTCAAGTACTGAAGGAGTCGATAGTTCATCCAGTGCCGAAGTGCTCTCCCCCAAAGGTTTTAAAGGAGGACCTTAGACCTATTACCCTTACATCTCAGTTAGCTAAAGTTATGGAGGGATTTGCACTTGACTCGCTCTTTAAACAAGTTAGGGATAAGCTTGATCCTAAACAGTTTTCGGTTAGTGGGAAGTCTACCGTTCAAGCACTGTGTATTTTCTTCATTCCATCTTAGAATCACTCGATAGAGGCGAAAACTATGTGCGCATCTTTTTTGCCGATTTTTCTAAGGGTTTCGACCTAGTGGACCACAATGTTCTAATATCTGAGCTCAAGCTATTAGGAGTCAATCAATATCTTTTAAGCTGGATTGCAGCCTTTCTCACCTCCAGACCTCAGCGCGTTAAGATAAGCGGCCATATATCATCTCCTGTGTTTCCCAACGGGGGTATTCCGCAGGCACTAAGCTCGCGCCATTGTTGTTTGCTGTACTGGTAAATAGGCTGGCGAACACTTGGCCATATCGTATAAAGTATGTGGATGACACCACCGTCTATGAGGTGATACCCAGGTGCTCACCGAGTTATTTACCATGTATAGCAAATGGTATCTGCCAGTTTGCCACGGAGCGTGGGATGAGGCTCAACCCTAAAAAGTGCCGGGAATTAGTCATTAATTTTCTACATTATCAGCCCTCACCAGTCAATGACTTGCACCTCATGGGTTCCGTTATCAAAAGGGTTGAAAGTTATAAGATCCTCGGTGTTCACATAAGTTATTCTTGGAATAAGCATGTTGACTATGTAGTTAAGAAGGCTAACAAAAGGCTATATGCTATCCGGCTCTTAAAGAAATCTGGAGTTCCGGTTCAGGACCTTATTAGAATCTATTGTGCACTTATAAGATCCGTAGTGGAGTACGCAGCACCGGTATGGGCTGCGCTACCGGAGTATCTTGTTGATACTGTTGAGGGCGTACAAAGGAAAGTCCTCCGTATTGTTCTTCCACACCTGCGTTACCAGGAGGCTTTGGATGCCTGTGGGCTACAAGCCTCTCCTCTCGCAGAAATGATTTATGCTTTAAGTTCATGGCCTCCGCTAGGGAGCACGAACCTCTAAGGTCTGTAATTACTGGAAGTGTAATACGAAATGCACATGGTTATTCACTTAGGTCAGGTACTGTGAGTACAACGGGACGCATCCCGACTACAAATCGCTTTGGTGACTTTGTATCACATAGATTTTTGTAATTATTGTTGCTAGATATTGCTGACCCGTTGCTGTAATTCAGTTTCAACTGCAATGGCATTCGAATAAACCTATTTATTATTATTATTGATCATGATGTCATGGTTGGCATTGTTGATCATGATGTCATTGTTGATGATGATGTCATGGTTGGCATTGTTGTTGATGATGTCATGGTTGTCATTGTTGATGATCATTGTCATTGTTGATGATCATGTCATGGTTTTCATTGTTGATGATCATTTTATGGTTGGCATTGTTGATGATCATGTCATTGTTGGCATCGTTGTTGATGGTGTCATGGTTGGCATCGTTGTTGTTGATGTTGTGGTTGTCATTGTTGACGATGATGTCATGGTTGGCATTGTTGACGATGATGTCGTGTTTGGCATTGTTGATCATGATGTCATGGTTGGCATTGTTGATCATGATGTCATTGTTGTTGATGATGTCATGGTTGGCATTGTTGATAATCATGTCATGGTTGTCATTGTTGATGCTCATGTCATGGTTGGCATTGTTGATGATCATGTCATTGTTGGCATCGTTGTTGATGATGTCGTGGTTGGCATTGTTGATCATGATGTCATGGTTGGCATTGTTGATCATGATGTCATTGTTGATGATGATGTCATGGTTGGCATTATTGATGATGATGTCATGGTTGGCATTGTTGTTGATGATGTCATGGTTGTCATTGTTGATGATCATGTCATGGTTGGCATTGTTGATGATCATGTCATTGTTGGCATCGTTGTTGATGATGTCATGGTTGGCATTGTTGACGATGATGTGGTTGGCATGGTTGATGATGACGTCATGGTTGGCATTGTTGATGATGATGTCATGGCTGTGATTGTCATTGATGATAATGCCGTGGTTGTCATTGATGATGTCGTGGTTGTCATTATTGATGATGATACAGTGATTGTCATTGTTGGTGATTATACTATGATTGCCATGGCTGCGGCCGTGCTGTGTCTAAGCGCCACGCGCGCTTCAAATTGAGGGAAAATCCAGCCAATTAGAGACGTTTCTCGCACTGACGCATCAGAAATTACTAGTACAGATGACCTGGTCTTATTCCTACAGGTATTGAATCTTCATGGTAATGGCCTCAATCGACTGAAGTATATTAACTCGATGACGAGCCTCAAGAAACTCATTGTTAGCTTCAATGAGCTAACAAGACTTGATGATATCAATCATATGGTTAGTTCGTAAATCATGCTATCAAAGTCATTATCATAGTTTTGCTATCATTATTGTTAACCTACGGCTAAACCAGGACACATGTAGCGTGTAAAATTTGTGTCCAGCATGTTTCCCCGAGGAAACATCGCACGTGTGTCTCGGACACATAACATGCTTCTTTGTGTCCCGGCTACAAACTTTATCGCGCGAAACAATGTTTCTCGCGTGGCTAAACTGGGAAACATGAAGGAAACATATGTCCGGCTACAATGTTGCGCGCTACATGTGTTCTAGTTTAGCCAGGGCTTTATCATCAGGAAGGGCATCATTTGTATACGAAATACCATAATTGTCATGGTCGCACAACCTTTCTTGCCTTTTTGCAGCTATTTCTAGAATACCTTGACGCAAGTTTTAACAAAGTAACAACAATCGAAGGTGTTAAGGTATGCATTATCTGTCCAGGAATGATTGCACTCGTGTAATAATTGAGTACTTTATACAGGAGATTCTTGTCTGATGAAAAATAGTCCAGTAAAGTTAGGCTGAAAATGTACGTTTTCAACAACCTTTTACAACTAAAGATGCTTGAGTTAGATCTCTGTTTCTGACGACAGTTAGAAAAAAGCGATTCCTGATGCCTGTGTGCTTGATTTTAGGGCTGCAATCGCCTGAAGCACTTGGATGTGAGCTGGAATCAACTACAGTACACGCGAGAAGAACTTGGAATGATGAGAAAACACATTATCACATTAACATCGCTAGATACAAGACATAATCCCTGGCAAAAGGTGAGCGAGGATCACTAAGATCGTATTAGCTTGCTCAACAAAGAGCCCTGGGATTTCTTAGAATTTCATCTAGACCACCCTTCACTGAAGTCAGCTTCTCAAATTCCCCCTGGAATTTTACCTTGTCCCCGCAGAACCTTTTTTCTTCTCTATATTATGCAAAAATACCATTATGATAATCAGATAAACACTTTTAGTCCCTTTTTCCTTATCGTAGCCCGAGACTCTACGCACAAGGGCACTTGGCCGACTAAAGAACCTTGAGATACTCGACGGGATACCTGTGTCAGATGAAGAGATGGCTGTTTCACTGCGCATGGCGGCTGCCTCTCGGATCTCTACCTTCGCCATCCTTGCGCATGCGCGAACAGACCAAGTGAAACCGCGGGCCTTGAGTCTTCTACCGACGGCGCAGATTATTTTAGCGACCAGTAATAATAAACCGACCAGGCCACTGGATGATGATAGTCAATGGTTTGTTAAGGTTTGTAAAACGATACGTTAAAGTGGCTCGTGCCTCTATTTTGTGGGTGCTATAGTTAAAGGGGCAATGGTACGATTTCGGGGTTAATTTAGTTACCTTAAATCCAGTCCAATTCACAAAAAATAAGCAAAAATAACCGTCTAGATTTATCAATCCAATTCCATCCACTTGATAACACATGAAAATACATTCTCGAACCCAGAGCTCCCCGGCTCGTTTCCTCGCGGGGGAGGCTCTGGTGACAGCCACTGACGCATGCGCGAAATTTTAATACAGAGCCGCTGAGAGAAACACCTTTCTGCGCATGCTCCAACGCTCAAAATCAGCCAATCAGCGAAGCCACACAAATGGATGTCCCCAGAGCCTCCCCTGCGAGCAGACGAGCTGGGGAGCTCTGGGTAAGAGAATGGTGAAAATACTGCAAATTTGTACTGTAACCTGGCAGTTAACATGTGCGGATTGGAGAGAGTCTAAGATTTTCCCTACAATTCTGAATTGTTTCCACTGTCTTGCTGATTATCCATGATGTTTCTGAGAGCGTGAACGCATCTATTGTTTGTTTGTATGTTCATTTGTTTGTTTGGTTACAGCCTTGTTTGTTTGATAACAGCCTTGTTTGCTTTTTGGTAACAGCCTTGTTTGTTTGTTTGGTAACCACCTTGTTTGTTTGTTTGGCAACAGCCTTGTTTGTTTGTTTGTTTGATAACAGCCTTGTTTGCTTTTTGGTAACAGCCTTGTTTGTTTGTTTGGTAACCACCTTGTTTGTTTGTTTGGCAACAGCCTTGTTTGTTTGTTTGATAACAGCCTTGTTTGCTTTTTGGCAACAGCCTTGTTTGTTTGTTTGTTTGGTAACCACCTTGTTTGTTTGTTTGGTAACAGCCTTGTTTGTTTGTTTGGTAACAGCCTTGTTTGTTTGTTTGGTAACAGCCTTGTTTGCTTGTTTGTTTCGTAACAGCCTTGTTTGTTTGTTAACAGCCTTGTTTGTTTGTTTGTTTGTTAACAGCCTTGTTTGTTTGTTTTCAAGGTAACAGCGTTGAATCTTGACAACCAACACCTTGGTAAACTGTCTAACCTCGAGAAACTCGTCAATCTCCGCTGGGCGTCATTCAACAACAATGACCTAACTAAAATTGAGGTAAGTTTGGCATTTCTTATCGTTAGTAGGTCCAAAAGTAAAGTAAAGTACTATATTTATATGCGGCTTCAACCAGGCTCTAAACGCCTTTTATTACGATATTTCTCATTCTGATTAAAGGGGAACTCGCACGCTTAATTTTTGTACAACCTGTCAAAAAATAGGTCTAATTCTAATCGCCAAAAATACATTTAAGTTTACCGGGAATAACCTAAATAACAGTCCAGATTTGTTAAATGACCTTTTAACTGTTAAATCAATACAAATTTACAGCCAAAGACGCTCAAGCGTACCCCCCTAGAGCGCAATAATGAGTTGATTCTTGGAATATTGAATCCATTATTCGATTCAATAATACTTTCGACTTGGAAAACGTCTTTCGATTTGAACTGGGTTTTCGCTTTTTGATTGGACGATAGACGACGGAGGCGCTTCCATATATGGAAAAAATCCACAGGGAGCCTTTTGTTTATGAGTTTTGTTACCAATATGGCGGACCTGGTAGACTTAACGAGCCTGGTAAATCTCTCCCTCGTTCATTTAGAGAAGAAATTGTTGATCAGTATTATCAGGGATATTCTAAGAAGCATAAAGCCAGTGACTTAAGAGTATCGGAGCGTGGTTAAAGAAGGTAAGCTAGCCGAAGTCTGAGTTGAAATCGAAAGACGTTTTCCCAAGCCAAATGCATTATTGAATCGAATAATGGATCCATTACTCCAAGAATCAACTCATTATTGCACTCTAGAGGGGGACGCTTCAGCGTCTTTGGCTGTAAAGTGTTTTTATCTATTATCAAGAGGATGGAATTGGATTGCGATTTGAATTATTTGCTTGTCAGGCAAGCGAGCGAGTGCCCCTTTAAGGGCGGGCTGCTGCTGCAGTTTACAATCTTGAGTACATGGGTTAGTATTGTCAGCACTGTTGAGGAGAGTAACTTTCGTGCCCCCCTTTTTTTTCGCTCTCTCTCGGTTCATAAAGCCAAATCCGTTGTTCCGTGCTGTGAATTTTCGAGGTTTGAAGATGAAGATTTCTGAAGATTTCTATTCAGTCAAAGCATCTAAAATCAATCAGGACATTGTCCTATTTTACCTAGTGCAGTCGACTGGCTTTTCGTCCCGACAGAAAGCCGGGCAACTAGTGCAGGAGTCGAAACAAGGCAAGGACCTGATTGGCTTAGATAGAGCGGTTTTCACATGACTGTCGTGAAAACAATTGCAATTGAGCAATCACTAAAGTAAGAGTAAACGAGCCATTTAAGGCCACAAAAAGTGATTTTGTGTAAGTTGTAGAGCATTTAAAATTGATATTTTCTTGCTTGCGCACAAACATGATGGACCAGTTTCTCCAAGCTCACACCATTTTCTCACACATGCGCGACAGAGAAATGACATTTGTGTGCAGAGGCTACTTTTGCGTAGTTGAAAAACACAAGAAAACATTAAAAGTAAAAGAAAATGCAGGAAGATAAAAAAAAAAACTAGCCTGTGCTCGCAGGGAAAGGATTACTCTACCTAGCCGCGCTATCGCGCTCGTTTGTTTTTGAAATCCACGCGTATATGATTTCAAAACTAATTATGTAGCCAGCTCGAAATCCCATTGTGCCGGCAGATTGATTTTTCTTGAATTGTCCAATTATTTTTTAATTGGATCGCGCGCGCTCTAATTGGACACTTCGCACGTTAAAATTGGACAGTTTGGATTTGAACATGGATGCTATATAATTAATCAATAACAGGACTCCATGGCCTCGTCCAATTTTGGAGTTCCTTTGAATTTTCTCATCAATTTTTTTCTTAATTGGACAGCATGGAGTCCTATTATATATACAAATTGCACTCCACTTGGTCAATTACCATTATATATATTATTCAGCGTGCATCGATGCACTGCCCAATAATAATAATAACAACAACAACAACAACAACAATAATAATAATGTATATTCTTAGTTTTATTATAAGCTTGTATTACTATTTACTCCTAAGGCTCACAGGCTACGCTATGCGCCCTGTGTAGCTAGCTAGGCTAGGTTTAGCAAACAGTTGTCAATTCTGCTATATAATAATAATAACAATAATAATAATGTATATTCTTAGTTTTAATATAAGCTTGTATTATTATTTACTCCTAAGGCTCACAGGCTACACAATGCGCCCTGTGTAGCTAGCTAGGCTAGGTTTAGCAAACAGTTGTCAATTCTTCTATATAATAATAATAATAACAATAACAATAACAACAACAACAATAATAATTAACAATTATTCCTCGAGCCCGAATGGGCTCTGAGTCAATAGCCAATGAGGCCGAATTCCGAATGGGCTATTGACTCAGAGGCCATGAGGGCGAGAGGAATAATTGCTTTAGTCAAATCACACTAGTAGGTCAATTTGTATTGCCAAAAAATGTATTTGTTCTGGTCATTTGCCATTTTCTGGCTTTAAATCCGACACTTTTCGCTACTAGTAGGCTATAACTTATAGCCTACTAGTAGCTCAACCAATCAGAACGCAGCATTAATAATAGACCACTAGTGTGATTTGACTAATAACAATAATACGAGCATATATAGCGCTCCCTGTGGTCGTTGACACCGAACGGCTTGTACAAGGAGATCCCCTCGCTACATATATAACGAGAAAGTACAGAGAGGACAGATAAGAAAAAAATTAACGATTATTGTCTGGCTAACAAGAACTGTGAAAGCTTAGATTTAAATAGTGAGAGATATCAGACGATATTCTGCGCAATCACGGAGGATAATTCTTTTAACAATAGCTGTCATAGAAATCAATGAATAGTTCTACATATTAATTGTTAAACTGTACACAGTAGGGAGAGAGTGAAAGCGAAAGATGATAATCCTTACCTCCTGTTTTTCAATGAGTTAACCATGGGCAACCTTGAAAATGCCACAACGTTTGAACAGCGCTTTCGTAATAGTGCTAAACTATTGTAGAGATGTCAAACTAGTTAGTATTTGGCCTGCTAGGCAAATAACTCTGACTAAATGTTCAATGTTCATTATTCAATGTTCATTATTATTTTAGCTCTGGTTTGGCAAGAGCTTTTCGCTTCACTTCTTGAAAGATCACATCCAGTGGTTCAAAGATATCTTGCTCCCACGGCTCCATTTCTCCTGACCCACCGGAGCTGCTCGCTGCTTCAAACTCATTCATTCTTGCTCCCCCGCTTTCTTGGTGCTCGCTCTCCGTATCCGAGAATGAGAAGTATTGGCTACTAACAGAACTTTGCGAAGGGCTTGCCAAGTAACTTGCTGCACTGCTATCAAAGGAGAGTCTTGCCATCCTCGGGTGCAATCTCCTGTTATCTGGTACCTCTAGCAGTGTAAGGGCAGTCTTCAGTTGCCCATAAAAACTTTCCTTCCATCTACCCTTCTCGTTCTCCTTGTTCTCTTCTACAGGCCCCGTCCCGCTGTGCGTATCTTCTATTATTGTAGGCGGCTCGCTGGAAGGCTGTGGTTCCACAGTCTCGCATTGGTGTTCAACTTTCTTGTTCTTCTTGCGGAGCATTCTCGCGAGCTTCGAGTTCCTAAGGCGTTCCATTTTTTCAATGTCGAGAGATTTCTAGATTTCACTCTTTGATGTTTAACTGGCGAAGGAATTGTGAAACTAATTCTCTGCAGTAACTATACCATTACCCTACAATATTTCTTACATAACAACCAACGGCAAGGTAAGGTTATTGACGTCAAGGTGTCATGACAACGAGCAAACAGCATCTCTTACATAACCAAAGACACGCGGAAAGGAACGTGTTGGTTATGTAAGAGATATTGTTTGTTCGTTGTCATGGCACCTTGACGTCAATGACAACGAGCAAACAGCATCTCTTACATAACCAAGGACACGCGGAAAGGAACGTGTTGGTTATGTAAGAGATATTGTTTGTTCGTTGTCATGGCACCTTGACGTCAATGACAACGAGCAAACAGCATCTCTTACATAACCAAAGACACGCGGAAAGGAACGTGTTGGTTTTGTAAGAGATATTGTTTGTTCGTTATCATGGAACCTTGACTTCAATGACAACGAGCAAACAGCATCTCTTACATAACCAAAGACACGCGGAAAGGAACCCGTTGGTTATGTAAGAGATATTGTTTGTTCGTTGTCATGGCACCTTGACGTCAATGACCTCACCTCGGCAATGTGCTCCAGCGGTTCAAAGGAATTATCCCCGATAATTAGCACCCTAATTGTACTCTCTGTGTTTGTTGCGTTCTAAAATAATTGTTAATTATTAACGAGGTATTCAAATGAGCACGGCTCATTGCATTCGACGCGTGAATATTTTATTGCTTGTAAAGCAGAGCAAACAATGGCAAGTTTGCATTCGTGGTGGGTTGTTGAACTTTGAAGAACACTAATTATTTTTCATAAAATATTTAGCTGATTTCAGATGACCGTCGAAAATACTTTTTTGGTACTAATTTTCACGTCGCTTTATTTTCGCGATTTAAAAAAAATCGCGAGCTTAAAGAGACGCGAAAAAAAATTCCCGCGAACTTTAATGTCGCGAAATTTAATACCCTCCTATTTTTCTTGTGTTCTCAATTTAATGAAGAATTCACGGCTACAATGAAATATGTATTATACAATTTCAAAGAACGTTAGCATAAGAATAATGTTTGACTATGCCTATGGTACACGATGCGGTTTCTACAGTTTAGTATTGTTATGAGTTGATGATTTTCAGGAACACGAAGTTTAAAATAATAATAAAGTTCTCGAAATAAAATGTTTATTTTTTTCATTTTCGCGAAAATTACTGCCATTTTCATAATTCTGCGAACTCTCGCTAACGATTTCCAGTCGTCAAACCGCTTTCTGGCTTCCGCCAATCAAAATCCCGAGTCTTTTCATCGTTACTCTTTGTGCTTTTTGATTGGCCAGCACGTAACCGTTACTCGGGTGACAGGAAGCCATTTTAGCACTGCTTAGGCGCTGGCCAATCACAAAGCACAAAGAGTAACGACGAAAAGACTCGGGAGTTTGATTGACGGAAGCCAGAAGGCGGTTTTACGGTTGGAAATCGATAGCGAGAGTTCACAGAATTATGAAAATCGCAGTAATTTCCTTAGAAATAATTTTGCACCCAAATCGCGAAAATAAAGACCCTCGAAATATGCCGACATTTTTTTCGCGAAATTAAGTGCCCGCGAAAATTGATACCAATAATGCTTAGTCAGCGTTTCTATTGGCTGAAAACTCTTCGCCTAAACTAAATCAGAAAGCGCCATGATTCATGTCATGACTAAACGGAAGTCTGACTTTCTTCGCCTCCTGATTGGTTTGCTGTTGAATGGCTTCCAATCAAGTAGTATAGTAGGTACGGAATTGTCACCTTTTTTGTGCAGGAATACTAATTTTGCGCAGAAATATATAATGAGCTTGTGGATTAGCGACCGGAAGTGAAGACAACAGGGCATAAGTCTTTTGTTCTATATTCCTGCGCAAATTAGTATTCTTGCGCAAAACATGTGCTAATTACATACCTACTATACTACTGACTCCTGATTGGCTAGTGTGTTCTTTTATTTGCGTTTATTTTTCGATGTTTGATATTGCATGTATTTATGTTGCTTGTAAAGCAGAGCAATCAAGGGTAAGTTTGCATTCGTGGTGCAAGAACGTGTGCTGGGCATCAGCCGCAATACATGGATTCTGTGTAATAACTCCAGCTATAGAGCGGATTTCACATGACTGTCAAGACTTATGTAATTGCGATTGCTTTGCGTTCTCATTGGCTACTCGTTTTTTCTCAGCCAATCAAATTCTGTAGTAAATACAATTGTGTAATTACTTAGTAATTGCTTCGGCTTGTGATTGGCTGAGAAAAAAGCCATTTAGGAGCAAGTGGTGATTTCTCTCGATGCTGATTTCTCTCGATTCTAGTGATTGCTCAATTGCAATTGTTTTCACGACCATGTGAAAACCGCTCTAATAGCTACAAGAGTAAATAAAGTTGATTTGATTTGTGTTCTTCTTTGTAGGGTTTCGAGTCCTGTCCAACGCTAGAAGAACTGTCTCTAGAAGGAAATTGCATATCCAAATTCGAAGGTACAATATACTGCCATTTTACAACTGTGTATTCAACTGTGGATCGTGGACACTTTTAAGTTTAAAAAACGTTACATTCCCAACGAGGACACGATTCGTTTCTAGGTCGGATTTCACTTAACAAAAATGAAACCTATTAGCCTCGTCTCATTAACTCTAAGACTCCGTCCACACTACACCGTTTTCAAACGAAAACGGATACCTTTTGCCCCGCTTTCAAAAAGATTTGCGTCCACACTTATCGTTTTCGTATTGTTTTCGCCGTTTTCGGTGATCGTTTTCGGCGTTGTAGTGTGGACGATAGCCGTATCCGGAGCAAAAAGTATCCGTTTTCGTTTGAAAACGGTGTAGTGTGGACGGGGTCTAAGTTATATTGGGATATACATTTGGTAATAAAATAGTTTTTTCTTGGTGTTTACTTTACTTTACTTTTATCGATAGAGCCTATCCCTTAGCAAACTATAGGATTACTAGCTGATTATAGCATAGTAGACCACACCTCTCGGCCAATCAAAGCATGCGTTCCATCGACGGTATGTTATAATAGCCGTATACACCGCATTTCAAACCATAACATAGTTTTATACAACAGCACTGGTAAAAACGCGCGCTCTGATTGGACTCGACTTCGTCTCGTTGCGTACTTTTTTGTCAAGGGCTTGTTGTGTTCTTCCTGACGCCTGGAAGAAGAACATCGCGGCAAACTGCATGCGCTAAAGATTCACTTCCTGTGAACTTAAAACAAACGAAATAATCTACATAACAAAAATATCTCGTGCTGTCTTGGAAATTTGGAAAACGTAAGCTCCAGACACAAAACGTAAGGCCAAAAAATTGCAGAGCAGCTAGAATATGATCATATTTTTCTCTGAACGTTTGCACCTCGCACTTTAAAGGGGCACTCGCACGCTTAATTTTTGTATAACCTGTCAAAAAATAAGTCTAATTGTAATCACGAAAAATACATTTATGTTTACCGGGAATAACCAAAATAACAGTCCACGTTTGTTAAATGACCTTTTAACTGTTAAATCAATGCAAATCTATAGTGTTTTTATCTATTATCAAGAGGATTGAACTGGATTGCGATTTGAATTATTTGCTTGTCAAGCAAGCGTGCGAGTGCGAATTATGGTTTAAAGTCCAAAGTTGTTCGCTGTTGTTATGTAAATTTGTTCAATTGTCTTCAATTCACAGGCCAGTGAATCTTAGCGCATGTGAACTGCGTTTTGCCGCGGTGTCTGGAAGAAGTAGATCTTTTTGTTAAGTACTACTATTTTGTTGTCCAGGTCTGGTACGGAACCCGCAACTTCGATGGCTGAATCTGTCGAGTAACCATCTCTCTATTCTTGATACTGGAATGCTAGAGAGACTACCTGAACTGCGATATCTCTCACTCGAGAACAACTGCATTACCTCTCTCAAGGGTTTACAGGTTAGACAGTCAACGCAGCAGTCTTGTAACAGCAAACGTTAAAGGGGCTGTGTCACGGTTGTTTCAACAAAATCTTATAAAATAAGACCAGTGATCTACATAAACATCTCAGAATCCTACATTATACTATTATTTAGTGTTATAAAGAAAAAGGAACTGAAACTTGCATTATATAGGCATTCTTACATAAGATTTTATAGCTTTCGCTATCAAATTTCCAAGTTTGAAAACTGTTCAGCCTGAACAGAAATAAAAAATCTCATTTCGTAATCCAATTCCATCCGCTTGATAACAAACGAAAATACTCCAAATTTGTGCTCATCTAACAGTTGAAAGGTTATTTAACAAACCTAGATGATTATTTTGCTGATTTCGTTTGAATTTGACTACATTTAAGCAACCTAAATTAACCTCAAAATCGTGACGCTGCCTCTTTAACAAAGTCGGCTAAGGGTATTTAGAGCGACTTTCAGATTAGCGTCGAAAAATATTTGTAATTGCGTTTACTCTGCACTCTCATTGGTCCCTTAGTTCTGTGAACCAATCAAATTTTGAAAAAAAGACAGCTGTATATTTAGTGATCACGTTCTCACCTGTGTCAGGTGTGCCTCTCACAAAATCGGCTTTAACTTCAGAAACAAGACAGCTGCTGTCCATGTCTGGTTTGACTCCTCCAAATTCGCAGGCCATAGCTACCGAATCGGAGCAGCTACAACAGCGGCCTCAGCGGGTCTCCCTCACTGGCTCATCAATCAAAACTTTAGGGCGGTGGTCCTCAGACTGTTTCGAACGATACATTTTCAGTGTCCATATGCCCTTAGTTCGGGACGTATATGCAAGCAACAGATAGACTCGAGGGATTTAGGGATGGGGTCGTCTATGGGGAATACACTCTGTGTATGTGTGGGAAAAAGTGCTCCCATATTGGTCACCCTTTGCCCCATAGACGCACCAAACTAGGGCCACCCCTCCAGGATATAGCTTTGTTACCATGGTTACATGGAGGGGGACCCTAGATAGGCTCGACCTCTCAATCGGGGGATTGTAAACCCCGGTAGATGACCGAGGTCGAGGGGATTATAACCCCTTGCCTGTAGCTCCCACAAAATCACATAAGACCTCACAGGGGATTGTAACCCCTCCAGAGGATGTTTCCATGTGGATTGTAACCCCTTGGATCGTAAATGTTTAGACATTCGCGTGACCAATTTTTTGGGGGTCGTGTTTCTGTCATGGGTTGGGAGCATTAAAAAGCTATTTAACAAACCTAGACTAGTATTTTGGCTATCCATCAGTTATTTGGATGTTTTTTACATCACCAAAAGTGTGCTAAAATTGGGACACGCGCTCCTTTAACTTCTTTTTGTCAGAAACGTTCCACGCAACAGTAAAATTCCACGTTTCATATTTCAGCAATCAGTTGATTTGCAAGAGCTTTACGTAGGAAACAACCGTATTGCAAACATCAGGGAGATTTTCACACTCAAGGTAAGATGAGTGTACCCTCTTCATCCTTTGTCTCGCTTTGCGATTCCAAACATTGCACACAGATTCTTTCCTCGTGTTTGAAAGTGTTACTCAAGAACGACACCCCTGGAAACTGATCCTGAGAGAACACAGCTATTTATACAAGTAACTGGATGACATAGAAGAGCTGTTTACGCTGTCGTCAACCATTGCTAATAATGTGCCAACCAGAGATCGATTGGTTCACAATAAAGGATGCTGTTCAATGTACAGGTGGCGCATTAGCATTAAAATGGAAATTGGCTGTTCCAAAAAAAAACGTAAACCCGTATCGAGGTACTCCAAATTTTCCAAAATTGCTCTACCCCTGTGGAAATTCCAGACTCCTCTACAACCCCTGTGGAAATTTGAAGCAACCCCTGTTGAAATTCCTCATTCTCTTGTGGACCTGTGGAAATTCCACAGTTGCAAATGAATACCCTGTGGAAATTCCAGGGTAAAATGAATGGCCCTGTGGAAATTCCAGGTTCAAAATCGGCAAACCCTGTGGAAATTCTAGGGTCAAACACAGTGACCCCTGTGGAATTTCCAGGTTCCTCGATTGGGAGGGGAGGGGGGGAATCGGATATAATATGAAACTATAGCTATAGCGATTCAAAACCCCTGGACATTTTGACGACGTTCTCTACAAAATCGGCAAACCCTGTGGAAATTCCAGGATCAAACACAGTGACCCCTGTGGAATTTCCAGGTTCCTCGATAGGGAAGGGGGGGTAACGTGGTAATGGATATAATATGAAACTAAGCTATAGCGAGTCAAAAACCCTGGACATTTTGACTACGTTCTCTGGACTATCATGCTTTTCTAAGTTACTTCAAATTTGAAGTACATTTTTTGATTGCCTTCCAGTCCATTCCAATGCTTGTGATCTTGGATTTGTATGGGAACCCTTTGGTCGAGAACAGCGCCCAGTACAGACTGTTCGTAATCTACCACCTCACAACTCTCAAGGCTTTGGACGGGCTAGCTGTGGTAAGCAGTTGTTGTTGTTGCTGCTGTTGTTGTTGTTGTTGTTGTTGTTGTTTCTGCTAAAATAATTATTTTCTGTCTTTTCAGGAACCAAGTGAAGGAAATGTTGCTAAGGACACTTTTGGAGGAAGGTACATATATAGTTACATCGATTGAAATTAGAAGATTTCTGTAACAAGATTTCAGGAACATTGGTGACTAAAGTGCAGAAAACTTGCTAGTCGAAACCTACGGAACAAAGGTTTTTGTTATAGAGCAACTTTCATATAAATATCGAAACGTTTTTGTATCAGCGTTTTCTTTGCATTCTCATTGGTCCCGCATTTCTGTCAATCAAGAACATTTAGAGTTTTAAGTCATCACCTGCTCACCGCGTGATTGTTTTTACTTGGCTTGGCTTACAAAGAAACCAGTCACGTGCTCACCGCGTGATAGTGGATTTACATGACATGTGATTGGCTGACGGGGAAACCATTCAACTGCAACTTGTATTTTCTGTCATTCATGATTGGGTACAGTCGAAGCTCTCGTAAGCGACCACCTCGGGAACTGAAAATTGCGTTCGTTAACGGAGCTGGTCGCTTACGAGAACGGCTCTCGCAAGCGACCACCAAGCGGCTTCGTACTTGAACAATAGGTGTTGGTCGCTTACGAGAGCTTTGTACAATAAATCTAGAAAATATCATGTGATACTAATGCTTAAAATAGTTTGATTTATTTCCCGACTTAATTAAGAATAGATAACCGCAAATATGTACATAGAAAATAGCTTTTTACCGGTGCAGCTTGTATCAGTTTAGATATTTATGAGGTGATGACAAAAAGTACTGCGGTCGCTTACGAGAGCTTAAAAACAATAGAAAATCTCTGTTGGTGATTTAAAATTGTGGTCGCTAACGGAGCTGGTCGCATCGATAAGGCGGTCGCTTACGAGAGCTTGAAATAACAGAGTTTATGTGACATTTCAAACGGGGTTTCGGGAAAATGGTCGTTATGGGAGCTGGTCGCTTACGAGAGCGGTCGCACACAGAGCTTCGACTGTAGATGTGTTTGGTCTCACTGCAGTCATGTGAATTTCGCTCTATGTTGCACAGAATGACAACAGATTTTATCGCCGAGCGGCTGGGCCACTCGAACTTCATCGAGCTCCGGGAGCTGGACTTTCCACACTGCTCGCTAAGGACTGTGGATCTCGGCTCAGGAGAAATGTTCACAAATCTAAGAAGGTAGGCGCTTGCATCTTTGGTGATTGATAGTTGAAAAATTTCAACTTGATGGAGGTATTGTTTCATTTCTTCTTTTTTGTGGGACGTATTTTTTTTAGGGAGGTACGGTTTCTTTTCATATTTTCAAGGGAAGTATTTTTTCTTTGCTCAGCGTTAACCTGGAGCACAACTCACTCACATCGTTTGGAGGGCTTATCAATCTAGTTAATTTAAAGGTGGGTGCGACGGGCGCAGGGCGTTGTAAAAGAAATCAAATATGAAGGTACTCCATGCAAATGTATGGCGCTATATGTTAGGGAGAAAATTCCCAACGTGATCGGAATGGAGCTCAATATTGCTTTTGATGATAACGCTAGCAATTACAAAAAGCTAGCCATTGGCCATTTTCATTGATAACACAGGCCTCGGTTTTGCTAATTCACAATGTCATGGTCAACCTCATCCAATGATTGCTTATTGTTATTGCCGTGAATAATTTCTCTAATATTTCACCAGGTGTTATGCCTCAATCATAATCATGTCGAAAGTATTGTTGCCAAGCCGAAAGCCACTTCACCTGCCACCGCCCCTAGGCGTGCAGGGGAGCCATTCTATGACATCATGAACCCAGAGATGTTCAACCCAGTACTGGTCAACCTGGAGGTGCTTCATCTAGGGTATGTCATAGAGCAGATTTCGCGCCGTAACTACAGTGATTTGTCTAACCATTTTGATTGGTTGATCTGCTATTTCGCGTGATATGATTGGCTGAGTGTTCACGAGAAGGCGAGGTTTCGTTCCGTGCCGTGTCTAAGCATTTTGATTGGTTGATTACTAGATATTTCGAGTGATGTGATTGGCTGAGTATTCACGAGAAGGCGAGGTTTCGTTCCGTGCCTAAGCATTTCGATTGGTTGATCACTAGAAATTTCGCTCGATGTGATTGGCTGAATATTCACGAGAAGGCGAGGTTTCGTTCCGTGCCTAAGCATTTTGATTGGTTGATCGGTTATTTCACGTGATGTGATTGGCTGAATGTTCACGACAAGGCCAAGTTCCGTTCCGTGCCGCGTCCAAGAATTTTGATTGGTTGATTAGTTATTTCGCGTGATGCGATTGCCTGAGTGTCTACGATTCAAGGTTTCGTGCCGCGACCATACCGTCTTCCGTGCCTTTTCACAGCCATACAAAATCCGCTCTTTGCAATTGTTGTCAATTTTTGGCGGCGATTTTTCTCGCAGGAACGCGTAAACTCAAAGTCACTAATGTACTCTTTGCAACTTGATGCGATTTGAAGAAAAGAGATCACAGAAATCGCACCTGATTTGCATCTCGTTTACACAAGAGAGTTGGAATTGGAACTCGCGCGAGAAAAATCGCCGCGACAAATGCAACAAAATTCGCAAGTGTGAACCGGCCTTAAAGATGCAAGTGACGTGAAAAGTAGCACGAGGCCAAGCTGCGGACTAGTTGCAGTACAAGAGGAAAGTCATTGTTGGCGCGCGTGCGTTTTTTTTTTCAAATATGGTCATTAAATTATTTGAATTAATTGAGTTGAAGTGATGAGTAAAAAAAATGTTGCGCGAGAACGAGTTATGTATATTGCGGTACAAAAATGATGACTACATTTGGACTCTGTGTAATAATGTAATAATGTGTATTAATGATCATATTTTGGTAATTTGCCTACGGTAATGACTATAGTTGGACTATTTGCGGTACAAAAATGACTATATTTGAACTGTCTGCGGCACAGCAATGACCATATATGGATAATTTGCGTTACAGAAATGACTATATTTGAACTACTTGCGGTACAAAATTGACTTTATTTGGACTTACGTCCAGATGTCATTTTCGTACCACGAATAGTTTCGATGCTTGGCACTGTTTACTTTTTTTGCTTTTTGAATCACTATTAATAATACTCCTTCATTTCTAGATATAACAGCATCAGCAACATGGCCACGCTGCAGTTATCAAGGTTACCAAGCCTGAAGGCCTTGTTTCTTCAAGGTTTGTTAACTGCATCTGTCATGTACTCGACTTTTATGCAGTGCCTCATTTTTAATGTTATACAGCCTAATTCATGGAGGATCCAGAACGGAGACCACAGTGTCGGTTAGGGACGTCATAGATTATTTGCCGTTACCCACGAAGCCTGGTAAAACACTCGACACCGGGGCTTCTATGATGCGAAGCTGAGTTTATATGGCTAGTATGAGAAACTATTTTCTGAGCATTTCCCCAAGAAATGGGCTCATTATAGTGCGAATTCATACATATGTCACTTCTAATGAGTTTTTAAACTTCAAATGAATGTGGTTTGGGTAGAATCTCACAGCGCTAGAGTAAATTTAGCTTGACTAATTTATTCAATTCACTCTGGTAGCCAAAGTCCATAAACGTAATTTTTACCAATGCTGGAATCTATAAGTAGCCGCAGCTACATTTATCTTCTAACAAGCGTTCCAAAAATTGTTTTGGATATTTGTTTTTACCAAGGGATTTTCACGTTTGGTTAAAACTGCGTCCTAGTGATTTGCCAGGCGCCATGGGGCAGCGCAAAACACAGTAAACTTGCGTGACACGGAGAGTTGACACAAGACGCCTAGGGTCTAGGCTAACGCATGCCCTCGCTAACAGCCGTTTCTCTTTTTCCTCGCATTGTGGTGAAACCTTTTTTAAAATGTCTGTAACCCTGGACGGGATGCTCCGTTATTGATTTCTTTTAAATATATTTCAGGTAATGAAATAAGTAAGGTCGAGGGACTGGATGGTCTGCAAGACTTGCGAGAACTGGTGTTGGACAGGAATAAGATCAAGGTGAAGACAGAACGTAGAACGCATTGTCTGTTGTATTGCATGTATAGGTCTTATCATGATTTCCGCCGCCATTTTGTTCAGTAGGCAAGCCGTGCAACACACCACATAAACTATATGCAAACACGAAGTGGAATCGTTGCGAAAATATTGCACATATCAACAAAGTACTTAGCGTAAAGTAATTCTACTTGGCCAAACAATCACTCTACTAAATTTCAGCTTCCTACGCTCTCTATAAATGGAGCGATTGTAGTTTTTAGTTTCCCACATCTACCCTGTATTTTGACAGGCTTTTTACGCATCGATGCACACAGATTTTACAGGCATTAATGTTCCCAACCCATGAAGAGATAAGGAGACAGATATGTGGGAAATGGGGAAGGGGGAAAAGTGCTCCTAATGAATTTTTGGATATTTTGGATTATATTGGCAAAAACCAGTTACCATGGCAACAATGATCATAAGGGCAAAAATCCATATGGGGGCCAGACATCCCCCTGGAATAACCATCCCTATGCAAGCTTCCTAAGTGGGCCAAGCATCCCCCCGGACCATGAGAAGTGATCATTCTCTCAACCGCAAGAAAGCAGGGATCATGTTTCCATGGCAACCAGGCCACAAGAAAAATCCCAGTTGAAAATATATATCCCATGAGAGTCTATGGGCCCAAAAAGTGTTCTGTAAGGAGCACTTCACCCCTTCCCAGTATTTAATAGTTTGTACACTGGTAAAAACATACATCAGTTAAATCAGAAAAATACAATCATTTTCATAATCACAGAACCACTGTTGTGGTTTGGTATAGCAGTTCAACTTCAATGTTCGTAATCACTTGTGTTATCCCCAGTGTCTTATTGCAGCTTCCTGCTGAGCTTGGGGAATTGCACCAATGTTCATTCAATCAGATTCAACAAAACAATTTTACTACATCTAGGTATCTAGCAAGTGGACTATTTACAACCTACCATGTTCACAAATAGCATCAATGCACAGGCTTAGTTTGTAACAAGTGGGAGGGAGGGAGGGATTCAGAGTAAAATCTAGCGATCGACGATCAGTTTGTCCAGAAGTGAAACAAAATATGTAAGGGAATGCTAGAAAACTGTGTCAGTGATTGACAGGTCTACAAAGTAAGCCTGTGATTGGTAGAATGACACAAAGAGGTACTGTAATGTAACAAACACAAAGTAGTGGACTTTGCCCTGATGAATGGGTCTCTGTTTAACAAGCTATTTAGTTACAGAGACATGTAACATGAGATAATACGATGATCAAATGCAGAACAGTGTAGGGAAAATATTAACTTCCTGTTTGAGGGCAAAGCACTTCCTGGTTGTCACATTAACTTAAATTTATATGCTATAAATTTAGCTTTAATGTTCCCAACCCATGAAGAGATAAGGAGACAGATATGTGGGAAATGGGGAAGGGGGAAAAGTGCTCCTAATGAATTTTTGGATATTTTGGATTATATTGGCAAAAACCAGTTACCATGGCAACAATGATCATAAGGGCAAAAATCCATATGGGGGCCAGACATCCCCTGGAATAACCATCCCTATGCAAGCTTCCTAAGTGGGGCCAAGCATCCCCCCGGACCATGAGAGGTGATCATTCTCTCAACCGCAAGAAAGCAGGGATCATGTTTCCATGGCAACCAGGCCACAAGAAAAATCCCAGTTGAAAATATATATCCCATGAGAGTCTATGGGTCCAAAAAGTGTTCTGTAAGGAGCACTTCACCCCACAATATACACAAATATGCAAACACGAAGTGGAATCGTTGCGAAAATATTGCACATATCAACAAAGTACTTAGCGTAAAGTAATTCTACTTGGCCAAACAATCACTCTACTAAATTTCAGCTTCCTACGCTCTCTATAAATGGAGCGATTGTAGTTTTTAGTTTCCCACATCTACCCTGTATTTTGACAGGCTTTTTACGCATCGATGCACACAGATTTTACAGGCATCAGTATTAAGAATTAAAAACGCAATTGCTCAATTCATACAGTAGCTATAACCTCCAAACTTTACAGGTAAACTGTTTCAACCAATGCTACGATTCATGTTTGATATTTTCGCAACGATTTCCCTTTGCGTTTGCAGAGTTTATGTGGAGTTTTGAACGGCTTGCCTACTCAACAAAATGGCGGCGGAAACCGTGATAAGCCCTAAGGGGCTGTGCCACAGAATGGTCGAGTAGCCAGAGCGGGGACTCAAACTCGGGTCTTCCGGTTAAGAAAACGACGCTCTGATCACTCGGCCACTCTAACCCCCCCCCCCCCCCCCCTCCAAGAAACATAGTTTTGTCCGCAAACATGTTGACATTGATGAGTCTGGTTAGTTTGGTAGAACATCGTCTTCAAGTTTAGCTAGCCCTTTGGTCATTTTTAATTGTACTTGTTTGCTTATTTCCAGTTGATATCAGAACATTCGTTTATAAATCAGTGGAATCTGGTAGAATTGCACATTGAAGAAAATAGGTAGGGAGAAGTGCTAAAAAACCTGCTAATTAAGGTAATTCCCCTGAAATAAAACTTGTCGTAGAATTGTTTTCTTAATTTGTCTATTTACTATTTAGTATATAAGAAATGGAAATATGAAATAAAAAGAGGGGGTGCCCATGCTCGTTTAGAAACTGTGATTGCGCAAACATACCCCATTTTTAGTGCCTGAGGGCTATTTTGTGAAGGAATACGTGAAACAAGAAAATTGTGATAAACGCTCACTATTCGCTTGCAAGTTTGAACATAACTGTTGGATGCTTCATTACCTATGACGAACATTGGAATCTTTAATTTTCTATGTGTGTTCACGCTACTCTTGAAAATGTGCAAAAATGTGCGCTCTGTGGTACATCATTTTGGGGCTTTTTATGACGATAGCTCAAAAACTTGTCGTTAGAATTTCTTTAAACTTTTTTATAACAGGGAAATGATAGTCTTATCAAAATGCTAAAATAAAAATGGGGTTGCGCATTCTTGTTTTCGCGCAATATCCCAAATGGCGACTTACCTTTTCACCCGTCCAAACAAAACATGCATGTCACATGCGTGGATGGAACATGCATGTTACATGCATGCATGTTGGCATGCATGTGACATGCATGCAAATTGGGTACGTGAAATAAATCTTCACGTACAGGCATGCCTGTTTTGACATGCATGCATACAAAATCATGCTAATACGTAACCATGCATGTAGCATACATGCATGTAATGCATGCATGTGTTACTCATGCATGCACTTCACCTGTCCACTCATGCATGCATGTGTTTAACTCACGCACATGCATGTAATGTATGGCAGCACAGACGTATAAAAATGATTTTCCATCAATGCATAAAACACCCCAGCTCGTTTTGTAAACATTACTTAAAACATTCCAACATTTTTGAGAGCCTTGAATGCAAGGGTGAGTATTCAGCAAGAACTATTTCAATTTTTTATTTCGTTTTCAAAAGTTGTAAACCGCCATTGAGCTTTTTGAAAATGACGCTATAAAAATAAAGTTATTGTTATTATTTCCCCAAGTAATTACTGTACCTGAAGTTTGTAGGCGTTTGAAAACTGCCTTTCTTTTGATGACAAATGTTCGTGAGCTCAGCTCGTTCTTTACTTTCAATGCAAGTTTCAAGATGGCTGCCAAGCCCTAACTTTAGTCCCGACCGCCAAAGCAAAGAACAAACGGCAGTAGTAGATTCTTTCGCTGTCAAACTCAAAATCACTCGAGCATACGGTATCCCACTTTGAATCCTAAAAAAAGACAACGTTAACTGACGATAGTTGAGCTTGTAAAATTCAGATCCCCTAACAGCCACTATCGCTGCATTCAACTTTCATCATTTTCAAACTTTCCTCGTGAGTCGCATCAAAAACATGAAAATATTGTGATAGCTATTGAAAATCATTATTGAATGCCCTTAATACTATATACTCACTACGAAGTTTAATGTTTTTCATAACGAGGGCCGAGTTTCTTGTCGTGTTTCCCTCGCTCTTCGTCTGCCTTCGACATGTCTGTATTTTCAAATTTCTCTCTTATCCCAACTTGCTCTCGCTTTGCTTCTTCTCTCGACAAATTTCATATTCAATGACGTCGGTCTCGACTTCTTCATGGCAACCAGCTTTCTGAATTTGTCACCTTGTTTTAGAAACGTTTCGCTTTTGTGATGAAGAACGGAAAAAACAACCTATCATTGTCCCTTGACTTTGACAAGTTGACGAAAACTGACACGAATAAAAAAACCGCCAACTAAAATTCAAATGCGCGCGCGCTCATTTTCCCGCCGAAACTGGTGGGTTGCCTGTGGGACGACGACGCACGGATTCGTGACTTGTTGGCAGTTCTGAAGGGTGCTCTCCGAAAGAAAATTTGCTGAAGTATTTTCTTTTTTCAGAAAATTTATTATCTTCAGGGGCACGTCTCACACCCATAACCAGGGAATTGAATTTCTTGGACATGAATTGAGGAATTGAATAGAGCGGATTTCAGATGATGACTGTCGTGAGTAATTCGCAGTTACTTTGTAATACTTCCATACGTTTTATTCAGAATCGGTGTAATCAGTACTGGTTTCAGTACAGTCAAATGAAATTCGCTCTACATGCATGATACCTGCATGTCTGAGAACTGTACATGCAAATAAAGCATGCACATGCATGCGAAATACTTTTTGCATGCATGCCATATGATTTCATACATGTAACATGCAAGCCTTACTCATTTAGCATGCATGTACATAAAATTTGCATGTACATGCATAAGACATGTTTTCTGTATGCATGTCAGAGGGTTGCACGCATGTAACATGCATAAGCTCATGCATGTAGATGCATGCCACATAATTTTTGCATGTATATCAGAGGTTCTATGCATAAAACATGCATGCCTTACTGTCTTAGCATGCATGTCTAATGCATTACATGCATGAACTCATGCATGACAAATCTTAAACATGCATGTGGCATGCATGCCACATGCATGTCACATGCATGTTTTGTTTAGACGGGAGTCTCTATGTGTTTTTAAAATGCCCTTCTCAAAATTAGCTGTCAACAGCATAAATGTCAGGAGAAAAAAAATAGACCAGATTTCTATTATGGCTACCAAACTTCTTGAAACGTGTAAGAGCTCAATTCGACATTTTGAATCGGGAATCGAACTTAAAGTATCAGTTTGTTGACATGATAGCTTGTATAGATTGATGGTTGTATAAATTGATTTCAATGGCCTCCAAACAGGTTGAAGGATTTGAGTAACTTGGATCCGCTACAGAACTTACAGCGTCTTTATTTGGGGATGAATAGAATACAGGTAAGAGCCTAATAAACAAAAAGGGGTTAAAAGTGTAAAATAATATGCGTTTTCTTTTCTGCTAAACTTCATCCCTCAGTGAAAAACGAGTACCTCAGTTCCGACCGGACAAATGACTTTTGAGGGAGATGCGGGCTCGAAGAGACGAAAAGTATTTTGTATTTTTGTGAAATAAATTGTCGCCACGCGGTAAAGGACTAAAAGAATAAACTCAAAATGCCATTCTCGTTCCCAGACCACCCCGCCTTGTGACCTCGTGGATTAAGAATCATTCCCAGAGGACATCATTGTGTCAGTTCTTATTTCATCATGATTCGTTCTACCAAACAACAGAAGCTTTGTGACGCAGGACCTTACGCCGCGGTAGAACCCCTCGCGGCGTAGGGGGAGAGGGGAGGTAGGGGTACTCAAACAAAGTTTTTTATTTTATTTTTTTATCTTAACAGGATTTAGTGGAATTTGAAAAGTTAGAAACATTGTCAAACCTCATCGAATTATCTGTTATCAACAACGCGGTGAGTACCTACAACTGGTAACTGTCAGTCGTCATTGTGTCAGCTTAATGAAACACCGAGTCAGAGTATCCATTTCCATCGGCCGATTTAGGAAATGTAGTGCAATATTTTAGTTTAAATTTAATAAATCAAGTTCCACATTTTGTGTGTAGATGGCTTTTTGAGATCTGTACATATACTTCGTCTTCAAATCTCGAATGTAAACAAGTGACAAAAACGTGACTGACTAGGGCTCTGAAAGTTCCATCACCAACTGAGAGCCTTTGCGGACTCTTAGCCAATCAGTGCACCCGAAAAACAATGGATCAATTTACAAACAAAAGAAAGCGGGGCGCAAAGGATCCCGGTTGGTGATGGGTTCTTAAATCACAACGCGATCTATTTTTCTTTCAGATCGCTGTCGTTACATCGTCTGAAACGCTGAATAGTAATTAAAATTACTTCATCTAGCTTTTCAGTCAAAGATTGCTAAGGTTTTAAAGTTTGACACCTTTAGTAGGGGTCGCATGTGTTTTGAAAGAAGCGTCCATTGTGGAATGGTGTGCTCAAGGTTCTATTATTTGACCTTTCTTTTTATAATACTTGTGAATGACCATTATACTACATTGGCTCTTTCCGTGATCTTCTGTCGTCCCTTGTGGAATGGTGTACCCAACGTTCTATTCTCGGACCTTTCTTTTTATAATACTTGTGAATATGGCCATGCATTACACTGCATTGGCTATTTCTGTGATCACCTGGCGTCCATTGTGGAATGGTGTACCCAAGGTTCTATTCTCGGACCTTTCTTTTTATGAAAGTTGTGAATCGCCATTATACTGCAGTGGCTGTTTCCGTCCTTGTGCACCTTATTTTGGCTTACGTTAGCTTTCTCCTTGCTATATTTCTTTCGAAATAGCTCGATAATAAACGAATCTCAATAAATGTTCTTTTGATTTTTAGGTGACTCGTCGACTGTTACATCGACCAATGTTAGTTTTCAGAATGCCCAGTTTGCTCTGCATTGACGGTATCCCTGTGTCGAGCGAGGAGAGAACAAAGGCTGAGATATATTTCTTGGAACAACAGGTATTATCACTGCTTCGATTTGTGGAATTTCTTGGAAATCCAGGTCCCGATATTGTGATCATATGGTCATCAATGGCGACTAAATTTAGGGTTTGGCGAGCACACATTTCAACGGAGTCGCCAAATGGCGACTTTTCCAGTCTGTAGGTTTTTTTAAATGGCCTTCTCAAAATTAGCTATGAACAGCATTAATGAGGGAGAAAAGGATGGCGACCAGATTTTTGTTAGGGCGACCAAACCTAACGACTACTTGGGGACAAGAAAGGTTGCTTTAGGGAAATCGCGTGATTGCCAGACAATATCATCCACTTCCCAAAGAACCTTTCTGGGAGGGGTTAAATTATCCATTTCTAATGGAGCCTCGTGCTAAAAGGAACTTTTCTACGTTTTTATACCCAGGAGAAGATATCAGTCGTGGACATTTATGACGTGAATGGGATTGTTAGTTACTTGAAAACCATATCTGCATGTGTATAGCTTCACGGCATTAAATCGAGTAGCAACTCATGCTTGAATACGTTTAATTAGACCAGGGAGTCTCTCACAACTCCCTGATTAAACCTTGCAAACATTGTTCTTTTTAAGTAATCATCCATGCAAGAACTAGGCAAACCTCCATTGTTCTACGGCGTTGAAGGTTCCCCACGTGGGGTATGTCCAATTTTTTTACCACAGAAAGTTATCATGACTAGTAACATAATAAAAGTAAAAAATTGATAGATTTCGACTTTCTTTGAGAACATATGGCAACAAAAAGTCTCTAGATCAATCACATTAAAGAAGAACAAAGGAGTGAGAATCAGCATTTTACGCTAGGTTCCCCACGTACAAAATCTTTTAAAATTGCATATCCTGTTTGTGAGTACCACATGTGCTTATATATCCCTAAAAATCCTCAAAGTTTTTCTAGCATAATGAATTTGCTGATTTTCATGTCTAAGCCAATGAAATTGCCTATATTGTCAATAGAAATTAATTGCATTCCAGCATGCTTTGCCGTTGGCTTGCCTAGTTCTTATACGGACCATTACTTAAACCTCCTCGCACCAAGGACACTTCGCTCTCGACTAATAGAAACGCTGGCTAAACGCAAGTATGGCTTACTTTCCGCGGTCATCTGAAATTATCTCTTTGCACGCATTGAGCAAAGCGTACTTATAATGGTAAAGCAGTAACATAAACACGACGTCTCGCACCTAAGGCGTTTATCTTGAATTTGACCAACAAAATTTGGTTGGCGTGTTCTTATGTAGTTATGTCGCTAGTGCAAACCAGCCATTATCATGAGCTTTTCCTAATCAAAATGAACTTAGATAACAGAGTTTGCTGATTAGGAATGGCTCATGATTAGATCGACGTATGGATTAACCTTTAGGTGGCCAAGGATTGATTTTGTACTATATATTTAAATGTAGGGTGGAATGCAACCCAACAACACTGAATCTGCTCTCCCGGGAATCGTCTCTTCACGTGGTGGTCATGCGCCATTAAGGGTAGGGCGCGTGCTTTATTATCCATTCACCTTGTGGTCATGCGCCATAATGGGTAGGGCACGTGTTTTTTTAGTATCTTCACGTGTTAGTCATGCGCCATTAAGGGTAGGACATGTGCTTTTTTATCCATTCACCTTGTGGTCATGCGCCATAATGGGTAGGGCACGTGTTTTTTTTAGTATCTTCACGTGTTAGTCATGCGCCATTAAGGGTAGGACACGTGCTTTTTTATCCTTTCACGTGGTGGTCATGCGCCATTATGGATAGGGCACGTGTTTTGTTGTTGTTGTCATCCTCACACTTCTCGCCATTGTTGTCACGTCGCCATTATTGCTGTTTTGTTGTCATCATTATAATTGTCGCTGTGGTTGGTGGGTGTCGTCGCCCTAATTGCTGATGTGTTAGTGTTGTTTGGTCATCTTCGTTGCTGTTGCTGCTGTTTTGTCGCCATTGTCGTCGTTGTCGCTGTTATTAGTTTCACATTTTCACGCAAAGCTTACGTCATACAATCGCTCGGCCAATTAGAATGCAGGTTGCGTGTGTTTAGCAACGAGAAGTTTATTCAAGCAGCAAATTATCTATTTTTCTTAAAATAACGTCATACGACCTGCTTCATTTTTAAATTCGCTGTTTCACCTTCCTACCCCTCGATGGACGCTCCTACCAGGTAGTGAGTCCTGTATTCCTCCTTTATTTTCAGGTTACCACCATGCAATTAAGTAACGCAGAAAGAAACTGGAACGGCACAAAACAAGACTTCATTAACAACAGCACAACCCAAAACGACGTCACGGCAAACAAGTCTCGTCGCCGTCCCATGATCCCCCGCGGCCCGTCAAATCACTCACTGCAGGGAGTGTCTGCTTCTGATTCCTTCATTCGTTCCTATAGCAACCCGAACGTAGGGGGAGGTGGTGGGTCTCAATCTATGACGTATTTACCCCATGGTGGATCCTACCCCACCTACCCCTTCGCAAATGGGGATTCGTCGAACGACAGGTCAGTAGAACTGAAAGTTCAATCAGCCGCCATTTTATTAGCCCAATTCTCATCCGCTACGGTAGAGTTCGTTAGTACTTCCTACCTCCGGGTCTGATCAACGTCACGCTTATCATGGCCTAAGCAAGGTTAGTCGGGTACCCTGTAGAGAGTAGCCTGATTCTCTTCCGCTACGGTAGAGTTCGTTGTCACTTCCTACCTCCGGGTCTGATCAACGTTACGCTTATCATTGCCTAAGCAAGGTTAGTCGGGTACCCTGTGGAGAGTAGCCTGATTCTCATCCGCTACGGTAGAGTTCGTTGTCTTTTCCTATCTCCACGTCTGAACAAAGTCACGGGGTGAAAAATTCTGGATGACAATCATGTGGGAATATGAACCTATCCCAACAAAGCTCATTTCCCCCCCCCCCCCCCCCAACTACTTACGAGAAACATAAACCTAAAGAGGGGAACAGCAGTGCTCCGACAATCAAACAACCAAACAAAGATACGAAAAACAAACACACAAACACTACAAAAATATTAACCCCATAGTCCTAGTCCTAGAATCTACGATTAGAGCAAATTTCGTATGACTGTAAAAAAAAGGTACGGTGCGTTCCAAGCCGTGTCCGCACTGTTGTGACGTGCCGTGTGAAAGCATTTTGATTGGTTGATCAGTAATTCCGCGTGATGTGATTGGCTGAACGTTCACAAGAAGGCAAAGTTCAGTCCCGTGCCGTGTGAAAGCATTTTGATTGGTTGATCGGTAATTTCGCGTGATGTGATTGGCTGAATGTTCACAAGAAGGCAAAGTTCCGTGCCGTGCCGTGTCTAAGCATTTTGATTGGTTGATCAGTAATTTCGGGCGATGTGATTGGTTGATGTTCACGAGAAAACGAGGTGCTGTGAGCGTACTGTGTTCCTTGCCTCACTGCTGTCATACCAACTCTGCTCTAATATTCCAGTTAACGGATTCCAAATCTGCAAACATAATGTTCGCTTATTTATGTTCTTCCTATTTTTTTTAATAAATACAAAATCCTCCTTATTTTTGAAACTCTGAAATTTTCGTTTCCTATTTTCTGCTTTCGCTTGACAACCTGTAACCGTATCTGTAACCAATCTTGGTTGTATTTTTACTTTTAGAAACGGTAGAGGAAGCAACAGACACAGGTAACATCTAATGCAACAATCTCTACAATGTCGAATACATGCGAGGACGATGGAAGCCAAAGAAAATGTTCCCCAGATAAGTGGTCGTTATATCGAGGCAGCAAAGCATGCCCTAAAGGAGCTTTGTCACGGTTATTCGAATAAATTCGTAAATACAGCTCTAAATTTGAATGCAACCATCCCCAAATCACTTATATTTAACAATTAGACCTCAAGGCCGAATGTGCTATGATGAATAGACCATGAGGCCGAAGGCCGAATGGTCTATTGATATCATAGGACATGAGGACGAGAGGTCTAATTGTTTTAGTATAAACCAACTAGTTGGTCGGTTTTGGCAATGAATTCCATTATTTTATGTTGAAAAAATCAAGTTTTCTTGCAAAGAAAGGTGGTGGTTTTGCCAGGCACGGTCTATCACTAATAGACCATTAGTAGCTCAGCCAATCAGAATGCAGGATTTGTAATAGACCATTAGTTGGTTTATACTAACATTTGATATTAGCCTAATAAGCAGTGTTGGTCAGCTTTATCGGCCACCCGATTCTCATACACATTTTGATGTAACTTCAAACTTTGAAAACTGTTCATTCCAACATTATTTAAAAAACACATTGTTGCAATCCGTTTCCATCCGCTCTGCAATAGGTCCATGAAGCCTACAATCACGATCAATGTTTGGTCAAAGGCCTATTTAACAAACCTAGACTAGTATTTTAGCTATCCAGCAGTTATTTCAATGTTTTTAGACCGCCAAATGTGGGTCAAAATCGTGACACCGATCCTTTAAAGGAGACGACGCACTCTGCCGACAATACACTGTCACGTCGCCTTTTTTGTTGCCATCAAAACTCAAAGACTAAAAAGAGCTTAAAGACTCTGTGTCCGTTGGGTGTGACAATGCTTTGGTTTGTTTGTTGTGTTGATCTAATACGGTACCAGGGCGTAGCCAGGGGGCCGGGGCCCCCCCTTTCTCGGAAATTTTCCCATACATTTACTGTATTTGCTGGAGAAAATTTGAGCATTTTCGTCCCAAGTTTTCACTATCCGGCCCCTCCTTCAGAAATTCCTGCCTACGCCGCTGGGTACGAAACTTTCAAAATAACACCTTTAGTTTGTTGTTCTATGACTTCGTATCACATAAATCAGTTTTAGATCAAAGGATGGATCGAAATTCCACGAGATTTTTAACGGATTGAGTTCACTACTTTTACCGTTACTCATTAGCATAGTGTTTTGTGGACTACGAAACTATTCGTCACGCCCGTCGGTCACAGGGTCTTTAAATATACCTCAAATGGTTTTGTTCGTTTAGCGTATTTCACCATGACAAATGCGAGAAAAGCTCGTAAAAGTATCCTTTTTATATGAATTCAGAGTTTCTGATGCTCTAAATATGTGAGCAAAAACGAAGCAATGCATCATGTGTGAGACTACCATTTGCGAAGGTTTACTTTTCAAACGTGCACGTTTTGTCGAAAAGTAGTCACGTTTCTCGCTCTCTGATTGGCTGAAAAATAACGGTCAAAACTGCAGCCAATCAGAGAGCGAAAAACGCGACAACTTCTCGAGAAAACGTGCTCGTTTGAAACATAAACTAGCGCGAAAAAATCGCCACACTTCATGAATGGACGTAAAATGTAGTACATTGGGTAAAGAACTGCTTTCGATGCCCTTGAAATTTAGAGAATAACACTAGTGTTGGCGGAAGAAATAGTGATTTTGATCCCTACGTTTTTCGTTTTCTTTTATACCCTGCTGATTTGGATAGTCTAGCACTTCCTATTCGTGGATATCTATAGTGTTTAAGTCTCAAAAATGAAATTTTCGATTTCATTCAAATCCTCAAACCGACGAAAAATCACCCGAAAAGTCTCGGGAGGGTAGCTTCTCCCGAAAACTTTCCATTGTTTTTCACCCGAGTTTTTCGGGTGCCCGAATAATATGGGTTAAAGTAACGTAATTCTATGAATACTTTAGAATATAAATATCAACGAATAGGCAGTTCTAGACTATTTAAATCAGCAGGGTAGAAAAGAAAACAAAAAACTTGGGGATCAATCTATCAAAATTGCAGAACATATTTCTCGGGCCCGAGAATTCTCGGGTGTTTCGAGAAACGGGCGCCAGTTGGGAAAATGTGCTCCCTTTGGCGAATGAACCACTCGCATTTTCTTGTCCTCGAACTCTGTATGGCTTTAGAATTAGGCGGAACAAGAGACATAGCTGAGCATGTCAAAGCAGGTGCAGCCTGAGAATCAGGCTTTCCGCCAACTTATCCCTGAAGCCCGGTTTCCATATTGTCGCAGCTGTCGCAGCAGTCGCGAACAAACTTCGTGTTACGACAGGTTGATCATTTTGTTCGCCATACATGGTTGCCATTGGCGACCATACCGTCGGAATGTCCAGCCCTGGGTCGTGACTGATAATGCGAAAATAGGTCAAAGACAACATAATATATGTATAGAATATGCATGGTTTTGTATTATATCCTTTAGGAACATAGACCGCGTTGTTATTTAATTGCAATTAGGCGAGCTGTATATAATTGTATTAAGTTATTGCAATTAAATTCTTCGTATTTACTTTATAATATTTACATCTGATTCTGTTATTAATTATTTTTTCCGTAACCTTTTCAGCCTCTCATAATCTGAACAGCAATTTTCCCTGCTGACAATCGTTTCCATTTTTTTGACACAAAACATTCGGAGTCGAGTCTGCAGCCTTTCAAAGCGGTCGATACGAGACATTGTTATACGTAACCGGTTTTGCGCGCGCATTTGAATTGCTTCCCGATCTTAAAAGTTTGTGCTTCCAACAGAATTGCTAGATAGTTATTTCAAAGTTCAGCTGTGTCATTTTTATAGTTTTAAGTGGTAATTACTGGCTAAAAAGATGTGTTTATCAGCCTTCGAATCTAAGCGCCTAATAAAAGCGCTTTTGTTCAAGGTGAGAAAAGTGATCATGTAGATTTTTAAGCAAATATTAGCAGGGAATTTCTGCGGAAACTCATCCATGGGAAAAGCTGAATGTCCCATGGTACACGAATCGGAAGTGTTCTGCTTTCCCATGGCTATCCATGTGAATTCCGAACACTTCCCATGCGTGTGCCTTGGGAAATTCAGGTTTTCCCATGGATGAGTTTCTGCAGAAATTGCCTGTGCAGACGGACAATCACAAGCGAGCTTAAATAATCATCGGTAAGCTCGCTGAAGCATAAGAGAAATGTTTTGATTTTACTTCGTGTCGCTCAGAACAATGGATTGTGCCCGATTTTAGATGAACGTTTCTCGAGAATTCGCACTTTCATTGCTACTAACGCTACTAGTAGCCCCTCTGTATCTGTCGCCTTTCTGAGATGCCGCATCTGTCCCCTCTTCACGGGAGATCTGTCTTTCGAGTCTGTTCTCCCAGTTATTTCTCTCTTGTCGTTGGGAGAAGTCAAGAAATGTCCTGTTTCGGAGAGCCTTTGGTAATTCTTCTTTATTAACCCCATCCATTTTGATCACCAGAAGAGAGTCGTCTCTTAGGCGAAGGAGTCTCTCTAAGGCCATGTCAAGTTCTGTTTTGCAGAAGTTACTTTCTAAGAAATGTCTAGATATGACCGCTATGACATATCTCGAGTTATAAACCGTTTTTGCTATATTCTCGTGAATTGCCGCGCCAATTGTCCAGTCCTTGTAGTGAATGAAGCATCGCAGATTAAGTCGGTTCTCTAAAAATGGGAGAAGGGTTTTGTTGACAAAGTCGCTATCGTAATTGCTGTATATAATAGAGGCGTCGTATTCGTATTGAGATCCACCTACAAGAAAGGAGATATACTAGTTATACAATGCTTTCGAGTGGCATACTGCAGAATATCCAACTGGTCTCTTGTATTTTCCAAGCATACACACTCGCCTACTATTTTATACTAACAGTAAATCAACTTTATACGTAAATGCAGTGCATGATGGGAAGGTTGAATTGAATACCACCGAATATGCAACTCCATTCCTGCATTCTGATTGGCTTTATTTTCTATGGCGTGGTATAGAAAGACTGTATATCTGCTGACATCATTACAACTTTAACAGTAGTCTGGGTATCGTAACGATATTCTCCAAAGGATCATGGTATGCTGCTCATCCGATGGATCGAGAAATAGCGAGATTATATAGGATTCGTTTTTGAGGTTTTTAGCCTTCGCTAGCCATCGTCACGTGACGATACTTCTCTGATTTGAGAGATGCGCAGAACAGTTGCGTGGTATGCTCCCTTTAAACCTAGCAACGTGTCATGTTAAATATTTCTACAACAAAATTTAAGAACATTTTAAGAAATCTTGAGTCCGATTTTTCACAAAGTGCCTGAAAAAGAAGAACTTGATGAACCTGACCTTCAAAATGATGTGTTCATATGTGCGGGTGTTTACGTATTCCAATGGTACTTACTCGACATAAGATTAGCCGTCTTTATCTTGCGTTGCCTGAAAATATACTTGACCACAACCACAACAAGGATCCCGCCTGCCGCTACACCAATCACTATTGCTATTACTTTTACTAGCATGGTGTTTGCATCGGGTCCGGGGTTGTCCAAGTAATTGGATGGCAAGGTCGACTCTGGCTTCGATGCGTTCCTGTTGGAAGAATTCCTGGTGGATGGTTTGGTGCTCGTCTGTGGCTCTGAGGTAGCGCGTGGAGTTGTAGCACTTGTAGTTGTTCGATGGGAGAGGTCACATCGCTGATGCACTGTTTGGGTGGACGATTTGGTGGAATTGTCTATAAAGAGAAAGAATTGAAATTGTGTTTTTTTCATGTGAAATGCGTGAAGTAACGTGACATATTACGTGTGACCTTTCACATGACGTGACCATGGCACATGTAGTATAAGACGTGTCACTGCGTGGAGTGGCGTGACATACAACATGTGACCTTTCACATGACGTGACATGGCACATGTAGTATAAGACGTGTCACTGCGTGGAGTGGCGTGACATACAACATGTGACCTTTCACATGACGTGACATGGCACATGTAGTATAAGACGTGACATTGCGTGGTATGGCGTGACATACTAAATGTGACCTTTCACATGACGTGACATGGCACATGTAGTATAAGACGCGACATTGCGTGGAGTGGCGTGACATACTACATGTGACCTTTCACATGACTGACATGACACATGTAGTATAAGACGTGTCGTTGCGTGGAGTGGCGTGTCATACAACATGTGACATGTCATATGACGTGACATGGCACATGTAGTATAAGACGCGACATTGCGTGGTGTGGCGTGACGTACAACATGTGACCTTTCACATGACGTGACATGGTACATGTAGTATAAGACGTGACCAAGAGAAATGATCATTTTCTCTTGACGTGACATAGTTGTGATGCGTGAAGTGGGGTGACATACTACATGTGACCTGTGACATGGTACACTACATTGAAAACGCGACACGGCCTTTCCGACACAGTGACGAACAACGCGCTACTCTATCAAAATACTGACAGCGACTCTAACAAAAACCTCATCGACAGCGACATTCATCATTTTCTCAAACGTAGACAGCGACATGCGCCTTCTTCGCCTCTTTGATTAGGTTCTAGCCGTTTCGATCCTTACAATACGTGACTGAGTGATCCGACTGAGCTATACACGCTGTAGACTCGGCTGCGGATCCTCCTCCTCGGCTGCGGATCCTCGGCTGCGGATCCTCCTCGGCAGTAATGAGGAAAGAGCTTGTGCGGTCATTAAAACGAAATTCCGACGAACAACGCGCGAGCCTTGGGAAATTGGAACGCTCACTTTTGAAACGTACACAAGCGACACGTTGACCCCCCCCCCCCCCCCCCCCCCCCCCCCCCCCCTGGTAGGGCCAAACTGCCTAAGTATTGCGCTTCGTGTTGACATTCCTACCCGTTCTAGGAGAAAATTCTTGGAAAGTGAACGTAGTTACTGTGTCTGGATCCTTGTTCTGGTCATAAGGGTATGGAAATAATTGAACCTGCAACAGATCAAATGAGAGATTAGAGAACAAAAACGCAAACAAAATGTTATTTATTGGCTGGGAACATGCGGAGATTCGGTACTGAGTATGCGCTTGGTCGCTGGTCACCGAACAAATCGCTGGCTCGTAAAACGAGAAACCGCTGAAATGTTTTGCAGTGTTTGCGGGCGACAAAATTGGGGCGAACGCTGTCCCTTTTCGTGATTGTTCTCCTCGTATTTTATATCCAGTGCGGAAACTGTGCACCTAAATCGGAGTGCGCCCTGTGTGGTAAACAAGGTCTTTCCAGTAAAGAAACTAGACCCTTTCACGAGCCAGCGACTTGATCGGTGACCAGCGACGAAGCGCATACTCAGTACTGGATCTCCGCATGTTCGGGCTGGGATGTCCATAGCGCGAATTATACCCCTAGATCCTTCATATATGGTACTCTTCAGTGTCCTTCTGTACATCCTCGTTCAATAAGACATGGGAGATATTTATACGGAGGACGCTACAGTGTACCATATATGAAGGATCTACTGAAATGCCATGACCGATACCGCAGACCGAGAGACCTCGAGGTCAATATTTTCAAGTCGAGGTCACGGTATTTCGCTATCTGGAGCAACCCCAAGCCGGTAAAGAATATATTTCTGTTTTCAGCATTAATATTCAGAGAAATTAGTGTGCGCACCATAGAATGCAACGCGCGCTCATCCGGTCCAAGGGTTGTCTGTATCGTATGATTCCGGACCGTTCATGAGCCAATCAGAGCGCGCGATTAACTTACCAGGAGTGATGTCTTGTTAGGGTATGTCCAACGACCCTCTTTGGATTGGATGCTAAGTCGTGTTTGGTTCTGTGTATAAATCAACATAGAGCGAATTTCGGATATGTCGAAAACTAAGCACAAAATAAATGTACTCAGCCAATCAGAAACGAAACCCCCTTAAACAACAAACCAATCAGGGGACGAGGGAAGTACACTTAGCCAATCAGAAGCGAAACCCATTCAACAGCTGACCAATCAGGGGGCGAAGTAAATACACTTAGCCAATCAGAAACGAAACCCATTCAACAACAAGCCAATCAGAGGGCGAAGTAAATACCCTTAGACAATCAGAAGCGAAACCCATTCAACAGCTGACCAATCAGGGGACGAAGTAAATACGACGTGCGTTTAGTCGCGGCCCAGGACAGCAAGAGTCGCTGTGTTTGTTTTTTCTTCGCATTCTGATTGGCTGACTAAACAAAAACCTAAGGCCTCAACCAATAGGAATGAGTAGATTTACATTCAACAGCCATCTGACATCCGCTCTATTTATCAATCTAATGGGTGGACCATTTGAAATTGTGGGAGAGAGGGTGGCAATTCCATCAAAAAAAATTCCTTGCAGAGATCCAAGCAAGTACAAAACATCATAAAAAATCGGGAAAAAATTCGTGCACAACCCGATCCCCGAAACAAATTCATGCGCAAAAGAAATTGCCATCCCCTCCCACTATTTCGAATGGTCTACCCCTAAGAAAGGGCGATGTATTGGGGCAGACTGACCCATCCAATAATTATAATAATAATAATCGTTTATTATTCCTCTTGCAGTTAAGACTGAATTACAGGAATAGGTCATACAATTAATTGCCAAACAAAGGCCAAAGCCTTCGACCAATAGCAATACAAACACAACGCATGATTCCGAGTGGTTGACAAAATATGTTCCATTAAGGCCTAGCAAAGGTGTACTTACTTTGTCAACGAGGCTGCAAAATGCGTCATTGGCAACGGTAACCATGAAAATCACAAATCCAGCCCAGCGATCATCTTCGTAGGAAGACGGATCTTTGGAATGGAAAATGGGAATAGGAATAGGAATAAGTCTGTGTTGCACTCACTTTTAACATTGTGTGTTTCCAAAAAAATATCCATACCCCCCCCCCCCCCCCCCCCCCCCCCCCCACGGAAGGGATTGAAAATTCCAGAGGGATGGGGGTGGGGTTCAATTTACCTGATCTTTTCCATACAAACACTGTATTTTTCTTTGGAAATTCCAGAGGGGAGGGGGGTCATTTCTCAGTACCTTTCCGTGTAGGGGGGGGGGGGGGGGTATGAATATTTTTTGGAAACACACATTGAGAACTACGTGGACACCTCTCCAACCTATATCTATACCTTAACAATTGGACTACGAGTTCGAGTTGTCTATAGTATGAGTCAATAGATAGTTAACGAGGCGCCTAGCGCCGAGTTGACTATTTGACTCATAGAAAACGAGAACGAGTAGTCTAATTGTTTTAGTAGAAACTCACTAGCATACTACCTTCGAGTTGTTGCCAAACCTTTTACTTTTCATGGGTTTAGAAACTTGCGCTAGCGTTCACTATCTATTACGTGATAGATAGTGAGTAGCGGAGCCAATCAGATTGCAGGATTCGTGATAGTATGCGAGTGGGTTTCTACTAAAAGCATTTAGTACAATTACTCAAGCCATTCCACGCGCTGATTGGTCGAGACGTTCGTCATATTTTGCTATATTCACCTATATTAGTGAATACACCTTATTCAGAAAAGGTTGCTTTGGTCATCGATCTTTGGTCATTGAACGCCTTTGTTTCGTGGTCACTGAAGCAAAGAATTCCTTTATTTCGCGCTATAATCGAAAGACCAAACACCAAAGCAACCTTTTTTGAATTAGGTGTATAACATTGAAAGAATTGGGGATCGCGCGCCCAATTTGTTAGGAGAAACTGAAAAATGACCTTAAACGCGATGTTTTTTTTGTCGAAAATCTTAAAAGTCACTTGATTAATTATACTAAAACAATTAAACTTAATGTTTCAGCGGTTTTGAGTATTCTGCGAACTCTCTTAGATCGATTTCGAACCGTCAAACCGCTTTCTGGCTTCCATCAATCAAACATTGAAACTCTTTGGAATATTAGAAGTCATATTCGCCATCGTAATGAAATGCCACAACACACAGCATCTTTTACTATCTTTTTCTAAACAAATGGCCCAACTAACGGTCGGCTAAGACTCAAATTGGACCCGAGAGTTTGATTGACGGAAGCCAGAACGCCATCTGAAGTCGAGCGCGAGAGTTCGCAGAATACTCAAAAGAGCTGTAAATAGCATGTGATATTCCAAGAAATGTCAGCCAAACAATCTGTGTGGTACTCACTTTTAACATTGTTATTCCAAAAAATATCTGGAAACTATTAGCCTGTAACATTGATACTCCAAGAAATATCTGCGAACCACTTGTCGTTACATTGATCTTCCAAGTTTCCGTTAATCGAATATATGCGAACTATTCGCCTGTAAAATCGATTATTCCAAGAAATGTAAAATCGATATTCCAGTAATATCCAGAAAGCCTCTATTGAATTTGCCTGTATTATTGATATTCCAAAAATATCCGCGAACGATTCACCTGTAACGTTGATATTCCAAGAAATATTCGCGATCTAGTCTATATTTCATTTACCTGTAACATTGATATTCCAAGAAATATCCGCGAACTAGTCTGTATCTCATTTACCTGTAACATTGATGTTCCAAGAAATATCCGCGAACGATTCGTCTGTAACGTTGATATTCCAAGAAATATTCGCGATCTAGTCTGTATTTCATTTACCTGTAACATTGATATTCCAAGAAATATCCGCGCACTAGTCTGTATTTCATTTACGTGTAACATTGATGTTCCAAGAAATATCCGCGAACGATTCGCCTGTAACGTTGATATTCCAAGAAATATTCGCGAACTACTCTGTATTTCATTTACCTGTAACATTCATATTCCAAGAAATATTCGCGAACTACTCTGTATTTCATTTACCTGTAACATTGATATTCCAAGAAATATTCGCGAACTAATCTGTATTTCATTTACCTGTAACATTGATATTCCAAGAAATATCCGCGAACGATTCGCCTGTAACGTTGATATTCCAAGAAATATTCGCGAACTAGCCTGTATTTTATTTACCTGTAACATTGATATTCCAAGAAATATCCGCGAACGATTCGCCTGTAACGTTGATATTCCAAAAAATATTCGCGAACGATTCGCCTGTAAACGTTGATATTCCAAGAAATATTCGCGAACTAACCTGTATTTCGTTTACCTGTAACATTGATATTCCAAGAAATAACCGCAAACGATTCGCCTGTAACATTGATATTCCAAAAAATATTCCCGAACTAGTCTGTATTGTATTTACCTGTAACGTTGATATTCCAAAAAATATTCCCGAACTAGTCTGTATTATATTTACCTGTAACGTTGATATTCCAAGAAATATTCCCGAACTAGTCTGTATTATATTTACCTGTAACGTTGATATTCAAAGAAATATTCGCGAACTAACCTGTATTTCATTTACCTGTAACATTGATATTCCAAGAAATATCCGCAAACGATTCGCCGGAACGTTGATATTCCAAGAAATATTCGCGAACTAATCTGCATTGTATTTACCTGTAACGTTGATATTCCAAGAAATATCCGCGAACGATTCGCCTCTTGCGTTGATATTCCAAGAAATATTCCCGAACTAGTCTGTATTGTATTTACCTGTAACGTTGATATTCCAAGAAATATCCGCGAACTAGTCTGTATTGTATTTACCTGTAACATTGATATTCCAAGAAATATCCGCGAACGATTCGCCTCTAACGTTGATATTCCAAGAGATATTCCCGAACTAACCTGTATTTCATTTACCTGTAACATTGATATTCCAAGAAATATTCGCGAACTAGTCTGCATTGTATTTACCTGTAACGTTGATATTCCAAGAAATATCCGCGAACGATTCGCCTCTAGCGTTGATATTCCAAGAAATATTCCCGAACTAGTCTGTATTGTATTTACCTGTAACGTTGATATTCCAAGAAATATCCGCGAACTAGTCTGTATTGTATTTACCTGTAACATTGATATTCCAAGAAATATCCGCGAACGATTCGCCTCTAACGTTGATATTCCAAGGGATATTCCCGAACTAACCTGTATTTCATTTACCTGTAACATTGATATTCCAAGAAATATCCGCGAACGATTCGCCTGTAACGTTGATATTCCAAAAAATATTCGCGAACGATTCGCCTGTAAACGTTGATATTCCAAGAAATATTCGCGAACTAACCTGTATTTCGTTTACCTGTAACATTGATATTCCAAGAAATAACCGCAAACGATTCGCCTGTAACATTGATATTCCAAAAAATATTCCCGAACTAGTCTGTATTGTATTTACCTGTAACGTTGATATTCCAAAAAATATTCCCGAACTAGTCTGTATTATATTTACCTGTAACGTTGATATTCCAAGAAATATTCCCGAACTAGTCTGTATTGTATTTACCTGTAACGTTGATATTCAAAGAAATATTCGCGAACTAACCTGTATTTCATTTACCTGTAACATTGATATTCCAAGAAATATCCGCAAACGATTCGCCGGAACGTTGATATTCCAAGAAATATTCGCGAACTAGTCTGCATTGTATTTACCTGTAACGTTGATATTCCAAGAAATATCCGCGAACGATTCGCCTCTAGCGTTGATATTCCAAGAAATATTCCCGAACTAGTCTGTATTGTATTTACCTGTAACGTTGATATTCCAAGAAATATCCGCGAACTAGTCTGTATTGTATTTACCTGTAACATTGATATTCCAAGAAATATCCGCGAACGATTCGCCTCTAACGTTGATATTCCAAGAGATATTCCCGAACTAACCTGTATTTCATTTACCTGTAACATTGATATTCCAAGAAATATCCGCGAACTAGTCTGTATTGTATTTACCTGTAACGTTGATATTCCAAGAAATATTCCCGAACTAGTCTGTATTGTATTTACCTGTAACATTGATATTCCAAGAAATATCGGCGAACCAGCTGGAAGCGTTGTTAACTTCACGTTGCTTGAATGCTACTGACAGGTTATATATTTCCCCTACACAAGGCCCGCCGTACTCTTGGAATTCAGACAAGCGACAAAAACCTGCAATTGAAAAAAATTGATAGGAACTCATCACTTATAGGCGGATATCTTGTGACGTCAATGTTTACATATTTAAAGCAATAATGAAAATCAGCAAGCGTAACAGAGCTACAAAAGCAAATTCAAGGCTTTTGCTCTTAAAAGAAATCCTCTTTGCTCTTGAAAAATGTAATAAAAATGCTCGATCAAATAATTACTTTTTTCAAGAACGTATTAACGTTTTCATAAAGTTTTGGAGGCTCTGCGAAGGTTTTTAAAATGAGTGGATTGCTGTGTGGCAAAAGGCTCATTAGCCCACATTTTCTCTCATGTCTCTCTAAAATGAACATTTAACTGCGCCGTTACAATTGAATGAACAACCTTCAAATTTTCTGAGTAGGCTTCATTAGTTTTCCGCTATTGATATTCAGTGTTAATTATTTTTGATCTCCTTCAAACATTCTGAATCTAGACTCTGCTAAGACTGCAAAACAAAGGATCCTCCTATAGGAAGGAACATCCAGGTCATGACATATTCCTTTCACAGAACTACATATTTTTAGAAGGGCTTTTCCTTTGCTTCCATGCCTATGTGACGATTCAAGTCGGAAGGACAATGGTAATATCAATAGTAATATCAAAATCGTCGGAGAAAATAGTTCAGCGTGCACAGGCTAGCTATGCTGGTTTAGTAAAAATCAACTGGAGGTCCATAACAAATCCTGCATTTCTATTGGTCGCGTTACTAATGGTCTATTGTCGATTTAGCTGATGCCATTAGTTCCGGTAAAGAAAAAAGGTTGAGCTATTTCCTTTTATCGACTGTCTGGGATTTATACAGTCTGGTTATTAAAGGGGCACTCGCACGCTTAATTTTTGTACAACATCACCAAAAATACATTTAAGTTTACGGGAATTAACCAAAATAACAGTCCAGGTTTGTTAAATGACCTTTTAACTGTTAGACCAATACAAATCTACAGTGTTTTTATCCATTATCAAGAGGATGGAATTGGATTGCGATTTGAATTATTTGCTTGTCCGGCAAGCGTGCGAGTGCCCCTTTAAATAGGTTACACTCATTCTTCATATCCGGAGCTCCCCGGCTCCTCTCCTCGCGGGGGAGGCTCTGGTGACAGCCACTGACGCATGTGAGAGATTTGATACAGAGCAGTTTGGAGAAAGATCTTCAAAATCAGCCAAACAGCAAAGGTCCTCATTAAGTGGCTGGATGGGTGACATTATAAGGCATGGCATTTTGTCATATATGGATCCCGTTTTTACCTTCAGCTCTCGCCGTAAATGTTGTCTCCGCATTTCGTCTTGATCTGTACAAGCCTTTACGCTTTCGAAGACCACGTGTCTCTCGTTTAAAGCACTCGTAGAAGCAGCGCCATTGTACACTCCCGTACAACTAGTCAACAAAGAAATCGATTAGATCAACATGAAGACTGAAGGCTAAAAATGCCATTGGGTAACAAGATTGATTTTCTATGATTGGCTTCGGAAGTTTCCTTCCAACGAAAATGCGGGGTTTTGTTTCATCAGATCCGCCATTCCATGTGTGACTCAAGTGACTGAGTAGCGAAATTCTAGCTTCCCGAGGGCTTGTTTGCGAGTTTTATTTTGATAATCCTACAGCAGACTGTTCAATTTGGTATTGCTGTTTCTTCAGAAATGCTTTTGGTGTCCTCAATTTTGTAATAATTGCGTGGCTCACGTGACAGAAATATGTCATTTCTGTGGAATTACCCAGATTTCAGATTCTACACTTTTTAAAGATAAAACCAAAAACGTGTTCAATCGAAGCTTTTCCCGTTTTGTGAACGACTTAGAAAGTGGCTCAAAATATTAACTCTACGGACCTGCTTGGCAGTGCGCTTGTCGTTATTTCTTGTCTGTAACACGAAATCGAAAATCATGATTCTAAATCTTTTGCGCAAATGTTACCACCGAGAGATATCTTATGACAAATATTGAGTGTTCTAGGATCTTTTTCTCCAAGTTCTTTGTTTCTTTTTGCACACTACTTCGTTCTATAGAGAATACATACTAGTTATACAATGCTTTCGAGTGGTGTACTGCAAAATATCCCACTTGTATTTTATGTTATGCTTGGAAAATACAAGAGACAAGTGGTATATTATTATTATTATTATTATATTTTAAGTATGCCACTTAAAAGTATAACTTTCATACCACGCTACAGAAAATTTAAAGGCAGCGTTTTACGTAAATACAGTACATGATGGGAAGGTTGAGTGGAATACCGCCGAATATACAACGCCATTCCTGCATTCTGATTGGCTGTATTTTCGGTAGCGTGGTATAAACGCTAAAAGGATATGATATATGAACTATGTACGCGACTCATGAGTTACAAAGGTTTTCTGGTCGGGAAAGATCAGATAAAGCATAGAGTTATTTTTAATAAGATGGGTGAAATGACATCTGAAAAATTCGCTATCAGGATAAGCCCTGATTCCACAATTTTCATTGTTTTGAGATTTTAATATTTGTATTAATCACGGATAATGGGTACCAGTTTAGTTTCGGCGTAAAAGTAGACTTCGTATGTGCATCAGAAATGAGATCTAATGGAAATTCATTACGTGACTTATTCGGTAAAGCGGTACATGAGTAAGGTTCGCTGTTATTGGCTTGTTTCTAGCCTTCCGGTGCAGGGAGTTGCAGCCAATTGTGATACGCCATTTATGACAGCAGGGTAAGAGGTCAGGTCGAATTGAGTTCCTAACGTTAATAGAATTTGTCAGTTGCTGCGCCCTCCTCTCCCTGAAGGCGAAGGTTTCTCTCGAGAGGTGAGGTGGCGCTACAATGTGATACAATCTACTTCAAAGGCTGTTTATTTTTTTCAAGAGAGACGCATTCATCCATGGAGCGTGTGCATTCTCCTTCAATGGTTCGTTTGAAGCAGCTTCTTTTCTCTAATCCTAGCCAGTGGGCCCGGAATGTATTCCATTAGCCACTTCATTGGACTGCCAAAGGACTATTCTACTTACTACTTTTTATGCACAAGTTCTGTAACGCAAGCCAACCCGTGTATACGAAGCTGTTCCACGAATTCAAGGTTTAGTTATTTTGTCCATACTAACAACAATGAATACTACTCAAAGACGATCTCCCATTTACAGGGATACCTGATTTCTTTTCCAAGGATTCATAGTTTAAAATATCGGAAACAGGAGAAACTGGATGTGATCAACCAACCACATTGAAGCCGTTATACACAACAGGTCGAGCGGTAACGCGGATCTGCTACACTGCTTGCAATCACTTTTACTCGCCATTGCAGACTGATACCCGAGCACACATGGATAGTTTACATTTACATTTACAAACAGATTTACTTTGATTTGCTCATTGTTTTACTTTGATTTACACATGTATTTAAATCTTAAATTCTATAGACTTTTTTCCTGCTCAATACAGTGAACCCATTACTAAACAAATGCTTTCAGTATGTGTAACTTTCCGTTATACATGAAGCAGAAATTCTATTGATTCGGAATGCGTGAATGCGTGCCTCTTACTTGGTCTTGTAAGTTAATTATTCGTGAAGTAATATTCTAGTCTTAGAATGTCTTATTTTATTTTTGAACTGCTCATTCTACCCATAGACCCTCTTGTAAGATACAAAATTAAATGTACTTCATTTTAAGCCACACAACTGCCCGATCGCTGTCATAACACAGCGTATCTACAATTACAATATCAATTGAATATCTCCTCTAAGGCATCATTTGTTTGTGAACTTTTTCATGTTCCAGTTCTTGTTCGTAAAGTAAAGCTGTAAAGCCTTCTGTAAGTTTTTACTTTTAAAGTAGTTTAGTTCCCTCTGTTCCCTCCTAGTTCTTTGAATTTTTCATACGCTGTTATTTATTTGAGATTTCTCCTAATTCTTTGAACAAAATTGCAAGAGATCGATTTCTTTACTTGCGCATTCCTCTTATTAAATCATCCAAGGTTGTATGATTCTTTTAATCAAATTTATGAAAACTGCCTTTGCTCTGACATAACTTAATATACATAATATACATCACCCCCGAAAGGCTTGCTAAATGGATTTGTTTTATCAATTATTGAAAAAGTTATATTCGCTTAGGTTGTATAATTTTTTAACACTTTAGTCTAAAATGAACTTCATTGTCAATGTTATGTTATCTTAATACTTACAAACATCAGTGAAATACTTAAAAGCTCTTGAAATATTATAAAATTCGAGCTCTTCTACACTGCTAGATTGATGTTTTCACACGATCCATGAAATACGCGAAAATCGGGACATTTAAATGGATTCTACATTACCGGTATGATTTAGAATAGTCTAGGTAACAGGCAGACCAGAGATGGACCAACAATATTGTTTGATCGAGATTTTTGCAATTGGATCTGCTCATTATAAGAGCTGCGTATTGTACTAGGCATTTAATACTGATTACTTTATACAACATCATATCTTTTAAGCCGTTTATGTTTCAAAATTCATAGCAGCTTTCACAATTGCATTTGCTCTCTCGTATTTAAACGTGTAAATTAAATTCATTTAAAGATTTAATAAAACAAACCCTCTAATCTGCTACCAAACAAAAGCTAATTTAGTCAGCTTGTTTCTAATTCTACAAATGTGGACCTCGTAAATTGTAAATGCACCACTGCTTTTCTTAAGTCCTCGAATAATGTTTTACTAGCTTCTAATTGTTATCAAAGTATGGAAAACGCTCGTAATAGCTACCTGTTCAATTTTAACTTATAACTACGAGATCTTGCTAACTCCCTCCTTATAACAGTATAATAGATGTAGGGATGCTTACCATAGTCAGATTAGTTACAGTAAAAACCCGCATAAAAGAACAGGTGTTTTGGGGATTCAGCCTGATTTTGTTCTTGTATATTGGGTGTCTTCTGCAAAATCAGCCTGAAAATGTTCTTAAGGTGTTCTTAAAGTTGTTTCTTGACATCAAATACTGCATACAGTACCAACAGTCAAATAAAGAAATATGTGATTGGTAGAAAGGTGACAGTCATTTAGTAACAACGATTAGTCAAGTCTAAAAAACAATTGCTAAATATACCCTGGAATTCCTGCTGTAGAACTGTGTGTGCATGGTCTAGCACATTATATTGTCGGTACTCTCTACTACACAGTAGGTTACTGTACTTGAATCTAACTGGCAGCAATCATGTTTTATACAAGAACAATTTTCATTTTTCAGGCTGCATGTGTTCTTATGTATAAGGTACTTGTTTGACCAAATTTCAGCCTGAGTGTTCTTAAACCACTTGTTCTTTTATGCGGGTTTTTACTGTATTGCAATTTCCAATGTTGCTAAACAGGAAATTGTCTATAGAAAACTTTTTTAAAAATATGTAAAATATCCACGCAAAAAAAAATAGTGCACAAATCTCACACATTGTGTAGACAAAGAATCAATGTACATAATGTGAAAAAATAGTGTGAATTGATTGAAACAAAATGTGGGTATGACGTTTTGAAAACACAAAAAAATACAAATGTACCGCTCCTCATACTTTGAGGGGCTCTCCTGAAGCGACTTTTGAAAGTGGCCCCCTTTGGTTTACAGACTTTGTTAACGCGTCAATGGTCTGTTAACAGTCCAGGATATTGCCTATATAGGAAGCAGGTTTAATTGGATTCAAGATGACGTCATCACTCCAGAGCTCTCCTTACGAATCCGCGAGCGCCGCAATCAGAAACAATGCTTTTTTCAATGCTTTCCCAGAAACCTTTGCAAGTTTGGATTATGTAAATAGCTAGCGAAGCTCTCGAGCCACCATCTTGGAAAGTTTCAACTCGATTGAGCCACGTAATGGTAAGCGGTGAGTATATTTCAAACTTACGTGCTCTCCACGGTCATCACTTTGTTGCTTCAATATTCTCCAATTGGTCGCAGATTTCTTCATTTTCCAGAGTTGCTATTTCATTGTAGAGGCTTATTTTTTGAGGTTCAATTTTCGAGTTATGTTGGAGTGATCGTGTGAAGTTTCGTGCTTTCAAACGCTTGGGCCGCGATGGGCCGCGATTTTTTGTTTTTGGTTTGTGAGACGGTCGGCTGTTAGTCTTAATTAACAGGACCTTGGTAAGAGAATACGCTATTTCTGCTCAACCTGATACGATTTGACTGAGCAAGAGGGTTTCAGGTGAATAAAATAATTTCTCGCCTCAGCTTCTCGACCATCGCGAGGTAGATATCGAAGAATATCGACCATGAAACTCGAAAATATGTTCGTGAACCTTAAGTACTGAAGATGGGCATATAATAGTCATGTGCGCATGATTTTAGTTCTCAAAGTTCTCATGAGAGCGGTTTTCATTGACTGTATTGAAACCAATCGCAAAGTAATTACATCAATTCTGAATAAAACGTATAGGTTTCCTTCAAAGTAATTGCGAATTACTCACGGCCGTCATCTGAAATCCACTCTATGAGAGCTCTGTTAGCTACCAAAACTCTGATGTTTGGTTGGATGCCTAGCTACGCAACCAAACTTATCAAACTTCTTGTAGTAGCCTATCTCTGATACTAGAAAACAGAAACTACTCTTATAAGGGTTTGACAATCTCATTTTACATTTTTTATTATATTTATTTTGTAGGTGAAAACATTCATGAGGAAATTGGAGAAAGAGCCAGAAGTGTAAATGTCAAAGAAATACTGCAAAAGGATAAACAATATTGACAAACTTTGGAACACAATTTTATTGCTCTGCATATTAAAACTACATGTCTATTTGGCATTAAGATCTTGTAAACATTGTGTGTTTAATAATAATATTAAGTACCATACCTTACTATTCTAGATGTGTTTCTCTAAGCAGTGCATTAGTTTGCAAGCCTTTGCCATCTTTTACAAATTGAAAACTTAAGCTTATCGTTCGTGAAGAAAACACACAGGAGGAAAATTAAACTAGATAACTTAAGTTAGAGTGTAAAGGTTTTTAAATACTGCAGAAGCTTACTCGGTATGACATTTTTGTGATACTGATGCCTATTTTCCACACAAAAGTAGATGTGTGGTTCGTTGCCCTTACTTTGATGTACACTGATCCGCAAAGTGACTAGAAATGTAAGGTTATATCGCAATACGAGGAACAAAACACGAACACATCTCGAATAATTATTCACTGGTTCACGGGCCTCCCGGAGAAAACGCGATGCCACCGATACTGGCCAATCGTATAATTATCCCCCGGGACTATCTGCCTTTCTGTCGATATAATAATCAATACCAAAGACTTGCTTTGAGGGAGAAGCTTGAAGAGTTTAGTTTGGGAAGTCAGCTGTGTCGAGGATGAATATCAATCGCTCACGAACAGCGCGAAACCCTCTGACTTGTTGTCCTTCTTTAAACGAATAAATTTGATTGGATTCCTTGGAAGATCCATCATTTGAATAACAATTTGCTTAAAAACACAATGACTACATATTCACTGGCGTGTTTTTATAATATCCTTGAATCAAAGCGAATCTTCTATTACCATTGCCCGCCGCCATCTTTGTTTGAATACAGATCTTGAACCAAAAGGGATAGTTACCATAGAAACGATGTCGTCATTACTGAAGCTCGCATCTCATTGGCTGTTCGTTTGTTTACAACACAAAACAAACCTGCTTCCTATATAGGCAATATCCTGGACTGTTGAATCCTGTTTACTACGTTCAGGAATATTTATTATTAAGTAAACGAACGCAATTTAATATCTCACATAGCCGCCTTAAATCTAATTAATATGCAAATCTTTCGGCACATCCCGATAGCCTCCCAAGTTTTGTTGCGTCACGGTTTTTTCTTGACTTTAGGCCTCAATTACTCAAAGAAAATGGAAGAATTTCAAAAAAGATCTGCCCGACAAAATTGTAGCCTGGTCGACGCTCTTTAAGATGAATAGCTTCATTTGGCCAGGTACGTAGAAGAAAGCTTAAACCTAAGCCCTAATACTCAGGAGCGTAGCTGAGTTTGGAGGCCTGTAAAATGTGTAAATACTTTTTTTACAGCCTGATACTTGCATATGCTGTAGTGTCGTCCCTCACCTACTTAAATTCTGAAGGCTCGCTCGCGTGATGTAAATTGATTGGTGCATTATATTTCCCACGCGTTGCATTATGGGACCTTGAAACTCGAGATTCAGACAGGCCATCATCTGGTGTACATGATTGACAATGAAAATAGTCCAGTCAATCTACGAGATTTTGTAGGTCCGGTTGGAACTAATTGCAATAGAATTTTTCTCAACGGCATATGAACCAGTTTAGTGAGCTAGTTAACAGAAAAAAAGTCCTCAAAAATCCCTTTAGCGGAACATGCCGAAAACGAGGAATTAAAATTCGGCCCAAAACCACAGGGTACCCACGTCAAAATAAATTCCATTATTTAAAAGAACGCTACAATTATTGGTATATTTTTGCATTTCAAGTACCGTAATTATTTACAGGCAATTTCTAATATATTCTCTATATGTTTTGACATTTAAAACGATTTGAAAAATCGATACTGTACTCCGGCCCCGTGTGCCGTGTGGCCAGCAACCGAAACCCTCCCCCTTGCGGATTTTAAGAGACATATACCATTTTGAAGCTTAGATCGAGAACATTCCAAATGAGTTTGTTTACATAAAAACTGGCGGGTGTGACCGTGAGGGACCGTGAGGCGGCATTGTTTATTTCATGTCAAAAACCACAGGGTACCCAATTAATGTTTTTCCAAAATTCACGCGGAAATTTTGATGCGACACAACAAAAGCCAAATTGTCAAGTTTATCACTCGTATTAAACAAATGAATATGATAAATAGTCTTCTTTTTCGCCTATTTTCAACTTTTTAGACATCGTGGCTTTCACTTTGAAAAGTGTAAGCCTCCAGATTAGACACTTCTATCCCTGTCTGTTTTTCTTTATACCACAACGCGCGCGTTTCTCGAATTCTGATTGGCTTTCAGCCATGGTACATATAAGCAACAAAGAGCGGATTTCAGTGGTTTATGTGATAAACGCTCGAGGGATGCTGCAAAAACAAGAGAAATGTCTGAAACTCACAAGCCGTAGGCGAGTGAATTTCAAACTTTTCAACTGTGTTTTTCCAGCATCTCAAGTGCGTTTATCACATTATAAACCGCAGAAATCCGCTTTTTATTGCTTTTATAAAATAGCATTGCATCTGCTGTGCGTTGATAATGTGAGGATGGACAGGTCGCAACCAATCAGAGCGCGCGTACTATCTTAGCTATTTTATAAAAAAAGTTTATAATATAGCTACGATTTAATGCGTGCTCTGATTGGTCCAAATCTATGCTCTCTTACACCGATAAAGCAATGGGTCTCCTCCACTATATCATAAAAGCATTAGAGAGCACAGGTTTCTATGACTTTATCGGCAAATAGAGCACTTGTGATGTTGGGAGAGAAACTCGAAAAGTTTCTAAATCACGAGCCACGCTCTCTTGTCTCTTCCAACATCACGCGAAAGTTGTGCTCTAATGCTCTAATGCTTAAAATACCACGGAACGCGCCAATATTATCAGTGCGCGCGCTAAACTAAAAGAACCAATGAAAACACCTTTTGGCTGCTCGCGCGTGCTGTTTTTGTTTGTATTTTTCGTTTTTGTTGTGGTATAAAACCCGCTGACACACAACAATATCTGCTCGTGACTTCCAGTCACCCTGCGGACTGCAAGTCGAGTATCCCCTATCCCTTAGCACTCCGTCTACTAAGAATCAGTTCCGAGAAGATGTGTCGAAGGTGATAAGGAGAGCTTATACCACCCACCTTACAGTGAGAGGCTACAAACAAGACAAAGAAACAAGCGCTGCAATCCAGAGCAGACACTCTGATGACCCGCCAACGAGGAACGAAGAGCAACAGATTAGTGGTAGTGCATACATATCCCCCTCGGCTACAAAACGCACCCAAAATCCTTAAACAAGCGTTCCCCATCATTTGTGTCTCAGAACGATTGAAGAAAATAATATCAGAACCCCCTATGGTGGCTTTCAGACGCCAACCTAACCTGAGAGATATCTCAATGAGAGCCCGAGTTCCATCTTCTTAGACAACTGCAAGTGGTGGGATAAACTTGAATATGACTTGTGGGAACCGCAGGTGTAAGTTCGTAGACGTAAACGACACTTTCGTCAGCTCTCGTACAACAGCACGCTGGACTGTAAGAGTAGCAATGTTATCTACCTTATATCGTGTACTAAGTGTCGCATGCAGTACGTATGCCAAACCAGCTGTCCTCTACATGAACAATTTAGAACGCACAAGTGCACTATCAACCATTACAGAAGTTATGCTGAGACATCAGCAGTGGCGGCCCATTTCAATCCCACCAACGCAGGACATATCCTAGAAGATCTGGTGATAAAATGCACCAAGAAAGTTTCGAAGGCGGAAGATCTGTTGTCAGTTGAGGGTTACTTGATATAGAAGCGCAAGATGGCCCCTGATGGCCTCAACCTGCGAGAATAACTTTAATTATATTATAATTACACGCGCGCGTTCAACTTCCATATCTCGCGCGCCTCATAGTTTATACGCGTGACATGTAACTTGCTTTTGTAACCGTCCTGATGAAGGACAGAATTAAATGTCTGAAACGTTGGCTTTAATCTTGCTTCTGCTTGGTGAAATACTTTGTCTAATTATCAGTTGTTTTCATAAATCAAACGTTGCGGATTCGGATTGAGGCGAAACTTTGTGCAGATCCGTGCGATTCCGTGCGCTACATTCTGCAGAAAAGTAGGTACGAAAATTATAAGCGTGCAGCCGGAAATTCTTCCCCCTACTCCTGCAGCAGCGTCATACCACAGTTGACAAGGGGTTGACAACCCGGCACACGACTCTCCTTGCTTGAAATGGTAAGGTGTAAGTGCAAGAGTGACTGCAGTACCCATAGATGCACATGTAAAATGAACGGACTGCTGTAACCCAACCTGCACTGAGTGCAAAACAGGGATTCGCCCCTCTCCTGATCTAGACATTGAAATGTACAAGATGATGATCTTTATCTGCAAATATAACTCTAGTTTCTGATAAACAAGGTTTTATCTGCTAGCTGTACCATTTGTTGTAGTTCACATTTCATACACTCACTCAATTCGATTCAAATCCTGCAAAACGCAGTAAAACGATATTGCATTGTCACTGTGTTTTTGACATTGGCCAGAAGGGATTTTTGAGTACTTGCAGTATTTTATTAGCGTTCTTTATTTTCCTTCGTCATATACTACCACCAGCTAAAACTATTTGTTTCTTTGTTTCATTTTTAGTTGTCGCATGAGCACAAACAAAATAGTTTATTTCTAGACTTCGGTCACCAGTAGTTTTCGGACTCAACACAATTGCTCGATTTTGGGTCTACATTGGCCCAATCGGGCGACTCTTCTGAAAATGAGTTCGGTCAACGAAAAAACTTTTTTAATCATCAAAACAGATAATAATTATTACACATTGCTTGCAAATAATTATGGATCTCTAAATACAAAAGATACCAAGAATTTGAGCGGTTATTTCAAAAATATAACTTTTTGTGACGCGGGTACCCTGTGGTTTTCGGCCAAATTTTAATTTTTCGTTCTCGGCATGTTCCGCTAAAGGGATTTTTGAGGACTTTTTTTCTGTTAACTAGCTCACTAAACTAGTTCATATGTCGTTGAGAAAAATTCTATTGCAATTAGTTCCAACTGGAACTACAATCACTGGACTAAAAGGGAGGTAACTTTTTCAACCAGGAGAAACAAGCCTTCAAAGTAGATCTTCGATAATGGCACAAGGTTATAGATTTTGTGTGGCACATAGTTCTCTAGCGTTGCATTGTGGGACCTCGAAACTCGAGATTCAGACAGGCCATATTCTGGTGTACACGGCTGAAAATGATAAGGGGGATGTAATTTTGCAACCCTGAGGCTCGAAATACAAGCCTTCAAAGTAGCCTTTGCATCAAAACGTAAACTTTTAAGAAAATCGCTACCTCGACTTTGAGGCTTAACGCTCTATAGCTAGGACAGGGTATAGGATACCCTTTTCAACCAGGAAGCTTTGCAACTAGGCTGCGAGTGTAAGCATAGATATCCTTTAACAAACTCTCTGCAACGCTCGCAACTCTTGTAACGCTTGCAACTAGGTACTGGGCAGAGTCACTTTGCAACTAGGTGGCTGAGTAGCCCCCTTTTGCAACTAGGCTGCGAGTGTAAGCATAGATATCCTTTAACAAACTCTCTGCAACGCTCGCAACTCTTGTAACGGTTGCAACTAGGTACTGGGCGGAGTATAGATAGTCACTTTGCAACTAGGTGGCAGTAGGCCACTTTTGCAACTAGGCTGCGGGTGTAAGCATAGATTATCCTTTAACAACTCTCTGCAACGCTCGCAACTCTTGTAACGGTTGCAACTAGGTACTGGGCAGAGTATAGATAGTCACTTTGCAACTAGGTGGCTGAGTAGGACCCTTTTTGAAACTAGGCTGCGGGTGTAAGCATAGATATATCCTTTAACAACTCTCTGCAACGCTCGCAACTCTTGTAACGGTTGCAACTAGGTACTGGGCGGAGTATAGATAGTCACTTTGCAACTAGGTGGCTGAGTAGGCCCCTTTTGCAACTAGGCTGCGAGTGTAAGCATACATATATCCTTTAACAACTCTCTGCAACGCTCGCAACTCTTGTAACGGTTGCAACTAGGTACTGGGCGGAGTATAGATAGTCACTTTGCAACTAGGTGGCTGAGTAGGCCCCTTTTGCAACTAGGCTGCGAGTGTAAGCATAGATATATCCTTTAACAACTCTCTGCAACGCTCGCAACTCTTGTAACGGTTGTAACTAGGTACTGGGCATAGGTACTGGGCAGAGTATAGATAGTAACTTTGCAACTAGGTGACTGAGTAGGCCCCTTTTGCAGGCTTTTGCAACTAGGCTGCGAGTGTAAGCATAGATATATCCTTTAACAACTCTCTGCAACGCTAGCAACTCTTGTAACGGTTGCAACTAGGTACTGGGTTAGCAGTACTGGGTAGAAGTACAGAAGCACTTTGTGCAACTAGGCGGCTAGTCCCCTTTTCCAACTATGCTGTGAGCATAGATATCCTTAATTGCAACTAGGTACTGGAAAACAAGGTGCTGGGTGACCAGTAATGGGTAGAAGTACACTAGGCTGCTGTGAGTGTAAACATAGATACCAACCTTTGTCTGTCATCCTTTCCACAGTCTTTTGCGTCCCTCTTATGGACGACTGGGTATGATTCAGTGTGTGTGCGGGCGAGCGGGCTGGTTGAAATCAAGTGGGACCCGATTTTTTATGGCACAAACAAAGATAACTCCCAATGCATATTATAATAACAAGCAAGAATAAATTTATAACGCACAACTGGAACGGTAATGCAGGTGTGTATAATGTATCTGTAGTTTCAATTCACATGTTATAGTCTATTAATGCATATTTCCAAAAATATTATGCAAACACGAATAGCCAATCACAGAGTAGTTTGTTCATGTACCGGATGACTCGACTTATTAAAATAACAATGCAAGGTAAAAAACAAGTGCTGGTAGCCCTGAGGGTCAATGAAATTTATAACATTTGGTATCGTAACCAGTCTATTGAAAAAGTTGAAAAGTTGCTATAATGGGTACCAATGGGCATAAAAGTTGATTTCAGATGTGCATCAGAGATGTAATGGGAATTCATTACGTGACCGGATGATAAACAAGTGCGTGCCTGAGGGTCAAACATTTGGTATCGTAACCAGTCCATTGCATTGAATAAGACGTTTTTGTATCGTGAAGTTTGTACATGAAATTCAGTTGTTTAACATATTGAAGTCTCAAGAGAAATATATAAGCCATAATAACTCCATAATGAGCTAGCTGTGGCATAATATATCGTTCGGTATGACAACTGTATTCTGTCAAATCACATATAGTGTTAAAACAAAACGCTATTCTTTAGTGCACAATAATATCCCGTTTATTCGTGAAGTGTTTTGAAAAGAGACCCGCTAAAAGAAGGTTCAAGACAACGAGAAATCGACATAGAGTTGTAATTGCTATATATAAGTTTTTGTACGACAAATGCTGAAAAAAGTATAGGTCTCGATGCACACTCGTTCTGAAATGCTGGCGGGAAATCCAATATAACGCAATTTAGCAAACTTATATAGTGGCAAAGTCGTACAATATTAAGGCGAAATATGTAACAAGAAGGCGGAACGATTTATAGTATAAATTAAAATCACTACAGAATCAATCCTCAAAATCCACCCAGGTCTCAACTTATCTCAAGAGCAGGTCACTGACAAATTCCTCGAAATTTGATCGAAATGAGCATTCTAATTAACATCATATTATCAAAACTTCTGAACAAATTAGCAGAAAAAGGTAGTGTTTTCGCAAAAATTTCTAATACTCCTGAAAAAAGAGAAAAAAGAACTTAGAATGCTTAAGTTTACTCACGTTTTTCCTTCGGACGCTCCGTAGATTGTTCATCAGATCCGAAGATGTTGACGTTTTGGACGCCATATTCCGAATGCAAGCATTCTCACAGTAACTTTTAACCTCAGAACTTCGCTTGGATACGAAATCCAAATACTGAGAAGTCTGCAGCATTGAACTCGCGAAGATTCCCAAGAAAAAAGCAAACTTTGCTGCGTCTGTGAGCATTTTCTTGCTTCATGTATTGTTCATAACGTCTTGAGCTCAAACATTCACAAAGTGAGCAAGCAACCTTGAAGCAAAGTGTCTATCAATAAGGTCGACATGCACTGTTTGCATGATAATTGAATGCGATCTGCCAATAAGCATAAGGGATGGAAATTCGGGTTCAAGAGGTGAACTTGGGACAGTTTGGAAAACAACGCAATAGACGTCTCGGCGACTTTTAGTAACGCTAGAAAAATTAATGGAGGCAGCGTGGCCGATTGGTCAGCGCGTCGGACTTGCAATCCGGTGCCTCCGAGTTCGAGTCCCACTCGCTGACCACTAACAGGATTTCTTTCTCGGTGCTGTAAACATTGCAATGCCGGGATCGACCAGATCGACTTCTCGGCCATGCTTGTAGATAGCCAACTGGTTTGCCTCTCTGCCAGTTGGGATTCTTAAGTGAATGTCTGTGAAATAGCTGGCTAGCTAAGGGGTGGACCATTAGAAATTGGGGGAGGGGGGTGGCAATTCCCAAAAAAAAATTCGAGCAAGGCCAATCCTTCCAAAAAAAAAATCTTGCAGAGATCCAAGCTAGTAAAAAACATGATATAAATTCCGAAAAAAAATTCTTGCACAACCTGATCCCCGAAAAAAAAAATTCATGCACAAAAAAATTGCCACCCCCCCTCCCCCAATATCTAATGGTCCACCCCTAAGTGCACTTCCACTATAAATATCAATTTACATTTTTTTTACATTTTACATTTTTTTCTAATATCTCGAGAACAAAACATCGCTAGGTGCAACCAAACTTGGCTAAAGTTATCTCCGTGACAAAGGGCGTCCAGCAACAAAGTCACATGACATTACGTCATTGATGACGTCATAAAAACTACAAAAGTTAATATCTCGAGAACGGAACTTCGCTAGGTGACCAAACTTGGACAAAGTTATCTGAGTGACAAGGGGGTCCAGCAACAAAGTCACATGACATTACGTCATCGATGACGTCATCAAAACTAGAAAAATGAATATCTCGAGAACACTAAAACATCGCTAGGTGACCAAACTTGGCTAAAGTTATCTCCGTGACAAAGGGCGTCCAGCAACAAAGTCACATGACATGACGTCATAGATGACGTCATTAAAACTAGAAGACATTGACATCCGAGAACGGAGCATCGCTAGTGGCCAAACTTGGGTAAAGTTATCTTCGAGCATGGGAGGTGCAACACCAAGGTCAAGTGGATGTTGTGTAGTATGCCACGAGGATGAATTCTATAAACTATTTTATACCACGCTACATAAAATTTAAGGCAAAGTCTTACATAAATGCAGTGCACAATGGGAAGGTTGAGTGCAATACCGCCGAATATACAACGCCATTACTGCATTCTGATTGGCTGTATTTTATGTGGCGTGGTATAAATTGTGTGTACACCTATTTATATTAACTTTACTCCGTGAACCTTGCTTTCTTTCTCGACGTTGTCTGGCTTTAGTTCAGAGGGAAGCCAGTTGACTGTTAGACTAGATATTTCAGTTTTTGTTTTAAGCTAATATATCACTTTTAAAACTTTTGACATGACAAGTAGAAATATTTACTTTTGCCTCCACTTCATAACACAGACACAATAAACAGTTCAGGAGATCTCCTGTTTATTTTGGAAATGTAACCAGCGCCCTACGAGCAGTACATCACTGCTGAAGGTCATATACAATTAGATCATACGATACTTAAGCAATAAAAATACTTTCCGCGTGCTCTCTGGTTTCTTACAAACATGAGGGGGATGTTTGGAGAACTGATCAAAACTTGAAAGACACGGCCGGAGGCGAGTGTCTTTCAAGTTTTATCAGTTCGACCAACATTCCCCAAGTGTTTGTAAGAAACCAGAGAGCAGTGGAAAGTATTTTTATTGCTTTTAGAAAATAACGTACACACGCGCGAAATCGTTGCGTGACAATCGTGTTTCTCAGGTCTCTTACAAACACGCCTTTTAACCAATCAGAATGCGCACATTCACCATATAAAATAGGTGTTATTTTCTAAAATACAATACAAAACAACACAATAGGATACAACATTTTACAATTTACTGCTACTGTATCTGGACCGAGTTCCCCTGACCCATGCTCAGCATAAAGTGCTCTGGGGGTTTAAGAGCCGAAGAAGTAATTCTCTAAATGAGCATATAAATATTTATAAAATAGCTAAGATAGTACGCGCGCTCTGATTGGTTGAGAGCTGTCCATTCTCACATTATAAACGCACGGCAGGTGCAAAGCTATTTTATAAAAGCAATAAAAAGCGGATTTCTGTGATTTATAATGGGAGAAACGCACTTGGGATGCTGGAAAAACACTTGAAAAGTTTGAAACTCACTCGCCGTCGTTTCTCGTGTTTTCCAGCATTCCTCGTGCGTTTCTCACATTATAAACCACGGAAATCCGTTTTTTTATTGCTTCAATATGTAACCGATGATAAAAAAAAATCGACAAAAGTCGAATTACCTATAGGGAATATAACGTTGAAAGCATTGGGGATCACGCGCGCACTTTATAACGAGAACTAAAAATACCCCTAAAAGCGAATGTTTTCTTGAAAATCTTTTTAAAAAGTTACTTGAGTAATTATACTAAAACAATTAGTCGTCTTGACTTCGTCTCGGTGACTATTTGCCGATATTTACGTCGCATGATTATAGTAAAGCAGAAAAATTATTGAAAAAATATTTTGGTATCATAGTGAATAAAACTTAGGTAGGTCGACTTCCCTCAAGTGTGCCAGCGTGTTTTTTTGTATACCCGATATTTAGGTTTTTATCATTGCCTTTTGAAATGAAATGAAAATGAAATGTATGCACTTGTATTCCGCAAATTATCATATGGATATGTTCAAATACGGTTTACAGATATACATGTGAACATGTCCGATCCCTGGATGCGGACTGCGATTTATACAATGCAGTTTACAATCATGAGTGGTTGTTAGATATATCATTCTGTAGTGAGCACTGTGGTTGTTTAACGTCCCTCGCATAGTGGTTAAGTGTAGTGGGCTGAGAGACGGGACCTCGGTTTATTGTCTCTTCCGAAAGACGTGAAACACAGGAGAAATAACGAATCACTTCAACCCACGATGAGCACATGGTTCGAAACAGCAGAGAAAAATCCCAACTGCCCCCGACTGGGATTCGAACCCGGTACGTGCACAGAGGTGAGAGGCAAGCGCTTTACACGCTACGCCACCCGTGCCTTTTAAAGAAAAAAAAATTAGAACGCTGACACACTACCTTAGGGTCATACAACATGATACGAAACTGGGTGCTTATATTGAATTCTAAAGGACTAGAACTTAAAAAGGAAAGAAAAACATATGTTTTGGTAAATAACTATCAAACCAATAATAATTTACTAAATAATTATCAATCCATTAATAACTTACTAAATAATTATCAATACATGAATAATTTTTAAAGGCAATTATATTATTAACCATTAATATTTTATTAAAGTTGATAAAAACCACCCACGATTTTCCATAGTAATATCTCATCAGTTATGTTTTAAATCCCGCCACCAGTAACGAAAACGAAAGTGAATAGCAAACTGCGACGTTATGAATTGGACGACCAATTGCTAAGAAACTACGCAAAAATTGATTGTACTTTCAGAATTGAAATGCACACAAAACACTTGCGATACTTGTCGAGATATAGGAAGCAGGGCAGCGAAAAGGCGATGGGACTTACTAACGTGCTTCTGATTGTACTGATACCATTACGCGGTAGGTGCTACGAACGGGGCTACGAATAGAGTACTCAAGTGTGACGTCATAAATTTGAAAAATCTTGAATTTCCAATTTTATTCCACGAATAATGAAAGACAACGTGGAAAGATAATCGGATGCAAAAAATGAGGCAAATCGGTTGAAACGCGACCGAGATATGGCCACCTGAACACATAATTTTCGTTAAAAAATCACTGTATTTTAGACTGTTTTCAAAACTTTATAAACGCAACCAAAAATACAGAAAATTATGTATTCACGGGCCATATCTCGTTCTCGTTGCAACCGATTCGCCTCATTTTTGGTATGTAGCATTCATTTATTATGCCCTTTCCAAATCCAAGGTACCCTGGAAACTAGAGGCTCGAGGTCCGAAGAATTGAAATTTTCGAGCGTACCGAGAAAATTTTAGGCCCGAGAAACAACACAAACGCGAACGGGCAGAGTTTCAGCCTGTGGTCCCCAGGGTAAATCTAAATCGAAAAATTGTTTTTTGTGACGTCAACATTTGAGTACTCTATTTTTTGCTTAGCTATATACTATTAAGGTAATTAGAATTTTAAAATGACCAGAAATAAGACTTTAGTTGATGTTCGTTTACTCTTAGTGTTTAGTAAAGCCATTGACTGAATTAGGTTTTGATTAGAGATCGACAGCAGAGACGCATCTGAATTCACACTTATGCGTTACAAAATTTTGAATTTATACGTAACGAATAGTTCTCTCTTTGAACGAAGCGCATGCGAAACTCGGTGACAACTAATAGGTAAAGGTAAAGAACCTACAGCGGCGGACAAAAGTATCGTAAACACCCCGTTCCCCCTTCCAACATTGAACAGGGGAGCGGGGAACAGCCTGGATAGCAAGTGTTTACTTATTTTTGGCCCCCATTGTAGTTTAAAATGACGACTAACAAACGAATGTGATGTTATTTAGCCAGATACATTTTTCAAAAGCGAGGTACAATCTCGTACCCAGAGCCCGTCATCTTTTAGCCAGCGGCTTGAAGTGAGTTAGAGCTTGTTGTCCGCATGCGCGCCGTTTTAGCCAATCAGCGAAGGCTCTCAAATAGATGTCACCAGCTCCCCGAGAGGTGAGGAGACGGGGAGCAATGGATACAGAATGCTTGTTGACCAGTCCTAAAGCCGAATTTGTTGCGCATGTGTATTCCTGAGAAAATACTCTCAACTACGACAGGGGTGACGTTGTGCGCATGTCAGCTAAACATGGAGCGACCACTGGTCAACTCGTTGCTGTCTAAACATCACAAAAGTGTCAGGCCCACGCGGAACTTCACTTTTCCTACTGTGATCGACTTCGCCATCAGATTGGACCACATATTCGAGCTGGTAAGCTTGCTAGACTTACAGTCTTGTAACATGGTATATTAGCTCAGGGATAAAGCCCAAAATATGACCGGGCTCAGGGCTCCAAGGAGCGGGCTAAGGGATAAAAAGGTAAAAGTTGTTTCAGGTCTGGAATCAGGGATCACAAGTTTTAATGACAACAGGATCAAGAATTAGAGTAGATTTAGATGACTGAGTAATGCATAATCACTTTGCACCTCCGTGCTTGCGGAAACTTGCGTTTCATTTGGCCAAGGAGGTAAAGGAAAAACCTCCTTGGGTTTATTCTTCATGGTGGTGTCGCTAATGTGGATTTCTCCTCTGGTTTCCTTTCAGAATGCTAAGAAACAGATTGTTGTTTCCAGCGTTTACATCGAGCAGGTGTGTTGTTATCCATATCATTCCTTGTTTCTTTGATAGAGCGGATTTCAGATGACTGTCGAAGATAAATAAGACGCGTTTTCTACACGTTTCTATTGGTCGAGGCCTTAGGTGTTTGTTAAAGGCCAACCAATCCAAATGCAAGAAAAACCAAGACACAGCGACTCTTGTTGGCTGATCGCATTTTTTTTTTCACACCGGGGGTCCACGGCTCCTGAACACCCCTCTCCCCTGGAATTTGAACAACCCCCTCACTTGAAATTTCCAGGTTGCCTAAACACACACCCCTTTTCCACAGCTTAGACAGACCCCCCTCCCCCCCCCTGGAATTTTCAGGTGTCCGTAGGTTATTGCTATCGTCTGCGTGCGTGCGTATTTTTTCTTTGCGGACGACTAAACATAAGTCGTACTTACTTCGTCCCCTGATTGGTTTGCTGTTAAGTTTGCTTCGTTTCTGATTCGCTAAGTGCATTTACTGTGCGTTTAGTTTTCGACATTCATCTGAAATCTGCTCTATGATCATTTGGCGAGACTTGAGCGTTCGTTGGTATATTTACGGGTGTCTTGCGTTGCTACGGATTCGTTTTTCGTTAGAAGCTGTGGTGTATTTGCAACACAAACTCATCAGTATTACTATATGGGAAGTTCAGGTTGAAAGATAGAACCACAGGAAAGTAAACTGCAATAGCCCCCTCCGCAGGCGTCTTGTGCACGGCTATTTTCGGTTCGATTCTCGAGACCGATTCTCGAGATTGGGCTTCCTGTGTTATTATGTCAAATGGAATGGGAGCCTAGGGATGAGCGGAAGGAAATACGAAACGAGATAGACCATCTCATTCCAGTGTCCTACCCAGCCTACCGCGTTCTTGATTCTCCCACCACAGGAAATCCACTTCATTTACATTTAAAATATGCCAAGGGACATGCCTGCGGAAGAGGCTAAAACTGCAGTCAACTTACCAGTGTACCATCACACAAAAATTACTTCGAGCCTCCTTAATGCGTTGTTGGCATGGCTGTGATTGTAGATATGGAGGGACCATAGCTTACAGTGGAATGAGTCCCAGTATGGGAACATAGATGAAGTGGTCCTCAAAGATAATAAGATATGGGTGCCCGATATTGTGCTTCTTAACAAGTAAGGACACAACTTCCTCATGTTTTTCAGCTGATCAAAGTGTCTCTTTTCAATTTAGGCGGGAAATATTCAAGAAATCAGAAATGTTTCTCGCACAAACAGATCGAAAATAAAAGACGCCGATTCACCCTGCCCATAATGCATTGCGTAGTTTTGGTTTACATGATTTATTGCATCAGAAATGCTGAACGCAACGATAATTACATCCAGAGAATCTTAGGCGAACAAGGATAGAGGTCGGCTTGCCGGTCTCCTGTGTCTCTACTATTACAAGTTTTTATCGCGTTTTTTTTTTCTCTCTTGCATGCAAATTTCTTGAGTTTATCAAACTACGTCGTGAGGAGACAGAGATCTAATTTCCGCTCTGAGTTTTGAAGCTACTGCCTTCTTCCCAGCGCTGACAGAGGTACCATGGGAAAGCCCGTCAACCACGGCAACCCTGTTCTCGTCTCCTCAAATGGGACAGTCCGCTGGCTTGCCCCGGTGATACTGAAGAGCTCATGTAAGATGGACGTCCTCTCCTTCCCGTTTGACGAGCAGTTTTTGTGAGCTGAAGTTCTCGTCTTGGACGAGCAGTCGACTTCACGTGTTGTTAGTGCCACTGGATGCTGATGTCTTACAGAATTATACCGGTATTTATGCCCAACATGATCTCGAACGATGACTATTCCTAATCTTACTCGTCTTCGAATTAACGATTATCATCAATCATCTGAAATGCTTATTTAACTTGCGCAAGTGTCCCACATGGCTTTAGCTTGCAGTAGTACACTTGAATATGTGATAAGCTCTTAAAGAGTCCTTGCCAGCCACTCCATTGTTATTGTTGTTGTTATTGTTTTAATTTAATATTAGAAGACGAATTACGTGTAGAAATCTCTTAATACACATCTAAGAACAAAGTTTTAGATTTGACCAAATTCAATCTAGAACACAGCTCTATATTCTCTAAATCAGCAGATGGAAATGGATGCTTTCTCCGACTTGGTATGCTATGCTGTCAAAATGGCGGCTGACACAGGCTCTTTAACGAGGTGCTCCCAAAAATATGCTCCCAAAATCGGTAACTCGTGCATGCCTTATTCCTAGAGAGCACCGAATGGCACTTAGAGCATGTCTACACCCTCAGATCCTCCTCGAAACCCACCCACTCCTCCCTAGTGTCAAAAGCCGCTATTCGTTACGTCATCCACATACGGCGTCACGTGTTCTATTACTTCGTGTACCTGCTGACGCCATGCATGCTGACGTCACTGCTGGCGCTAGTACTATTTACCCTACCCCCTGAGAGTGGCGAGCGCATGGTTGTTGGTGTTACTCTCCTATTGGCTTTGACGGTGTTTCTTCTTTTGGCCACGACGCACATTCCACAGACATCGGAAGTGGTCCCGTTGGTAGGCAAGTAAGTTCTTCTCACTTCATGAGCGAATTTTAATTCACTACATTAAACACGAGGTTCCGGTATAAAAGGGATAACTCCTCCCACCCCGGGGCTCGAGAACAATCAGTTATTAATCAGCTGTCAAAGAGTGAACATCTCACTTCGTCTCTCTGTACCGCGAAATTCAAAATTTAGAATTCAAATGCGAGCAAAAACGCCAACAAATGATTTCCTACCTGTTTAAATTTGTATTCCTTCTCATTTCTTGCAAAATAATTTTATTCGAACCTTATTTGGTTCGGATAAAAACGCTTTTCTTCACAGCACAGAATATTATTCGCTCTTTTGAATACTAATTAGTCTCGCTCTCCCCTGAGAATAAAACACCGCTTTTGTTCGGTCAGAAATAGGTTCGAATAAAATTATTTTGCAATAAATGAAAAGGCACATGGGTTTAAAGAGCTAGGAAATTATTTATTTGTACTTTTGCATCGGTTTTGAATTCTAAATTTTGAATTTCGCGGTACAGAGAGATGAAGTGAGATGTTCACTCGTTGACAGCTGATTGATAACTGATTGTTCTCGGGCCCCGGGGTTATCCCTTTTATACCGGAACCTCGTGTTTAAAGCCCTGGTTAAACTACGACACAACGCGCAACAATAGCGCGCAACATTGTAGCCGGACACATGTTTCCTTCACGTTTCCCAATTTAGCCACGCGAGAAACATTGTTGCGCGCAACAAATTTTGAAGCCGGGACACAAAGAAATGTTTATTTGCAAGACAAGAAACATTTCATGTGTCCGACACACGCGTACGATGTTTCCTGGATACAAATGTTGCGCACTACATGTGTCCTGGTTTAGCCGTAGCTTAAGACCAACTCAGGTATCTTAAAGGCCTGGGCGGAAGCCCAATCAAAAATGGCGGACGTAAAACTTAGGGGGGTTGCTGCTTAATGGTTTCCCTGCCAAGCGCGGTGAGCAATTGACTGGTTTCTTTATTAGCAAAGTCAAGTTAGAACCCTATCACGCGGTGAGCACGTGCTCGCTAAATACACAGCTGCGTTTAGTTGAAATATGATTGGAAATGAGCGACCAGTGAGAATGCAAAGTAAACGCAAATACAAAATTTTCAAAATTCATATGAAACGCGCTCTACAACAAATTTCGAGTTTCAATCCTGCACATTTTGTGAAGTCACTGTTCTGCCGCCATTTTGTAGGCCTAGAAAATTCCGAGTTAAAAAAAAGCTTTTTACTTTTGTATCAGCTCATTAAAGGAGGCTTCACAAAGTTGTTGTAGTTGGGTAAAAAATCGTCTATCGTTAAGCTGGGTGGTAGACGCCCACTGTCGGTAACAGTGACTAACTGGTGCACAAGCTGCACCATTGTAGCGGCGCGCATGTGTATTTCAGAAAGTAGTGTATATCGATGCTTAGACTATCATTGATATACGTACAGATACTACTCCGTAGTGATAATCGAAGTGGCCTGCAGCCTCGCCCTGACGTGCTGGGTTCTCCGTTTCCACCACTATGACAGTTCGTTTGGACAAGTTCCGCGGTGGATAAGGGTAAGACTCAATAAAATATTTTTCATCGATCTCGTCGATGGAGTTGTGATTACTGTGGTATTATGTCGGCTGAGAGAGTACTCAGGAAATCTGCGGACGGCGCTAACTTGTCAGTAGGGAGTTTTACAAACAGGACGTGATGTAGAGGACGTGGTCGTGGGGTTGTGTTTTATTGGTTGATAGATTCCGCGCGCAGCCATTCGTGAGCGCACGCGTCCACGTCCTCAAGACGACGTCCTGTTTAAAATATAGATCTAGGCACTGCCTAAAAGCGGAGCTCGAATTAGTACATTGCTCTATCATCGAGGTATCGACTTTTATAGTTTTGATGACCACACTGATGACGTCATGCCACGCTTCGCACCGCGCGGGAGCTCCGCTATAAATCTCCCTAGTATATTCTGGTACTCTTTCTGTCATAACATCCGATGGATATGACAATGTTATGATCTGGCTGTTGCGTTCATTTAATACAGTAAGAAACTTTCAAAATATAACACCATTAGTTTGTTGTTCTATGACTACATATTACTTAAACCAGTTTTAGACCAAAGGATGGATCGAAATTCCATGAGATTTAAACGGATTGAGTTCACTATTACCGCTACTTCATTAGCATAGACTTAAGGGCTACGAAGCTATCTGTCAAGCCCATTTGACACATGTTCTTTAGGCGCAATTGTAATCTTTAACAGACATATATCCTGGGTTATATTGCAAGCGTTATTCGCTACCCAGTGCCGGATAAAATCAAGCATGGGGAGCCCAACGAACGGCCGTCTGATGCCGAGACAGGTAAGTGATCAAGTAGTATATCAAACACGAGACAGCGTGTTTTATCACGATTTCCAAACACCGAGAAGTGGGTTGGAAAAACAAGGCAAAGCCGAGTCGGTTTTAGACATAGCTTCTCAAACGTATCATTTAATGCAGTGAAAATTAAAGGAAAAATAGAATCTCAAAAGTCTATGCAAACTAATATCGCGTATTCAAACCTCCTTCTCGCTTGTGATTTTTTTTTGCTTTAGGCTTGATGAATTCTTTTAACGAGTTTGAAAAGGAAGAATCGCGAATGAATTGGCTCGACGGACCCTTTGAAAAGAAAAATGAAGACAAGCATATTTGGCTGATTCTTGTAGCTTTGTTGCAACCTTATAATGATTCATTCTGAGATTTCTTTACTCATCATCAGCAAGAAATTTCTCGTTCGTTGCATTTTCAGCCACCTCGGGACAAACCACCACTATGGAAGGTTCCGATGACACTGAGCTCCACCGACGGCTTTCCAGCGGGCCTAGCGGGTTAAGTGTGATGGCAAACCGCGTGTTACAAAAGCAAGAGGAAGAGAGGGTTGCCGAAGAATGGCAAATCACCGCACTTGTCATAAACAGGTACCAGGGGCGTGTTTCCACAGGGAATTTCTGCAGAAAGCCATCCATGGGAAAACCGAATTTCCGGTGGTACAGGAATGGGAAGTGTTCGAATTTCCCATGGCTATCCATGTGAATCCCGAACACTTTCCATGCTTGTTCCTTGGGAAATTTAGCAGAAATTCTGCAGAAATTCCCTGTGTTCTATGAGAATTCCCGGGAGCGAAAAGTTTGTTTTTGTTATATTTATCATTCTGATACTACTTCTTGCCTTTTTTCACCCTAAATGTCGAGACGTTTGTAATAACGAAAAGTTATTTGACGGGACATATATTCTTGAACGTCGCCATGTTTGTTTCGGCCAAAGACCTGTCTCTTGAGCAACAGCTAGCCCATGAAAACACCGCGAGTCAGTTCTTTTTTCCATTTTAGTGCATATTTCGAAATTACGCGACGCCGAAATTTTAATGACAATAATAGTGGGTAAATTGCGAATTTATTTCACAGACAAGTGGTTCGACAACATGTTCGTTTCTTGCGTTAGAAAGTGACTTGTTACCATGGAAACTCCCATTTGTTAATTATTCATTCAATACTTCATTCACTGAAAGTTTGATTGTCTCATAGAGGCCCTCAGGAAGGGCCCTTTCCTCGGCTAAATTGTTTCACTGATGGTATCCTATTTAACTTGTTTCTATACAGGTTGTTCCTGATTATCTATGTGATCACGGCCGTGCTGACTTTGGTAGGGATCTTTCTCAACACTCCAGTGGTGCTGGGGCCAAAGCTAGAAGCGCCAGTCGGTGATCCGTAGATTACAGGAAATCCTTTTCCATTTGTTTTAAGAGAATAATATAAGTAAGATAAATTTCCCCCTTCCACTCCGTGAATTTTTCACGGGCATCAGCTAGTATTGTTTATTCGTTAACCGAATATTTTCAATTGCTTTCTGCTTAAGCCTGGTGCACACTTGCGACATAACGACATAAGGAAAATATCACGCGAACAAAATTTAGTGGTTTCAAAACGTTGAAGTCCACAAAAAATAACATAAAATTGCTTTGGTGAAGTAATCGAATGATAATCCGTGGAAAATATTGATTATTTCAGTTATTTTCCCATGCTTTTGTCGTTGCAACATAACGTCCTTATGTCGTTATGTCGCTAGTGTGCACCGGGCTTTAGCAATTACATATCTCTAGCCCTCAGAGTTGTAGATTGTATTCGCTCCGGGCGGGTACGTTTCCACTGGGTGTTTTCTCCCGAAGGGTTTTATCCCAGTTGTTTTTACGCCGGGCAATGTACTATTTTGATGTATTTCTTAGCATTTAGAGTAGGTTCACTGTAATAATTGTAACGTATTTGATTATTAGTAATAAAATATTAATTGCACGCTGTCCACCAAGCAATCGGCAATGTCACATTCCAACCGTGTCTCCTTTTGTTCTTCTCCCGCGGTTTATGAGAAGAGTAGAAATGAAAGGCAATTTGCCTTGGTTTCAGGAAGCTAAATAGCTAAACGAACTCAGAACTATCAGTTCATTATTTTAGGACGGTCTTACGTATTAAAGGGAAGTAAAAAGTCGATATTAACTCCACCTCTTGAGGGTCGTTTCTGTTTCATTTACAGAACTCCGCGTTTGAAATTGAGAGCGACAAAAACAACAACAACAAAAACTAGTTTCGAAATTTACGTTGCTGATATTTTATTTTGCTGCCTTTATTACAAAGTCCATAGCACAAATTAACGGCATATGGTGGCTGTTAATGCAATGGCTCGTTAGCATAAAGTTAAGAGTAGTTCAGTTTAATAAGATCCTCTTGAGAGGCGAGGCTCCGCTTGGAGTTGAGTCGACATCTCCCTTCTCTTGCGTTGCTCGCTTACAGCTGTTTTGAGTATTCTGCAAACTCTCGCGTTCGACTTCCAATATCAAACTCTCGGGTCTAATTTGAGTCTTAGCCGACCGTTAGTTGGGCCATTTATTTAGGAAAAGATAGTAAAAGATTCTGTGTGTTGGGGTTTTTCACTAGGATGGCGAATAACTGAATTCTGTGTATTCCAAAGAGCTTCAAAGTTTGATTGACGGAAGCTAGAAAGCGGTTTGACGGTTGGAAATCGATCTCAAGAATTCGCAGAATACTCAAAACAGCTGTAAGCTGGCAATTTTTATTCTCTATATTTTATTCCCGGGTGGAATTGGCAAACATCATTCGTTTTGTTGTTGCCGTGTTTTGCGATATATTTAAGGTACTGGGCAGGCGCGTAGCTGCCTTTAAAGCCCGTTAAGCTCAGGCTTAACAAATTTTGATGATTTTTTTAAGGACTGAGGTAAAATAACTAGTTCAAGTTTTGTAGCGATTGAGAGGCAGTTTCTAAGACGGTTGCATTGAATTGAGTCCACACAAAGCTACTTTTTACATTGTTCTTTTTTTGGTTAGCATATGCCAACAAATTTTGACAGCGGGCTTAAAGGTGAGAAATGCCTAGGTATACCCCTGCTGGGTGTTTGTGAAGTGGTTGATTGAATTGCTCTTCAAACTTCCTTCCACTTCTGTATTCGTGTAGACAAAGGAGTACATGTACTCATCGAACAGATCGAAGCCACCTGTACTTTGTTTTTTTGCACCACTATATAAAATAGTATTCTAAAAGATAAATTTAATATCGCACCTGCGTTAGCCCTTTATTTCTAATACTTGTTGTTTCAAGAAAATGGCTATACATACACGATGACTGATATTAGATTTTAGCGATCAGAATTTACAAACTTCCTTATTCATCATAACTATTAAAATTTATCATACTTTCTATACTGTTGGGAAAATTACTACGATTTCAGAGACGCTGATGATAAACTGGCCTTAACAAAGCCGCGCACATTTTTTTTATTGAAAAAACTTTCAGTTATAGCGGAGCGATGGTGTGGAATAATCCCCCACCCCATCTGCGTTCGAAACGCTCCATGACTCTTGACGTTTAAAAGAGTAGAGGAGAAAACCCACTTTTCAAAGTCAGGCAATCCACACACGGCAAACATATAAAAACGGTGGCAATTCCAAGAACTATGTTTGTGACTTCACTGATTGTTTTAACTGTGTATAATAAAATGTGTAACTTTCGCAAAGAGTTTTAAAATCCCTTATCACCCTGCTATCAAACGCGTATTCAGAACTTCAAAATGTAAAATTTCCCACTTAGGAATAAGTTTAGGATCTTCGTAATGAAAACATTATGCACTCGCTGCTAATGTGACTTCATCGATTTTAGATTGACTTCGAGTTGAAAATCGAGAAACGCCAGGAAAAAATAAAGACGCCATTAGTGTCTTATTTAGTCAAAGTTCTATACTGTGTTTTAGCTGACACCAAAGACAGAAAAGTACATCAAAGTTCGTAAAATTTTACATTAAAATTATTTTAGCGTCCTTAAAATGTATTATTGAATTTCCTTCTTTAAAATAGACCTCTCGTGGCTTGGGCGTAATGTTTTCCCATTTCAGTTCACGTGCCATTCATTTGAATAATTTGTCTTAGTTTTGGATTCTTCCATATCGGTGCGTAGCAGAAAAGGAAGAAAGAATACTCATGGGAATTCCACGTTATCTGAAATGGGAAAACATTACTCCCAAGCCGAGGAGATCTCTTTGTACATGGCGCCACTAAAAATTCATTAACCACACCAGCTGCGAAAAGGCTTTGTTCTAAAGTTTATATCTATAAGGAGCGTCATATAAAAGAGGAGACTCCCATATTTTTTGGTCGGGGATGATCGTCGGGGAGTGGCTCAAATAGATAGATGATAGATAAATGCTGCCTTTAAATTGATGTCTAAATCGTCTTCTCATCGGAGAAATCTCTCTTTCTTACACGGTTTTTAGAAGCACCATCAGGAGACAAAACAATTTGGACACTTATTTCGGCCCTAAAAGATGCTAATCTCCCTAAAATTTTATTGAAGATCAAGATCACCCCTAAAAGAGACCAAACCCCGAGATTTTAACCCCGAAAAGATACGACGATCATCCCCGACCCAAAATATGGGAGTCACCCCGGGAGTCAAATTTATCAATTTGAATTAGCACGTTATAAAAAGACCGCGGAGTCAAATTTAACTTCGATAATTATAGTATAACATAGTCAAATTTATCTATTAGCACGTAAGTTGACGTTGTGATAATTATATAGCATCATGAGAAGATTAGCTTGATTACAGCTAAAACCGTTTTTTCGCGCTGTGAATTCAAAATCATCCATGTCCAGGTTTTGCCAAGTGCAGTCGACTGGGTTTCGTCGCGGCAGAAAGCCTCTCGACTGCAACAGGGCAAGGACGTGATTGGCTTAGAGGGTTTGACTGACAGAAAGAAACAAAAAAAAAAACTGAAACTTAAAGACGCGCATAACGAAACAATGGATTTTGTTGTAAAACACCTGGAAATGTTACTATAAAAAACTGCAGAGGCTGGAGGAATTTTAAATTCCGCGATTTCTTCAAGTTTGAGGCATCTAACTAGTCGCTGCACATAAAATAGGATTTTTTACGATGGAAATGAGACACGTTCGCATCGCTTGTCTCATGTTTATTTTAAGTCTAAATCTTTGGCAAGAAACAGAAGGGTTCGAATCACCTTGTAAATACAATGAGCATTGCAATCCAGGCGGCCCTTTTAAAAGACTGGTAAGTTTCATACACTTCCGCACCGTATCTCTTATAATCTTTAAAAGGTGCCACAATTTTAGGGTTATAATTTAGATAGCTTTTAAAAAGGTATTCAAAACAGCACAGGAAATGAGCAAAATAATCGTCTAGGTTTGTTAAATAACCCTTTAACAGTGACAGATAAGTACATATTTGGTGTATGTTCGTGTATTATCGGGCAGACCAATTAAAATAAAACAAAAGAAATTCCATAGGCATCGAAAAATAAATAATTTGTTCCCCTGAACCTCTTTATTTTTAATATATCGAATACCGTGGTCTGGCATTTGCTAAAATGGTAAGGCATTTCCTCATAAACAAGGGGTCCACTACTCAAGAGTCTCTCTAGCTTGTACCATGTGAGAAATTATTTTGAAGAATTTTTAAATGCAAGTCACTTAGGAAAAAGCGTGTAGAGTCACTTGAATCACAGAAAATGTTGTAGTGAAATGTGACTTATTTTCAGTAATTGTCAATTTTTTTCCACTCGACCAAGTGCACGATGTGTGCAGACTACAAACGTATCCACCCAAAGGAATAATCAACTAATCTAAATATTGACAACAAGATGTACACACCTTTTAATTAGCTGATTTTGTCTATGATTATATGCTCCCTCTTTGGGAAGAGAAGTTTTACTTTTTGGGGGAGGGGTTTCAATTTTTTTTTGCGCATGTTTTTTTTTTCTGCAAGAGATTTGTTTTGAAGGATTGGCCTTGCTCGATTTTTTTTTTCGGGAATTGCCACCTCCCCCTCTCCCAGTTTCTAATGGTCCACCCCTAACGATTCTAAATTGTCATTATTTATTTATCGATTCAGAAACTAACTCCTGAGGAGAGACGGTCACTTGTGGAAAAGCGAAGGAGTTGGGTTAGGGATGTACCACAATGGAAGACGGAATATAGAAGCCGGTCTCGATCCTAGAAGAACACGTTTTGATAGAAGGGCAAAAATGGCGAAATGGCTCCACAAGTGCCAGTGAAGTATCGCTGCCTCATGAGCTTTTTTCAAGCTAAAGCACAACGTGATATTTATTGAATAATCGATTTCAAAAAACGTTGATCAAAATATAGCCCCTGCTTCATATCATTGTATAATTAATTAAAACAGTTAATAAGACAAATTCCTGAAGACCAAATTAATTTTATACATTGAATAATCTTAAATAAACGTTAATCAAAATATCTAGTCGGTATTATTGTAAATTTGTTTTTGGATTATAGTCATCTACGCTATTTTGCTGCCCGAAAAGCGTTTCGTATTCTTCTTGCACGTGACGTCACTGGCGGACGAGTTGCAAGCCAAGAATGTAACTAAAATTAACTACATTTTAACCTAAAATCGCATCACTCTTTGGTTGATATTTCAAAATAAGGATTTTAGCTAAAAATTAATGGACAAGCACCAAAATGTATCCAAAATGTATACTCAAATTTCTGGTCTGTATCCAGCCCAGCGATGGCAACTAAAGTCAACGAAGATTCCGGGCTCATATTATCCCCCACCCAATCTGCGTCCTGCTCCATACCCTTGACTTCAAAAAGAGAAGAGGGATACTTTTAGGTTAAAATTATGCTAGGGATGACTGCCGGGACGCCCGAATTATCACCCTAAAAATTAATTACCTGGTCAGAAAACGTTTCAAGCCTAAAATAATACCCTAAAACAAATGTAGTGACAATAAAACTTGTGAATTACACAGTGAAACCATTATGCGCTGCATACTTGCTTGCTGCTGCTGTGAAACATCTGTTATTATCGCAATTTGACCCGAAATTTTGATTCCCACTACTGATTCTTTTGAGACTTTTTTTGTGAAAATTACATATTTAATAGCAAGATTGCTTGCTTTGGCTGATTCGTGGTTTATTTTCCGTGGAATCCTATCTCTTTTTTGTGTATTGAGGACGAGATATCATAGGATTCCGCCAAAAATAGCACTCAAAAAGGCGATATCGCCCTCGCCGCTCCGCGACTCGTGCGATATCGCTTTTTTCGTGCTATATTTTCTTAGCGGAATCTAGCCTCCTGATTAAGCTTTGAATAATCCTATAGAATTCCATAAGTTCAATTCTTACGCGCGCGTTGGGGGGGGGGGGGGGGGGCTAAATCCGTCCCTATTTGAAATAGCGCTTAAGGTATGGGGAAAGTTTCAAGGGGTCTTTTGTCTTAATAAATGTCAATTCGTTTCCTTTTAAGTTAGGCATGTGTCATACATAATTTAAAAGCTTTTGAAGTGTATAAAATAAACATTATATTGTTTTTAATTATAAAACAATTGGGCCCCGTCAAGCGAAACGGTACCGTATATGGTATTTTGTGAACTGTTTTGAAAAGTTTTATAAGAGCTATAATTTATGTATCTAAACACCGAGCATACAGTTAAAACCCACAATTCACAATTCCCCTTATAACAGCTTGATTACTACCAGAATCCGTTTCGTAGTTCGCCTTTGTTTGCCTCATTAACACCATTATCTTGCAGCTCCCAAATGAGCTCAAACGTTTGAATAACAAAACGAATATTCGAATTCGAATAGGATTCTGGTAGTAGCAGTATCAAGATATTATAAGTGGAATTGTGAATTAAGAACTTAGAATTTAAGGCTAAATTTTCCTTGTTATACACCCTTTATATAAGAACCTGTTTAGCCTAAAATTTGTAATAGGTTCTTCATTAATAAAAAAAATTAAAAAAAAGAACTTGCAACATCGATGCGGATCGATGTAGACGTGACCGCGCAAGTGCTTTAAAGGGGCTTGGAAACATTCTCGAACCCAGAGCTCCCCGGCTCGTCACCTCGCGGGGGAGGCTCTGGTGACAGCCATTGACGCATGCGCAAGATTTGATACAGAGGGAGAAACACCTTTCTGCGCATGCTCCAACGTTCAAAATCAGCCAATCAGCGAAGGACCTCAAATGGATGTCACCAGAGCCTCCCCTGCGAGCTGGGGAGCTCTGGGTACGAGAATGGGCTTGGAAACAACTAGTTGCGTCATAAATATATCACAAAATTTATTTGACAGTCGTCCACTGCACAAAGCAAATTTTCTTATATGGGGAAATTTGATTTGCCAACGAAGACTAGCAAAGTACGCCAGCCAAGAAATATATTTCGCATCTGCACGAGCAAATAAAAATTGTAATATAAAAAAGTTCCACTAATTGCCGTCCACACTGCCAAATCTAATTATTAGCAATTTTAATTAAAATGCATTCAGCTGTGAGGATATGGAAAATGTACGGAAGCTGAATTCATTCATTGTTTTATTTTACAGTAAAATTGTTTATTATTTATCATATTCACGGGGTTTGAATGCTCGCCACTTTTTCCGCTTCAATATCAAGAAAGTGCTGTCGTTTTTATGGCAATTCCGCGCGGGTAGCCTGTGGTGTTCAAAGCGTGACTCAGGCCCCTCGGCGGGGGGTAAAAACAAAATGGCGACCAAGAGAAGGATGTTTCTCGAGTATCTGCAAGTTTTGGTCAATTTTCCTGCTTTTTTCGCTAAGATACGAGGAAAAGTACTTACAGACCTTCCAAATAAGGTAAGGGGGAATTTCCTAATAAGGAAGTTTTGCAACGTCGGCAAAACGGCAGCTTTTGGCGAAATTTTCCCGCTTCAGTTCTCTGAGAGAGCAGGCAGTTTGTCATCCTCGCGCGCCAGGGTCCTTCCCTCACCTCCCCCCAGGGGACATGTGTGAGCCCAGCTGATAGTAACTTGGGTTTTTTCGTTAGTGCGCATGATCCTCTGTCCCCTGGGGGGAGGTGAGGGAAGGACCCTGGCGCGCGAGGATGACAGTTTGCCGCCAGCCTGCCTACAAGCGCGTGAAGTCACATGTGCAGAAACTTTTCAACTTATCCAATCTTTGACGTCATTGATGGCGTAGCATAAGTCGCTCAACCAATCAGAAGCCTATAAATTTGAATGAAATAATGGAAATGATACTTTCTGTACTGCGGCGAAAAATGGTTGTTGATTCCGTCCTTTATAATCATGCTCAAACATAGTTCTCTCAATCTCTTGGGTCAACGACATAACACATAAAACAGTTCCCAAAACGCAAATAGCCCAAACAGTCCATCGTACACAAGAATCACCATTCTTGAGTTACTCTTCTCGTCACCTAAATCATCCAAGCATTTGTATACTGTGCCATTCAGCGAGCAGTTAAACGTTCCTGGAAACTCGAACGGAAAAAGGCCCAGCAAAGCTCCCATCATGACAATCAGGTACAAGGTCCTAAATGTAAGCTGGTACACGCAGGGTCTATATAGCTTGGGGTCTGGGCGACGTGGATTCTCATCTTCGTGGCTGTCATGAGGTAGCTTACCAAACGCACATATCAAATATAGTCCCCAAGCCATGATCAGAACCACGCCATTGATTACCGCAAACGTGCTGAGATTGATTGGCGAGTTGTACTCTTCCGAGTATTCCTCGTAGCATTCGGCGTTCTTTCGGGTGCTGCTCGTGAACTCGCTTTTTGCCGACTTGCAGTCGAATTTGTCGTCGTCGATGCTGAATACGTAACCGGAAAGATAAACTAGCATGATTGTCCAGAAGAGCAGAGAGATTAGAAATAACCAGCTTCCGCATCGGGTCTGTGTTTTTTGGACTTCCTTGAAGAAGACTCGCACAGTCATGTTGTATAGTGCTCCGTAATTTTATCCCCGCAAACTTCAAAGCGTCGCTAAACTCACTGGGACTTTTTCATGGAGTCGAGGCGACACCAGATACTCTTGTTTTTAGTCAATTACGAAGTCTTCCTAAAGAAAGTAGATCGAAAAATTACTATTTCCATTACGAGCACTCAATTAGATGCATATATGGAGATTATTGCAAAATATGCCGTTTAGACGCGCTTTACAGGAGGGAGGGTGCTCGTTGAATGCTATCGAAATGTCGCGGTGTGTGAAAAGGTGTTGTCCCTTTACTGCCTTGATTCTTCGCAAACTAAAAAGAGTCTTTCAGGCTCTTGGAAAAAAAGAGAAAAACTATTGTTTGCTTTAATAACGATGAATTAAACGTGTTGAGAGATGGAGACACAGGGGTGCCTCTATACTGCTATACTGCAATTGATTTTCTTCCACCAGCTTCCAAGCTAGACACAAGCGAGGGGTTCCATAACTGGTTAATAATTAATGATATAAAATCCATTTCTTTTTCTTATTTTGACAATCAAAATAGAGACAGGAAGAAGTGATAAAGGGTTTCCTTATTATTTAACAGAAAAAAATTAAGAGGCCACAGGCTGTCTCCAGCTCAGACCCGGTTGCTACTCAAATTACAAATATTAAAGTAAAGAACATGGACAGTTTTAGTAAAATATGGTATCTCGGTGCAGGTTTTTGGGCAAATAAGCTCGTGTCAGATGTCTAAAAGCTGTTGCATGTGTGCAAACACGGCAAACTGAATAGATAAACAAAGTACAAACAACCGACCATGAGACCCTGAGAATCACTGAGAAAACCGAAATGAACAACAACAGCAATATCGAATAAAAGTATAATGCAAAGATTTATAGGAAAGGAAAATCAGAATATAGAGACAGCGCCAGCCTCACTCGTGAAAGAGAACAGATGAATAAAGCGGAAGTTACCCAAATCTGTAGCTCAAGTAGTGGATATTTACATTCCAAGCAAGAAATTGTGTATAGTGCAGATTTGAACAGGTTAGGAATCAGGAACATCTCATCATTTTGTCGCGTGGTAAAACGAAATCAACGAAAGGCCGACCGAATCGAAATGGCTCTCCGGAAACCTTATGAGTTGCAAACCATTCTACAACCAATGCAAGTAGGTATTAATTTTCATGGCAATGTCGTGAAGGAAAGACTAAACATATTGCTCGCTAACCAAAGAATTAGCAAAGTAAATATAATAAACCGCTTTATGTATCCTTCACGGAATTAATATCAAGGTCATTTTGCATCCCACATCACGGATATCACCTGATCTTAATTGAAAGCAACTACATCTTGTGTTCCGTACAATTCTTAATTGCTCGAGAAACCCCAAAATATAAGTATTTAATTTTTGGAGTCGTTTCCACCGAAAGCCGCTACACAAAAGACATAGTCATTGCTCTCGCTCTTAGCTACCAGCAATTCAGTGAACTAGCTTACCTGATCGAAGAATCAACTTTATGGGGTCTAAATTACAGTACTTTTTTCAGTCCAAAACGCCCCAGGTTTATTGTTTGATATGCCAATGTGTGAGCGTTGGTTTGTTATTATAAATCCGATGGGAATAAGCACATATTTTACGTCATTTCCGGTATTATTGCCTGACAGCGGTTCGACATGTTTGTGACATAGTTTATTTATACTGCACACCCCGAACCTGTTCATTAGCCTCATAACAGACTCAGTATTCGATTTTTCTTTCAAAAATCACTTATTATAAAAGGATGAAAGACTTTCACCGCTTGGCATTTTCACGACAAACTGATTTCTGAGCTTTACTTCCGGAAGCTTGGGCCCCCTGTGTATAGAAACGTCATTTCCGGTTTTTGACAATATGAGCCCGCGATTTCAGAGATTTCAAACGTGTTGAAAAGCGCGAAGTTTTCGTTCTTGTTCGAAGAAGCTTGTCCCACAACTCCCTGCTTGTCCTAAGTTAGGCCGCAATATTTATATTCTAAAGGAAAGTGGGTTAGAAATCGAGTGAAGGAGACTTTAGTTCTAAATATGGCCCAAAGTTTTAACGATGCCCAAGAACAGGTTAGTTGAAGAGATGAAATAACTACAATACTGATGCTAAAAAGACCCTTCCAGGGTCTCTTATCTTTTTAAATCTGTCAGACGAAAATTCCCCATCCACACGACATCCACACCACTAAAAAGAGCACCTAAAAATTCGTAAAACTTGGCAAATTTACAAAGAGTAAGCTGCTGATTCAATGATGAAGATGGATGTTCATCAACTTCCTGACTTCAAAAGATCAGAAACAGTCGTGGAAGGATCATTGTAGAGGTGTGCATGCCTTGATCAATGTTGCTCAATCAGTGTTTTTCTATTTCTCCTTAGATATTGGTGGAACCGTATCGGTATATTTTACAAGTGCCTGGTAAACAAGTCCGAGAGAAACTGATACAGGTTTGGTATTATTTCTGTGAACTGTATGAGCTTTAATAACCACAGATTTTAGTTGATTGCTACCGGTAGATACTGTAAGCTTATATAAGGCCCCATAAGGCTTGGCAACATGCAGATACGATACATAAAAGGGTGTTGAGGAGTAGGAGGGGGTGCTAGGTAAAGGGGTATTACTTCTCTGTCACTTCCCCTTGAATCTCTCTCATTATATGAAATGATACATAACCTGCTTTTAATGCTGCCTGTCAACCATGATGAATTAAGATTAATGAATTAATTATTGGCACTGCCAGAATCCAGTCAGTGTAAATGCTGCTAATAAACTGCTGCACCAATTTTGGCACCTCTGTTAAACCCAGCAAAGTCTGTATATTGCAGAGTGTAAAACATGGCCTCAGTGGTTCTTTTAAGTCATTGGCCATGATAAACAACAGTTCTAAGTGAACTGTTTTGGTAGTTCATGTATGTATGTGCGAGACTGGTTTTGGAACTAGGAGGATGCAAGATGCAAAGACGAAGCCCTTGTTGAGGCAACCAGGTTTTGTTCAAGCAGTTTAACTAGAACTTTATCGGCTGCTTAAACTGGCCGCTGATTGGATGGGAAGTTATTTTTATAGAAAATTACACACATTTCAATCTGCGTCGGCCAATGGTGTCCAGCTTGCTCTTGCTCTCCGACGACCGGTTAGCGCAGTGGTAGATCGCCGGGCTTATGTTCGGGAGGTTGGGAGTTCAAACCCCGGCCGGGCCAACACTCAGGGTCTTTTCTAATAATTGATGAGAAGTTGCTGCCTTTGCTCTAACATCTGAAAATGGTTAGACCTTCGCGTCTTCTCGGATAAGGATGTTAAACCGTAGGCCCCGTCTCTCACATACACTACACTAACCGGAACCAGAGGGACGTTAAAGAACCATGAGGACCGTCGGAAGTTGCCCAACCTCAGTGTCACAGAACTCACAATGCCAACACACACTCATGTTTATAAAGCTGGTTCTATAGGATGAGTTATCCGTTAATGTAAAGTGCTTTGAGCCGCGAGGATAAGCGCTATATAAGCACGGTTACTTTTCTTGTTTTGTTTAAGGCGCTTAACATGGCGGCCACAGGGAGCGCTGTCTCTCTGAGTTTGAGTATTTTTATCGTTTTATTTTGCTGCTTTGACTTCAATGACCTGGACAAGCGGTTCTCTAAAGGTGTTCTTCATCCACTGAGCGTGTTTTCAAGACCTATGTCACTTTATGAGTCCGATATTGGGCATAAAGTTATTCTCAAGTTTGGCGGCGAATTTAAAGTCACGTTGGCGAGAACGGGCTTCCACAAGACGCGTTTCAGTGTCTCAAGATGGAGCAAGCATGGTCAGATATCCCTTGTGGTTGCTGGACATGATCCGCCTGTAGATTTAACTATATTTGTGGATGTGTCTCGAAACCCAGGGCCGCCGAATACTGCTCTTATTTCGAACTCATTGACTTCCAAGTCTTCTACTGGTTGTAATTCTGGCGAAGCGAATTTGCATAATGTCAACTCAACAATCACAACCTATACGAGAAATGAGTTGTTTAAGATTCGTCGTCTCTCAAATGCTATTCTTCCTGGTTCTGCATTTGCTGGCTTGAAGAATGCTGGCATTCTGCGCTATCGGGGCAAGCGTGCCGGTCGTAAGAGCATTCAGACTGTGATTTCGGATAGGGAAGCTAGCACTGCTTCTTCGCCAAGTCTCGCTTCGCTGGACAGAAGCAATTTAATTTCAATTCCCCTACAACCTCAACAGAAATCTGAAGAACAATATCTATTTTCTAATTTTGCTCTAGTCAATGCTCGGTCAATAAGAAACAAGACACTTATCTTGTACGATTATGTTATTGAATGTGATCTTGACATTATGGCGATTACCGAAACGTGGCTCAAGGATGATGATTTCGATGTTTACTTCTGTCGTGACATTTGTCCGGATGGATATAAACTCTATCATGACCCAAGAACAACTTCAGATGGTGGAGGTATCGCCCTTCTAGTTACGAGCTTGGGTGCTCTTCCTTAGTATCACATCCCTCTGAACAGCTTGATGTGTTAGTGGAGCAATACAATAACACCCTAGAGGCATTGTTGGATTCCCATGCCCCTCTCAAGAGAAAGACAATCATTATTCGTCCACACGCACCTTGGTACACAGAGGAGATTGCTGCTGAAAAAAGGAAGAGAAGATCTTTTGAGCGGCGCTGGAGGTCAACACGGCTGCCGGGTGATTACCAGAACTATGTGATTCAATGTGATGTTGTAAACAATCTACTCAGAATATCCAAGGCTTCTTATTACCGTGATGTCATAGAGAATTCCAAGCATGACCAGAAAGTGTTATTCCAGACAGTTGATAAGTTACTACACACTACATCTGAAGCACTTTTTCCCACCTCGCATTCTGATAATGAGCTAGCAAATAAATTTGCTGACTTTTTCGCAGAGAAAATTACCAACCTACGGAGTTCATTGGACAATGTTATTTTGGTGGATTCTGCTGTTTTGCCTCCTACGACTTCTGTGCTGTCTCGATTCAAGAACATCTCTGAAGAACAACTATCTAGTCTTGTAACTGCTCAGAAGGTTTAAGGCAAGGCACTCGCTAGGATGGTCACAAAACTTAGGGGGTGGTCTATATTCGATACGTTTGAAGATATCATCACGGTAAATATTTCAGCTTGTATGGAATATCAAAATTAGCATATTTACATTGACGTTTCTATGACAACGTCAAATATGACCTTTGAACTCACAGTTTAAACATTTTCACAAACTGCCACTGTAGACAAGGAAAATGCATAGCTAGTGAACATTTCTCTATTGCGAATAAAGGGACTTACCTAAGGGTTCATTAAGCTAATTGGAAATCGTGCACAGCATTTATAATTACAAAGTTATTAAAAGGATATCAAATTTCACTTGTCCTAAAGTAGGGTTCCTATTGAGAAAGTCAACATATCCAATTAGATCAATGGTGCCTGCCACAACCTGAATCACTCCACTTTTCAAAATTCTCAGCAATTTTAGTCTTTCCTTGTCCACAAAGGCAGTTTTTAAAAACCGTTGAAATGCAGAGTTCAAAGGTCACATTATATGTTGCCATAGAAACATTACCGAAAATATATCAATTTTGTGAACCTCTACAACTTGAAGTCTGTTCTGCAATGATATTGTTAAGACTTTGGAATATAGACCACCCCCTAAGTTTTTTCGACCAATTTTTGCGACAACCTTGCCTTAAACATTCTGAGTGGCTCAAAACTGAAGTCCTGTCCGCTAGATCCAGTCCCTGCTGCTGTTCTGTCCGAGTGCTTGCCTGTTTTGCTGCCCGTTTTGGTGAAAGTCATTAATCTCTCCATTGACACTGCTGTAATGCCAGACTGTTTTAAAGTAGCTCTTCTAAATCCACTGCTGAAAAAGCCACGCCTTGATTTTGAAATTTTTGCTCATTTTAGGCCAATTTCGAATTTGATGTTTTTGTCAAAGCTTACAGAAAAGGTGGTGGCGATGCAATTAATTGACTATGTTATGGAGAACAATTTAGATGAGGTCTTTCAATCAGCATATAAACAGCTGCACAGTACTGAGACTGCTCTGGTTAGGGTGAACAATGATATTCTCTTGGCTCTGGACAATCATCAATCAGTTATATTGCTACTTTTAGATTTATCGGCTGCTTTTGATACAGTTGACCACACCATTTTATTGGATAGGCTAGCCTCTCGTTTCGGTATATGTGGTTTGGCCCTCTCCTGGTTCAAATCATATCTGAGCAATAGGTTTCAGTTTGTTAACATAAGGGGAGAGAGGTCTTCATGCCGGCCATTGCCCTATGGAGTGCCTCAGGGTTCTGTCTTAGGCCCGATATTGTATCTGTTATACACCTCGCCACTTGGGGATATCGTGAGAAAGTATAACATGGGTTTTCATTTTTATGCTGATGATACCCAGTTGTACTTGTCTTTCGATTCCCGAAGTGGTGAGGGGCGGGTATTAGCAGCGGCCCAAATTGAGGCTTGTGCTGGTGAGATAGATGGTTGGATGAAGGCAAACAAGCTTAAGTTAAACAATGACAAGTCCGAGTTATTAGTTATTAGCTCTAAGTATCGTCCTCGCCCTACTTTAGATTCTGTTAGTATTAGGGATTACTCTGTTCAGCCATCAATTTCAGCAAGAAATTTAGGTGTAATCATGGACAATAGCTTATCTATGGAACAACATGTTAGCTCTATATGTAAGTCTGCCTTCTTTCACATAAGAAGAATTGCAAAAATAAGAGATTATTTATCGGAAGATTCAACGGCAGCGCTGATACATGCATTTGTTACATGTAAGTTAGACAATGGGAATGCACTTTTATATGGCCTCCCTAAGTATCTTATTCAGAGGTTGCAGTCAGTACAGAATTGTGCTGCCCGGCTTGTTACACGTGACTCTAAATTTGCACATGTTACGCCAGTACTGAGGGAGCTCCACTGGTTACCAGTGGAGCATCGAATTATTTTTAAAATATTATTATTAGTTTTTAAATCTCTTAATAATTTAGCACCTTTATATATTAGCAATTTATTACATCACTATAGTCCAGGTCGTAGTCTTCGCTCAGCAAACCAATGTCTCCTTGTCGTCCCTGGGTCTAATCAAAAGACTTATGGTGACAGGGCATTCTCAGTGATAGCCCCTAAGCTATGGAATGCCCTGCCCATTGACATAAGGAGAAGCAGTTCTCTTTTAATTTTTAAAACGCGCCTAAAAACTCATCTTTTTAAACAAGCATTTTTATAGATTATTATTATTATTATAGATTCTTATTTTTTAATTGTAGCATTGTAAAGCGCCATAGAGCAGTTAATGTATATGGCGCTATATAAATTTATTATTATTATTATTATTATTATTATAGATCAGTAATATTGTGCTAGAATCCAAATGACAAGTATTCAAAGCAATGCAAAGTGCAAGCCTAAAATCAACATTGTTAGTGCTAAGAAAATAGGGGCTGGGATATGGGGAAATTCTAGTCATTTGCTTAATTAAAGTATCATCATTTTAAGATATGTTTTCTTCTACTTTCTTACAGGCTTTTAATGTCTGGCTGAACATTCCTAGTGACAAGTTAATGATCATTTCAGAAGTGGTTAAAATGCTGCACAATTCTAGTCTTTTGTAAGTACGTCATCTTACAGTACACTGTACAACTCTTCCCAGTAGGCCGTTACTCAGGGACGTCGACCCCAGGACTTCAAAAATTTGGAGACTGCCTTGAAATGGCCAAATTTCCTGAAATTCTCCCAGGAAAGAATTGGAAGTTCTAGTTGACATATAACTTCACAATTAACTGTCCTCTTGGCTAAAGAGACTAGAATACTATTAAATTCTCCCAGGAGAAATACAGTAATGTATGGCAGTCATCTTAAATTTTTCCCGGGAGACGGACGGGCGAAAATCTTGAGGCCCCTGCCAAAACTGTGAGAGTTGATGCCCTTGGCTACACCTCTCAATTTTTTTAGCCTGCCAGTGCATGGCTGTCTCAATTTGATCACCTTTTTATGTACACATGGTGAGTTATTTTGTACCATGTGATTAACAGTTGTGAGTGTAAGACATCATTGGAAAGCAGCAAAAACAATGTGGCATGCAAAACTCGCAAAGTTAATGCCTACAAATACTGATCATTTGGTACATTATATAATGCATCACATGTACAAAAAATATAAGTGATCACACAATCAATTTGAGACAGATGCTGGTGTGCTGAAAAAGGTGAAACAATCTTCTGGGAAGAGTAGCATGCTATACAGTATACTTTATTGGCTGAAAAATGTGCAATTCCAGAGGCATTCTGTTTTTACTCCCTCTGTCTTCCCCAATTTGACAAGAATGCAAATTCATTCACGTAAATCTGTGCCTCATCGTTTGAAAACCTGCCAGAGCTGTATGGGGAAATAAAGAAGACCCAGAATCAAATATCTGTCTCAGACAATTATTATACTATACATAGCTCTGATCTAATCGATCATTGAGCACTCTATGTCGCAAGGACAGGTCACCCATTGAAGTAATGATGTATATTTTTATTGATTTATGTTTAATATTTTTTACATTTCAGAATTGATGATATTGAAGATAACTCAAAGCTAAGAAGGGGCATCCCAGGTATACAGTACATGTACTGTAGAACAATCAAATTCCTTACAGCTAAAACTGTTGAATCATGACCCCAAATTACGACCTTACATTTTGATTTTTAACTTTGCTGTTCTACCAATCAAACCATCTGAGCCATTGGAACTCTTGCCCTGTTTCGCCTAGTGCAGTCAACTGGCTTCGCAATGTAAAGCCAGGTGACTGCACTAAGGCGGAACAGGGAAAGAAGCTGATTGGCTCATAAGATTTGACTACAGAACAGCAAAACCAAAAACAAATCAACATTTTGAAAATGCAGGTCATGATGCAACAATTTTACAGCTGTAAGGGACTGGTCATAAATTAGAGGGGGTGGAGGGCTGGTGCAAAAATGGGGAGGGCCTCTAATTTTCATGCACGTGAAAAAGGGAGGGTAAAAAAATTTTGTGCAAATGATAAAGGGAGGGTCATTATTTTTTACGCAAACATTGTTAAGGTAATACAGGGCTGCAACACTTATAGGGTCAGGGGGACCCGTACCCCAATAGTTTTTCCCCAATCAACCCTTAAAATTCCTGGTTTTGCACCCTGCATCAAAGTTCCCCCAAACATGCGGTAATTTCACATGCTGGGATCTAAATTTTTGGCGCGCTTCATGCGCAATAGAATAAATAAAAATGTCTATGTTTTCGCAATATCTATATCCAGTGAATGATGGGGGAGGGTCACCATTACATATGTCACCATATTTGGGAAGGCCAACATTTTTCGTGCATCTTGTCAGGGGAGGGTGTATGAAATAATTTCCATCTTAAATCCTTTCTTTTTTTTCCATGTCATCCTGTACTCCAAAGACATAACATACCAGTAATTGTGTTTTTCTCTCTTGGCAGTGGCCCATACTATCTTTGGAGTGGCACAAACCATCAATAGTGCAAACTACATGTATTTTAAAGCTCTTGACAAAGTACTCTCTCTTAACCATCCTGAGTGTATAAGTATTTTTACAGGTAATTATTGTTACAATAGCAAAGTAACGTCTTTCTAAAAGGGGAAAATACATGTAGGCCCTGAGCAGTCATCTGTCACGTCATGGTTGTACTGGAGAGCAGTTTGATATTCTGTAATCTTTTTACCTGTTAGTAAAATTGATAATTTATAATTTATGCCTTGTCCTCACCTGTAAGCAATATGTTTTCTTATGCTAATGCCTATTGTATCACTTTCTCCCTTATGTAGAGTGCTACTCTTAATGAATAAATTCTCTCTCTAGAGGAACTATTGGAGCTACATCGTGGTCAAGGGATGGATATTTTCTGGCGAGATTCTTATACATGCCCAACAGAAGAAGATTATAAAGAAATGGTCTGCAAAAGTATGTTTTTTATCAGTTTCACTTTTCAACACCCTTCAGTGGGGGGATGGATATTTTCTGGAACCACACAATGCACTTCTCAAATTCGTTTAAATTTTTCCCTTTAGAAACTGGAGGTCTCTTCAGAGTTTCTGTCAGATTAATGCAGTTATTTAGTGAAAATAGAAGGTGAGATTTCATGATAATTGTACAACAATACAGTATCAGTACATCCTCTTTTTTCTTCCCCTAATGAATAAGCAATTCTAACCTTGATATATTTTTTTTCAAATGCACAGTAATTTTATACCATTGCTGGACACACTAGGACTGTTTTTCCAAATTCGGGATGATTATGCAAACCTGCTTTCAGAAGAGGTAAGTTTAGAGAGCCTATGTCAGCCACTATTATTGTTTTCATTCGATATTAGAAGACAAATTACGGGTCTAAATCTCAAAATCAACATCTAAAAACAAAGTTTCACATATGATTTATCCCTGATTTACCAAATTCAATCAAGAAAATTGCTCTATATTCTCTAATTAATCAGCCGATGGAAATGGATGCTTTCTCCGACTTGGTTTATTGCTCTGCTGTCAAAATGGCGGCTGACACAGTCTCGTTAACATTCAACGGAAAGACCATGTGTCTGATGAGTGTGACAATGTTATTACAGATTTCTCCGAACCGTGGTGTGGGTTTTCACTGAGCAGTGGTTGTTATAAATTTTCTTCCAGTACAAGGAAAACAAAAGCTATTGTGAAGATCTAACGGAAGGAAAATTCTCATTTCCAATCATTCATGGCATTAGAAACGACCAAACCAGTACGAAAATTATGAGTATCCTTTTCATAAAGTTCCAAATATTTGTATCATGTTATTCATTCAATTTCTTAAAACTAACAGAGCGGATTTCAGATGACTGTCGTGATTTTTAATTGCGTTTGCGATTTGCTTTCTCATTGGCTGTTTATAAGCAATTATTGGATGAGGTTTTTGTGATCTCCAGAATAAACAATGTCGAGACAGTTGGAATCAGGCAAGGCCGTGAGGCCGAGCCTGATTCCACTTGGCGAGACATTGTTTATTCTGGATATCACAAAAACCGAATTCAATAATTGTTTTATTATACATTGATTCAGTAAAAATACTTTTCTTTCTGTCAAGCAATTTATTTTACACAAACGTCTTGTTAAAATAGGATAGCGCTCTAGTCCCATGATGCATTGCGCGCGTATCAAGAATCAGCGTGCTGATTCTTGAAGACCCTCAAAGTGTGCGATTCCCAAAGTAAAGCGCGCGTTCTTAGCCAATCAGAATCGATATAGTGAGTACAATGTAATATATAGATTTAGGCACTGCCTAAAAGCGGAGCTCCCGGTTGCTAATGTTTACTAGTTAACAATTAGACTACTCGTTCTCGTTTTCTATGAGTCAATATATAGTTAACGAGGTGCGTAGCGCCGAGTTGACTATTTGACCCATAGAAAACGAGAACGAGTAGTCTAATAGATTGTTTTAGTAGAAACCCACTAGCATACTACCTTCGATGTGTTGCTTCGACGTATTTATTTTAATGGTTTTAGCCAGCTTTACACTGGCGATTTCGTTGGTCTTTAAAGAAAACAGAAGAATAAAAAGATCAAGAAGAATTAACAATAGTTGATATCACTTATTAGTCAAATCACACTAGTGGTCTATTGTCAATGCTGCGTTCTGATTGGTTGAGCTACTAGTAGGCTATAAGTTATAGCGAAAAGTCTCGAATTTGAAAGCCAGAAAATCGCAAATGACCAGACCAGAAAACGTTTTTTTTTGCTACATACATTGACCTTCTAGTGTGATTTGACTAAAACAATTATTCCTCTCGCCCTCATGGCCTCTGAGTCAATAGCCCATTCGGCCGATTGACTCAGAGCCCATTCGGGCTCGAGGAATAATTGTTAAATGTTGTAGCACGAATAGTACCATATTCATGTCCAAGAGTACGGAAATAACCTTTACAGATAAGTGTTGGTTACAATGCATTAACGCAACAATAGTCTGCAATCCACATTTCCTTTACATACAGGACACACCTTGTATTGCTGTTTGAGAGTTGCATGATGATTGGCAAACTGGGAGTGTGATAGGACTTGTACCCGTTTAGAACCACTAGAATGTTTCCATAGAAACCTCCCAAACAATTCAACCATGTCAAGCTGCCTTGGAGTGACGTATTGGAGTGCCAGTCGATGTAATCACATATATCTCGGACTGTAGCAATGTCCTAGAACATTATTAAATTTAATTATGAGGTGACACCTCATATTTGTTTAGCTATCTGATTTCTTATAGTTCACCAATCAGTTTCTAGATCTTGGGCCCTCTTTTGCAGGACATCAACTTCGGCTTTTACGCAGCAGCCTTGGGACTACCAATAGCTGAATTTGTGATTTCCAGAATAAACAATGTCGAGACAGGTAGAATCAGGCGAGGCCGTAAGCCCGAGCCTGATTCCACTTGGCGAGACATTGTTTATTCTCGAAATCACAAAAACCGAATTCAATAATTGTTTTATTATACATTGATTCAGTAAAAAAATACTTTTTTTCTATCAAGCAATGTCTTTTACACAAGCGCCTTTAAATAGGGAAAACATTCAAGTGCTCTAGTCCCACTATCCATTGCGCGCGTAGGATCAAGAATCAGCTAGCTGATTCTTCAAGAATCAGCATGCTGATTCTTGGAGACCCTCAAAATGCGTGATTCCCAAAGCGCGCGCTTTTAGCCAATCAGAATCGATATAGCGAGTACAATGTATAATATTTCTATTATTATACATTGTACTCACTATCTCGATTCTGATTGGCGCGCGCTTTACTTTGGGAATCACGCATTTTGAGGGTCTCCAAGAATCTCGGCCTTACGGCCTCACCTGATTCCACCTGTCTCGACATTGTTTATTCTGGAAATCACAAAAACCTCATCCAATAATTGCTTATAAACACCAATGAAATACCGGGTGATCTCCCGCGCGAAAACTTGATATCTCCACACGTGAAAATAACATGATATTTTCACATGTGAAGATATCACACTTGCCTTTGCTCAATGCTCGATTTTCAAGCTTAACTCAAATAAAATTCGAATTTGGTATTTCATTGATGTTTATATAATAAACAGAACATTACATGACCGCTTGTAGATACGAATTTTATCTTCTCGTGTTAAAAATTAATCTCACTCGTTCAACACTCGAAGATAAAATCCGTATCTCCGCGCGGCCATGTAATATCCTCTATTTATTAAATAGTAAAGACAAGTAATTGTGAGGTGGATCACATTATTTTTCTTGAGAGGAGAATGTCTTGCAAAAGGAGAAATTATCCACTCTGATTTTCAAGTAAAAAATGAGTATTCCAAAGTCAAAATTATTATTATGGCTTTTGCATGAGTTTGGCATAGCTGTCGGCTTCCAGGCCCCATCTCTTTCATAGGCTTACTGTGGAACAGGATACCCAAAATCACACAACACAGAAACGACAAAGGAGACAAAAAACATTTTTTTATAATTATTTCCCTGACATGTAATTCACTAGATATTTTAAAGCAGCGCACAGAGGATAAAGATATAAAAAAATACTGTGTAGATTGCCTTAAACAGGTAGGTAATACAATTACAGCCTGTACTGTAACATAGCCAGATCCAGCTTGAGGGTTCCAGGGTATAAACTTCCCCAAATCCAGAAATGCTAGTAGACAAACTTGACCTTCCAAATTGTGCTTCTGCGAACTCTACGCTAACTAACAAACCGCGGTTTGGCTTCCGTCAATCAAACAAGTGAACAGCTCTGGATGATTTCACGCAGGCTTTGAGAGGAATTTTGAACTAATAAGGACTAGCTAGACTTCTAAACCAAATTTACTAACCATAAAATGCAAACGAAACTTACAAAATATCCATACGTCTGTCTTAAAAGGTTTGATTGACGGAAACCAAAATGCAGTTTGGTGTTCGGAAATGTGTAAAGTGGTGAGTTCGCAGAATTATGAAAATCGTAGTAAAGCCTTTCTGTCATTATCCTAGGCTGGGTCATTTGCATACACCAAAGAAGTTCTCAAAGGACTTGAGGCAAGGTAGGGGTGCTTAAACAATGATTCTCATTTAAATTACTTACTTGACGAATAATTAAAATTACTCATTAATTAATTATTCGTCAATCTCTAACAAAATATAATCATATGCATGTGGTAGATTTGTATACGTGATCTGAATTTGCTTCGATATTCGTAGTATTGAGTAGTCTAAATAAATAAATTGTAGATAAACTAAAGATAAATCTCCATTCTAATTTAAACATCAAGAAATTTTGTACATTATTGTCAACGTGCCGGCGTCGCAAAACTTCTTTGTTGGGAAATCCCCCTCATATCTTGGCGAAAAAAGAAAGAAAAAATCACCAGAACTTGCACATACTCGAGGAACTTCGTACCCTTGGTCGCCATTTTGTTATATTTTTCACGGCCAAAGGGCCTGAGACAGATTTTAAAACCACAGGCATCCCGAGATTCGTAAAAAAGCGACAACACTTTCTTGGTATAAGTTGACGTGACAAGGAAAGTTTTTCTGACAGATCTAATGCACAAGCTTTTCCTTTTTCATTTCTCAGAGCTTTAGAACTCATCAGCAAACTTGGCGGGAATACACAGCTTACTAAGGTTGTCAATCATTTGAGTCTAATTTATTCAGAACAGTAACCATGGTAACCAAGAAAATAACAAATATTGCAATAGGTATTTTAGGCAGTGAATGTAGGAAATACAAAATTTTATAGCGAATTTTGAAATGTATTTAATAAAATGACGGTGTAATAACTAAACTTCGTCAGTTATATGACGCTTTTGTCGCTCTTTTCAGTTGAGGGATTGCGTGCACTTCACGTATTGTTACGCATTTAATTATGTGGGGGCATGCGTCTGTGGGATGCGTTACCTGATAGCGTCGCTGATGACGACATGCGTCTATTTCACGTTCGTACACGAAAATTTCCTGAACTGTTATTTTTTTTACCAACATAACAATAATGGAAACAAAATTTTCCCCACTAGTTACTGATAGTAGCCTAAAAAAGTGTCCAAGGAAAAAACGATATTCCTGGAATTACTTTCATAGAAACTACCTGTAAAGGCGGACAAGTGATATTTTCTACGATTTCTTTAGGGTATAACAGGGAGATATATAGAGGATATTACACGGTGGCGCAAAGATATGAGTTTTATTTTCGAGTGGCAAGAACAATATTTTACGAATGAGCGTAGCGAATGAGTAAAATATTGTTTTTTGACACGAGAAAATAAAACTCATTTTCAAGCCACCGTGTAATTTTCATTTTATTATATAGACAAACCAGAAAAAAAATATTCCAAATTGATTTCCAAGCACTTTTGTTTTGACCGATATCCTCACTAGTGAGGATATGGAAAGTATGTCACTGAGGATCCGGATGTAGCCTCGTATGAGATCTACGAGTGGCGATTTTCCCAGTAAAACACTCGTGTCTATATAATAACAAGGATTACATGACTTCTTTGTGTTTTCTTTTAAACCCTTTCGCATTCCCAGTCTTTGTTCATGCAATTTTGTTTTGACAAATCTTGTGTAATAGTTGTACCTAATTCCTGGATTTGCACCTATTCAGTACAACTTACTGTTTCTCATTTTTTACTATAACTTCTTGGAGATTCTTTCCTCTATTTGACATAAATCACGAGCGAATCGGATATGTTGTTAGGTGGGCCTCATATATAAAATAGGGCTGTAAAGAACAGAGTAGTGGGCCCAGCACCGATCCCTGAGGCGCACCACATGGCAGCTACACGACCATTCTACGAGTCTGTCGCTAGAGGTGAAGGATGTCACCAAACCTTCAATCATGTTTTACATAGTGTGAAAAAGAACCTCAGCAAATTGACCCTCATAAAGGCTTGAGTGGGTCCTGTCTTTGCCCCCACAACTCTCTCTAAATTCAAACTTCACTCCGTTGCAATCCACCTCCGCTAAGCCTTTTAGGCCAAAATGAGTCGAAGGCCCTTCAATAGCTGCCTGCAAGACGTAGATTTTCTCTTTCTCGATCTCTATCATGGATTCCATAACTACGTCAAAACCGTAATAGTCGTCTTCGGCCAATTTATCACTGTCAAAGATATCTTCCCGTTCGCAAATAAGCTCAGTCTTGGATTCGTCAAAAACTTGAAACTTCACTCTGTATCGAGTTCGGCGCCGTCCGAACAACCGAACTCCATAGAGGAAAATTGCGCAATCCGTAGTGAATGCGATTGTGTTAACTGCGCATGCCCACCAAATGTTCGGCTTATTTACGGCGCGGAACCGACGGCATCTCGACACGTACTCGGTTGTTCGGCCCAGCCTCGGAAACGAGATGAATTGTGTCGGTACGCTTTGGATTGCGTTGTAAAACATAATCATATCACGCATTTCGTCAACGGTCAACAGATCAGATGTCACTACGAATTCAGCGAAGTCTTTTTCGTCGATCAAAGGGATTCGGATGTTTCTGAGAATTTCATCTCCTATTACCTCCCGTTTTTGCTCCCCTCTTGGTTTCTTATCAAGTCGTAAGCACTCGCTCGCCGCCCACGAGTCTACAGCTTTGAAAATAACTATCTCCGGAACGCTCAGGAGTTCTCGTTTCACAACTGAGGTCAAAAGCGCTCCATCAATTTCGAGAAACAAATCCGAACCCAGGGTTTCGTCAGCTCGCGAGTCAATAACCTCCCAGCATTCCTTAATCAGCGAATACTCATCGAAACGGATTGCATTCAAAAGTACGCCAAAAACATTTTCTACATCGAGAGTTTCCCTTAAAAAGTCCATGCATTTTTCGGCGAGCGGATCAACCATGTACTTTTTGGCAAGATACAAGAGTTGAATAACGTTGTCTTTGCTGAAATCCAGTTCGTCACAATACAAAAAGTTTAAAAACTCCAGGAAATTCTCCGAGGTGCAGTCTGTCAGTTCTATAGCTTCTTCGTTGTCCCATTTCTCAACTCCGTATAGCATTTTGCAGAAAACAGGGCTTGATACTCCGAGCACATATTTATGCGCGTAAATGAGTTGTGAATTTTCATTTTTATCTTTTACCACGAATGTAACATTGCTCATAAATGGGTTATTCACCATGCACTTGTTTCGTTCTTTCAAAGTCTCACCCACAATTTCATGATGTTTGCAGCTATCTTCTGTCACAGATGGCGATTCCATTGAATAACGTAAGTTTCTGAAGCTGGGTTTTAATTTTCAGCGCTTTGAATTTCTATCAAAAAGGCCAGCCCTGCATCGGAGGCTCGGGCCTTTTAAATGTCTGCTGTTTCTGTTGCATCTAAAATTGAGTACAAGGAATCTCTAATTTCACTTCCGCATAACACAACACTTCAGAAAACTACAGGTCGAGTTTCTGAAAAGAAAAATTAAACTTAAACATTATCTAGCGTTTCCAATAATTTGTATTCGGAAATACTGAGAAACTTTGTCTTCAAATATGCACTTACTTCTTGAAACCTTTGCTTTTTTGAGACGATAAATGTCTAGTCTTTTAAAACGAACTTATTTATAGAAATAGATGCATGTGCATATAGGATTCGGTGACCTGTTCACCCCGTTTCATGAATTGAGATAAATAAAATACTTGACAAGAAGTCATTTGCACTTACAAAATTTTGACAGATCCAAGGCCAGCAGAAAACTCTGAAAGAAGAATGCGACAAAAGCTAATATTGGTAGAAGACGAAAAGCTGTGTAGCAACCAGAAAGCCCCGATATTTTTTTTTTCGGATGGAAATATACACATTCAGCAGCGCAGGAGTACTTGAAAAGATGAAGAAGTAGTCCACTCTACTAAACCTGTAACAAATTGCAACAGAATGTTTTTCTTGCAACAGAATGTTTTTCTCTTCGTAATTTTGTCCTTACAGCTAAGAACGCGACCCGCGTTTTCAACACATCGATTTGTTTTTTGACTTGACCACGATGCAATGGTTTTAGCTGTAACCACTCTCTAGAATAACTTGCCTAGGGCATACGTCGAATTAGGGTCGCGTCGATTACATTTTGAAACCGGCAAAAATTCGAGCTCGGGAAAATTGGCATGTACTTAGAGCGCAAAGTGGAATTTCTTAAATAAGTTACTCTCTGATTGTGTGTTTTCTTTCTTTTTAGTTTAGAATCACGGAAAAAAAGTTAATTAAAAAAACCCCGTAATTTCTGCAACCTTTCAACTGCCATACTAGCACAAAAGTGGAGTTGGTTTGTTATCGAGCGGAATTGTATTGTGAACTGCACTTTTTAATTTCTTACCTGAGGCTGAACTGTCTTAAAAATTGGAAATTTGATAGCGAAGCCATTAAATGGTACATAAGAATGCTTATATAATGCGAATTTTAGTTCCATTTTCTTTCTCATACTAAGTTGAAGTACAATATAAGATTCTGTGTTGTTTAAGTTGAAGTACAATATAAGATTCTGTGTTGTTTATGCATACCATTGACTTAGTTGTGTAGAATTTTAAAACAACCGTGACATAGAGCTTAAAACTAAAAACAAAACATTTGATTTCTTGCACCGTTTTTCAAATGGGAAATAGTGGTTGGAATATAATCGATTCTTCTTTAAAATGCCATGAAATGGAGGCTTCTGCTTAACATTGGACTGAATTGGAATTTGACGACAAATTAAATTCGCTTGTTCGTTCAATCACGGCTAAACTTACCTGTTTTGCAAAATGACAGGTACCCTTTCTATCCCTTGGAAAAGGTGTCCATTTTTAGGTCACTATCCTTTTTGCAACCAAAGCTTTAAGACGAATTTTACTATATATATATTTTTGGTAATATTTATGGATGTCGAGAAATAAACCCTTAGGATTCAACTTTGTTCTAGACTTTTTTTTATAATCATAGGAGAAGCCTTTCTCTTGCGAACCCTGATCAATTATTTACAGTTTCATTTGACTGAGCCTTTTGATAGCCGCTGGTTTATATCATAAATTACTAATAATCACACTTGAATAGAGCCTGAGCCATTTACACGACGCGATGGTTAGAACTAGGAATTGTATTTAGCTTTACTAGTAATTTTCAAAGTCGATCTTCAAATATAAATACGATGGAATAACACTTGGAATCATAGCGTCTGGTCATTATGTCACCCAAGAAGGAACTGTTTATCGTGGCTTGCCTTTTTGTTGTGGTATTTTCTCCTTTGTTTACGACGGCCAAGAAAGGATCAAGGCGCCATTCGCATAAATATTTGAAAACAGAGACTACGATTTTCAAACTTCTCTGAGGGATACCATAGAGGAACCTGAGGAGTCACAAGATGTGTACACTTTTTCGGAGGACGATGAAGGAATTAGGTTGTTGAGAAGGGGAACTCATAATCATGGTAGAAGACAATGGAAATCGACTAAGAGGCAGAACATTGAGGTTGCCGAAGTCTTAAAGGATTTAGCGGAGCTAGCTACGGCCGTTTCGGACGACCCGGGCAATGGTACTACTGCGACCGTTGCGCCCTCCGTAACGACCGTTTCGCCTGCAGCTACTACCGTTTCACCCGGTGCTACTACAGCGGCGCCCGTGACAACTGCACCGGTAACGCAACCGACAAATGTCCCTTCAGGAGGGTCCACGCAACCGGCGACGACAAGTGTCCCTACAGGGGGGGCCACCACAGGAGTGTCAACCGTGAACCCCACAGGAACCCCAACTGGGACCCCCACGGGAACTGCCTCTGGAGGGACTCCTAGTGGAACACCTACCGGAACTGGAACAGGAACTGGGACGGGAACGGGGACGGGAACAGGTACCACAGTACCAACTACCCCAACTCCCGGTAACGCAACAACAGCGCCTGGCGCTACCACTACACCGACCACTGCTACCACCGCTGTCACCCATACTACACCCGTGACAACTAAGCCGACTGTACACCCAGTTGTCACGCCTTCTCCAAATGAGATCTTGAAAATTTTGAACCAGCTTCTCGGCGGTGGGGGGATTGTTGGGGGCGGTGGTGTTATTGGCGGGGGTGGAGGAGTTATCGGTGGAGGGGGATCTATCGGTGGTGGGGTTATTGGAGGGGGTACTATTGGAGGTGGGGCCATTGGAGGGGGTACTATTGGCGGTGGGGTTATTGGAGGAGGTAGTATTGGACAGGGAGGGCTCATTGGCGGGGGCTCCATTGGTGGAGGTGGGGGTGTTATTGGAGGTGGATCTGTCGGTGGTGGGGTAATCGGAGGGGGGACCATCGGGGGTGGTCTAGGTGGAGGAATAGGGGGTGGTGGAGGTTTGGGTATCGGTGGTGGGCTAGGTGGTGGAGGTCTAATTGGAGGCGGTATCTCTGGCCTTGGGCACATTCCAGGTCTTCAAGGCTTAATTGGACATTCCGGTTTAGCCGGTTTGATGGGTAGGATATCAGGAGGAGGAACCCAGGGTCTGGCGTTTCCGCTGTTACATGTCTCGCCTGATGGCAAAATAACCATCAGCAGTAGGCATGGGCCAATGGCTGCAGGCGCTGGACATCTCCTACAGTATCTTCACGGGCTCGTGAATGGAAAAATACCGGGAATGAACCCCAAAGGTGAGGCGATACGACATCATTTTGAATATTTTTCTCAAAATTGAAAATGGAACGAAATAGAAAACTGTGACAGCATCATGATATTTTTTTTAAACAAGGCTTCTATAGCTCTTATATTTTTTTCGGGGGGAGGGGGGAGATATTGTGTTTCTGTGTTATTGATTGATTTCAAAGTTTGTCTTTCTATTTAATATTGATTGATACTCCAATTCTTCCAAATTGTCTAGCCAATTAGCGTGATCTGCTTCGCTTTTTCTAATTGAAAGCTGTTTATAATAGTTGAGCTTTCTTGTAAGATAATTTAAACTATTCTTATCTCTTCTGCCTATTCTCTATTTTATTCTATTCCATTATATTCTTAGTCCAAATGTTCTAGGGATGACCATTTTGTTGCAAGTTGCCTAAACCGCTTTTTTTTCTACAGCTCCCTGTGTTAATAAAATTGTATATTGTAAAGACTGGGCGAAACAAGGCGAATGCATCAAGAACGCTAGATACATGATGGCGAACTGCAAAAAGTCCTGCACGGATTGTGGTAAGAAGCCCGGTCCATTTACATGTACTTTCTATTTTTAGCTTTCACGAATTACGTCATGAAAATTCTACCTTCGAAGCTAATTCGGTTTCTCAGTATAGACCTTTTTCAAAAATGGCGGAAAGTTGCATGGAAACGAGGCTGGATATATGAGCATACATGGCAGCTGCCTAGGGAAGCCTTAGCTGGTGAATAGGGACCGATAAGAAAAGAAAATCAGAAAACACTAGACATTAAACGGTTTTTCATTCTCCATTCATCAGTTAAGGCTTCCCTCGGCAGCGGTAATGTATGCTCATATTTTCAGCCTCGTTTCCATGCAACTTTCCGCCATTTTTGAAAAAGGTCTGTAGGCACTCGATCAGCGAACGGACCGGGTTTTCCGCGATAAACCACCCACCAACCGGCTGAAAATATCTTTCTGAGCGTGCGAACAGTGAATACAACAACAGTAGACTCAAGGAACGTTTTGGACGTTAGCTAGACACCATCATCTAGCATCCAGTCTTCAGTTAGAAATTCTAGTCGCCTATAAAACCGCAGGCTCCTGTTTTGTCTGCTTTTTACCCTATTTAATCAAATTCTAGTCGCCTCTCACACCTTGTTGGACCGCTACTTTTGATAATTTACTTCCCCCTGTTAATGATTTTTCTTGACTTTCTTTCTAGCTCCCTGTACAAATGTCCATCCCAAGTGTATTGAGTGGGCAAAGGCAGGCGAGTGTTCTAGAAATGTCAAGTTCATGTTAGAAAAATGCTGGAGAAGCTGCTCTGGCTGTGGTAAGTGTCCAAAATTAGATCAAATATACCAAATTGTGTTTACATCTTGTTGCCACCCAATTCAGATCATGTGATGATTCCTTTGGGTAGTTACCATTGTCAAAGTTTTCTCACACGACCGAGTGCACGAATTATGAAAACTGCAATAACACAGTAAATCGTAATAGTAATTCAACTGAGAAACCTTCGGTCCATGGTGTATTTCTCTGCTCACTTTCAGGCACGTAATAAACGCGCTCTCTCTCCCCTTTGTGGTCTGACATATGCTTCTCGTTTCAGCTAAATGTGAAGACAAGCATCCCATCAAATGCATTGGATGGAAAAAAGAAGGAGAATGCGTCAAGAATCCAGCTTTTATGAAGCAACAGTGCTGGAAGAGTTGCTCAGGTTGTGGTAAGTGTCCTCTTTGAGAAACAGTCATACTTTTTGTTGTATTATGAATGGCAAATGTCTGGTTAATATTACATCAAAGTTGTGTGTTTAGCATAAGCGCCAATCAAAACTCCACTGTGGATCAGGGCAACATTTAAAAACCTTTCCATCATCCATTTCGAAACATCACCAAGCCACTTAAATTTACATAACGCGTCGTAGACAACAAGTTCAGTAAGTCGTAACGGCAATTTTTTTTAGGAAACGGCGAGGCTTAACCCATTATGTTTTCCTTTTCTTGGTAGAAAAATGTGAAGATAAGCTTCCAGGAGTGTGCATGCAGTTTGCCAAACGTGGATTTTGTAGCACTCATCAGACTGTCCCACAAATTTGTTGGCGTAGCTGCTCTGGGTGCGGTACGTATTTAGGCCTAGTATATAGATTTACGCACTGCCTAAAAGCGGAGCTCCGAATGAAGCCCCGAGGGACAATGAAATTGAACCCTCTTCACCACTTACACAGCATCCTACCAAGGTTGCTTTGCCTCATATCCCTTTCTGAGTTGAATATTTTTACAATTTGTTTATATCACTGATGACGTTAAACTATGTAACCACGCAGTTGCACCCCCCTTTGTCAGTTGCACCCCCCTTTGTCAGTTGCACCCCCCTTTGTCAGTTGCACCCCCTTTGTCAGTTGCACCCCCCTTTGTCAGTTGCACCCCCCTTTGTCAGTTGCACCCCCCTTTGTCAGTTGCACCCCCCTTTGTCAGTTGCACCCCCCTTTGAAAACTTCACCAAAGTTTAGAAATGTGCCATTGGCATGCCCAAAAACTACTAGAACATGGGGATGTTTACTGTCAGCAGAAAAGTAGACTTTGATGGAATGGATTTGAACTGATTATTTTTCATTGCCTCCATTCAGCTCCTTGTATTGACCAGCGTCCTGAGTGTGTCGCGTGGGCCAAGAAGGGAGAATGCGAGAAGAACCCTATATTTATGAGCAGAAAGTGCTGGCGGAGTTGCTCTGGATGTATGTAGTATTAAGCCTCCTTCCCTCCTTTCCTCCTTCCCTCCTTCCCTCCTTCCCTCCTTTCCTCCTTCCCTCCTTCCCTCCTTCCCTCCTTCCCTCCTTCCCTCCTTCCCTCCTTCCCTCCTTCCCTCCTTCCCTCCTTCCCTCCTTCCCTCCTTCCCTCCTTCCCTCCTTCCCTCCTTCCCTCCTTCCCTCCTTCCCTCCTTCCCTCCTTCCCTCCTTCCCTCCTTCCCTCCTTCCCTCCTTCCCTCCTTCCCTCCTTCCCTCCTTCCCTCCTTCCCTCCTTCCCTCCTTCCCTCCTTCCCTCCTTCCCTCCTTCCCTCCTTCCCTCCTTCCCACCTTCCCTCCTTCCCACCTTCCCACCTTCCCTCCTTCCCACCTTCCCTCCTTCCCCCATTCCCTCCTTCCCTTCTTCCCTCCTTCCCTGGATTGCTGCAAAAAAAGCCAACATGATTTCCTTTCTTTTCTACAGGTTGTGCTGATAAACACCCAAACCAGTGTCCATTGTGGAAAAACCGTGGCGAATGTACGAGCAACGTTAATTTCATGTTTCAGAATTGCCGTATGAGTTGCAAGAGATGCTAAACTGAACCCACTGCGACTAAGTTCAACAGTGAATAGGTCAACCTCTAACACAGGAGATTTGTGCCGAAACACGCCCTTTTGGATTTAACTCTGGGAAATGTCTAGTATACCATGCATAGGATTGGGTTTGTTGGAATTTACTTTGGGAAAAGACAATTTTCTCATGGGATTTGATCATTTCCCTGTGAATTCCCAAGAATGGATTGTGCTGGGAAGTGTGGGTTTTCCATGCAAATAGGGGTAGATATGCTTTTCGTAATCACAATTTCAACGTCATGCATCAGGAAATCGGGTTTTTCCATTTTAAATGCTCATGGACATGCTTAGAATATATTCGCGATTAGTGAGGCAAATATGAGCCTTTTTATTGGAATTATGACACTGAATAGGCGAAGGCCAAGAGCCCATTATAGAGAGCAAGTAATCTCCCATATACAACCTTTGAGTGAACCCTTGCAGAGACAGACGAGGTACACGAATCTTCATAAAATAGAGCGGTTTTCACATGACTGTCGTGAAAACAATTGCAATTGAGCAATCACTAGCCAATCAGAATCGAGAGAAATCATAACTTGCTCCTAAATGGCTTTTTTTCTCAGCCAATTACAAGCCGAACCAATTACTAAGTAATTACACAATTGTATTTACTACAGAATTTGATTGGCTGAGAAAAACGAGTAGCCAATGAGAACGCAAAGCAATCGCAATTACATAACAAGTCTTGACAGTCATGTGAAATCCGCTCTATCTCTAATTCCCATTCTTTCTAGTGTTTGCTCCTAAAAGTCTACGAAAAAGCATTTTGACGAGCCACTAGAAAGAGATGCGAATTAAAAAAAAGATATCACGTTTTCTCGTGCTAAGGAAAGACTAACCACAGGCGATCCAAGCTCTAGTCATGTGGGGTAAGTGGGGAAAAGTGGGGTACTGGTACTGTGAAAGAAACATGCAACGTTGTCGCTGTAAAAATTAAACGTAAATGTAAATATTGAAAGAAAATCATGTGGCATCTCCTCGAATGTTGTACTTGTCAAATAACATGCTCCTGGAGCGATTTTATTGCATTTTGGATGTTTTTCTTAATACCCCTACAGTATGTTATAATAGATCAATCTATTATAACATACGGTAGGGGTATTAAGTAAAACGCACAAAAAACACCAAAAATGTATCAAAATCGCTCCAGCAGCACTTTATTTGACAACTACAACATTCGAGGAGATGCCACATGATTTTCTTTCAATATTTACATTTACGTATAATTTTTACATCGACGACGTTGCATGTTTCTTTCACAGTACCAGTACCCCACTTACCCCACATGACTAGAGCTTGGGTCGCCTGTGGACTTACCTCGTCTTCGCACGCGGCGCGCAGAGTATTCTGGACATTGACATTTTAAGGACCCACACCACCCTGCCCGGGATGCGTTTTCGATGCCATATGCTCAACAAAAAAGCTTTATTTGTTGTAAGTTCAGCGCATTTAGCCGTACAAACGCAAGACAAATTCGTAGCAGAGTTCCTTTGCATCAAGCCAGAATTTCTGGTGCACTGAATCATGTAAATAAAAACAAAGCAATGCATTATGGGTAGGGTGAGTCGGCTCCTCTAAATAACCTTCACCGTTCATGCTATAGACTCTAAGCATCTTGACGTTGGAGAGTAGGGCCTTTACATTTTTTAGCCGCACCCCCCCCCCCCCCCCCGTAGGACATTCTTGCTCTACCCCCTCGGAAATACCTACGGAAGAGTCTTTTTTGGATTGTACCCCCTCGGAGAAACCAACGGAAGAGGCTTTTTTATTGCACCCCCTCGGAAAAACCCACGGAAGAGGCTTTTTTTTATTGCACCCCCTCAGAGAAACCTACGGAAGAGCTTTTTTCTGTTTGACCCCCTCGGAAAAGGCCATTTTGCCTAACCCCGGAAAAACGGAAAAACTCTTCTCTCTGTGTGTGTGGGGGGAGGGGGGAACTTGGGTTTCTCGACCTAAAGCTACTCTCCAACGCCTGCGATTGGGCTATAGAGTCTATAGAGTTCCGTGTCTTACAAAACTCGAAGAACCCAATATTTTAGAGAGTTAAGTTATGTTATCTATTGCACATTATGTATTTCATTGACGTATACCAAATATAATGATAAATACACTACCACTTATATCAATGACAAAAGTAATAATGTAGTCATGCGCTGTTAAAATTTTCAGAATAAAATAAAGTGTTTTATATTGAAAGGTACTTGCCATATTAAACACGCACTGATATGGTGCTTGTATTAAATGTAAATAAATGCAGGTAGTTGTGACACAGCGCGCGCGCAACTTGGAATTACCAAGCAACAAGGTTTGCAATTTTGCCCTGTTTAGAACAGCGAGTTGTCAAGCTTTGTGATCCGGGATTTCAAATAAAGCCAAGGCATTGTAAAATAGAGGTTCGCCAGCTGTACATTGCAGTGTTCCCGAGCAACTCGATGAAGTAAAACCAGGCAACAAAGGTTTGCAATTGTGTCCCATTAGATCAGTAACTTGTCAAGCTTTGTGATCCGAGATGAAAATTACCTTGCAGGAAAAAGCAAGGCATTGTAACAATACAGGTTCGCAAGCTGTACTGCAGTGTTTCCAGTAACGCGATGAAGTAAAACATGAGCAGTAGCCTTTTTCACGCTAACACTGACTTTGAAGCCAGTATCTTGCCCATTGATGTTCCTTGCACATTTTGATCAGTAGATTTTCTACGTCTACATAAAAAGGTATGTAATAATTGTAGTTCAGGGCTTAAAGCTTGGTTATTTTTTGTTTAATACTACGGTTTTCATTATTCTAAATTAATTGTTTTCAAAGCGTTCTCTTATCAAACATCTTTAAGAAACTTGGTAGGTTTTGCAATACCTCTGAGTGCTGTTTGTAGGTTGTGCGATCGGAGGAAAACGCTTAAACGGGCACTGTCACGATTTTAGGGTTAATTTAATGCAGTTAGATTCACAAGAAATGAACAAAATAGACGCGTAGGTTTGTTAAATAACCTTTCAGCTACAAGATGAGCACAAATTTGGAGTATTTTCATGTGCTATCGAGCGGATGGAATTGGATTGTGAGAAAGGGTATTTTTGATTTCTTACCAGGCTGAACAGTTTTCAAACTTGGAAATTTGATAGCGAAAACTATTTATAATCGTACGTAATGCCTTGTAATGAAGGTTTCATAGTATAAATAGGATTCCGAGTTGTTTACTAGTCTTTTGTTGAAACGGCCGTGACAGTGCCTCTTTAAATACGGTTTGACGGTTGCTTCAAAGTTCGCAGAAATATGAAAACCTCAGTTAGTATACTACACACTAGGAAAATATTCTTGCTTGTACAATTTACCACCGCAAACGGTAGTCATTGAGCTATCATAATTTTATACTGTAAATTATTCTATGATATTGTTCATTTACGTGGTAAATGTTTAAGATTTCCCACAAGTATAATTCGCACGATTTTTCCTTTCTCTGATGAGTGTGTGCACAAAAACTTCTCGATTCTGATTGGTAGAGTGACGGTTTTCTCGTAATACCAAAAATCTGCAACACCAGTACATAGGCGGCGGAGCCATATATTAAGGCCCCCACTTTCGTCAAATGTTCATACATTTACTGTATTTTGTGTTTTCACTCTTCCCATACATCCTTACTAATGAGCACCCCCACTTTATATGCTCCTGCGCCGCCTATGCAGTAATACCGGTGCAAAGCATTCCTCAAAACATTCCTCACTACCACACCCGCATTGAAGAAAGAGTTCATCTCTCTGTTGCAGATAAAATGTTGGTTCTCGGTGACAGAAACATTGACTCCTGAAGGAAAAGAAAACAAGACCTAGAATTATTGCGGGTAAGTGGACCACAAAATCAGACAGGCAACATGGTATATGGAATCAGGGATCAAGGCCCCAAAAATGGCCGGGATCAGGGCTCTGAGGAGCGGGCTAAGGGATCAAGAGAGTAGAAGACGGGATCAATATGTTTCAGGCCTCTGAATCAGGGACCAGAATTTTTGATGAGAAAAGGGATGACAAATTGAAGTACAAATTCAACAGGACTCGGGAAGCTATGTGACTCAAATATTATTAGCGTTTTTACATCAATTCTATTTGTCCATAGAATCAAATATAGACCATGGTTGGAAAACCAATCCAATTTTCGGTTGTGGGAAGAACTTCCCATTTTATGAAAGATATCACCTTGCGTGTCAAAAAGTAGCAAGTTCCTTTTTATTTTAAGAGTACTGAGTGGTTTGTTTTCAATTGAAGTTGATGTGAACGACATTCTAAGAGTTAAACGGCGTTTCCGTCACAAAGAAATTGTAATTAATTTAAGCGTGGTGGTTTGGTGTTATTCGTGACAAGTGTAATCATTTATTTGACTTCATATTTCTCAATTGAAAACTCAAATTATACAAGAGGTATAAGTGATATAATGATCGGAGATGTTTCGTTTCCCGATCATTCCCGAAATGAAAACTCGGCATCGTGGCCGTGTCGAATGATCAGCGAGGTCGGCGATCGAGGAATAGAAATCGTTTCTATTTTCCCGACCACATCCCCCAGTCAATCGCAATGGTGGTTTGGTGTTATTCGTGACAAGTGTAATCATTTATTTGACTTCATATTTCTCAATTGAAAACTCAAATTATACAAGAGGTATAAGTGATATAATGATCGGAGATGTTTCGTTTCCCGATCATTCCCGAAATGAAAACTCGGCATCGTGGCCGTGTCGAATGATCAGCGAGGTCGGCGATCGAGGAATAGAAATCGTTTCTATTTTCCCGACCACATCCCCCAGTCAATCGCCGACTTCGTCTGCCATCCCGATATGCGTTCATTGAAGGGATTGTCGGGAAACCATGGGTACGCGATCTTCGCCGACGGTTACCGACATATGAAACCAGTCTTTATGAAAGATTTTGGTTTATGCAAATTTTAGGGCGGATCCAGAGATTGTCTGATAACAAAAACTGACAACTATATTCCACTTCCGTTTCTGCAAATAAATGTACGCCCAGTTTCGTATTTATTCTATTGTTATATATTTTTTTTCTTGGTGATAGAGGTTTTTTTGTCCATTTTGTCCCATTCAACTAATATTTCGTTCTCTGCACTATTTTCTTTTACCATTTCAGAAACAAAGACCTCGTAGAATGAACAGATATTTGTTTTTTAACACTGCGAACATTTTATCAAAACTATTTCATCACTGATAGTAGTAAATCTACGTTTTTTTATTACGCTAATATACTAAAACAAGCACAATTTTTTTTATTTCTTTTATGTTTTCAGATAATTTCCCAGCGTTGAGTTTTGAAAGTAAGACCAACATCCTAATATTTGACTCGTGTAAACCGAATAATTCTTCATTGTCAATGGAGCTTGAATTACCTTTTGTTCAAATAGTACGTCCAAAGAAAGTTCAACAAAAAGCTAAAGCTTCGTAATTTTTGCATTTAGTATCACTTTCATTTATCGTTGTTAGCTCAGGTGGACAGAGGGTTTCATAATATTTCACCCTTAAACATCCAGATTTTGATAGTTAACGTTTACTGCGTGAATGACATCGTTCATTTCTTCCTTGACTTTGCCTTGAAGAAAAAAACAATTCCCAATTATGGAGATGTTTTCTGATTTCTTTTTCGATTCCCTTCCTTCTCGAGACAACTCTGTCAAATCTTATTGGCCCACTTCTGACATGATATCACCAGAATTCAAATTTCCGTTGTAGTGTAACGATTTCTGTGACTTTCAATCCCGCAGGCAAAGTCTTATGAGTCTTGGAGCAGTGTCAGCACTTAAAACACTCGAACTTTGAACATAAACCGCATTGAACACTCTACAAGGAATTGGTTTTACAGTTACAAAGGGGAAAGCATCGATTGTGAAACTGAAGCGGGAAACAGGAAAACTCTTCAGTACTACACCTGCGAATCAGGTAGGCAAATATTGAAAAAATATTGCCAGCAATATTTTGTGGCCATATCTTGTAAGCAAAACAGTGTTCTAGGTTAACTATGCCTTGAGGAGTTAGGAACGTCTTTCAAATGTCTAGAATCTTTAGCAAGTTTTGTTGAGTGAAAGACATATTTGAACGCTTGTACCGCCACTTCGACAATTTGTCAGCCCTGGAAAGAAAGTTTATTTTGTTCTTGAAAACGTATATAATTTTTGATGCATCAGCACAGTTTTGGCGGCTTGTCTGAGCTACAATGATTATCATTTAGATACGGGTTCGTTATTTTAAGAAACCTAGATATTTCATACATTGTATACATTGTTAGTCATAAAGAAGTTTTTATCAATCGACCTCCCAGACTGGGGGAAAACACTTTTTAGCCATTTTAACTTATCAATTTGTCAATGAGCTTTTTCAACTGAATTAACATTCTGGACATATTTTAATCCGCATTAGAAAATATCATTAGCTTTAAAACTAACCGCTTATAGGATCTGCAGTTTCTAGTTTAATATAAATGATTACTTTTCAGTTATCAAGACATAGAGAAGGTTTACAAACATGCGAAAGAAAAGCCCATTTTTTTACGAGATTGCAAATTGGATATAAAAATGTTTTGAATTGCTTTAGAGGGGAAGGAAGGGAAATCAAGTAATTTGGAAGTCTTGAAAAGGCCAATCGTATAACCTTGCATTGTTTTTAATGGATGTAAAATCAAAATTTAACTAATGTAGTTACCAAAACGGAAACCACTATGCACTCTAAAAAAATAAACATAAATGTTCTTTGTCTGAAAAATGTTGAAGCAAAACATGAGTGTAAAATTCTGAAATGTCACATTTTTATGAAGAGTTGAATGGAATTTGTTGGCATTGAAAGATGAATCATTTAACTGTGAAGATAGACGATAAACTACTTCAAAGAAATAGAAAGAGAAGGAAAAATCACCACTTTAGAATGTCAATCGTATTCCATTATCGCAACGGCTTTTAAAATTGTAAATTTAAACAAAATATCACAAGGAAGGCAATTTTATCAGTTAATATCCTCATCTATAAGACTTTGAGATTCACAACATCATAATATATACTATATTTTCAATTTCCACAAAGAAACACGCTGGAAGAGAAAAATGTGAGCTGGCTCAGACAAGTCAGTTACTTCAATATCAAATTTTCATTTACTATACTAAAATAGCTACAATTTAAGTGACTTTTGTTCGCAATTTTGTTTCCAAATCCGAGAGGTATGTTTTTTTTTCTCTTACGCTATTGCTAAATATATTTCCCATGCTAGCCGATACTTCTTTTCTTGAAGTCAATTTACTTCAATATCAGATTTTGATAACCATATCGCTCAAAATAGCTACAATTTAAGTGATATTTTTGCTCTCAATTTTTACCAAACCTGAGTGCTATGTTTTCTTTTTTCTCTTACGCTATCGCTGATGCATCACTGTATTTCCCATGCTAGCCGTTACAACTTCTTTCTTGGAAACTGATGTATTTTGTCTTTGTGTACACAGTTTACGATGCAATGGCTTCTGTTGCTTCTCTTGTTCTTCATTTTCCCCTACTGTCGTACAGCTTACAATATAAGCGGTAAGTGATACAATACCTTATAGATGCCCATTGGTAAAACTCCTAGCAATACAAGGTTTACCTGCCAACATCCACTGAACTCATATCTCAGCATATTTTTTCTAATCCGTCTTAGAGATGTTGATAGCAGACTTATCATTCCTGGCTAAATTAGGACACATGTAGCGCCCAACGTTTAGCCGGACACATGTTTCCTTCATGTTTCCCAATTTAGCCACGCGAGAAACTGGAGAAACATTGTTGCGCGCGACAAATTCTGTAGCCGGGACACAAAAAATGTTTCTTCGCCAGCAAGAAACATTTCGTGTTTGACACGCGTGCAATGTTTCCTAGTTTAGCCACTCGGGGGAACATGTAGGACAGAAACTGTTGCTTGCTACATGTGTCCTAGTTTAGCCAAGCCAAGGACCGAATGCTTAAAACGTATGCTTTCGGCTGCCCTTCGTTGTGGTAGCGCACATTTCTAGTTTGTATATCTTAGGAAGTTTGACTCTCTTGCGTCTTTCAAACTAGGAGTCAAAAACTTGATAATAATAATTGGCATTGGCACTCTCGCAAGGCAAACACTGTAAACCAAACATTTGATATGGGAATATTTGCTTAGATGTTTGCTGGATTATGAAAACCCGCTGAATAGTGAACATTACGCCGGAGCAAAGCTATAGACATTTAGTTTATTTTGTTCAAAAGGGAACAGCAGAACTTTTAAACATTTTAAAAGTTTCAAGGCTTCCCTTTCAGTGCACGTCTCTGCAACAGAACAACTACAAAATAGGAAGAAGCCACAAAACGGTTGAAGTGTCAGTACATTTTTTCCATGTTACTGCGATTTTCATAATTCTGCGAACTCCCACTTGACGTTTTCGAACGCCAAACTACGTTTTGGCTTCCGTCAATCAAACCTTGAGTCAAGTCCACGCATGTTTTCTGAGTTTGCTTTGCATTTTGCGAGTAAAAAAATCTGTTTGAAGCATAGCTAGACCCTATCAGTTCATAAGATCTATAATCTGCCTCCGTGAAATCACCCAGAGTTGTTCACCCGTTTGATTGACGGAAGCCAATCCGTGGTTTGTTGGTCGGTTTGGAGTTCGCAGAATCAAGAAAATCGCAATAAACTTTTTCAGAAACTAAGTTATATGTTTCTGACTTGTATCATTATTTTTTTATCGCACCAAATTTTCGTTAAATTCATGACAAGCTCCTTTTCAAATTCCGTGCTGTTCTGCATTTTTCGTGCCCTTGTCTAAGTAGAGGAAACGGACACTTGGCAGACTAAATAAATCTCGAAATTCAGCCACACAAGTGTAACAGTTCTTTCTAATGCCTGTTTTGTTTATATTTTTTAAAAGCGCGTTTCCAGTTCTCGAGAGTCAAAAGCTACTGTAGGCTTCTAGGCGTGACTTGACAAGATCTCACAATTTCTAAATCAGGGGAATGACCTAATTATAATGCATTTTATAGCTGATTGTGTGTTCAGAATGGGCTCCCTGTGTAATTGGAAGAACATGAAAGGTGGGGACGAGTTTGACTGGAGTTTGCGCACTGGAAGAACACCGAGCACGTTCACAGGCCCTAACAGCGACCACACCACAGGTATCCCGTCTTAATGATTTTCCATTAAATTATTGAGTGTCAGCCACTCCTTTGTTATTGTTTTAGTTCGATATTAGAAGACGAATTACGTGTAGAAATCTCTAAATAAACATCTTAAAACAAAGTTTCAGATTATATTTACGAAATTCAATGGAGAAAATTGCTCTATATTCTTTAAATCAGTCGATGGAAATGGATGCTTTCTCCGACTTTGGTATGTTGCTATGCTGTCAAAATGGCGGCTGACACAGGCTCTTTAAGGACTGTAGCTGATAACACATTATTTTTTGAATAGACCTATTCGGGTGGTTGTTTTTTTTGCGCCCACTTTATGGAACTTAGAACTTTTCAGGCAAGTTATTCTTGTGCGAACCATCAACCATGTGCAAATTACCTATTCATAACCCAACATCTTAGTTCGCAGGTCAACATGCTCCTTTGAATTCACCGCTCAGAACGAGAATATGTGAATCATAATGAATATTTATACTAGCTAGCCACCTTCTTAAAGTGGGTGTAAAAATAAATTTGACCTATTCGGCTTGGGGCTATGTTTACTCATTTCAGATCACGAGGCATTTCACGTGAGTATTCTCTCTTTCTCTGTTCGCCATTCACCGTTACGCACCAAAGGATATATGAACATGGAAGACTCGCAAACAAAGAAAGATTATTCAAATGAATGCCACGTGATCTGAAATGGGAAAACATTACGCCCAAGTCGAATAGGTCTATTCTGGTAGACTGACTCAATAAATCCAAATCCCTTTCCATTGGTATCATGGGTTTATTTTGTTTGGGTATTATACCAGGCAGTGGCTATTACGCATACATTGAATCGTCCTACCCGAGGAGTATGGGAGACTTCGCCCGACTTGTAAGTCCCCGGATGCGAGGCGCGCATTGCATGGTCTTCTGGTACCACATGTACGGGGAGGACATGGGCCGAGTGATCGTCCATGTAAATGCCACAGCTGGGTTAAGGGCTCTGTGGTTCAAAGCCGGTAACCTTGGAAACCGATGGATTAGAGCTCAAGTTGACATCCAAGAGGCAGGCCCGTATGAGGTACGGTATGTCGATGACACAAAATATTCTACTAAAATTCATGAGTTTTTCTTATACGTTCTGTGACCAATGGATGAACCCTATATTGGTTACGTGCCGTGTTCATAACTACGAGTATCTTTATCGTAGTAATTAGATACGATAGGGTGTACAATGGTGGACCCTTAGCAACCCAGGATTGGAGCTAATGCTAGTGTGCAGTTCTGGTTCCGACCTTACGCCCTGGGTATCTTCCGATATAAATTTCAGAAGTGACTTATAGATCTCGTATGTCGTGTTTTATCGGGATGATATAAACACTCCAGCTCGTTCTATAAATACCACTTATAGAGCGGATTTCAGATGACCGTCGAAAGTACTCTAGACTTGCGTTTAGTCAGCGTTTCTATTGGTCGAGAGCAAAGTCTTTCGTCTTTCAACCAATCAAATTGCGAACTAACTTCAAGCGCGCTAATGCTATATCATAAAAGCACAACTTTCTAGGACTTAATGCTGCGGCTTGTGATTTAGTTCGTGTCATCACGCGTGCTTTTTAGCCGATAAAAGCATTGAGAAAGTTGCCGCTCTATTGCTTATCAAATGAAATGGTGTACTTTTTCAGTACGCATTCCAGCGTACTTTGTCGTTTGCTACACTAGCTCTTCCATGGCCCATTACTTAAAAAGGTCACGTAGGCCATAACTATTAAACTGTTTTTACCTATTGGCAGATTTTCATAGATGGAATTGTTGGCACGAGCTTCCAGGGAGACGCTGCCATTGACGATATCAGTTTTACCAAAGGAAAATGCAACAGCACAGGTATCTTCATCCTCCTACACTTCTTCCTCTACCTTTTCTTCCGCCTCTTCCTTCTCCTCCACATCTTCCTCCTTCTTCTTCTTCTTCTTCTCCTCCTCCTCATCATCATCATCATCATCACCTTCACTTTATCTATCATCGAGTTTTCTTACCGGAGGGCAGAGCTTCAAAAACTATTTTCAGCAACACGTCCACTTTCTCCTGGCTTCAGTCATGAATGGTATTTAAACGGAAGAATCAACAGAGGGAAGCGGGTCAACAAAAAAGTCTCTTGCCACGTAGACAACATTTGATTGGTTCGGGCAACAAAATGATTTCGGTAAGCTCCAGTTTGTTATTTAACAAATAGATCTCGTTTTGCGTGCGTGTGTACTGTAATAGATACACAGATGACGTCACAGATGACGCCACAGAATGTCATGAACAAAAAAGTACGCAACGAGACGCAGTCGACAACAAACAGGGATTTATGTCTGTACTATTATAGCAACATGGCTCTCGACCAATCAGAGCGCGCGATTTACTAGTTTTGTTGTATAAAATTGAATGGTAAGATCACCCAGTTTCGCACTCGTTTCAAAACTCTGTTTATATTGTTGTTTTAGTCTCAGCTTTTTCGGTTAGTATCTAATGTAAAGATGCTATAAAATCGTTAGGCTATTTTTTATCATGCAAAACAATTTAATATTATAACAAAGAAGCTATTGAATTCTGACACACTAGAACTCAAACGAAAAATCAATTGTGCTCACATCACGCAAAAAATAACCGGACGAAACCATGACCCTAGCTCATGTAAGGGCTTGCTTTGTTGAGTGAAAGTCTAGGGATATAGCAAATCTAGAGATCAGGGGCCGGTTCCTAGAAGAGTTAACAGTGGATAAACGCTTATCCAACGGATAAATCCAGAACAACTCCTATACAACAGATAACTTTTATCCGTGGATAACTTTATCCAACCTTTCAGAAACCGGCCCGAGGTCTACTCTGGTACCTTATCTCGCCTTATCTCTCCTTTCAATTGGACCATTTTCCCCTTATCTCGCCTTATCTCCTTTCAATTGGACCATTTTCCCCTTATCTCGCCTTGCGCCTTTCAATTGGACCATTTCCCCCTTATCTCGCCTTTCAATTGGACCATTTTTCCTTATCTCGCCTTTCAATTGGACCATTGTCCCTTATCTCGCCTTTCAATTGGACCATTTTCCCTTATCTCGCCTTTCAATTGGACCATTTTCCCTTATCTCGCCTTTCAATTGGACCATTTTCCCTTATCTCGCCTTTCAATTGAACCATTTTGCCCTTATCTCGCCTTTCAATTGAACCATTTTGCCCTTATCTCGCCTTTCAATTTGACCATTTTCCCCTTATCTCGCCTTTCAATTGGACCATTTTCCCTTATCTCGCCTTTCAATTAGACCATTTTCCCTTATCTCGTCTTATCTCGCCTTTTAATTGGACCATTTTCCCTTATCTCGCGTTATCTCGCATAAACTTGCGGCAAGATAAGGTCCCAGAATCGGCCTGATATCAGATGATTGTCGTAGAGAGCGTTTCATTCACAAAATGAGGTTCTTAAAGTGCTAGTATGACCAAAATTTGACTTCCTTTTCTACCATTTTTTCCGGCCGAATACTTTAATTATCCAAAAAACATTCTTGCTGAGTGGATTTTAGTGAATAATCCCGCCCGGAATGCAAAGAAAAACGTCTGGGAAAGTACGGTTTTTTCGTCCGCCATTAAAATTTTATGTTCCAAAATACGAGCCTGTAATTATAAATGACAGCGGTTATAGCAGCCTCGTTTTGAATCGTGACGCACTTTTATCCCCCTGTGCATCCAGGCCTCTTATTTGTTAATGATACGGCTCATTTTGGAGCACACTGAACAATATGAGTGAAGTTACAGGAAATGAGGTTGCTCGATCTTTTTGTACGTTTTTGAGGAGAAATGCAGGGCGACCTTGTTTTATAACTTTATTGCTCACTTTTTCACACCTGTTAATTGTTTATTTGCTTTAATCAGTTCAGCACAATTTGTTCTTCAACAATGTCAAACAGCTCCGATAAAAATCAAAGTGGAGGACAATCAGAAAATTGCTTAAATATTTTATTTAGTTTTCAGCAACATTGTTTTTGCAAAACAGAGCTGAGCGCGCGCTATGTTGAAAGTGGCGTGATCTTCGTCAGCAGCGCGCGCGTGAGCATTTTTTGTCAACAGCTGAACATTTACATAAAAATCCAGACTTTTGTTGCCTGATTTGTTCATGTTTTAATGTTTTTTTTTCAAATTCATCTTTCGGAATGCTAACGAAAATTCTAACAATAGATCTGCAGGTGGAATGACTGCGGAGCTTTGATACAGGAAAACGATGCGACGGCACGATTGTGTGTAATATATTTACCGTTAGATTTCGAGATTTTTGTTGTCCCGGCAATGGAGGGGGGATAAAAATACGTCACAAAATGTAGCCTGGCCTCTGACTTGGTAACCAGGTATTAGGAACAGCCGATTTTAATGGCGACTCCAAGATGGCGGCCGTGTGACCGTATTTTGGTGTTTTCGGCGGCAGAAAAAAGGACTAAAGAGTTAATGTTATCAACCAGAATTTGGGGAAGATGTTTTCAATGCCTTATAGTACAACATAGTGGATTTATAGGAAGGATACAATTTTGGTCATACTCGTACTTTAAGGTTTTTTGGCAAATATGGCATCAACCTTAGGTCCTCCTGTGGCCTTAGTTTGCACGTCGACAAATCTATGTTTCTGGAGTAGTTGTTTGTACTCCATGCTTGACCTTTCACGTGCTCCGGGTTCGCTCATGATTAGCATTTTCAAATCCATCGCGTGAGCTGAGAATGGGCTGGATTGGTCGTCACCGAGGAACACTTCGCCAAGAAGAAGACCTCCTCCTATTAAAGCAAAAGAAAAAAGTGATGAAATATTTCTTCAGATACAGATAAGCTTTCTAGACGTGCATCAAAATTAAAAGAAAACATCCTTTCGTTAGATTATGTAGAACGAAACAAAGTCTGAGTTGGAGCGCTTCTTTGAGAAATTCGGAACAATGGAAAATATATTTTGCGACTTAGCTGAATTTTGTTTTCAAAGATTTATGAGACCCATCATGGGTTTAAAAGAAAGTCTAATTCCTCCTCCTCCTCCTCCTCCTCCTCCTCCTCCTCCTCCTCCTCCTCCTTTTTGCTCCTCCTCCTCTTCCTCCTCCCTTTTTGCTCATCATCATCATCGCCTTCACTTTATACCACTATCAAGTTTTCTTACCAGAGGGCAGAGCTTCAAAAACTCTTTTCAGCAGCACATCCACTTTTTCTTGGCCCCAGTCATGAATGATATTTGCAAGGAAGAACAGATCAACAGAGGGAAGCGGGTCAGCAAAAAAGTCTCCTGCCACGTAGACGACATTTGATTGGCTAGGGCATTCCTCCAGGGAGGGCCGGAAGTGAGGTGAGATCTCTACAACTTGAGGGAGCTCAAACACCGTAATGCGCATGCTTGGATATTGTTTGGAAGCTTCGTATGAGAAACATCCGGAACCGCCTACGAGAAATAGAGCAATTTACAAACGATAATGCAATCGGTTTCTAGGGTAATACTTATTATACTCCCTCCGTTTTTTACACCCGTCTAGAAATCTCTGAACTTTTAGTGCTTGGGGGCTAGCACCAGGCATTGTAGGCCATGGCACTGTTAGGCCATAGGCCATGGCATCGATGGTACTGTTAGGCCATCTCGGAGCCGTACCTATGTTCAATTAAATCCCTTGATTGCTACCCACCTCCGAGATCACACATTGTTGTGTAGCCGCACAAATCGAAGGATGACATCACCAAGGGGGCATCAGCTTGTGAAAACCATCCATATATTCGAAGAATTTCTTCATCTCTTCTTTGTCATTGAACAAAGACTGAAATACCTCAGAGGCAGAGCGATTGAAAGTACGCTCCCATTGGTTAGATCCTTCCATTACTGCCTCTTTTAGGTTGAAAAACATTTTGTAGCTCACTCCCTTGGTAAATCCCAGTGCAGAACACAGTGATTTCGGGCTTTTCATGACGAAATGTATCTGCAACAACCGTGTTTTTGTATAATGGTGAAGACATTCCACAAGGACATATCTTTTCGAGCATTCCAATACTGACCAGGGCATCAAGAAGACGTCTTGACGCGTCACATTCGGTCGACAGCGCCTTCGAGATCGCGCCAGTTGACTGGGGTTCTTTATTATGCAAAAAAACGAAAACACCTAATTCCGTCGCGGTGAAGATTACTTGGGATTTGATGTAGCCATTGATATATTCAAGGACGAACGGTGGAACTTGGCCTGATTGGCTGCTGAGTAAAATGAAGAGGATTCCACTTTAAGTTTCGTTATAAATGCCCTTGCGCGCTGTGTCTTCTTGGGGTGTTTGATGCGTCGTTACGTCGGATGCTTATCAAGGCTATAATGTTGCTATACCAAGTCCGATGGCAATATACAAATGACAAATTAAAAAGGTGATACAGGCCTATCAGCTGGAATGATTGATTCTACCAAAAGTACGTCCCTTGTCTTGTGAATAGGAAGGTTTAGGGTCAAAAAGATTGTTGCTATACCAAGTCCGATGACAATATACAAATGGCAAATTAAAAGGGTGATACAGGCCTATCAGCTGGAATGATTGATTCTACCAAAGTACATCCCTTGTCTTGTGAATAGGAAGGTTTAGGGTCAAAAAGATTGTTGCTATACCAAGTCCGATGACAATATACAAATGGCAAATTAAAAAGGTGATACAGGCCTATCAGCTGGAATCATTGATTCTACCAAAAGTACATCCCTTGTCTTGTGAATAGGAAGGTTTAGGGTCAAAAAGATAACCTTAAACCTTTTAGATTGTTGTTACTTGATCATTGACTTGAATAACTCAAGTGTGTGTGACTTAGTCCTAGGGCATACGTCGAATTAAAGTCGCGTCGAATACATTTAAAACAATAGATAATTTGTTATTTGAAAGTGTAATGAGTCGGTATCTTTTGAAAAAATAGGTACCCGATGGGTACATTAGTCTGAGGTGAAAGGTTGTTTTTACTAGAAGTATAGGTTGGTGTTGTTAATGAAGTTCAGGTCGACCTTCCAGGAGATCGCTAATAGCACTATGCACATAAATATTAAAACTGCAGCAAGGGCAAATTTACTGTTATGTTGCTGTCCGTTATTTTGAAAGGGTATTTTGCATTCCAAGGGGTTGAGAGGTACACAGGTTCTGATTACCTAAAAGACACTGCGATCGCAATCTCGATCCCAGTTCCCACTTTTGGTCGTTGGCCAACGGCAACGAGAACGTGTATGTTCTTACGTTTTGAGCTGAATGTATTGCTCTGGCATTCACCTAACCGCTTTCTAGACAAAAAGGGTTTACAAGGCCCGACATTAACTTTTTTCGGTAGGTGCCATTGGCGACCAATTCAAAAGATTTTAGTCGCCAAAAAGCAATATTTAGTCGCAAAGTAAGCGTAGATTTCAGTCGAACTTAGAAAAAAGGGGAGCCATATTGCGACTAGCTTTAAGTTTTTGGTCGCCAATTCCCCAAATTTAGTCGCCATTGGCGACCATATGGTCATAATGTCGGGCCCTGGTTTAACATAATGCTAAGTATATCACACAGGTAAAAAAAACATGGAGCCATACATAAATTACTGCTTCAATTCATTTGCTCTCGTTCGATCAATTCGGTCTTTGTGATCGCAATTGTTTTTTATTTGTTTTGCAGTTATTATTATTATTTTTTTTTTTGCAGTTCTAAGTGGCTTACTTTCTTGTGTTGATTCAATAAAGCTAGAAAAAAAGAAGGGGGAAAAAGAAAAAAAAAGCGCTACCGGGACCAGCTGATTCCTTGCTCTCAAATTAGCCAATCAGAGCGATTTTCGTGGCATCGCCAAGCGTTCCAAACAGATTCTAAAAAATATTGCAAAGAAGCATAAAAACTATTCCATCTAGTCAGAAAATTTTGCCTTATGTCAATGAAAACAGTGTTCGACTAGTATGATTGTAACATCTAGTTTTTGCTTCACAAAACTGCAAACATTCGGGACCCTCGTTCGACCTAGGAACGTTTCGTTTTGACGAACAATCCTTTGCGCACCGTGATGCGAGATCAGCTGGGAGTCGAACCTCGGTCGACCGGGTTTAATCTGTTTTCTGCCCCGCGCTCTGCTGATTGAGCTGCAGTTTATCTTACGGACGAGCAGACACCCCACACGCCGTTCGATAGTAATAGTCTACGGTTGCAAAGCACACCGTAGACTAACCGTAGACTAAACGTGTAATCGACGCGACCTTAATTCGACGTATGCCCTAGACCTTAGCGTAAACAATCTACCATTGTCAAAACGGCTGAAGGGGAAAAGTACACTTTGAGTTAATTGTGGAATCAAATTGGTTAAATTAATCTCAAAAGGACTTAATTAGTTCTTGGTTGGTCTGCACAGACCGCGGTGAAGCTCCTTACTTATTTGCGTTTCCCGATTCGACTGCTTACTGATTCGGCCATCTAATTTACCCCGACCTGCTCCCAGTCTGACCTGGATAGCTCAGCTGGTTAGAGCATCAGATGTACAATTCTGAAGGTCGTGGGTTCGAATCCCTCTCGGGGTCAGAGATTTTTTCTCTTTCTCCGCTTACTAGGGCTAACGCTCAGAAGCACACATGGGACCATTTCATTAGCACGTTAGCTTTCACACAAGGTTAATTCCTTATCTCCACTCTGTTAAACAATGGGAAATTGACATTTAGTGCGACAAGAATGAAGTTCGACGTCTAAAACTGGCCTAATACAGGTTGTTGCAGAAAGTGAACACGTTCTCATGGCTACTTTAGTCAAACATGCGGTCAGACCCGAGTTCTACATACACGGATATGTCATTCTTTATGCTTACGTACCTTCTGGTTTTCTCGTCCATGGATACCGAAGGCACGAACCAAAAATGGTTATAGCTTTCTGAATTCTTATTCAGGAATCACGCGTACTTCACCTCTGGGGACGCAAAGTGTGGAAACAATGAGTGTACAATCTCGTACCAAGATGCTTTCCAGGTTTTGTAGGGCGCGTTATGGGATATGCAGAGTTGCGCGCCGATCATGGTTAGATTAAGTAGAGGTGATTAATAATTCATCGGCTTCACGGTAGAACGAACCTACATCTGCCATGTTGTGCCCTGTATTGGCTAGATGGGATACTCACAGTGGAAGTGATCAATAATTCACAGGCATAAACAATAAAACGAAGCTTTATACAACATGGCATTGTAGGTTCGTTCTACCGTGAAGCCTATAGCCTCATGAATGATATCGATCACGACTGTGAGTATCCCATCTAGCCGCGACCTTGCGCTCCAAAACAAAACTTTCATGAGAACTCCAGAGTAAAATCAAAGAGACGCATAAAAATAACGTCTGGGTACGAGACTGATGAGTGTATAGTATTCAACGCCACGTGGCACTAAATCAACCACTAGCAAGGCCGTGTTTTGTTGAATGAACACCATACATAGTATTCGTCGATGTCGTGGCTATTGTAGTTTAGGCAAACGCCCGTGGTTGCTCCAAACGAAACTCTCATAAAAATACAAAAGCCAGTAAATTTTGGGATCTGCTTTATCGATGTGCCCAATCAAGAAACTTTGCCCTTCAAAGAGCGATGTACCTGTTTACTACCGTATCCAAAACTTCAGTCAAGGAAACAACAATAACAAAAAAGAATTCAAAAAATGCAAAAAAATTCTTCACCCACTATAGTGGCCGAATCCGGCGTTTTGGTTTGATTGGCGGCTAAAAATCGCCCATCGCAGCATTAACTTATCAATAATTGAATTTTCTTCTTCTTCTTCTTCTTCTTCTTCTTCTTTTTCACATTCACATTCACCGAATGGTTTGTATCATTTGTACTCAAACCGTTTTATGACCAAATAAAGTAACAGATCCTAACCGAAATGGTAAGTGCGATTCCTCTCCGAATTTTATCCCAACCGAAATGTTGTGTACCATTGTACGCCGACCAAACCAACCGGTCCATGAGTATCTGTCTTTTTTGCAGCATTTCTGTCTGTTTTCCTGTATGGGGATGAAACAAATCACGGTTACCTCAGCCTGCAGTCCGATCCTTCTCCTGGTGTGCGGACGTTCCACGAAACTCTGGAACTCTCTCAAGCCTCCTTGAATCCTGATGACGAAATCTTTCTGATATGCAAAAGAGGGAAAGAGATTTATATCGAGGAAATGGAGAGTAATCCTCGTCTTCCTTTGAAATGCCCCCCTTGGGACTTTTTCTTTTCGCCTAGGGCCTATCGAGTGGGCCTTATTCCGGTGTACATAATCAATAGGGGACCTAGCATGGATCAATTAGCGTCCCTGCATAATAGAACCCGATGCTGCGGAGTCGATGCCGAAGCTATTTTGATCTACGCTGCAGGAAGAAACTTTTCAGGTGGGTTAAGTATTTTCTCGATTACGTGGAAATGTATTGGTGCCTGCAGTGCCGCTCAACTTCCTATACAGGGCATGCAACTTCGCCTTATTTAGTGGCTGGACTTGCCAATAGATATTGCTTTCATAAATAAATAAATGCCCAGTGATCATGATACACCTAACATTATTATAGGAAACCAATAGGCACTAGAGCACTTGAGCAGGTTCACGCAAATGATGCTCAGAAATGAAAAAGCATATTGATTTTAATAAAAAGCCCAAATCTCAGCAAGCTACAATGAAAACTCAAAGAATGAGATCAAAAATACAACTTGCTTTTTTAATAGGGTTTGTATGACTGGATTTCGGTCCATGTAAAGGGATCCAGCTAATTTGAGGTTTGGGATCCGGGATCCAGAGTGTGGGATCCGGGATCCAGAGGTGCACGTGGAGGTGTGGGATCCGGGATCCAGGGCATGGGATCCGGGATCCACGGGTCAGGATCCGGGATCCAAAACTTCTGTGGATCCCTCTACATGGGCCGATGGATTGCAAGCCTTGCCATCCAATCATACAAATCCTAGTGAAGTAAGCAATTTTGTTGTTTTTCTCTCTCTTTTCGCGTATGCATCGTAGAGAGCTGCAACTCTAGGTTTACTAAAATCACATGCTCTTTTCATTTCTGAGCATCATTTGGGTGAAGAAGGGTGACCGGGTCACCTGACCTTTAAGTGCGAAAGGTATATCCATGACTTGAAGATGAACTTGTCGGAGCCCATCATATCTGCAAGTGAAAGTGGTACACTTATTTATCTGTGGATTCTTTTCTTTTTACTGAGCAGCAAATCCCCTGCATGGTGCCAAGGTCTCACAGTCGTCAGAGGTGGCAGGATTCTCAGCTGACCACGCTGTGGATGGAGACTTCGTCAGTTGCAGTAAAACTAACTCGGTAAATGAGTCCCACCTCTTCATTCCACCTCCACCTACTTCCCACGACTTCTTCCTCCACGTCCACCTCTTCTCCACCTTCAGTCTTCATATATTATCAAGGATTTGTTTATAGTGTAGCAGCGCTTAAAGGAACGGTGTCACGGTTTTAGCACGGTTGGCTCAGGGAAGCACGGTTGGTACGGTTGGCTCCAGCGTTACGGCGCTGGGTCTCTCGCCGCTGTGGTCCGGGTTCGACTCCTGGCCGGGACAGAGGAAATTTTCTTTCTGTTCTGGTCTCGGTCGAAACGGGTTCATATTGTGAGTTGAACGTTGTTCTCCTGTGTTTCACGCCTTCCGAATGAGACAATAAACCGAGGTCCCGTCTCGCCTTCCTACTCTACTCAGTTTCAGGGGGGACGTTAAAGAACCACTGGGGACTTAATAAACTCTTTGGCAGTGACCACAATCAGTGTTTGTGCTTATGACCGCTTGGCTGCCAGTGGCGCCGTTGGGACTCAGCGTAATTCAGCTTACGAGCTGCAAGTCTGGAGAGTCGGTTGCTATATTTGTTTGTTTGTTTGCACACATTTTGTGATGTAAAAAACATAACATAAGTGATGGAGAGCCAAAATACTAGTCTAGGTTTGTTAAATATCCTTTTAACTACAAAGCGATCATGATTGTAGACTTCATGGACATATTACAGAGCACATTGAAACGGATTGCAACAACGAGTTTCTTTTGTAATTTGCTGCCTTTTGGAAAATTAAATAGGTTGAGAAGTCAGTGTTGCCAAAATGGGCGACTGTTTCTCTTACTACAGATCGCGAGCTCTGCTTTTAGGTAATGCCTAACATCATACATAATCTAATGTTACAGGAAACCAATCCATGGCTTGAAGCTGAACTTGACGGATCCCATCATATCTACAAAGTGTACGTCAGTGCACGAAAATACTGCTGCCAAGCTTTCCCCCTGCCAATCGTTAACGTTACCATTAGCAACGGCCACGTGTCTGTCACGTGCCTAACGACAGATCAGCGCGCTGACGAGTGCTCGCGGGCGTTTTTGTGCCAGCCTCCTCTTCGCGCCAGGAAAGTCCGAGTTGAGATGCCGGGAGAGAAGAAGGAGCTTGTGGTCTGTGAGATTGTTGCTAATTATATTGGTAAGGAAGATCGCAGTTTTTGCAGATTCCATTTGACATTCATTCGCTTATTTCTCGTCTCATTAACGACTCCGTCAGTCCGTCTCCCCCTACCCATAATGCACTGCTCCGCCTCCATTTTCGATATCAGAGAGACTTGACAAAAAGTGTTCAGGTTAGAGCATTTTACTGTACAAGCGCAACAAAACTCGTAATAGTAGAATTGCTTTGCATCAAGGCACAGTTTCTGATGAAATGAATCATGGAGCAATGCATTATGGGCAGGGTGAGACATCCTTTTAAGGCCCACTACACCTTTCCACAATGCATTGCGCGTCGTGGTGTTTATGTTTTGGTTTCGAAAACGAAAAAAAGAACAAAGCAAAAATAACTGTTCAAAAGCTTAAATTAATCTAACAACTGGCCTCTCTTTTCTAAGTTGAGATGTCAAGGATGTCATGGACATAAACACCACAGCGCGCAATGCATTATAGAACGGTGGCATGGGTCGTAGAAGCCTTGAATTTCCTTGAAAATAAAGAAAATAAAGTGCTTGAACGTACTTCACTTTAATTCCGAGTTATATTCTACAACAACTTGTCTTGTTTTATCCTCGATTATAGAAAACAAGGATCAGCTTCGAGGGGTTCGACGTGAGATATGGACGGATTTAGGATCTAGCTCCCAAATCTCGTCATTCACTGGCAGCGCAAAGCGTCTCGGGAACCCAAACACCAGCGGTATACTGCCAGAGTTCAGAGCACAGGATGCGAACATTAACAACTACGGTCAGCGGCTTACTGCATTTATACAGGTACCGATAAAGGATGAATACCACCGGAATTTCTGCAGAAACCCATCCATGGGAAAAGCTGATCTTCCCATGGTAGAAGAATGGGAAGTGTTCGGATTTCAAACGGCTATCCATGTGAATTCCGAACACTTCACATTCTTCTACCATGGGAAATCTTCAGCCATGGATGGGTTTCTGCAGAAATTCCCCGATGGATGGGTTTCTGCAGAAATTCCCTGTGTATGGCCGGTGCGCATGATCTCGCCCCCAGAAGGCCTCGCGCGTTTCACGTTAGAGCATCTGATCAAATCCATTTCTTTTCGGTTCGACATTTCTGACACATGATTCAAATGCGCATACCTGGCATTTCATTCACGCATATTAAGGGTGCGTTTACCTATTTCGTTGCTATGGTTGCACGGTTGCTATGCTGGGAACATGTTGACGGGTAGTCTGTGGTTAATCAGTCGGCATCTGCTACACGAAAGTTTGCACTTAACTGGACGTTTTCCGACTTCTTTGGAAAGAAATTATCGAAATAAATATCACAATCTGTAGTTCATTCTTTCCCCTTGTATTTTATAAAGCCCTGCTTCCAGTTTCCCCCGAAAATAAGGAAAATACTTTGCCGGGCTTAGACATGTCTCCCACCTGCCACTGATGTGTTGATGTGTTTTTGAACAAGAGCCGACACAAAATGTTCAATAAAAATAAAATGCCAACTAATATTGCCAGAAAATAATACAATCTAAAACCCTCTAGTCTTTGTTATTCTCTCTAGTGCAAAGTTTATTTATGAGGCTTATCAGTTTTGCTGGATATGAATGCAAAATGACAATAATTGTACAGTACGTTGAACTTCTCGCCCGATTTTTTCTTCAATTTGGTGTCTTTAGTCAACTATTTTCGGCAAAAATGTGACAAAAAATATCGCAGGCAGGTCCTTACAGCTAAGGGAAGTCAGAAAAGGTACAAGGAACTATTCACAACAGACATTTCTAAGTCATTTTCAAGCCGATTCCGGCCTATCTACTTGCTGTTTGCTTAGAGAAGGAATATATAGCATTTTTGAACCTCTGCCAAGTAGAGATTGCCGAATGGCGCAGTGGCATGATTCTCGACTGCAAGACCGTAAAGTGACGGAGATTGATTTTTTTTATTATTTAAAACTTTCTTTTTAAATGCCGTTTATTATTTTTTTTCACATCCATTGCCTAATCTACAAGCGATTTAGTGAAAATATGTTTCAATAATTGGATAATTTGTGAAAAATTATTGTATTGCGTTATCTGCATTGGTAACCGAGCCTTCTGATGACATTTTTTCGAACTATAAACCCTTTTTCCTCCACAATTTTTTCGATATCATATCCAAAGTACGGAGATTTTCCAAAACTCCACGGATGGATTTTACAAATGAACGTAGAATAAAAAAATTATTGACGAAAACAGAACAGAAATGTATGTGCGCTATATAAGAAATATTATTATTATTATGGATTTTTGAATGAGCTTGAGATTGTGCTCAATCGTGTGTTGAAAACATTTCTGTCATCTGAAATCTCACATATCATCATACATCTCATCATATCATTTCTTTCCAGCCTCCGATGAATGGTAGTTACAAGTTTTATACCATGTGCGATGATCAGTGTAAAGCTTGGCTGAAAAGGATCCAGAGCTTCACTACAGGGGAACTGAAGTTTGTAGAGGACCTAAAGGAGAGCGAGCAAAAGGCTCTTCAACTTGCTCATGTTACCATACCATCCGGATTCTACGACTGGGACAGGTGATGCGACAGACTAATAAATCAAAGGCTATATAAGCTAACTCATTCATGTTTTCTTATTCTACGACTGGGACAGGTGATGCGACAGACTAATAAATCAAAGGCTATATAAGGCCTAATTCATACGTCGATTTTTTGCCGCGTCAATTCTAATTATTTGTAATAAGCGCATGAGAAGATCGACGTATGATCAGCCACTGAATTAAGAGCGACGCCAAGATGAAAACGACCGCTTGTGTCGCTCGAAACGACTAAAATCGGCGTTGATTCAAACATCGCTCTTCTTCATGCGTCAATTCTAATCCAGTGTTCACTACACACAATGCACCTAATATATTGTGCGGTACGCCGATGTTCTACTGCTTATAGGCTCAATTTTATTTATTGAGATCGGCAGATTACGATCGACGTCTGAATCGGAGACGATTCTATTAAATTTAAGTCGACCTTATACCCAAATTAGAATTGACGCGGCAAAAGATCGACGTATGAATTAGGCCCTAACTCATTCATGTTTCCTTATTCTACGACTGGGATCCTATTCAGCAATTATTGGATGAGGTTAAGTATTGAAAGTGAGATCACTATCATGCGAAAAATGAATTCAATAATTGTTTTATTAAGCCCCAATTAGGAATTCTTACCTATCTAAGCAAAGTGGAAGATGAGACCTTGTGGGGTCTTGCACGGCGAAACGGTTTTTTTAACGTCAGCTTATGTCCCCGGCATTTTCCCCCTTGAATTTAATTCAAATAGCCGTAGTCGATGTTAATTCAGCCTGAACAAAGCTCGCTGCCTTCTTTTAGCCAATGGGAAGTGTTCGGATTTCGTATGGCTATCCATGTGAATTACGAACACTTCCCAGCTTTTCCAATAGATGGGTTTCTTCAGAAGTTCCCTGCGATGTTGATTGAAGTACAATTTTAACCTTTCAATGTCCAGATTTCCTCAGAGCCAGCATTCCCGCCCTATGGCGCTCGACTCGTGTAGCATCTTCATGGTAGAGGGCGTGATGAAGGAAGCTACCGGAATGGACTATCTTGGAATCGGATGGAAACTGCCGAACGGGAACAAGCAGAGGCCTATCACTACGGACAATATGTACTGGTTACTGACAGGTATTGTGATTTCAGAGCTGCATTAGCCTGCAAAAACTGACACCACTTAGCACTCGCCGAAAGAGACTCCCATAAAGAGGCGTCTGTGTGCTCAAGCCAAAGATTCCATACTGATTACAATTACTTTGACCCAGACCTGGTCAAAGACATTACGTGGCTAATTTGTTAGTTAATTTTTATAGCACACAAAAGTATTTTATGGTACGAAATTCAAATAAGACTAAAAAAGATGCAACAAAGTTAAATTGGCCACGTAATACTTTTGACCAGATCTGGGTCAAAATGCGTCATCAATATGGAATGTTTGGCTTGTGGGCGCAGACTTACATAGGCCGTAAAGCCGCCATCATTAGCACCTCATCATAACTTCACAACATAACTCATAGTCACATTTGCTACACGGCACACAACTTCACGTTGAACCCCACTCATGCTCCGTGATGATCGAATAAGTCACCTCGACTCGTCGAACTTCTACTACTTAAAGGGACATGGTCACCGAAAACATCAAAATATAATATCACAAATAATAAAAATAACAAGTCGTATTTGTAAAGAATGTTTTCAACTTGACATGGTGAAAATTTGAGGTCATTTCGATGTAGGATTGCAAAGATATTCGCGGATTGTAATTACAGCTTACATGAGGAAATCCGACTCTTTTGAAATCGGTTTACCTCAATCTTTTTTCAAACATACTAAATTTGCCATCTTACTTCGCTCATATCTCAGCAATCCTTCATCGTAATCCCATGAAATTTCCCGTACTTCTTTCTTTAAACTGACTCTTCCAATTTCAGAGAATATTTTTGTATTTTGTGACAATAATTATTTTAGTGTTTTCTAGGTGACCATTTCCCTTTAAATGTGTTGTTTATGTATAATACTAATACTCGGACAAAATAAGCTGTAATGGCTGTACATCAACTGTTACAAGCTATTCCAAAATTCGAGTTAAAACAAAGTTGTTGTTTTTCTACTATTCGTTGATAATCACGTCGCGTCGTTGATAATCACGTCACGTTCTCGTAGGGTATTCCCTGACTGTTTCTCATCCTGCTCTTTAGGCATGCAAGACCTGGAGGTACACCTAGAAGATGCTGTAGAGAAGAACATTTCTAGTATAGTTGGAAATGTTATCGACGTACGCGTGTTATACAAGTTGTGCTGTATCGGGATCCATTGCTGCGACTGCGCCATGACCATCATATTACTGGTTATTGACAAGACAGTTGTCATCAAGAATGCTGCTCTTACGACCTGCAAAGAAGAGAAGTTTACAGCCAAGATTTACGTCGACACACATCCGGGAAACTTCCCTATCAAGGTACAAGAATACTCCATATTTAGAGCCTGTGTCAGCCGCCATTTTGACAGCATAGCAATATACCAAGTCTGAGAAAGCATCCATTTGCATCGCCTTATTTAGAGAATATAGAGCAATGTTTTCGATTGAATTAGTTAAATCAAATCTGAAACTTTGTTTTTAGATGTTTATTACTGCGATTTTCATAATTCTGCAAACTCTACACCGACCAACAAACCACGGTTTGGCTTCCGTCAATAAAACGAGTGGACAACTCTGGGTGATCTCACTGAGGCTTTGAGAGATCTTGTGATCTTATAGAGGCTAGCAAGGCTTCAAAACACAATTTTTACTGTAAAATGCGAACAATTTTTTAGGCAGCCAAATAAGTCATCAATTTCGACCAATCAGAGCGCTGTCTAATGAAGCGGCGTCCTTTGAAAAAGGAAAGGTTCGAAAGAAGTTCGATGTTTGCGCTTGGCCTAGAAGTTTCAGGGTGGGCACTGAGGTTACTTAATTAATTAAGATTGCCAGGGGGACGGGCAGCTGAAACTGCGGTCCTCAACAGGAGGGTAGAGGGGGGAAGTTTTGTATCGATTGTCTATCGTAATAAAGTATCCTTGTTTATGTGTCAGGTATCAAGCTTTGCCACAAACCACACGTCCCAGAAAACGTCACAACAAATAGTGGGACATCTTGTCGTAAAAGGTAACATTTACAATTCTCGAATTCTGGTTAGCCCTCTGCCATGAGTACATAAAAAATAAATGTCCCCTGATTTTCCGTGATACATATGTCTCTTTATATACCAATGAATGACGTAATGAAGTGGTCAAAATGTACTGCGGGCCAATTCGGCGGCTGTACAGTAGGCTCAGATAACCAATAGAAACATTATACCCCCTTTGAGGAAGAACATTTCAGAAGTCCAAAATTTGCTCTATTTATGACAGTTATCACAGTTATGCAGATTGTAGTATTATTTATTCAAAATATTTTCCGCTTCTGATTGGTTGAGCGCCATCCAGTTGTTGTTTTTAAAGGCCAGCGACTTACCTCAAAGATTCATAAGCTAAAAAGTTATTGCATGTGTGACATCACGCGCTTGTAGTTAGACTGCCTGCTCTCTTATATATAAGTAAAACGGGAAAATAGCGGCGAGATTTTTTAATCTTAAAAGACATAAAACTGAAGACGAAATTGGACAGTTACTAGATGAATTCGGCCTCGGTGGACAACCCTACTGAAAACCTCCACGATATAAATAATTTTTCATATTATACTGAACCGAATTGATAAATTGCTAAATGTAGTTTATTCTTGTGGCTTTTTTTCAGCGCTTATCGTTCAAAGTTGCTTGTACAATGATAGACAGTGCAAGTGGGTGAATTTTGACAGCAAAGGGCGAACAGGATGGATCCTGAGGTCAGATGAATTGGGTATGTCGCTTTACAAAATGCCTATAATTGTAAGGTATTGGATCTCGTCCAATGGCAGTATAACACGTAGTTAGTTGTTAATGATTTACCGTGCTGGGACACGTGCGCAGAGACTCTATTATATGTTCAGTTATTAGTCATTCTCGCCCTGTGTACACGATTATTTTACCCACCCACCCAACCCGCGAGTCGCATCAAGTGGTGTACGCCTTGCTCCCCCCTTGCTGCTGCTTTGCTTTTTCCGGCAAACAATAAAGTGTATATTTTGTATAATATGTTTTTTGTCTTCTCGTCAATCATACCGAGTTTTATAGTATGTTGCTCATATCTGCCCATCGACAATTAACATTGCAACAACAAACGAGTGTTGTTCGCCAATGGACAATTCCATCTAGCAATATTGTAGAGACCCATATGGAACAGGCAAAAATAAACTTGACATAAGCCGAAACGGAGATTCGACGTGCACGGGTCAAAAGAAAGTTTCAAAGAATTTGAGAAAGTCTAAGGCAAAAACGAGCGGCGCAGGAGAGGGCCGATTTCATTAGCTTCGAGGGGGGCTCCGCATCTCAAAGGAACTAAACTGAAAATCCTTAATTCCCCAGAGTCATTGCTCTAAATTATAGTTACATTTATTGTAGGTCCACACTACATCTTGCGAGAAACCAAAACGGCTTGGCTTCAAAGTGAAACCGTTCAAATTCAACCTATTCATGAAGCAATTGGATTGTGTCTACGCTTCAAGTATAAAATGGCCGGAGGTGAGGCAAGCCTCAGCGTTATCGTCAAAAACCTGTATAATCGAAGCAAGATCTGGGTTTTGTCGGGGATGCAAGGAAAAAGCTGGATAGACGCTAGTCTTCCCTGGATAAACAACACCGCCTCTCAGGTAGGATTTACTTTTATTTGCTTTAGTTTATTAGTGGTCTTCTCTTAGAGAAGATTTCAGATGGCCGTCGTGAAAGTAAACGCAATTGTGTACTCACTAGCCTAAGCCAATCAGAAACAAGAGTAATTACAACTTGCTGTTGAATGGTTTCCAGCCCAGCCAATCAGCAGCCGAACTAATTCAGGATTACTTAGTATTGTAATTAGTTCGCAATTTGATTGGTCGGTCGTAGGTCGTTCGAGGGGGAAAGAAGCCAATAACATGATATGAGCAGTTCAATGAAATAACTTGAAATCACCCGTAAAAAATATCTGTATGTGACTCCGAAAAAAACATATGTGCATGTTTTTAATATTTACTATACAGTATCTGTACTCAGTTCCAGCTTAATCTTAGCGTCGTTCTTTTTTTCCAGATTGTCCTCGAAGGTACTTTGAATTCCAACAAGTCCATCAGTGTCACATCTATTCGACTGATCACAGAGTCTTGTCAGTTTAGTCCAACACACGCGACACCCGGTGAGTTGCCCTTGTACTTACTTTTATACCTCGACAGCCTAGTCCCTCTCCTTCTGTGTGGGCTTCCTGTGTTAAAGTAGGAGATGTGACGTGATCTGGGACCATCTCCCCGAACGATGAGCTCGGCCCGACCCTCGCGCCGCTTCCTCGCGGTTAAAGAGCCCGTGTAGCCAATCCTTTGTTATTGTTTTCGTTCGATATTAGAAGGCGAATTAAGTATAGAAACCTCTAAATAAACATTTAAAATCAAAGTTTCAGATTTTATTTACCAAATTCAATCAAGAAAATTGCTCTACATTCTCTAAATCAGCCGATGGAAATGGATGCTTTCTCCGACTTGGTATGTTGCTATGCTGTCAAAATGGCGGCTGACACAGGCTCTTTAATAAACGGCGCAACTTTCGTATTGAAAGTGGCGATGCCTCGCTAGAAGCAGGTGCTAGTCACATGTTTCTGTACTTCCGGCTCACCAACTTCCGGTTGGATCACTCTCTGGACTTGTACGTGCTTGTCCAATAATCCTGTACTTCCGGCTCACGCACTTCCGGTTGGATCACTCTCGTGACTTGCACGTGCTAGTCACATGTTTCTGTACTTTCGGCTCACCAACTTCCGATTGGATTACTCTCGGGATTTGCACGTGCTTGTCACATGTTTCAGTACTTCCGGCACATTAACTTCCGGTACATGCTATTCTCATAAGGTTACAGATGCAAAAGTGACGAATTCCAGTGCAATAACGGTATGTGCGTCAGCAACCTCCTTCGCTGTGACGGTGACTACGCATGCGTGGACGAGTCAGACGAGTTAAACTGCGCATGTCGCACTTCGGAGTTCAAATGTCCGGATGGGAAGTGCATCCACCAATCAAAATTCTGCAATGGGATTGAGGATTGTAAGGATGGCTCCGATGAAAAAAGCTGCAGTGAGTACCATTAAATGTGGTCCAAATTTGGTAATAATGTTTTGTATCGTTTCATTGTTGCGATTTGTGGTTGATGACTGCCGCCCAGCAGCATTGCTTAGCAACATTATATGTTTACGAAAAGGATTCTCAGATTATGCTGCATCATGCATGGCTCTTCTCTTTCAGGAAGAATAAACTGTTTTCATATTATGTTTTATTATATCGCTATGACGTATTTTTAACATTTAAGGCCAAAACTGAGTGCAGACACGTAGCCGTATTACACGGCAAAAGCCGTATTACACGGTTGAAAGCCTTATTACATTGTAGAAAACCGATTCCGCGCGTATTTTAGTGGTATCAAGATAGTGTGCTAGTCAAAACATGTACGTTTTCTAGTGAATCTTGAACAGAAAAGAATCTTGAACAGAAAAGAAAGTTCGTCTTATAATAAATAACTCATTCGATGTTTTTTCGTGTAATACTGCCGGACATTTTGATAATAAGATTTTTTTTTTTGCAAATTCGCAGAGACCAAGTGTTCAAAAATGCAGTTCATCTGCGCAGACGGTTCTTGTATTCCATGGAAAAGCACATGTAATAAAGTGATCGATTGTCAAGATGGTTCCGACGAACCGGACATCTGTGGTAAGTGATCACTTGATTGAAGTGAACGAAACAAGATTCGTATAAAAGATTCTGTTATTCAGAACATCGATGCAACTGCCATCTGAGCGAAGTTTGATGTGTTGAGCTCGTGAACATTACTTTTTTTGCTATAGATGTGCTGAATAATAAAACCATTATCCTGCTCATGATTTTGCAGAATATCGTCTGATTTTGCCAACTCAGAACTGCTCCCTAGTCGCTACAAGTATCAGACAATATTCTGCAAAATCGAGCAGGATAATGGTAAAATTACCGTATTGGTAATTGTTTTGATGATTAGTCATGACTGTTTGTTTGTTGCCTTTATTTTGACTCAATTTTCTAAACCTTCGACTGGTTAGAACGTGAGCCCGGATGGCGATTTTGGTATATTTTTGTTTGATGATTGCAGTTGGATGTACATTTGCTGCTATCAAAGTTAAAGTATATGAACAAGAAAAGTTAGGTGATACTTCATCGCCATCATCATCATCATCATCTTTTCCCGCGTGGCTCGTGGTCGGCCTAGGGGGGGGGGGGGGTCCAGTTGCTTGGTAGATAGTCTCCCTCTCATTCGAGCTTTGTGTCGGTCACTCATGAAGTCGTTTTTTGTGTCATTATTCTGAGGATTTGCCCTCTAACATTGCCAAGAATGTTTCATAATAAACCATAGACAAGAGAGTACGCCACACGGCGTACTGTTTCTCCTTCGGTCAAACAGAACCTGCTTCAGCAGCGCATCATTCCTCATCCTGCACACATGTGCGAGATACTTCAAATATTGCATGTAGTAGAATTCCTGGACTGGTTGGGATCCGGTGATGTTTTGAAGTTTCCTATTCGAGATTTTATACGACCAGTCCAGTCCACCATCAACAAGGGAAGCGGGATTAGCACTTAGGTTTTGGTATTTCATTCGTGTGAGCATAACCTCCTGTGACCATTTTTCTTAAGAAACTGTTCCATTACCTCTAACTTTTGAATTTCTGATGTTGGGAGTTCCCATGCCTGGACACTTAGTCATCCGACTAAGCCATCGTCCCAGAACGTCCCTAAAATGGTAGAGTGTTGGTGTTAAATATGTGACGGTGACTAGTATGTTGCTGGCGATGGTTTGGCCATTGGTGCTAATGATGATGGTTTTTGATACCTTATTTTATATACTTGCTTAATGTCCTCAGATCATCTCAACTGCCCGCTAAACAAGTTTAACTGCCTAGCCGACAACAACACAGCCAACACAGAATGCCAAGGATTTAGAGGTCAGTGATCAGATGCCACCTATCATCAGATGAGAAGGGTGCTGTTAACTTCTTTCTTTCATACGCGGCGGAGAAGGCGGAAATGACCAAAAATGAAATTTTTACTTCGCCATAGTTCACTATTTAAGCTCAAGACTCCGTATAGGGGAGTTTCTATCAGCAAAAGCAATTTCCACTTAATGTATTTGTTCCAGGGACATGCACTTTTGAAAACGGCTTGTGTGGTCTTATCAGCGACTCCACAGCTGAGACGGAGTGGATCGTAGGGCAGGGCTCGACTCCAACTACCAACACGGGCCCCGAGGCCGACTACACGACCTCCACTGTCTTGGGTATGTTCACACTTTAAATCAAAATCTAGTTTTTCTTCTCTCAAATTAAAGAAGTATCGTCCCGTAACGATGCAAGCGAAGGCTAAAAACCTCGAAAACAAATCTTATATAATCTCGTTAGTTCTCAATCCATCCGACCATGCTTTTTAGCTTTACATATTCTTAAATAGTTATCTGATAGGATGATCTTATTAGTTTTGCTGATAATTCAGTGATTGCTCCTGGAACATGCGCGTATCATTGACGACATTGCGAGCAAGGAAAGGCTCCGTTTAACCTTACTTCGTCGTATTCAGACTGGTACACGCCTAAAAAAATTATCTTGCCCAGGTGAAAAAAAGGGAGTTTTCTTGCTTACAGCAGTAGTATAGGAGGGACCGAATTAGCCCTTTTTTGCGGAGGAATACTAATTTTGCGGAGGAATACATAATGAGCGTCGCGGTTGAATTAATTCAGCGTTCCCACGCCGAATTAATGAGCTTGCGGTTGATTGTTGACACAGGTGTTCCTTTGTTTAAGAGTGAGGCGGAATACGTAATGAGCGTCGCAGTTGCATTAATGAGCGTTCCCCACGCGGAATTAATGAGCTTTGTGGTTGATTGTTGACACAAGTGTTCCTTTGTTTAAAAGTGAGGGGGAATACATTAAGATTGTTGACACAGGTGTTCCTTTGTGTTCAACACGTGGCTGCGGTTTCTTTTGTCTCGGCCACGCGGTTTGTATTGTTCTCAGAGTCAATATAAGCAGAGCTTTAGTGCGAGTATAGCATCGTGAAAAGTACAGAGAAAAATGCAGAGGATGACATTAAGATTCTGTTCTCTTTATTATCAATTATATTTAACTATAAGTTCTTTAAAAACTTATATTACATAAAATACTACCACTAGTGGCGCATAGTAACTTAGAGTAGAGTAGCTATAATATAACAAAAAAATACATCAGGAGAATCAATAGTATTATTATTATTATTACTGAAGGTTGTCAATTCTAAGATGTCCCTCTGGAAAACTCAGTGTAGCGATACTCTGGGTTGTCCTGGCCAAAGGAACTCACACGATTCCTCCAAAAATGTCTTGACGGTGGGGTCATCAGCATAGACAGTAATGCATTTGGTAACCCCGGTCGTGATGTGTTTCAGTTTCACAGGCCAGATGCTTTGTGATCCATCACTAATAACGGACCTTCCTGGTTGAGTAGGACAGCTGGAAGTTTTGTACATTTCAGCTAGGTAATACCCTTCAGGAATGACGTTGAATGGCTTGCCACCGCTTCCAATTTGTTGCCATACCGACGGCGAGGCGTCTGACCACACGAGCTTTGTTTTTGCTGGACGACTCATATTTCTTGTTACACTATTTGTTAGCGGCTCTTGGGGAATAAATGAAGTCACTTCGCTTTTCTTTGGTTGACATTTGTTGACGGTAAAGACTCGACAAGATCCAAAGACGTCAGTCAGCACTTGCTTGTTTGCTGGAGTATCAGGCTTGTTGTCTACCAATAGATACCTATAAGGCTTTTCTGTTTCTTGGAAGTAGGCGTTCATGAATCTGTCTCGATTCTTGTCAAACATTCTCTCTCCTATAATTCCTATTTGCTTCCGGTCACTAGGACTGCGGAAGAGTGCGAGGTACTGGGCATTACGGCTAATGTCCGTATTGTACTTTTCCTTGGGAAACATATTTTGAAGCAATAGGACGACGCTGGCATTTCTATGACGACCCTGAGTAAACAAACGGGCCACCAGGGGACTATCAGAAGCTTCAGCCATAAGATCATCGAGGATCAAAATGTTGTTAAACTTGGGATTGATTTCACATAGGTCATCGGACAACTCCGGTAAACCCCTTTCGAAACGGATACTCTTCCCCAGTGATTTCTTCAAGGTATCATAGGTGTCTTGCCATTGGTTATAGTACCAAACAATCAGTCTTTTTTTCTTTTCACTGTAGGAAATCCTGTCTGTAACCAGAAGCTGCTGCACAAAATAGGTCTTGCCGCATTGAGTGGGACCAACCACCAGTAGAGAAAACTTGTGGCGGAATTCAAAGTCCGGATAGGGTTGTGTGGTCAATGCTTTCTCAGTTGTGATAACGCGACGTTGTGTTGTGTTTTTCCTTGATTTGATTTGCCAGGGTCGTTTTTGAAGTTCAAGCTGATTTGAAAGCGGCATCTCATGTGGTACATTTTCTTTAGAGGTACTAGGCCCGATTCTCGATAAAATAGATGGCTTGTCTGTATGTGAAAACACGGCTATTTTGAGCCATCTTTTTCTCTTATCCCCATAAAGACAATGAACTTGCCGTAAGTGATCGCTGAGGTATTGTAAATCTGGTTTGCTGCAAACAGGACATACTTTCTTATACCGCGTTGGCATCCTTACTGTATGGAGGTTTGGATCAGACTGACTAATGGTATCAAGTACTCAATCTCATATAAGAACTTGACAGGAGATGTTGATGACGTGTCGATGAGATGTCGATGGGTGTCGATGAGATGTCGATGAGGTGTCGATGAGATGTCGATGGGATGTCGATGGGATGTCGATGGGATGTCGATGAGATGTCGATGAGATGTCGATGGGATGTCGATGAGGTGTCGATGAGGTGTCGATGAGGTGTCGAAATAGGTGTCTAACTTGGTGACCTAGCCTCTTAGAAAATTGTATATAAGAAGGTTGGCCACAAACGGATATTCATTCAGACAGGAACGTTAAACAGGACGCATCAATGATGACATCTTCCGAAGACGAAGTTAGCCTCTCAAGCTCTGGTGAAGAGTCTCAGGACATTGACTCCCAGGAGGACAATGAAATGGATGTCTGGTCTCGCCTTCAAGACCAAGCTATTCAACGACACGATCACTTGAAAGAGCTGGTTGAGCACTATGAGCAACTCGGAAATAGCCAAGCAGTTGCTGAGGTTAAAGCAACTAACGATCTTGTGCCTAGCTACAGGAACGAGTTGAGACAAGTGCTGTTCGAGACAATGAAGTGGATGCATGATCTACGAAAGGATCCTGACTATAATAATAATAATAATAATAATAATAATCTTTATTTCTTAAGATAAACAATACATATCCTAAGTTACAAAATTGAAATAAATATCTATCTAAATTACACTATATACACGATTAAAAATATACAAAATTTAAAAACTATTCCTATATACCATATTTAAAAATAATCCTATTACTAAAAGCATTCTTGAATCTGTCAGTTTGAATCTTAGGGCGTATAGTTGATTTTTTTCTTAATTGATATTGGTGTCTTTTGTCTTAGGTAAAATTGAAAACAGGGGACATTCTGGGTCATTCGATCTTCTTGCGTAAAGTTTCTTATCAGCCTTTTCTAAAAGGTCTCTTATCTTTATATGCTTGGACGTATACCTCCTCTTAAAACTTCGATCTAAGAAATTCTGTATAACGGTTAGATCTGTATCGGAGGCTCCATATACCGGCAAAGCATACATAAAATTAGGCAGAACTATAGAATTAAACAAGTGATCTATTTCCACTTGGCTCATTCCCTCTTTGCGCAATGATCCTATCACAAACAATGACTTATTAGCCTTTATAACCTTGGCGCGCACGTGCGTACTGAACTTACAATTCTGTTGGAATGTAACACCCAAAATTGCCAATTCTTTGCATTGTGGTATATTATTAATTGGCGCTATGTCTTGATTGAAGCCTTTCTTGCGAAAAATAATTTCCTTGCATTTTATCGAATTACATGCCATCCGATTGCGACTAGACCAGCTAAGGAACTGGTCTACTAAGTCAGTACGGCACTGACCATTTCCCCATAAGGGAACAACAATGGTAGAATCGTCGGCATATTTAAACAAGGCTGGACGGTCTGCTAGGCTTAATTCAATATCATTAATAAATACGTTAAAAAGATAAGGCCCACTGACGCTGCCTTGTGTTGTACCCCTGTTTACCTCACGCCACTGCCCTTCAAAGCCATTATAAATAACCCGCTGCTGGCGTTTCTCAAGAAAACTTAAATACCAGTTTACAATAATAGGATTCAGATACAATTGCTTAAGCTTAGATGACAAGAGTTCATGGTTGACACAGTCAAATGCTTTACTAAAATCCATTGCAAATACTCGCACGGCCTTGCAATCTTGCTCGTCTAGATAACTGTAGATGGTGTGCTGCATACTCAAGAGTGCATCAGTGCAACTCCCCCCTGTCCTATAAGCAAACTGCGTTGAACTCAGTCCTTCTTCGACAGTATCCCGTGCATGTATATTATACACAGTCTTCTCGAAAGCGCGTGCAATTACTGGTGTGATCTTAATTCCTCTGAAATCCTGCTTGCTTTTGGGGACGTCAATCTTGGGAAGGGGGGTCGCGTGGGCTCTTTTCCAGGACGAAGGCCACTTGCTTGTCCTCAATGATAAGTTCCAGATTTTATGAATAACATTTGTGAAGATTTCAGCATGATCCTTCCAAATCCAGAAGGGTATGAGGTCTGGCCCCGTAGCAGTTTTCTTTAGGTGCTGTAAACAATTCCACACATGTCTTTCTGACACTTCGGGGACTTCTACACTCTCATCCACTTCGGCTAATACCGGCTGCGTATATGCGTCATCGGTACACAATTCCGCGAAGTAGTTGTTCAGTTCCTCAAGCGCTGGAGTGTCCAATGTAACTTTAGCAGATGTATTTCGCCGTTGGGACAGCTGATCAAGGTGCTTCCACCATTCTCTAGATCCTACAGGTGCCTCGATAAGTGCCCTTCTGTTCTTACTGATCAGTTCACTTATTTTCCTGTTAATCTCGCACAGCCGGTCCTTGTTGTTTGGAGCTATTCTGGACTTCACCCTCATTAACGATTTTACTAGAGGTGTTAGCCAAACTGGATCACGCGATGACATGCGCACGGATCGCAATGGTATGCACACGTCCATGTGATGTTTTATTTTAGCTTCCAAATCATTCACTGCCTCCTCGACATTATTTGAGCTTAAGACACTGTCCCAGTTCTCGCTTGCTAGTTTCAAGTACAACTCATCCTTTCGGTGTTTCCTGCAATCCCGAATACAAACATTTCGTCGAATAGGCTTTAATTTTGTTCCCGCAGGTAATATAACCGCCTATAAGAAAATTATAGAGACTAGGCAGAATCTCATGGACAAGGATGATTTTGACTGGAAAGAAGCCACCGAAGCAGCCATCGAAAAGCGCAAATTTTTACTCAACAAGTTGTTCAAGAAGCAACCTATCCCAGAACAGCCAGACGTCCCAAAGTGGGGTGGACAATTTTACCGACGATATTGAATTGACCCCCAGAGTATCGCTACATCTCAGTTTTTCTTTCAGAGGGACATTAACAGTTTTGTCATCTTAGAAGGGATAACCTTCAGTAATAATAATAATAATACTATTGATGCTCCTGATGTATTTTTTGTTAGATTATAGCTACTCTACTCTAAGTTACTATGTGCCACTAGTGGTAGTATTTTATGTAATATAATTTTCTAAAGAACTTGTATTTTTTACTGTCATTTTATAGCTAAATAAGGGACAATATAATTGATAATAAAGAGAACAGAATCTTAACGTCATCCACAGCATTTTTTCACTTTAATCCACTGAAGCTCTGGTTTTATTGACAGAGACAAAAGAAACCGCAGCCACGTGTTGAACACAAAAGAACACCTGTGTCAACAATCTTAATGTATTCCTCCGCAAGAAAGAACAAAAGAACACCTGTGTAAACAATAAACCACAAAGCTCATTAATTCCGCGTGGGGCATGGGGCAGAATGAGTGGACATGTCGATATGCAAATGATATGCATATCGAATTATCTCACGCTCTGTGCCCGCGAACTTCGATTCAATGCTCGTGAAATACAAAGGAAACGCGTGAAAACAGCTCACTTCGATGGGTAAAGTAAACATTTTCTCAAAATCTAGTGTCTAACTAAAAAATGTAACGGCGGATTTCGATAGCCGAAACGTTGATCTACAAATCTATATCTTCCGTTTAGCATTTGATAAAAAATTGGACTGCGCAGTTGATTTCAAAGTTCGTGTATTTTTGAGCCCATTTTGTGTGAGATCGTAGTTTCAAAGTAGATTTGTGCAAAACTTTCAATAAACTTCGAAAAATGTAACGCCGGTAAAGGCTTCTTCTTGTTGTATATTCAATTATAAGACCAACGTTGGAACTTGGAAGTTTTACGTCGAGTGCGCAAGTTAGTTTGTTTAGCAGTAATAAGCTAATTCCCTAATTGATATGCATCTCGACGGAAAATTAAGCTGCTTTGTATTCATATCGGATAGCTCGATTCATGGCCTTATTTACTCCCGTGGGAGAAACTAACTTCCTAAGCTCCGCCCTCGAAACTCTGATCGAAATAGGCGCCACCTATAAATTCCTAGTTAATCTTCGTCGATTTACTGGCGGGTTTTTTAAGGATTCGTTTTTAAAGATACCGCAAAATGAGTTATTCACTAAACTTAGGAAAGGGTAGATCATGGTTATAATGAAACTGTCGGATCATTTGTTATGAAGTTCGCAGTAATACAAGTCTTTCGCCATTTCCAGTTCTTATGAGGCGCATCAACAATAGTTAGAGAAAATAGAAAAACACGAGCGAAGCAAGCTTTAGTTTGATACAAAACGCTTAGTATTAAACAGTGGCAGTGAGAGTTTGCGACGCGGAAAGAAGAAATGGCGGTAAAGCCGCTTTAAACATTCGCTGTTTTCTACGCCGCGTTTAAAATCGCATCAGTAGAATGTGCACATTAGAAATCTGAGTTAAACAAGCAATTTAATATAAAATACTTAGTGGCAGGGAATGTTTACGCCATGTAAAGCCTGAGATTTCGAGTCAGCAGAATAGCAAAATAGCGGTAAAGATGTTCAATGGCCTCAACAAGTTTCGCTGTTTCTAAGCCACATTTGGAAAAAAATCTGAACTCCTTAGAAGAACTGGTAAATTATACATCTGAAAGTAATAAGCTTTAATTTTGTTGGAGAAAATGTGCTAGGGGTAGAATCCGCTGCAAAAAAAGAGACTGCCTGAGACGAGAGATTTGAGAGCCTGAGGTGTGAGATTTAGCGGTTCTAGAAGAGACAATGCCCCCTTTTGTTCTCCGCGCTCTCTTTTTTCCGTCTTTTGTTTCTCAATTTCTTTGAGTTCTTAATTAATGCAAGCACGACACAGTCATAAGAAAAAATATCTTTAGTATGTGACCATCGTTCGTGTTAGCTACGACTATAAAGGATTTGAGGTGAATTTAAGCAATGGAGTCGCGAAAATGTTGCACCATTCTATTTCCGACCATCGTTCAAGCATAACAGACGATAGACTGCAAGGGTTCTTCAGGTAAGAAATGACACTAAATTAATCGCGCAAACAAGCAGACTCTTTGCAAACGTATGAACTATTGTTGATCACACTAATTTACGCAGTTTTACATGTTTTGCCCAGTCTAGTGCGCTTTTGAAAATAACGACAGTTTTAAGCGTCTTTGCCGGCATTTTGTTCTTCGAACTCATAACGCATGTGTATTTGAACTAAACATACTCCGGGACTTGCTTTACTGTATCTGCCGCGTTCATTCGCGCTAGCACACAGTATTTAACACTGAATCGCGGTTTTCAATGTTTTACCATGTTTATAGATGCGCTTTAAAACTTTTCAGTAGCCAAAAGGTAAGTTTGCATAACTTGGATTTCTCTCTAACCGGTCAAATGGCAAGCAGGAAAAACCTCCTGTCAATCATTTTTTTTGATTGACACTTTCTCGAACAGATCTAGATTTTCGGAGGTTTTTCGGAGTAACCGAGTCTTATCCGAGGTTACGATTCATTGACTGCCCCCAGGGAGCCATCAAACCCGCGGCCAATCAGATGCCTTTTAGGTAGAACATGAATTTTAATCAGTTAGAGTTAATGAGGCGGTCAGATGTCCCTGATTGTATAGCAATTCTGCCCCATGGACGCTCATTAATTCCTCCGAAATAAAGAACAAAAGAACACCTGTGTCAACAATCAACCGCAAGCTCATTAATTCCGCGTGGGGACGCTCATTAATTCAACCGCGACGCTCATTATGTATTCCTCTGCAAAATTAGTATTCCTCCGCAAAAAAAGGCTAATTCGGTCCCTCCTATACTACTTACAGCAGCCCAAAAGAATGTTTATAGCGCTCGCCAGTTTTCGGGCTGATTTTGAACTCGATTTGTTCAAATACCCTCATTATTGGCATTTGGAGTAAAAGTTGCTCCATTCTCTTTGCTTTCTGCGCGATCCCAGGAAACTCAGCTTTCTAGAAAGCGCCAAACAATCGCGTTTCTATGTATTGCACCTTCTGTAAGATGGCATCATGGCAACGTCCCTTACTTTTATGTGTCTACTTTTTACACCTTAAACAAAAGAGACAATAATTCCCTTCTTTTTATCTTTTTACAGGTAGTTATCTATACCTTGAAGCGTCCAGTCAACAAAAGGGTGACCGCGCCGTGCTGCATAGCGATTGGCTAAGCGGTGATGACGTCATGTGCCTACAGTTCTGGTACCACATGCTTGGTCGGCACATTGGTGACCTGCGTATTTATGTCAGGACAAACAGCAGCAGGAATGGGGTGTGGCGAACACGTGGTTCTAAAGGTGGACACTGGGCGTTTGGACAGACACCGATCGACACAGGAGGCGAAAAATATCAGGTACTACATAACCAACCGTTATCTTATAAATGCGGTCACCATTATCCTATGAAATAGAGACAGAGGCAGGAACCCATTTTTAGGAGTAACGATCTGTACGCCAACATTTTTTCAGAGTATATACTATCTTTAGCAATAAAATTATTTGTACTTTAAAAAAATGTAATTACAATGCGGTGTTTGCATCTTGTTGCCACCCAATTCAGCTCCCTGATGATTCATAGGGTTTTTATTGTTCATTCCGGTCGTGGATGAGATTGATCAACAATTGTATCCGCCCCAATAAGTCATCACATGATCTGAATTGGGTGACAACAGTGCAAAGTACGACTAAATGTACTAGGAAAATCGGTGACATTTTAAGCTACAATAACTTGCCGGAATTGTTAACAGTCGCTTTTATCTGCATCCGCCATTTTTGTTTTGCTTTAGTAGCCTAGCTGGCTTGGTCCAGTTTGCTTTTTAAGGTATGGCTTCATGAAAATATGGGGTCTTAGGTGTTAACGGAGAAAAATCCGTGTCGCGACAAAATTCGCGCTTCCGGGGTCGCTTCTATGTCGTTTTAAAGGTTAAAAAATGACCAGGTCCGCGGATATCTCGTTTTCGTGAACCCATACGGATACCTTAATGTATCATCAAAACATATCGTTGCATTTGTTCTTGGTCGTAGTTTGTGCTAGAAGCCACAGTTGGTCCGGGTAGTGAGGGTGATATAGCCATTGATGATCTGAGTCTTATAAATGGTCCTTGCAGCTTGGTACAAGGTCAAAGTAGGTGGTGAAAGTAATTGTGTAACCAAAAAGAACTCCAACGCCAATTCTGTTGAATTTCTCTATTTCCAACCTCTAAGCTAAAACATTTGATCAATATTTCCGCCTTGCCGTGGCTTTAGATAACGTACACAGGTATGTAAGCAGGTGTAAGTGGTTGTCATTGTTATTCGTTTATGTCAAATGTTTCGTCTTGCAAACCTGAATGTATTTTTGCTTTCGCTACACAGGTAACCCAAATTGTTTATTCGAAGATGGATTGTGTGACTGGGAAGGCAACATAGGATGGGTGAATAAGAAAGCATCTGATTCCTCCGTCTTTTCTCCTGAAGTACCCGAGAGGAAGGGAGCAGGTAAGGGATGGACCATTGGAAAAGTGATGGGGGATGGGGAAAGGGGGGATTGACTTTTCTGACTCACTCGATTTTTTTATGTTTTGAACATGTTCAAATTCCACTGCGATGCGGGTGCGATGTTCTTCAGTTCACCTACAAACGGACAAATATCGCAGAGCTAAATCGCCGGCCGTTCACACCGTGCGATATGACGTCGACGATCGCCGCAAAGTTCGCACCTCAAATCGCAGCTAAGAACACACCGTGTGAACGGGCCTTAAGACATGTACGGATTGGAGGAAGCCTAAAATAAGACTTTTGAGAGATTATTATCAGCTCCCATTTTCCCTATGATTCTGATTTTTTCCCGCCATCTTGGTCCAGATTACCCATGATGCATCTGAGACCATGAACTTGACTATTGTCTGTTTTTCTTCAAGGGTCAGGCTTTATCCGCACAGACACAGTAAAAGGCAACTCCATCCAGAATTTTGAAATCTCCACACCAGAATTGCGCCAAAGCGATGGCTTTCTATGCGCGCGTTTCTGGTATTACATTGTCGCGTCATCTTTGAAAGCGAAAGGTGGCCTAACTCTCAAGGCTGTCGAGCCAAACCGAAGTGCTGAGGTACTCTGGTCAACATCTCAGCGGACGAGGCAGTGGACGCATGCGCAGATGTCATTGTCGAGTGAAAGGTCCTACAAAGTGAGTTTGAACCATCAGTCGATCAATGAAATCCAAAAATAACGCTTTTTACGAGTATGCCCTTATGCATGGACAGAGGCTTTGCATGGTCACGTGACACTGTCATGTGACCATTGATTCCATGAAACTTGTATTGCATCACTAGTCATGCGCAGAAGTGAAAAGGTCAAGATTGTTTCCCTAAAGCCTGTCCCACATGGAAGTTGGCGGCGTACATGTATATAGTCTGGAACAAAAAATCCTTTATATCGACTTCTCCGAAAGAGGAGATCTGTGTCTTCTCATGACCTACAGTCTTGTGCATGGCGAAAAGACTGACTAGTAGAAAAACTTTTGGAGGGGAGGATCTTGAAATTATGAATATTTATAGCTTCGAGGTCCTTGGATCTAGAAATACCTAGCACTAGCAGTATCTTCCTGGGGCCGCTTCCTAGAATGTCAGATAAGAGTTATCAGTAGATAAACGCTTATCCAACGGATAAATCCAGAACAAATCCTATACAACAGATAACTTTTATCCGTAGATAACTTTATCCAACCTTTCAGGAACTGGGCCCTGGGGTTTCAAGGTACTGCACGTGGTACAAAATGAGAGCTTTGGTTTGCTGGCTATTCCTTGAAAAGTCATGGAAATTCATCTGTGCTTTGTGTGAACCCTGTGGCCATTTCCAGATATAAAAATCTTGTCGCGACTGTATTGATTGCAATTTCGGGCTCCTGAAGTATAGCAATTGTAATCATTTTTTTTTTCCAGCTTCGGTTTATTGCCTCTGTGGCACCCAAGCAAGAGGCCATTGCTCTCGATGACGTCATCTTTCTTAAAGAACCATGCGAAACACAGGATGGAAACAACGGTACGTACAAGGCCCATTATCTAAGATCATAACAAAACCAAAACATAACAAAACCAAAACATAACATAACCAAAACATAACAAAACCAAAACATAACAAAACCAAGTCATAACAAAACCAAAACATAACAAAAGCAAAATATAACAAAACTAAAACATAACAATACCAAAACATAACATAACCAAAGCATAACATAACCAAAACATAACATGACCAAAACATAACAAAACCAAAACATAACATAACCAAACGATTGCGTTTTCGTTTGATTGAAATTTGAGTGGAGTGGGGAGCTTAAAAAGTTCCCCTCCCAGTCTGAAAATGGTCAAAAGTAATGATTTCTTTTTGTTGCATTCCCCGTGTAGTAAGCTGCAAACAGAAAACCACTGATGGAGACTGCTGTTCCTTCCCCTTTGTTTACAAGGGAAAGTGTTACCCATGGTGCATCGGGGACGGAATTAATAGGCTTTGGTGCGCTATCACTGACAACTACGACCGCGATGGATTATGGGGAAGCTGTGATGAAGGTGTGTGACGCGTGACACCGCGGCAAAATGTAGTTCACATGCGCTAAAGATTCACTGGCCTGTGAAATGAAGACAAATCTACATAACAACAGCGAAAGAAAATGTTTGACTTTGAACCATAATTTTCGCCTCGGGTGCAAGCCTTAATGTGCGAGGTGCAAACGTTCAGAGAAAGATCCGGGGGGGGGGGGGGGGGGGGGGACTCCCATATTTTTTGGTCGATGATGATCGTCGTATCTTTAGGGGTTAAAATCACGATGGTTTGGTCTCTTTTAGGGGTGATCTTGATCTTCAATAAATTTTAGGGAGATTGGTATCTTTTAGGGCCGAAACTGTGTCCAAAATGCTTTTTCTTATGATGGTGCCTCTAAAAACCGTGTAAGAAAGAGAGATTATTCGATGAGAAGACAATAAATTAGAAACAAACACGGAAATTTCTTGATGGTTATCTTTCACCTGTTACCTGTGTCCTTCGCGCCTACTTGGTACATAAGACCTCATCTTTTAGGGTATCTTTCAGGGTAATAAATTGTTTGAGCCACGCCATGGCCCGCCATATTCTAGCTGCTCTGCAATTTTTTGCCTTACTTTTAGTGTCTGGTGCTTAAGTTTTCCAAATTTTCAAGACAGCACGACATATGTTTTGTTATGAAGATTATTTATTTTGTTTTCATTGCACATTTTGCATTGTTTGTTCTACTATAGTGGATTTCAGTTGAGTGTCTGAAACTAGACACAAATCTAACGTGAGCTTTGCTTTTAGATGGTGACTTAAACTAGAAATTACTTTCTCCTGCCCTCAATTTTTGGGAGCTCCGCTTTTAGACAGCAGTTTACTCTATCCATTTTCTCCTTATGGTTGTACTTAGGCGGTGCTTATAGGGGCACTCGCACGCTTGCCTGACAAGCAAATAATTGAATCGCAATCCAATTCCATCCTCTTCGTAATAGGTAGAAACACTAAAGATTTCTATTGATTTAACAGTTAAAAGGTCATTTAACAAACCTGGACTGTTATTTTGGTTATAAACTTCATGTATTTTTGGTGATTAGAATTTAGACTTACCTTTATTGACAGGTTGTATAAAAATTAAGCGTGCGAGTGCCCCTTTAAATCTAGGCATTGTATGCCTCATCCTTTTACTTATTGCGAGCTCCGCTTTTAGGCAAGGCCTAAATTCTATTTTTTGTATCCCCAGGATCTGGCCCGGCCATATACAAGCCATGTAGCGTACGCACAAAACAAGGTCCGTGCTGCGTTCTTCCGTTTCAGTACGATGGCAGACTACATAATAGTTGTGTGGATTTCTACCACACCGGACCCTGGTGTGCGACTACTGATAACTATGACCGAGATCGTCAATGGGGAGATTGTATCGTACTAGGCGCAGGTGAGTCTCATTTCCGGTCTCGAAAGGTCATTTGTGGATGGGATGGGAAAGGTAATTTGTGGATGGGATGGGAAAGGTAATTTGTGGATGGGATGGGAAAGGTAATTTGTGGATGGATAGGAAAGGTAATTTGTGGATGGGATGGGAAAGGTAATTTGTGGATGGGATGGGAAAGGTAATTTGTGGATGGGATGGGAAAGGTAATTTGTGGATGGCGGTTTGTGGATGTTTCACGGCGGAAAAAGCTTCAGTTCGCAGGGGCGTCGCCAGGAATTTTGGTTTGGGGGAGGGGGGTGGGGAATAGTGAAAACATGGGACGAAAATTGTCAAATTTCCTCCACCAAATACAGTAAATGTATGGGAAAATATCCCGCCCCTTTCGCGGCCCCCTGTGCGCCCCTCCCCTGGCTACGCCCCTGGTTCGTGATCCCGGCCACAATCGCCGCCATCTTGCACCTCCCTTCTCCTCCCTTCTCCTCCCTTCTCCTCCCTTCTCCTCCCTTCTCCTCCCTGTCCGTCGCTTTGTCGCGCTTTGTAGCTTGCCCCAGACTGAATTCTCGCGCGCGTCCAAGATGGCGACGATTGCGTGCAGGATCACGAACTGAAGCCCACGATATCTTAAATAATATTAGTACGGAGCGGGAGCTCATTACCTAGGAGCGTCAATCTAGGGGTAGGAAGGTGTAACAGCGAATTGGAAAATGAAGCATGTCTGAAGTTATTTTTAGAACAATAGCTTTTCTGCTTGAATAAATTTCTTGCTCGTCAGAAAAATTCAATTCGACCCCTAAAAGATACACAACAGGACGTGGTCTACCAGTATCTGAACCCCTAAAATATACAATTTTAAAACTTGCACAAATATTTTTTATGACTTTATTGTTTGCACTAAAAGCGATCCATCGAATGTGTTCTCCTTCGCGCGACCTATCTTCGCAAACACAAACACCCTAAAATATACCATTTCTAAAATAAATAGGGTTTTTTCATTCTGTACCCTAAAAGATACCTCAAACTCGAGTTTTAAACCCTAAAAAATACGACGAGCATCCCCGCCAGGCTGATATGAGAATTCACCACCACCACCATTGTCATGAGGAAAATGAAAATGCCCCCCTGGAATATTATGACTTGTTATCCGGCAAAACGTCGATGTTTATCCTGTCACTTATTCTTTGGCCGCTTTTTCTTTGATAAACAGAGAAAAGGAAAGAACCATGGCCTGTTAAAGAACTTTTGTTCCAGGCCCAGCTCAAGCAGGACTGCCAATCCTTTTTGGAGGCGTCCGTTTCATCGATGCTTATTAACTTCGCCATAACAGCCACTACCGCTTGCCCATTGAATCTTAGATACAATCCCCTAGGATTCGCGTGTCCGTTTGTTCCTGACTGAATGTCAACTTTCGTTATTTGGTCTTTGGCTAACAAGATTCTTGTCTTCTGCAAAAGCCTGTCATTTCCAAAGTTGTCTTTGCAGAAATGAGTAAGCTCAATAGCTACCGGCCCGGGTGTCGAATCCACGCTACTCTTATGCTGTGCAAACCATTCCTCTGCGCACAAGTTATCAACATCGTTGCAGGCAGCGTTGTAAAAGAGGCTTGCGACCACAAACACGGAGAGCAGGAACGCCGGCATTTTGCTTGTAGAAGAGAGTTGGCTATCTCTGTTGGAATCTGATGTTTTTAAGATGCAATTATTAGGGCCGTGTATGAAGTAGGGTGTGCAGTAGGAGGTCTAACGTGACGGCTACGTGGCTTGTCGGGCGCCGTCGTGTTTTCAAAACCTCTGGCACCACTATACAATCTAAATGTAGATAGAAGAATTTATATTCTGTATATTGCCGATTTAAAGTGCATATCACTCCCCTCCTAAAAGGAGAGAACGTGGACAAAAAGTTTTTTGTTTTTTGTTGTTTGTTGACAAAAATTTTGCTTCCATAACTTTTTTGGCTAAACACGAGGTTCCGGTATAAAAGGGATAACTCCTCCCACCCCCGGCCCGAGAACAATCAGTTATCAATCAGCTGTCAAAGAGTGAACATCTCACTTCATCTCTCTATACCGCGAAATTCAAAGTTTAGAATTCAAAACGCATGCAAAAGTACAAATAAATAATTTCCTATATTATATGCCTTTTAATTTATTGCAAAAGAATTTTATTCGAACCTATTTCGGACCGAATAAAAACGATATTTTATTCTCAGCGGAGAGCGAGACTAATTAGTATTCAAAAGAGCGAATTATATTCTGTGCTGCGAGCAAAAACGTTTTCACACTAGAGACGGATAATTCCTCCAAACGACTTAGGGCGATGATTTTCAGTGCGTCTCTTAGGCCTACGGCAAACGCCGAACTTCAGCCGCTCTTCTTCTGTCGAACCTTTCCTTTTTCAAAGGATGCCGCTTCATTATACTTTATAATCAAGAAATTTCTATTGTTTTGTATTGGAACGGCGCGACTATGGCACGGCGTTTGCCGTAGGCCTTTTAAAACTTCATCAGTTTCTTCGTCTTGTGTGCATCACGGGCAAGAGACGGAGACGACGTCCGGACGCATGAAACTCCTTAAGTCGTCTGGACGTTTTATCCGTCTCTTGCCCGTATTCACACAAGACGAAGCAACTGACGAAGTATTAAAGACGCACTAAAAGTCATTGGCCTTAGGCGTCTGGACGAATTATCCGCGTCTGTGAAAACGGCCATCAAATAGCTTCGTTCTTTCTTTGGTTCTAAATATCAATATATCAGCACAAATCACTTACCATGGCAAAATATAATGGGTGCCGAAAAATTGTATTCGCGCAGCCTCCTCTCCGCTGCTACTTTACACTGCTGACAACAATTTAATTAGTTTATGTGCTTGACAACAACCTGCAAAACCTGTTGGACAGCAAACCGAGACGGTTGATAAATTACGGCGCGTTCCGTGTTATATCCGCGTCTTGACGGTATTGCACCGTGTGCCAACCGTGTTAAAGCATTTTGATTGGTTTATCAGTCATTTTGTGTGATAGCTGAATGGTCACGAGAGGTTGCGTATATCGTAACGGTATAACTGTGTGCCATGTTAATCATCATTAATCAACCAATCATCTTTCTTAATGTGTCAAAAAGGCCACCTAGCCAATCAAGCAATCATCTTTCTTAATGTGTCAGAAACACCACCTCGCCAATCAATCATCTTTCTTAATGTGTCAAAAATACCACCTCGCCAATCAGTCAATCATCTTTCTTAATGTGTCACATTCTACCTAGCCAACCAATCAATCAATCACCTTTAGAGCGGATTTCAGATGACTGTAATGAGTAATTACTTTGTAATTACGCCTATAGGTTTTGTTAAGAATTGGTGTAATCACTTTGTGCGCGATTGGTATCACTACAGTCATGTGTCAAGAAGACCACATAGCCAAACAGCCTATCCAATCAATCAATCAATCATCTTTATTAGTGTGCCAAAAGTACCATCTAGCCAATCAACCAATCAACTTTATTAGTGTGCCAAAAGTACCATCTAGCCAATCAACCAACCATCTTTATTAGTGTGTCAAAAGTACCATCTAGCCAATCAACCAATCATCTTTATTAGTGTGTCAAAAGTACCATCTAGCCAATCAATCAATCATCTTTATTAATGTGTCAAAAAGACCACCTAGCCAATCAATCAATCTTCTTTATTAATCTATGTTGATTGACATCGCGGCAAAACGCAGTTCACATGCGCTAAAGATTCACTGGCCCGTGAAATGAAGACAATTGATCAAAAAATCTACATAACAACAGCGAACGATACATTTTAACTTTAAACCAATAATTTTCGCCTCGGGTGCAAGTGCGAGGTGCAAAGGTTCAGAGAACGATATGATCATATTCTAGCTGCTCTGCAATTTTTGGCCTTACGTTTTGTGTCTGGAGCTTACGTTTTCCAAATTTCAAAGACAGCACGGGATTTACTTTTGTTATGTAGATTACTTCTTTTGTTTTCATTTCACAGGATTGAAGTGAATCTTTGGCACATGGCAAATGCGTTTTGCCACGGTGTTAAGCATTCTCGTACCCAGAGCTCCCCGGCTCGTCGCCTCGCAGGGGAGGCTCTGGTGACAGCCATTTGAGGGCCTTCGCTGATTGGCTGAAAAGGCGCACACGCGTACATAAAAGTAGCTTTATCTCACTTTATAAAAACGTGTCAAAATAACACTGTCGTCTGTTCAACCTATGCCTTCGACTTGAACGCGCTAAAACTGTACGGCAGGCTTCAAAACAATTATTGGTTATGTTTGTTTTCAGGCCGAGTGATACGTCCCGGATGTGAGCAGAAGACGACGGACGGGCGATGTTGCGTGTTGCCATTTACATACGAGAGCAAAGCCTACAACGCATGCGTGACATACCGTACTAGTGACCGGCCGTGGTGCTCTCTGACGGGGAGCTATGATAGAGACCCCAAGCAGTGGGCTCCCTGTGCTGGGTTTGGTGAGTATGCAGGGCAGGTTTCGTATCGAACAATGCCTTGACGGACATTTTTCAACACCTCATGGACAAAGGTTTTCGTTTTTAAACGCCTCACGTCTAAAGCCACATTTACCTTATAAGAAGGTCCCAGCTGATTTCTTGCTACAAATTAGCCAAGTAGAACGATCTTTGTTGCATCGTCAAGCGTTCCAAACAGATTCTAAAAAAACTCAGAAATTATTGCCTTACGTCACATGTAAACTGGGTTTTATTATATCTAGTTTTTTCTTCCCAAAGCGGTTAAAATTCGGCCATCTCTCGCTGGACCTAAGAATGTTTCGTTTTGACAAACAATCCATTGCGCGCCGTGAAGCCTTTGCGCGCAACTTGATGTTTCCCCTTCTGTATACTTCCAGATGATCCTGACAATTGCCCCGCGATTTACCGAGCTCACATTTCTGTGATGCATTGGTCGCCTGCCTTCACTAGTAGCCGACTCGTGCACTGGAGCTCAGAACCTCGCAATACCACAGTCAACATCTCAGACCGGTCCACGCCAAAACCTGCACATGGTACGGATCTGGACGAAAAATTTGCGACGGAAAAAAGGATTGGATTACCTCTCGTTTGCTACTTCAGCTAATCTAAAAACAAATGGTGTAAATTCGAGGCAAACGTGGTAAATGCCGTACTTGTATGCCAATATTTGCAGCGTACGTTTGCTTCGAGTTTACTATAGGTTTACACTTTATTTGGTCAAGATTTATTCACATAGCAAACTTGAGCGAATCGTTTTGCTTCGTTCAGCGGATTAAGGAGCCTGTGTCAGCCGCCATTTTGACAGCATAGCAACATACCAAGTCGGAGAAAGCATCCATTTCCATCGGCTGATTTAGAGAATATAGAGCAATGTTCTCTATTGAATTCCGAAACTTTGTTTTTAGATATTTATTTAGATATTTCTACACGTAATTCGTCTTTTTATATCGAACGAAAACAATAACAAAGGAGTGGCTGACACGGGCTCTTTAACTTCGGTGGTGTGTAGCGTCTCGGTTCTGTATAGCTCTTATGATAGTAAGTGTGAAGGTTGGAAAGTACGCCATCCAAATTTCCTTTTAAAACGGCCGTGTACCTCGTGGGCCTTTTCATTTGTTCCCAAAACATTTTAACTCCAAATATCTGCCTCCCACAGAAGATATGAGACATGAAATACTTACAGACCAAATACTTACAAAGACCAAACTTCCTAATAAGGAAGTTTAGCAACATCGGCAAGTCGATTGTGGATACCTAGAATTGGTTTGACCTCCTCCCATTTCAGATAAAAGCCTTTACGAAGCCATTTTCAATGGGTCGTCTCCCAAAAAAGGTGCCTCAGTACAAGTCACATTCCCTGAGCTCCGGGCCTTGACGGTCTGCCTGTGGATGGTCACTGAGGACGTCACAAGGGAAGGAACGCCTTACCGTTACCGAGTGCGTTACCACGAGCGTGACGTGACAGGGTTTGCGTTACTAAACTACCAGAAGTTTGTCATGCAAGTTATGGACAACAACGGGTATGGTTTGTTATCCTAATTATTTCGTGAGTTGAGGCAATAATATTTTTACACCTTACTCGTATCTGTTGAACTAGTTTAACATTTTATTTAATATTAATTTGTGAATGTTTGTTCAACAATTTCTTCATGAACAAGCTTCCCGAACCAGACGAAACTCGATAAATAAACTCGCGAAAAAAGATCCGTAAAACTCAAGGTTCCCATCGTATAAAAAAATCAAATTGTTCACCTGTGGTACCTCTAAGCTATTGCCATACCTGTCAACCCCAAACGTTCTGAAACTTGGAGAATTCGTCGGAACAATATTGTTTTTCCGAGTCTTTTCCGAACCTTTCCGAATCCCTTCCGAAAACCGTCCGAACTCTCTCCGAATCTTTGCCCATGGCGCGGACTTCGGTTGACTTTTTTGTGTCTGACTATGAAACAGAATATGTTGAAAAACCAGGAGATTTGATGCTTTGACCTGGGGACCGGGAGACTCCAGGGTAAACCTGGAGAGTTGGCAGGTATGCATTGCTATCAACTGATTTGAAACCTGCTGACGGTATCTACTGCGCATTGCTGAAAATCTGGGGCTTAGAAGAACAAAAACAAAGTTTAAAAGACATTTGATCTGGTATGGCTTCAGCCTAATGCTATCTAATGGTTTCTTTTCTCAAAATACAACCCTTGACATGAAACTTTTTCTTCAGAAAGTCCAGTCTCGCAGTGAATGATGGGAAGTGGCACCATTTATGTATCACGTGGGATTCACGTGGCGGCGTGTGGCAGTTCTACAATGATGGACTGCTCGTTACTCACGGGTTAAACTGGCACAAGGGCTTAGCTATACCGGGTAAGTAATAAATCAAACACGAGGCAGAGTTTGTTATCATAGACTATCAGGATTTCTAAACACCAAGACTTGGATTGAAAAAAGGCAAGGCCAAGTTTCTATAAATGGCAAAAAAACCTCGACTTCGTCTCGAGAAACATCGAGATTCTCGGGAAAACAAAACTCGCTGTTTCCCTCGGGAGCAGTCATTAAGTGTATAATATTCACTGTTTATCAACATTGCCATTCTAATGCTAATGTGCCAACCGTAGATACAGTAGCGCCTTTTGTTCTAAGAACCAATCGATCTCGCGTTGGCACATTAATAACAATAGATGACGTCAGCGTGAACAGCGCTATACACCACTTGTACTCTATTTCCAGGTCGAGGCACCCTTTTCATTGGTTGGGATGGCCTTTACTCCTCGCACAGATTTCTGGGAAATATGAGCGGGCTAAACATCTGGAGTCACGTGATCAGTCGCACCGAGCTATCCCGGCATGCCCTTGGGTGTGGCCTGGAGATGGGTGACGTCATGTTTTGGGAGGGGTTCAGGAATTCCTTGAAAATTGTTGTAAACATTTCTAGTCCGCCGAAGTGTACAGAAGTTAAAGGTAACTGGGAACTTGTTTGTTTGTTTGTTTGTTTATCATTGTGATTTTTGTTTTGAAATTATCTGGTACTAGTTTTTTTCCGTGAAATAATTCACGGCCTGTTTTTTGTTCAAGAAAAAATGCATTGTGATGCATGGGCGCAAAGATCCATAAAATACTTAGAATGCAATTTGAATGTATTTCAAAAAACCTTTGTAGAAAGAACGTGAATGTCAAATAGCAAGAGCAGAGCGACCTTTTAACTAATCCCAGTGCCTGGGATTTTCTAACAGCGAAGTCCATCGGGTTTTGAAAAATCGCCCCTTATACTACTTTGAGCTACTGCTTGCATAACTCTTAGTTAAGAACACTTAAATGATCTGAAAAACCACAACAAGTAGTAGCTAGCAACTCAGCTCGGCAACTCAGCTTGATTTTTTGTCTTGACATACAAGGATCAGAAGATTATGTGCTCCACTTTAAGTGCTACCGTCTTGAAATTAAGTTCTTACTTTCTTACTTACTAGCTAGAGAATTACAAATAATGATCTTGTTTGAATGACTTGAATAACTTTAGTTTTAACAAAATTCTTCCTCCTTTGAGATATTGCGAGATTATTGTTTATATACTCTAAAACCCACATTTTAGAGCAAGGAGTTTAACCATGCGATGTTTTTATTGTGTTTTGTTGTGTGGTCGAAGGTTGAAAAACTAGAAGCGTCTCTTTACTTAGGTTTTCATAATTCTGCTAACTCTGTACCGCCTAATTAATTGTGTTTTCAAAGCGTCCCCTGAATCAAACATCTAATCAACCCGGTAGCTTTTGCAAAACCTCTGAGTGATGTCTGTGACAGGGAATTTCTGGAGAAACCCATACATGGGAAAAGCTGAATTTCCCAAGGCACACGCAAGGGAAGTGTCCGGAATTCACATGGATAGCCTTGGGAAATCCGAACACTTCCCATTCTTCTACCACGGGAAATGCAGCTTTTACCATGGGAAATGCAGCTTTTACCATGGGAAATGCAGCTTTTACCATGGGAAATGCAGCTTTTACCATGGGAAATGCAGCTTTTACCATGGGGAATTCAGCTTTTACCATGGGGAATTCAGCTTTTACCATGGGGAATTTAGCTTTTCCCATGGAAGGTGAGAAAACAGAGTTCGCACAAAAATGAAAAGCACAGTAAAGTCTGTTTAATAGAATGAGACGAAAAAAGGGGCCTTATGGAATGGAACCGTTTTTTTTTTCCTTTTTACAGAGGGAGGCTTTATCCTTGTTAGTAACTTTACATCCGGGACACCAGTCACCGCAGACCTCCAAACCAGCAGGCTCATTAGTGTTTCCGAAAATGACGTCAGCGCATGTTTCTCCTTTCGATACATGTTGCTCGGCTCGGGAGCCCGGAAACTAGCTATCTATCAATTAGAGAGCAACGTCACATCCGGGCCACAGATGGCGGAGCAAATGAAGTTAAAATGGTTAACTACTAATTCTACAAACATGCCCTTATGGAAATTTGGATATGTTACTATGACAACCATGAGGCCATACAAGGTAATAATTTGACGCCAGGAAAATGATCTCCCTACGATCTTTGGACTCTTTTCACTCTTTGTTGTACGGAGAAACAATGCTCCATTTTATCTCATTCCTCTTACAGTGGGGTTTTCGCATAGAGCAGATTTCGTATGACTGTGATAAGTGCGGTACGGCGCGGTACTGTCGCGGTGGCGGTACGGAACCTGGCCTGCTGTAAATGGAATGAAATCGCCAATGAAGTCGCGGTACGGTCACGTTCGCGGCGCGGAACAGCTTTGTGGCGGTACTTTTCACAGTCATACGAAATCTGCTCTATTTATTGTTAGCGAAAATTTGACGCGAAAGCCAATCGGATTGCAGGAAATCATCAAATTGCCCGCTCTGATTGGCTCGCGAGCGTCAACCTCAGATCGGGTTCCCAGGCCCGTCACATGCGCACTAAATTATGGCGTGAGTGCTAAGTTATGTGAGATTTTATGCTGTTTCAGTAGAAGCTAAACAACTACAAATATTATTTACCAATTTTGGAAACAAATTGAAAACACTCGTGAAATTAATCCCTAATTTTACTCGGCCACGTGCGATTACCTATACAAAGTAGCCACATGTACGCGTTGAGCGCCTATTTGTTTATCTGTTTATTTTCCATAGATTGTAATACGGGGGACATTGGTTCCTGGTTCTGGGAGCATTGGAATAGCAGAATACGTTACCAACACGGGACGGTGCTATAAAAAAGATGTCGGCGAATACAGAGGTAAAGCCTACATCTACATCTACCGATTACTGCCATTTTCATAATTCTGCGAACTCCCACTTGACATTTCCGAACGCAAAACTGCGTTTTGGCTTCCGTCAATCAAACCTTTGAGTCAAGTCCACGCATGTTTTCATAATTCTGCGAAATCCCACTTGACATTTCCGAACGTCAAACTGCGTTTTGGCTTCCGTCAATCAAACCTTTGAGTCAAGTCCACGCATGTTTTCATAATTCTGCGAAATCCCACTTGACATTTCCGAACGTCAAACTGCGTTTTGGCTTCCGTCAATCAAACCTTTGAGTCAAGTCCACGCATGTTTTCATAATTCTGCGAAATCCCACTTGACATTTCCTGAAGCCAAACTGCGTTTTGGCTTCCGTCAATCAAACCTTTAAGTTAAGTTCACGTATGTCTGGTATGTTTTCATTCAGTTTGGTTTGCATTTTACAGCGAAACATTGTGTTTAGAAGCCTAGCTAACCCCCATCAGTTCACAAGATCTATCAAAGCCTATTGAAATGACCTAGAGCTATTCACTCATTGGATTGACGGAAGCCACACCGCGGTTTGTTGGTCGGTGTAGAGTTCGCAGAATTGCGAAAATCGCAGTAACCAACAATGTCTTTCGCGTCGTAGCAGAGCCTTTGCACCGCTGGGAATTACTGCCGGTCACCCGACATTGTTCGATCAAAATCGCAAAATATCAGACCAATTTTTCAGATATGTCCTGCCAATTTTCCAGTAGAGACAACCAAGAAAAAGGTTTCAATGGACATATGTCCGATTAGCCTGCTTGCGGCGGTACTGGATGTTTTTATCGCGGTCCGTTCGCTATCGGGCGCCATGCCGCGCGCCTAAAAATTCCAAGATGGCGCCCGATCATCGAACGGACCGGGTTTTTCCGCGATAAAAACACCCAGTACCGCCTGCAAGCAGGCTTATGTCCGATAAAGTAAGACAAATTATTTCAGGCTCTGCTTTGAATAAAATGCAAACTGGATTTGTTTTCTCTTCACAGCCTGTCATCTAAACCTCACTTCTCCTTTCGGTTCTTTCTCTTCGCCTCGTTATCCTGAGAAATACCCCAACAGCCTCCATTGCATGTGGCGCATCATTCGCGCACCTGGTGACGTCATTCGGCTACGCATCCTGGCCTTCAACCTCCAACACAGTCCCGGGTGCTCCGACGACTCATTATCGATTTACGACGGCGGAACGATCAAGTCACGACTCTTGGGCCGATGGTGTGGTGACGTGTACCCGAAGTTAATCGAGTCAAGCTCCAACGTTTTGACTTTGTTGTTCAGGTCCAATGAAGTGACAGGACAAAGTGGCTTTAGTGTTTCTTATAACACTTCTAAAGGTACCTATAGCGAAGCTCCTTAGCAGCTAAAGGCCGCAGAGCGGAGCACCATAGGTATCGCAGGACAAATACAGTAGCTGAAACTCAGATAAACGATCGAGTTCGTTTTTCATGGTTCAGTGGTATTCCCATGAGTACCGTGGGCGCGCCCGTGCGTGTATGCTTGCCAAACATACCACAGGTAACCCTCAAACCGATTCTTATTTTCGCGGGAAAATACTGGGCACCTGTGAAAAAATATGTAACTTGGAGCTCCGCTTTTAGCCAGTGGCTATATATTATAGTGACTCTATATATTAGAGATTTAGAAAGAGGACGTCGTCTTGAGGACATGAACACGTGCGCTCACGAATGTTGAGCGTTAGAAGCTACAGACCCCCAAAAATGTACGACTCAACAATGCACGCGCAACCTCATGACAACGTCCTCTACACCACGCATCGTTTGTGAACCTCCCTTTAGTCTAAAGTCTGGTTCACACAGACATAACAGCATGGCGTTTAATACGCGAATAAAATTCTCCATCTCGAAATCAGTGCATCATACTGTAGAACTGAAACAATGTAACATGCTGCGTTTAAAATCCTGAGCATTTCTATTATTTTCCCGCACTTCTGTCGTTGTGACAGAATGCCGTTATGTCGTTAGTGTGAACCGGACTTAAAGGCTAGTTCTCACTGGAACGCAAGCGCAGACGCAAGCGCAAGGATATCAAATTCATTCACTTTTGTGGTACACTAGAACGCAAGCGCAGACGCAAGCGCAGACGCAAGCGCAAGAAAATCGAGACATTGCGTTCCTTTGCGCTCGCGTCTGGTGTGAATCTAGTGAACGCAAGCGGAAGCAACTAATCAATGTTGATTTTAGGCTTGCGCTTGCGTCGCTATGATTCACACTTGCCTTGTGCTTCCTCCTGCGCTTGCACTTGCGTTTTAGTGAGAACCAGCCTTAAGACGTGATAAACCTAGACTTGTTACCACACTCGTTCCATCAATCATAATTTCCGTCCAAGTTTACCATACAACCATACGAGGTCCCTGATTTGATCTCAGATTCCTCGGAATTTAATCATTCCATTTCTTTATCCCATTTCTAGTTTCAAAAGACAGAACAGAAGTCTGCTCTAGAGTGGAAGGTACGGCAATAAAATAACAACGACAACATTCAAAATCTATTAATCAATGCAATACAGTAAACACCCGCATAAAAGAACAAGTGGATTAAGAACACTCAGACTGAAATTTGGATACCTTATATATAAGTACACATGCGGCCTGAAAAATGAAAATTATTCTTGTATAAAAAAAGTGGCTGCTAGTTAGATTCGAGTACAATAATCTACTGTTACACACAGAGTTATACAACAGGTACTGTAATGGGGAATTCCAGGGTACATTTAGCAATTGTTTTTATACTTGACTAATTGTTGTTACTAAATGACTGTTACCTACTGCCAATCACATTCTTTATTTGACTGTTGGTAGTGTATGCAGTATTTGATGCGTATCAATCTTTCTCTCTTCCGAGTAGAAGCTTGCTTATAGCTTTAAATTCCTTTCAAATGCAGCTCTGATAGAGAAAAGTGGTAAAGTGGTGCTGGTAGTTGCGATGATGTAGAAGAATTAGCTGACGAGTTACGATATCTATTCTTTCTGTTCATCCCACCACACACAACAATAGTATTCTTGGCTTTCACTTGTCACGTGACGAAATTTATTTCTCTAAATTAACTTCTAAACACTAGATGCCTAATAGAATTATAAAGAATATACAAAGTTATGTTTCCTGGGTACATTTTTGACCGATTGGGCACTTTCCGAGCGAGATATTAGCAAGTGAATGTGCGCCATTTTGTACAGTAATTGTATGGAGCCGCCATGTTGGAGCCCCAGCAGAGGGGCTCCATAATGGCGGCCAATTAATCGGATCTCCAAAACGATCTTCAATCCAAATTATATGAACAGTATCAGAATGGTAAGATATGAACATTTATAACATACTGACGTGCCAAAAAGGTTCCAGTCTTAATTTCTTTTTTTTTTAACATTGATGTTCAGATTGCCCTTCAAGCTGCTCGTGTTCCTACACTAACTCGGCGAGTAATAAGCGCATTGTGGTTCAAGGTCTCGAGCTCACAGCCATCCCACGCGTCATGCCGCAAGACACTGTTGCACTGTAAGTTATAATCAAACAGGATAAATCAAAGCACAGTTATTCACTAAGTCGGGGATATGTGTAAACATCGGTTTGGTAATGTTTTGCAAAGTCGTGTACGCTAATAAATTATAACGCGATCCGTGCTAACACTGGAGTGAGCGAGTGACATTGAGCTCCCACTATAAGTCACGGCTGTGCTTTGCATATCCCGACTTAAAACCGGGTGATAACGCGCGGTCTCGCCCACTCTCTTACTTACGGTTTCCTCAGTCAACGTTACGGTTTCCTCAGCCTCAATCATATGATATCTCATGCATCATTTTTAGCTCGGCACTGCTGGTCTACGTGAAATAAAATGAGGTCGGCGGTGGTTGCCGAGTGAATGGTCGGAAATGACGTGGATTACAGGAAACTTTTTCCTTCACTTTTCTGCACTGTTTAATTCACAAGGATCCTAACAATTTACAGACAAAAAATGGCAAATAGTTTGCATGTATTTTCGGATTCGGATTCCTCACATCATTTAAGATTCGTTCGCTTGGATTTTTTTTTTGTGTTACCCCCACATCTCTCTACCCCTTCGAGTAACTTCTATGGTCCGTCATTTTAAGTTTTCCGACTGGAAAGTTTTGGTTATTGCTTCTGTTATTTAGTTTTGACTTGCTTTATATTCTATATCAGAATGTTTTCAGGAAACAGAATATCACGAGTTGAGTCCAACAGTTTCATCAAGATGCCATATCTTCGGTTCATGTACGTATCTCTTATGTTAAATATCAAACACGAGACAGAGTGTTTAATCAGGATTTCCAAACACCGAGAGGTGGGTTGAAAAAAATAACGAGACAAAGCCGAGTTTTTAATAAACAATAATAAACACTGTCGATCTATGAAAAAATTATAAAAATTATAAAAATGTACAGGCAAGGGCAACGCGTAAAAAAGGGCTGTATCTTTAAATGCCCGCACTGTCGATTGTTTGTTAGCTTCTCAACGGAATTATTCAATAATGTCGAGAAAAAGAAGGAATAAAATCCAAATAATCTATGCAGATTAAGACCGCGTATTCAAACCTTCGCGCTTATGATTTCCTTTTCGGGCTTGATTTATTAATGCGCTTGAGTAAAGACTTCTTCTTTCGGTGTTTTAAACGCTGTTTTTGTTTTGTTTTCTCTATTCCATTCCATTCTAACTCTGGTTTTCGTGCTTTTCTCTTTTTACAAGTGATCTTAGCCGCAACAACATTATGCGTGTGACTCAGAAAGCATTTCACGACCTCTACTCGCTGAATGCTCTGTAAGTAACATAATATGTAAATTACTTTTTAGAGTGTAGACTCCGCCGCACGATTTAAGAAACGGGCCGGGTCTCGAAGACATGCGTGAAAACCGCGTTTACGTAGGCTTCCTGGCTAAACATCATTATTAAGCTCGGTGCACACTAGAGACATAACGACATACAACGAAAAAAGCATGGGAAAATAATTGAAATAATCGATATTTTCCATGGATCATCATAAGACTACTTCACCAAAGCAATCTTATGTTATTGTTTGTGGACTTCAACGTTTCGAAAGCACTAAATTTTGTTCGCGTGATGTTTTCCTTATGTCGCAAGTGCGCACCAAGCGTTATGGTGTATGCGCTTAAGAATGACTGCGCGCGGAAGCTTCAGATCAATAAGGGCTTATTTACACACGAACGCAAGCGAAAGCGCAGGATGCAAGTTCAACGCAAGTGTAAACCACAGCGACGCAAGCGCAATCCAAAATCAACATGAATTACTTTGCTTGCGCTTACGTTCACTTGATTTAAACTAGACACAAGCGCAAGGGAACGCAACGTCAACGATTTTCTTGCGCTTGCGTCTGCGCTTGCGCTTGCATCTGTCCTTGCGTTTGCGCTTGCGTCTGCGTTTGCGTCTGTGCTTGCGCTTGCGTTTGCGCTTGCATCTGTCCTTGCGTTTGCGCTTGCGTCTGTGCTTGCGTTTGCGCTTGCATCTGTCCTTGCGTTTGCGCTTGCGTCTGCGCTTGCGTCTGTGCTTGCTTTTGCGCTTGCGTCTGCGTCTGCGCTGACGTCTGCGCTTACGTTCGTGTGTAAAACAGCCCTAATGTTTCAGATTCGTTAACGTGCGCGCAACCTCACGACCACGTCCCCTCTACATGTCCCATTTCATAACTCCATAAAAGGAGCATTTAGCGCTAGTAGCACTAGTACCTTGAGCATGGCTCAGCCGTCAAACCAATTTAAAGCCGCTGTAACAAAGCCAGTGGATATAATAATGTATTTTCCTCTTTTTTTTACAGACGACTTCATTCAAACTTTCTCACGCAACTGAGGCCTTCGTCATTCGTCAATTTGCCCAAACTCCGAACCCTGTAAGCATTCGACGTGTATTTTTCTCTTTCTCCTGAGTTTTGGAGTTTACCTTTTTCAATACATTTTTACACTATTAACTGGTGCAGTCACTGCACATTGCTCATTCTGTTTTGTTTAATTTTTTTTAGAGATATGGCAAATAACCTTCTCCGAGAAATACCGAATGGTGTCTTCAAAAACACTATAAATTTGCAAGTGTTGTAAGTTTTATTCTTTTACTTGATGTTCTGCTGAAAGCTTTTTTCAGTTTCATGCCGTCTTTATATCGTTGTTCTATGTTGTCGCTCTTGCACTTACTTTACTTCTCTCTCTCTCATCCTCTTGGGTTTTTTTACTTTCCCTCTTGTTTTCTTGTTTTTGTTCTTGTTTGTCTTCGGTTTTTCCATGCTCCTGCTCCTCCTCCTCCTCTCGTGCTCTCCCCCATTCTTCTTGCTCTTGCTCTTTCTTCTCGCTCTTGCTCTTTCCTCTCGCTCTTTCTTCTCGCTCTTGCTCTTTCCTCTCGCTCTTTCTTCTTGCTCTTGTTCTTTCCTCTCGCTCTTTCCTCTCGCTCTTGCTCTTTCCTCTCGCTCTTTCTTCTCGCTCTTGCTCTTTCCTCTCGCTCTTGCTCTTTCCTCTCGCTCTTTCTTCTCGCTCTTGCTCTTTCCTCTCGCTCTTGCTCTTTCCTCTCGCTCTTTCTTCTCGCTCTTGCTCTTTCCTCTCGCTCTTGGGATTGCCACAATAAACGAATCCCATGACCTAAATCAACTAACTTATGTTTCTCTGTCAGGAGCTTCCACTCTAACTCTATCCGTAGCGTTGCACACATGGCCTTCGGCTCAGTTACAAACCTAACTCACCTGTAAGTAAAAATTCATTTCTGAGATCCAAGTAAGAGTTCGGAAAAGCTTGGTGCATTCAGGCCCTCTGTTCTTTTCTACCGCTGCACTAGTTGTTCCTCTTATCAGAAGACTTTGCGTTATTGAAGAAAGAGCGGCTAGGCTAACGGTCCGTACTTTCCTTAGTTTAAACTGTTGGGATAGAACAATTTCTCACCTTCGCCAACTTTCATAACATTTGAAAGGAAAAGGATGATGGGCCACTGAGAGGGTAATACCATTGTGTCATAGCCATAGCCATACTTATCATCTACTTATGCCAAATGATCCTACAATATATCGCATGAAAGAAATTTTGTATTGGGATAACACGAGAATTGCGTCCTTCTTAGTTTCTCCCATGACACACCGCGGCTACAACAAGCAGTGCAACCTTTTCTGAATTTTCTGAATTAGGTGTATGTTGTACAGAAAAAACTGCATTGCCTTTCTTAAATTAGCCGATGGAAATTTGATGCCTCCTCCAACTAAGTATTTCTGTCCTAGAAAAGTGCTGATTATTTGGGCTCTTTTTAGCTTCATTTTGTGTCATCACTATATATAATTTCTTCATTCTCCATGCAGGTATCTTCAGCACAACAAGATAGAGTCTCTTCCAGATAATGTGTTTTGGAACCTGACTAAGCTGCACGTTCTGTACTTGAACGATAACAAGCTGAAGACCTTGTCCAGGAGACTCTTCCGAGGACTGAGCTCGCTGAGAATTCTGTAAGTCAATGCCACTATTCACGCGTGTGCATGCGGCCTTGGTGGGGTTGCCACAGGGTGTGGCTTGTGGCGAATTTTGCCCCCGCCAATTTTTACTCTGAATCAAAATACATGTATCGGGTTGGCTGACAAGATAAGAATTCAGTTTGTAATTACACATACTCAATGATTGATTGTTGATGATTGATTAAACGACACTCAAGTGGTTATTGAAACCAACACGATCTTATTGTTGATTCAGTGCAAAAGGCCGCGTGCGCACCCCAAGCATCAAACGATCCAGCATAAAATTTACTTATGGTGCAGTTATATATGCAATGATTTCGCTCTCCCCACGTCGTGCCGATTTCGCTCATTATGCGTTATACATAATTGTAAATATTTGTTGTTTTTCAGAAAATTAGAAAACAACAAGATTGGCAATATAGAAGAAAGCACTTTCAACGATCTTGGAAATCTCCAAAAGCTGTAAGTGACTTTGCGTACAACATTCATTGACACAACTGCAAAACCATATATACAACAAACCTTGTATACCCTGTTAGCAAAGGCCTCTTTTCTCTGTATTTCCGAGTCATGATACAGCTCTCGTAAGATGTAAACCCATTGGATTGATACCCTCATTGCATTTTTTATTCATCATTTTATTCACATTTCACTTTTTTGCGTGTGTGTGTTTACATCCCAAACAACAATAGAGGGTGCAAAACAATAGAGGGTCATACAATAGAACTAGGAAACAATGGGATGCTTTGTTCTGCCTATCCAATCACACGATATCCTTACGAGAACTCCTGGTATTTCCCCTTTGGAAAATCCTGGATCCGCCACTGATATTGATACTCCCCTGCATGGTGATAAAATATTTCTGTTGCAGCATGGACCGATTTATCTTCTGCTGTTTTTGTTATTGTTGTTGTTTCTGTTTTTATTGTTGTTGTTGTTGCTCAATACACCCATGCATGGTATATAAATTCTTCTCCACATTTATGTTGTAGCACCTGTCCATGGACCGATTCATCTTCTGCTGCTGTTGTTGTTGTTTCTGTTTTTATTGTTATTGTTGTTGTTGTTCAACATATCTATACACCCATGCATGGTATATAAAGTCTTCTCCACATTTATGTTGTAGCACCATGGACCGATTCATCTTCTGTTGTTTTGCCGTCAAGACGCTCCCAAACCTGAGATGCCGCTCACCCGAAAATGCCTTTTCCAGCTGTGATGACTTAATGAAGAACAAAGCTTTACAAGTGCGTAGTCTAACATATTATATTGAGAGTTTTACTGCGATTTTCATAATTCTGCGAACTCGACACCGAAACAAGCCGCGGTTTGACTTCCATCAATCAAACGAGTGAACAACTCTGGGTGATTTCACGGAGGCTTTGGTAGATCTTGTGAATTGATAGGGGTTAGCTAGGCTTCAAAACACAATTTTTTACTCGTAAGATGCAAACCCAACTCACAAAACATGGATGAACTTGACTTAAAAGGTTTGATTGACGGAAGCCAAACGTTTGGCGTTCGGAAATGTCTAGTTGGAGTTCGCAGAATTATGAAAACCGCAGTAATTTCCTGTAAAACACAACCATCCATATAATAAATCACACCATTTATTTTCCATTATTTTCTGACCTCTCCCTATAAAGTTTGTGTCGTCCATATTAGCTGGGTCTTTATCTTCTGTGTCCTTATCTTTTCTTTTCAGGTTTGTATCTGGATCCTTGGACTCCTTGCGCTTGTCGGTAACTGCGGTGTGGTGATCTGGCGCGTGATCGTCAAAGAGCGCAACAAAGTCCATTCCTTCCTCCTCACAAATCTGGCGGTCGCCGACTGGTTAATGGGCTGCTACCTGATAATCATCGCAATCAAAGACCTGGAATGGCGCGGGGAATATTTCAAGCACGACTTATCTTGGCGATCAAGTAAACTTTGCCAATTTTCAGGAGCAATTTCAATGATCTCAAGTGAAGTTTCCGTCTTGATTCTAACAGTGATCACCGCCGATCGGTTCGCGTGTATCGTATTCGCGTTTAAATTCAAGAGGCTGAAAATGAAATCAGCAAGTTACGTTGTGTTGTTTGTCTGGCTCTTCGGCATTGCTGTTTCAGTGTTCCCCATATTTGGGGGTTTTGATTACTTCTACGATCACAGCTGGCAAGCTGGGTTTTACGGACGCTCAGCTGTGTGTTTACCGTTGCAGCTTTCTCAAGAACGGTATCCCGGCTGGGAATATTCCGTTAGCGTGTTTATAGTACTAAACGCAGTTGCGTTTACGTTTATTCTTCTCGCCTATGCGGCAATGTTCTGGAAAGTGAGAACAGCGGGAAGATCTGTTCGCTCTACGCGAATTAGAAACGAATCCTCTGTAGCGAAACGTATGGTGTTCATTATTCTGACTGACTTGTGTTGCTGGATGCCTGTTATTATCATAGGAGTCTTGTCCTTGTTTGGCCGGTTTGCGGATCCGGAAAAACAGGCTTACGTCTGGATTGCTGTCTTTGTATTGCCGGTTAATTCTTCTATAAATCCTGTTCTGTACACATTTTCCACACGCGAGTGGCGAAGAACTTCAGATGCGCAAAGCTACGCGCGGAACTTCATAACAATGACCACTCGCATGCGACAGAGGATATCCATAGCAATCAGGCAAGGTGAGTAATGATGATTGGTGATGAGGATGGTGATGATGTTGATATTGATGTCAAAGAGCCTGTGTCAGCCGCCATTTTGACAGCATAGCATCATACCAAGTCGGAGAAAACATCCATTTCCATCGGCTGATTTATTGAATAAAGAGCAATGTTCTAGATTGAATTTGGTAAATCTAAAACTTTGTTTTTAGATGTTTGTTAAGAGATTTCTACACATAATTCGTCTTCTTATATCGAACGAAAACAATAACAAAGGACTGGTTGACACGTGCTCTTTAATGATGACGATGATGATGAAGATGTTCTTGGTGATGATAATAGACTGCTTGCAGTTCCTGGTGGTGATGATATGATGACGGCATAGCAGTCAGGTAATAATGATTGGTGATGATGCAGACGGTTAAGACGATGATGGTAGCGATTTGTTATGATTAGAGATGTAATTATCAGGGTTCGTACTCGTCCTGGAAATCCTGGAATATCCTGGATTTTCATTTCCTTCCTGGAAAGTCCTGTAATGTTAAGGAAAATCCTGGAAAAATGTGTCAGTTCCGTGATTTGATGTTCGGCTGCAAATCATCAACACTGTTATCATACTGCAACAAGAGTGAATAGAAAAAAAAGCATGCAAATTGCCCTAGATCGGCCCAATGCATCCTCGGAGACCCAGGGGATTTTTCCTCTAACGTTCCCCCTGGGTCTCCGAGGATGGGTCCAATGTAGTAAAAGCAGCTTCCTTTAAAATGTGTATATGTTTTAGAGGGAGGAAAATTTCTACCCCATAAAAACTCCTGGAAAATTAACTAAAAACCTCCTGGAAAATCCTGGATTTTTTTTGTTCAGAAAGCGTGCGAACCCTGAATTATGCTGATGATGTTTCTTTGCGGAGATCCTGAATCCGCCCCTGAAATCTATAAATTATTTTGTTTCCATTTTTGTTTTCAGGGAGTAGGTCTTTACAAGGCGAAAACATGGAAATGGTGCAAGAACAATCGATTACTGCTGCCACCACCATGGGCTCCACACATAGTCTTCGTTCAGCCAGGGACTCGCTCGTCGCTGTTACACAAGTTCCGACCATAAGAATAATAGGACCAACTAATGTATTCCAAGGAGAGTTTTCACCTTCCACTGTAAGTTGAAATGAAATTAGGCCATAGAGTGGATTTTAGATGACCGCCAAAAGTAAGCCAGACTTAGTCAGCATTTCTATTGGTCGAGAGCAAAGTCTTTCGTCTTTCAGCCAATCAAATTGCGAGGGAAATCAAAACGCGCCAATGCTCACGTCATGACTAAACGCAAGTCTGACTTACTTCGCCTCCTGATTGGTTTGTTGTTGAATGGCTTCCACTCCTGATTGGCTAGTGGTTTTGTATCTGCGTTTTTTCTCCGACACTCATCTGAAAGCCGCTCTGTGAAGTAGTGTCCAAAAGTAAAAGCAAAGTCTGGTTGCATTGGCCTGACAGTTCTAATGGCTAGAAGGTCACAAAAACAATTTTCACAAAAAAGTTTATATAATAAACAGAACAATACATGGGCGCTTGGAGATATGAAATTAATCTTCTCGTGTTCGAATAGACCTTTTTCCAAAATGGCCGCCGCAAATTCACATGTCTTAAAATTAAACTTACTAAAAATCAAATACTGGCACTAGAAAGAGTATCCTCAAATTAGTAATCCTTTAAAATTTCGTTATGCCAAATGCCATGTCGGCTGAGAAATCAGAGTCTGAAAACTGAAAATTTTACAGAGGTTTGTATGACTGGGGTATGACGCATACCCCCAGTCATACAAACGTCTGTAAATTTTCAAATTTTCAACTTTCGTTTTCTCGGAAGATATTGGATATAATGCAGCGAAATTTTGTAGTTTTACTAAAGTGATGATGTGTGTTCTAGTGCTGTGTTCATTTTTAACAAAAATCGATTTGAATTTTCGGCGGCCATTTTGGAAAAAGGTCTATTTTATATCTCAAAATTTAAACACTCGAAGATAAACTCCATATCCCCGCGCGCCCATGTATTATCCTTTATTTATACCACGCTACAGAAAACACAGCCAATCAGAATGCAGGAATGGCGTTGTATATTCGGCGGTATTCCTCTCAATCTTCCCATTGTGCACTGTGTTTATGTAAAAGGTTGCCTTTAATTTTCTGTAGCGTGATATAAAATAGTTATACAACGAATTTTCGTGGCATACTGCAGAAAATCCCACTTGTCACTTGTATTTTCCTAGCCTGAAGGCTCGTGTGTATACCAGAAAATACAAGTGACGCGTGGGATATTCTGCAGTATACCACTCGAAAGCATTGTATAACTACTATAGAAACGTGTTGTATATGTGCGATATACCCAAGAGAAACTAGCGGTAATGGCTGTATATCAGCGGTTTCAAGCTACTCTCTATTTTTTTACCTGGCCTTGCTCTTTCAATTTTAGAACAAAAAATCATTTGTTGATCGACAGGGATTTTACCTTGGCTTATCTGAGGGAAAGCTCATGAACAACACAATGTGCTTGCTAAAACACTTCGCCAGCAACCAAAAGGGCAACTGGGAACGAGAGTAGAAGTGATGTTGAGAACCGGGAAAGATGGCGGACATCCAAATGTTATCAAGTATTTATGGCATAAACAAGGTAAGAACAGAACGTGTCACAAAGAAATACCAGAAACGCTGTTTAAACAGCATGTGTCAGCCGCCATTTTGACAGCATGGCAACATCCATTTCCATCGGCTGATTTAGATAATATAGAGCAATGTTCTCGATTGAATTTGGTAAATCAAATTTAATACTTTGTAATTCGTCTTCATAACACGTAATTTTTTAATGTACGATATTCTGAAGTGAAGATTTGGCAATATAAAACCACACCTGTTGAAAATGTACTGTTAATTTAGAAAGAAATGCAGATAATGATACGATGACTTACCATCAATCGTATGTTCGTCTTCATTCTCTTTCGCGTTGCCAAAAATGTTCCGCGACGGCATTATTGTTCGTTAGTCATATTTTATTTGCACCATAAGACATTTATTCCAAATAACTTTAATAAGCACAGAACGGTGCATCGATAATGTTTATTAACCATTTGGTATGGCAGTGATTTTAATTGCTATGCTGTTAAAGTAAATATATCCTAAAAGTGGTGGCAGTAAGTGAGTGTGCTACCTAGAGAAAAGGCTATAGACATCAATGACGCAGAATAGTATTGATTTTGCCAGACCCCGAAAAAGTAAGGTGGAAATTTCCACCGACCATCGTCGTACAAATCTAATGCTAAAGTCTTGATTTTGCCAGACCCCGAAAAGTAAGGTGGAAATTTCCACCGACCATCGTCGGACAAATCTAATGCTAAAAGTCTTGATTTTGCCAGACCCCGAAAATAAGGTGGAAATTTCCACCGACCATCGTCGGACAAATCTAATGCTAAAAGTCTTGATTTTGCCAGACCCCGAAAAGTAAGGTGGAAATTTCCACCGACCATCGTCGGACAAATCTAATGCTAAAAGTCTTGATTTTGCCAGGCCCCGAAAAGTAAGGTGGAAATTTCCACCGACCATCGTCGGACAAATCTAATGCTAAAAGTCTTGATTTTGCCAGACCCCGAAAAGTAAGGTGGAAATTTCCACCGAGCATCGTCGGACAAATCTAATCTAAAGTCCTGATTTTGCCAGAGCTTCGGACAAATATAATGCTACTCGTAAAGCTAAAGCTGAGCCTCCGAAAAGTGAGATGAAAGTTTCCAGCCGTTACAGCGCTGTAAAAATACCAGCTTCAAAGTCTAGAAAGCTACTGTGTTGGAAACTCTATAGCAGCCTTCCAAAACACAATGCTAAAAGTTTGCCTAATACTCTATGAAATCCTTCAACTTAATCTTAATTTCAACTTGAGCTGGTTTGTAAAAACGTCTTCTCGGCATTCGTTATTAGTTATTTGTAAATTCGAAGTTAAAATTGTCAATGGAACCCGCAGCGTCAAACCAGGCGTTAAAACACTGCCGGACGAGGCCACTAGGTACATATTAGTATGCTGTTCGACGTGACTGACTGGAAATGTTACATTGCGATTTCATATTTCGAACTATAACGTGGCTTCTTATAATAATACACTGCCAAATTCCTCGAGTGTAATCGCGGAAATCACAGACAAAGCACGATCGTGATAGAAATAGATAACCGCAAACAATTTCCTGTACCGAAGATGTTCGTCATAACTATTGAGTGCATACATTTTTTCTTACGTCCAGGTTTCCTACGCAAAGTTCTCCTATTAACCCAGAATGTAAATAGCCGAGCCTATATTACTTCTATTATAGACATCAGCGTTTACCTTATATTCCGTTATCACCCGAGTAGGAAGTTGTCGCAATCATTGGTCTCCGAGAGGAAACTTTTAACTGGTTTTAAAAGCTTGCAGAGCATATTGTTATTCGTTTGTAAAATGTTCGCCCTTTCCTTCTTGCTTTTGTTTGGAAGTACCACTTTTGTCTACGGCCCTCGGTTGGCTTTTCCTTTCCTTTTACGTGACATTGTAGCCATCGACGGCCATAAGACTTATGTTCAAAATACAAGGACAATGATCAGTCCGTTGCAAGAACATAGAGCACCCATGGTGTTGATGTTTATGAGTGGTCACGTGTAAGGTCTTGACCTATTATCCCGCGTTTTGATTGGTCATTAAATTTGCTTTCCTTTTTTGATTGGATAATTTGAAATTTAACTTTGAGTTAGTTTCAGCGCAGCATCCGCTAAACAGAAATAGAAATATCCGCTAAACGGAAATAGATTCGCTTTGCTTTGCAAAGGAAGAGTCTTCGGAAGAGAAGTCTGCGCTGCTTTTGTACGGTTACAATCACCAGCCAAAGGCTGCTCCGGAAAATAACCGCTGGTACTACAAAATTCAAAATAATCAAGTTTGAAACGAGAGTATGAAAGGTAAAGCTTCAGTTTATTTACAAATATCAAGCACAGAAAATGTTCACTGGCTTTCTGTCCTTGCTATACAGGCAGAGCAGAAGTAATAATGAGGAGAGTACACAGCAATATTAGGGAGAAATGACTGCTGTTATTGTTATGGAAAGTTCTTAGTTTCCCTCACTCCTTAATAGCTAGTATTAGATGCTCGGTGCAAAAGCAATGCGACAGGCAGCTATTTACTATCAGTTTCAACGGAATAAAAGACAAAGGGTAATAGTTTTACACGCAATAGAAAACAAACCGCTACATCACGGCGTAGTTCAGTTTTTGCCCGAGTTTTTGGCCTGTTATTATAATAATACAATTTATGCTCTTGGCTTACATGTTATGTATCATTCTCAGGGCTCATTAAAACTCTCTATTTGCCTATTTGCCTCTCCATCACTCTTTCTCTCTCTACTTTTAGCATTGCATTTGCCCAATGATGTGTGATGGAAATTTCCACGTTATTTTTTCGGTGTCAGTGGAAAAATCAAGACTTTTAGCATTAGATTTGACCGACCATGTATGATGGAAATTTCCAGGTCTGGCAAAAACAAGACTTTGAGCATTGCATTTGACCAACAATGTATGACGGAAATTTCCACCTTACCTTTTCGGTGTCTGCCATATACCGTTTCCGGGATACGTTGTCACCCAAAAAGCCTATAAGCTTGGTGCGCTAGGGAGTATGGGTAAAGATTTATTTAAATTTCTGTAAAATATTAGAAACAAACATGCTTGGAAATGTGCTGAAATTTAATCATTTTACCTGTGTTTGCGATAACTGTCTGAATTCAGATCAAACAGTAGCAGTTTAAATGCCCCCATCATCCTTTGCGTTTCAAGCTTATAGGCTTTTTGGGTGACAACGTTTCCCGGAAACGGTATATCCAGACTTTTAGCATTAGATTTGTCCGACGAGGTATGATGGAAATTTCCACCTTACTTTTTCGGGGTCTGGCAAAATCAAGACTTTTAGCATTAGATTTGTCCGACGATGGTAGGTGGAAATTTCCACCTTACTTTTCGGGGTCTGGCAAAATCAAGACTTTTAGCATTAGATTTGTCCGACGATGGCCGGTGGAAATTTCCACCTTACTTTTCGGGGTCTGGCAAAATCAAGACTTTTAGCATTAGATTTGTCCGACGATGGTCGGTGGAAATTTCCACCTTACTTTTCGGGGTCTGGCAAAATCAAGACTTTTAGCATTAGATTTGTCCGACGATGGTCGGTGGAAATTTCCACCTTACTTTCGGGGTCTGGCAGTTTAGCATTAGATTTGTCCGACGATGGTCGGTGGAAATTTCCACCTTACTTTTTCGCGGTCTTGCAAGCATGGGCCCAGCGCTGATAAATTTCAAACATCTCAGGTATATTAAGGCATGGGTGTTTTTCAAAAAAATGCGAAAAATACTGAAAAAAATTCTCTAGGGTAGATAAAATATCTTCTGTAGAATGTTTTTCGTTAAGGTTGGTACACCCGGTGAGACGTTTCATTTGATGTATTTGGTTACCATGTCAACGGGTTGCGTGACTTGTAAGAGCGTGACAAAGGCACAATTTTCTTTCAGTCCTCTGCATTCGATGGGGGTCATAGCAATGGTTTCCCAATGGGTCTTATTATGACCAGTGTCGGGCGTATATTACCATTCCAACGAGGATGGGTGTCCAAGTTATCCACATTTAAGAAAAGGAGAGGTATCATATTACATCATCACAAATAAGGCTATCCTAAAAAACATTTCCAGCCATCCTCGTTGGATCAATAATCTACACTATATAACAAACACTATAATGCACTCTGGGGAACGATTTCGCTTTTCCCCATTGAATGCAGAGGCCATTTTCCTAGAAATTAAATTTAAGGTCAGAGGTCATGCATTTGTTGCCATAGAGACCAACATTGGTGAAAATGATTGAGAATGATCAAAGGTATTCAAATGTAGATTGTTTGGATCCCCCAGAGGCATTGATTTTGAGATGGACCACCCCCCACAGTTTTACGTCCGCCATTTTGGATCGTGCTTCCGCCCAGGCCTTAACTTACCTGAGATGTTAAATTTTCTTTGGTAGTGATTATACTCGTTTATGTTTTTTCTAACCAGAATCAGGACTTTTGGAAGGAAAAGAACATTAGCCTTTACTTTTTGTCCAAACATTCTCTACTTCAGAATATCGAACATTAAAAAATTACGTGTTTCATACACCTATTTCAATTAACGTTGCTCTCCAAAACGTAAAACCATGAACCATGCATCATACTGAAGACGCTATTTCTCGTATTTTCCTCGAGTTTGGCAAACCAAACTAATAAAACATGCACCCAATGGCACTTTGTTTACTACTTTGAGACACGATTTGGCGCGAACCGCTTCGTTTTAGGCAGGAATTACCATTACGACTTATGAAGCATGGGTTCATGGTTTTACGTTTTGCAGAGCAACGTTAATTGAAACAGGTGTATATCGAACGAAAATAATAACAAAAGAGTGGCTGACACGGGCTCTTTAAGCCGGGGAAATACGAGGCACAAAAACCCTCAACTTGTCGCGCAACATTGTTGCGTTGCAAGTCTAATGTTTGTTGCTCGTTTTTCATCAAATCACAACTTGGCGCGCAACATTTTGTTTTGATGATCACACATGCGAGCCCAAGGCAGATTTTGCTTCTTGACACCTCATTTCTACTGACAAATCAACTTGAATTGTAGGCAAATTGTTGCGCGACAAGTTGTGTGTTTGATGCAAAACGAGCAACAGAGCCAGAACTTGTGTCTCAAAGTAGATCCGCGTTCTACTTCGCGCAACAAGTTTTCACAACCTGCAACAAATGTTTTTGTTGCGCGACAAGTTGTGGCGCGAGATGAAAAACGCGCTACATTGATCATCAACTTGCAGCGCAACAATGTTGCGCGACATGTTGAGGGATTTTGTGCCTCGTATTTCCCCGGCTTTAAAGAGGCATTGTCACGATTTTACGATTAATTTAGGAAAATTAAATGCAGTCAATTCCACAAACAAAATAATCGTCTAATTGTAGGTTTGTTAAATAATCTTTCAAATGCCAGATAAGTAAAAACTTGTAGGATTTTCGTGTGTTATCGAGCGGCTGGAATTGGATTTTGTGAAATGACCTCTTTGATTTTTTACCACTGAGGCTAAAACTAATTGAAAGGGGATCTTTGGTGATTTCGATAAAAGGTAAAAGGGATGGCCTTGTGCACCCCAGCAACCTCATTAGTTGCTATATTGATTGTGCTCTTTCGTCCACACTATACTACGTGTGTCAGCTCTCCAAAGTACAAGTACTGGGTATGATGGTCGATTTTCTATGTCGATTCTATTCAAAACATTAGTTTTTTTTATTTGTTCGGCTTAGCCATTGAAGCCACCATGACATATATTGAAAACCATCCAGCGTTTAGTTGCCATGGTAACCTTACAATTGTGTTAGCAAGGCTGGTATGTGATTTTGCTCTTCTCTTATGCACATTTTCATTTATATTTTTCACGTAAAGCAAACAAGGTACCTATTGAATACGACAAGATCAAATTGCCGCCATTTAAACGAGGAAGCTGGTAAGTGTTATTAAGGACATTTATGTAGCAGCTGCTCGTAAGATCTAACGCTATTGGCTATTCTTGTGTTTCCATTGTTTTCACTGAGGTGCATCAATTCTATAGGGTAAGGTCTTCCGATAGCTTCTACATGACCCCTGAAGGAACAGAGGGAACAGATATTTGTTCAAATCTTTGAAAGAATTGCATTAAATTTTTCAAATTTAAAGAGCCTCCGTCCAGACTTCGTTTTGTCAGTTTAGCAACATATCGTGTCAAACAAAGCATCCATTTCCATCGGCTGATTTAGAGAACGTAGCCTGATATTTCGATTGAATTCGGAAAATAGAGAATAAAACTTTGTTTATAGATGGTTATTTCGAGATTTCTGCACGTAATTCGTCTGATGCCGACTTTAAGACCCTATAACTGATTGGCGTGACGAATAGTTTCGTAACCCATAAAACTCTATGCTCATGAAGTAACGGTAAAAATAGTGAACTCAATCCGTGAAAATCTCGTGGAATTTCGATCCATCCTTTGGTCTAAACTGATTTATGTAATACATTTCATAGAACAACAAACTAATGGTGTTATTTTGAAAGTTTCTTACCGTATTAGAAACACAGCAAACCAATCATTACAGTGTCATTCCCATCAGATACGTGGTCTTTAATTGAAGACCATGGTCTTTAAAGCAACTTTTTGGTAAAAAGAAACATTTAACAATTAAAAAATACGACTAGCCCTAGATGCAAATGACTTCTGATGTGTGTCAGTCCTGGAGAGTGGTATATTGATGCGCTTCTTGGCTCGAGTAACTTCGACTTCAACTTCAACTTTATTATAGCTTTTTTTAAATGTTACAAAGACAGCACACCGCCTGCAAATACTATTTAGTCGAGGCAGGCAGGACAGAGCGGAAATGACCTGCTTAGACCACTAAATTTAAAATAGTAAGGTCAGGTTAACTCAGATAAGCTTGATTTTTTGCATACAAACTATTTGTCTTATTAGAAACAAAATATCAAAAATGACTTTTTTCTAATGGATCCGTCTTTGAGATATTAGGCTTTAAACTTTGATTTGATTTCTGTTCCATTTTATGGGAGAATCTGGAGAATTAGTACTTTGATCAGGAATTATGCAAACTTTGCTCAGTCATATCTAAAATTCATATTCTTCAAATTTCTTTAAAATTTGGAATTAAGCTTTAGGCCATAGAAACTCTTTGTATACGAAATCTTGAGCATATAAATTGAAATATGGCAAAGTCAGACATTTCATTTTTGGTCATTTCCGCTCTGTCGGCAGGCAGTGAGAGGACGAAGCAGAGAGAGACGAAGGGTAAAAACACGAAGCCATAATCATTTATAGTTGACATAGAAACCAATGAATGCTTAGGATGGTAGTTATTGTTCAAATTCTTTCGAGTTCGCGCCTAGAAGCAGCATCTCTGTGCTCCTCAAGGTTTAGTTAAAGTTTCTTATCGAGATATCAAACTTTTACCTTCATAAGTTCCATTTCTAAAGCCCTTATAGTAGGGTCTGTTAGGGTCAAAAACCTTCGGACAGGCACCAAACTTGGCACAGATGTTCCTTGGGTGATACCAAACAGTTTTACAGGGGGGTGCCACAAATGTTCGCCCTAGGGGGGAGAGGAGGGGCATTTTGTCCAAATTAGACATAAGGGATCTTTTGGGGGCTGCAAAGACCGTACAGGCACCAAACTTGTCACAAATGTTCCTTGGATGATATCAAACAGTTTAAGAGGGGGGTGCCACAAATGTTCGCCCTAGGGGAGGGGAGGGGCATTTTGTCCAAATTAGACATGAGGGATCTTTTGGGGGCTGCAAAGACCGTACAAGCACAAAACTTGGCACAAATGTTCCTTTGGACTCCAACCGGCTTCAAGAGTGTGTTCGAGCTACTGAAGTGCGGTTGCAAAGGCAAATGCACCAGCGGGCGCTGCAAGTGCGACAAGTCCAACCTCCAAAACACGGAACTGTGCACCTGTTCAGTCTCAAGGCAATTTATGCACTAGGTCTGGTGCTTTTGGACTCAACCCCTCTTAATGGAAATTTTGCCCCTCTCCCTCTTTGCCAAACTTTTGTGTCGGAACTTGTTTGGGTTTCAGGCCAATAAGGATTTGTAGCAAAAAGACCCTATGGCTTATTTGGGCAAAATTCCCATTCCCCTCCCCCTCTAGGGCGAACATTTGTGGCGCCCCCTCTGAATCAGTTTGGTATCACCAAAGAAAGGCATGTGTGCCAAGTTTGGTGCTGTACTGTCTTGCGGCTCCCAAGGCCCCAATGCTAATTCGAAAAAATGCCCCTCCCCATCCCCCTTGGGCGGACATTTGTGAGACCCCCTTTCAATTTGTTTAGTAACACCCAAGTAACATTTTGCTACGTGTGGTGCCTGTATGGTATATGAAGCTCAACAAGACCCCCATGCTAATTCGGACAAAATTGCCCCACCCCAGCCCCATTGGGCGAACATTTGTGACATCCCCCTGTTAATCTGGTTGGTGTCACCCAAGGAACATTTGTGCCAAGTGTGATGCCTGTACGGCCTTTGCGGCTCCCAAAAGACCCCCATGCCTAATTCGGACAAAAATTACCCCTCCCTACCCCCCTAGCGCAAACATAAGTGGCATCCCTTCTAAATGATATTTGGTATCTCCCAAGGAACATTTGTGCCAAGTTTTGTGCCTGTACGGTCTTTGCAGCCCCAAAAAGATCCCTCATTTTTAATTTGGACAAAATGCCCCCTCCCCTCCCACCTAGGGCGAACATTTGTGGCACCCCCCTCTTAATCTGTTTGGTATCACCCAAGGAACACTTGTGCCAAGTTTGGTGCCTGTACGCAAAAGTGCACGATAAAATTGCTAACAGACCCTACTATTATTCATTGCACATGCTCTGTTTTTAGGATACTCTGCTATGAGTTTGTTTCCAGTACCACCCTCAGCGACTACCTGAGGAAAACTAGTGAAGAGTCAGTACTTGTACCACAGCTCCTATTGGCCATAGCCAGTGACGTCATCAACGCATTACGTCATCTGAAATGCTGTGACGTCATTCACAACAATGTGGTGCCCTCGAATATTCTGATTCAGACAACACGAAGGGTAGGCTTTGAATTGAAGATGTATAATCACGTGCATTCTGTTGAGCGCCAATGAATGGCCTGCGTATAATCGAGCAAGAAAGCTTCCCATTTTTTTTTTCTTCAGGATTCACTAGAAAACATACGTACATAGATCGGGAAGCCATTCAAATGCACGCACAAAACCGGTTTGTAACCGGTTTGCTGCAGTGTAAAACGGCTTTCAACCGTATAATAAGCTAGGTTTTTGGCCTGTAAAACAGCTGCGTATCTGCACTCAATTGTGATCTTATATGGTAAAATGACCGTTTTATAGATCTGTAAGATCAGGCGCGAAGTCCATGCGAGATTCTGCGTTTGACTTCCTGAACCAGTTTAATCAGATGTCCAGTTTAATATAACGATTATTGTAGTGTCGTGCAAACTCTAAACACGGTATCGCGGTATTTGTGAATTTTGGACACGATATTGCGGTATTTTTTGGACGCGATATTGCGGTATTCCAGGGTCCCTACGCTCCCTCCAAAAATCACTACGACGTTTCCTAATTAAGTGTAATGGTGCAAGAGAACGTCTTAAAGGGGCTCTCGCACGCTTAATATTCGTCCACTGTGGACATAAAATAAGTAAAATTGTAACCGTGAAAACACATGTACATTTGACCGTAGTAACCAAAATACTCCTCCAGATTAATAGAAAAACCTTTCAAGTGTTAGACAAATGCAATTCTAGGTTGTTTTGGCCTGTTATCAAGAGGATGGAATTGGATTGCGATTTGAGCTATTTTCTTGTAAGAGAAGTGGCCACCAAGCGTGCGAGAGCCCCTTTAAAAATCCTTTTCTCGTTTCTCTCAGGTTCCGCCTGTTCATGCGATACTCGGCGGGTTCGGGAAAGCCACGCATATTGGTTCCGCTAGAAAACTCAACAACAGCAAGTCCAAAAACCACGACACTGATATCGGACAATATGGGCACTTGCTCAAGCATCTACTCGAACACTGTCCGGAAAATAACGGCGTTAATCAGGTATATCTCACGAGTCGCAGCGATTTTTCTCGCACGTGCACGTCAACTCACTAATGTAATTTAGGTGCAACTCGGGACGATCTGCCACGATTTTTGTCGCATTTTGATGTCGCGGAGTTTTGAAATATGTTCTTACTCTTTTCAACTTCGATTTGAAGAAAAGAGAGAACAGAAATCGCACCGGATTAGGAATTGCAACTCCCCCGAGTGGCTAAACTAGGAAACATCGAACTTGTTTCTCGGAAACACAAAATGCTTCTTGTCTTGCAAAGAAGCATCTACAAGATTTGTCGCTAAACAATGCTTCCCGTGTGGTTAAATTGGGAAACATGAAGGTCCTGCTACAATGTTGCGCGCTACATGTGTGCTAGTTTAGCCGTGGCTCTATGCGCTGCCTTTTTTCCATTTATAGTGTAGTACGGTATAGTATGACGATGTTTACATCATGTTGCCTTTGGGTGGATACTTTTGTTAGTTCTACACATACACTCGTGCAGTCGGTCGCGTGGGAAAATTTCTACAATTGTAACCTACTAAAGGAATCATCACATGATCTGAATGGACGATTCAGGCTATAAGAGCGCGCACTCTTCTATATTCGGCAATTCCCATCCATAGAAATATCTGTGGATTACAAGTTCCTGTGTAACGTTCTCTTACAGATCAGCCGAATATCGGATAGATGTATCCAGGCCATCAACAAACCCACGGTCACTGCCATCCGAGAGATGCTGGATGAAGCCTGGGACCAGCTCGATATATGGGACACCTGTCTTTAAAGGGGAATGTCAACATTTTAGGGTTAATAATGTAGGGTTAATAATGTAGGGTTAATAATGTAGGGTTAATAATGTAGGGTTAATAATGTAGGGTTAATAATGTAGGGTTAATAATGTAGGGTTAATAATGTAGCTAACTTTGTTGTATATTCTAAGAAATCTTCGGAAGGAACGACTGCCAAACATTAATAACGTGTTAAAGGTAAAACTTATTTATTGGTAAAGTTTTGTATTGAATTTAACATCAAGAAAACATCAACGTCGTAAAATTTACCATATACCTACCTTGAATATATAATGTAAACTTTATATTTGTTTATATATGAGAAAGTTTCCATGCAAGAAATTAGTAATTTAAAAGTTGTTCCCACCGTATGCATGCTATCAAAAGGTTTCATCGCATCCTTGATGCCATCAACAACTATATTCACAGGGAATTTCTGTAGAAACCCATCCATGGGAAAAGCTTAATTTCCCATGGTAGAAGAATGGGAAGTGTTCGGATTTGCCATGGTTATCCATGTGAATTCCGAACACTTCCCATGCGTGTGCCTTGGGAAATTCAGCTTTTCCCATGAATGTTTATCTGCAGAAATTCCCTGTGATTCCTCGAGCTCGAACTCGACGGGCTATGAGAATATGTGTGTGCCTTGGGAAATCAAGCTTTTCCCATGGATGTGTTTGGATGTGTTTCTGCAGAAATTTCCTGCCTTCCCTGGGAATTTCTGAAGAAACCCATCCATGGGAATGGATGGGAAGTGTTCGGATTTCCCATGGCTATCTATGTGTAGGGGCGGGTCTAGGGGGGTGGGTCCTGGGGGTTGCACCCCCCCGCCCCTCATGAGAGTGCCCCCCCTCCGCCCCTCATGAGAGTGCCCCCCCCCCCCCCCCCCCCGCCCCTCATGAGAGTGATAGATTAGTAGTTATTTGAACTCAATACGGGTCATAACCAGTCCAACTTAGTTCTGCCCCCCCCCCCCACCCCCCATCCTGGATCCGCCACTGATATGAATTCCGAACACTTCCCATGCATGTACCTTGGGAAATTCAGCTTTTCCCATGGATGGGTTCTGCAGAAATTTCCTGTGCGCCTAAGACATTCTGAAAGTTTGGGAGCGGTACGATAATTCTGTGCGAAGTTATAAGGCCCCGAAGAAGCATATTTTTATAGTATTTGTATGGAGGTCGGACACATTGTGTGTGAGCCACGACTCATTTAATGTCGAGAAAAAAATAAGGAATAAAATCGAAAATTCTATTCAAATTAACATCGAGTATCTAAACCAAGGTCCTAAAATCGCGTTAAAACCGCCCTAAAATTTCTTAAAACGCCCAAAATACCCACAAAATAGCGGTTTACAGCCTTGTTTTTCCTTAAAATGCCTAAAAATGGCGAATGTTGCACTGAATATACAGCAACTTTAGGTCATGTCCACACCACACCGTTTTCAAACGAAAACGGATACTTTTTGCTCCGTTTTAAAAAAGATTTGCGTCCACACTTATCGTTTTCGTATCGTTTTCGCCCGTCCACACTTCAACGCGTATCCGTACGAAAACGCTCTGCATTCAGTGCGCATGCTCAAATAAGCTCAACGCATGCGCATTTCGATCGTTTTCACCCGTCCACACTAGAAAACAGCGTTTTGAAACAGCTCCGTTTTCGAATCGCTCCACTCTGGAGAGCGTTTTCGGATTGATTCACTTTTTTCGGTGATTGTTTTCGGCGTTGTAGTGTGGACGATAGTCGTATCCGGAGCAAAAAGTATTCTTTTGAAAACGGTGTAGTGTGGACGGGGTCTTAGAGCCCGGAATAGACCTTCAAGGACCATTGGATGGCCTGCGTAGCAAGCGTTCCCGATGAGTTCCATTTTCGCGCGGCCAAAAACACGCTTGTCGAGCTTCTCTCCGCTTTCTTGTCTGTTTCTCTTGGTTTCTTTTCCCTGGAGACACATGGGAACGCTTGCAAAGCAGGCTAGCCATTAGAGGGCCCTAGTTGGAGGCTCCTGTTACTGCAGGGGCATCCCTAGAGGGAGGGGGGGGGCATTCCAGGGGTTACGGAACCCCGATCTCTCTGGCCGCCATGCTTGTGAACTGTACTTATTATTGTTGTGGAATAACCCTCTTGAAAGAGTCATTCACTTGTCATTCTAGCAATAATCCCAGTTAGTGTGCTTGACGTTAGTTTAAGCTCCGTAACACCCTCTTTGCCCTTGTTATTGACTTGTTATTGTTACTCCTGAAATTCATGAGTAGGGATATGGTAATGTTGACCCCCCTTCCCTCCTGCTCCCCTTGAAAAAGTCATTCACTAGTCATTCTAGCAATAATCCCAGTTAGTGTATCTGACGTTAATGTATGCATTCTGGTAAGAGCACCAATCCCACCAGGTCCCGGCTGTCGTACAGGCCCAATAGTTTCTACCGCCATACTCGAACGGCAACCAGCAACAGTGCCCGCTAGCTGTTACGATTCCATGGTCACAGACTGGAAGAGAAGAAAAAGTGTCAAGGGCCTTCATGCTAGTTTCATTATTCTGGGAATTCCCACTTTATATTTCTGACATTACACTACAAAACATTACACTACAAAACATTACACTACAAAACATTACACTACAAAACATTACACTACAAAACATTACACTACAAAACATTACACTACATTCCTTATTAAGGTCTGTTTGGACCAAAAATAAGCCTATTCCTGTCCTTCTCTTTTAGGCTAGTCTTGCCTCTTTTAGCCCCGCCCATCTAAGAGTGTTTGGCTAACCTCGCCCCTTCTCGACCACCTTTCACGCAATTTTCTACTCTCGCCCAGTCTAGCCTGCCTCAGCCGTCAGTCTGCTCTCGATCGTATCTCATTTTGCGAGAGGAGACGTCTGAATTTTCTTATCCATTATGTAATCACAACCAAGTAAAAACGTTACTTTTTGTCGCGTGATGTCGCGGAGATTTCAAACATGTTCGAAACTCTTTGCAACTTGTTGCGATTTGAAGAAGGGATAGCGGATTTGCAACCTCGTTTACACAAGCTAAGAGAGTTGAAATTGCAATCGCCGCGACAAAAGCAACAAAAATCGCAAGTGTAGACCGGCCCTAGTATATTTCTTGCAGCGGGTTTTGGAATGAGCCGATGGAAATGGATGCTAGTTTACTCAAAATAGCAGCTAAATTATTAATTGATGTTTTACAATTATCCCTTTGGGAATAAATTCACAAATGCGCGGCAGCATGTTGGTGGACAGAAGAAAGGGAGCAAATAAAGTTTCTTTTGTTCCACCAACATAGCCGCAAGTGACGTCACATGCAAGCCAAGAATACATACGTGCGTTAGGGGGTCGGATTTTCATGGTCACTTTCTTGATGCTCTTCGAGCCTTTCCAAGGCAGCCATCTTATGGCGGAGCCAACATTATCAACATTACCTAAAATGAACAGTTACATAGAATCGTCATTTTGTTGACAAAAAAAATGGGGAATATATCAAACATGAGACAGCGTTAACAACAATTAAATTGGGGAATATATCAAACACGAGACAGCGTTGACAAAAAATTGGGTAATATATCAAACACGAGACAGCGTTGACAAAAAAATTGGGTAATATATCAAACACGAGACAGCGTTAACAACAAATTGGGTAATATATCAAACACGAGACAGCGTGTTTCATGAGGATTTCAAAACACCGAGAGGTGGGTTGAAACAACGCAACAACCGTACAACAACAAAAAAACGTCGATTTGTTTTTGGCTTTGCTGTTAATAATAATAATAATAATAATCTAAAAATATAGATATTTACAAACAGTCTCCATAGAATTTTCTTTCATATATATATATATGAATCTGTCGGGAAAAAGGCTAGTGTATCTAGTCTACCTACGAAACTATCTGCCCCATAAATTCATCTGCGTTCACGCGTGGATGTCTCGATGGTGTAGTGGTTAGCACGTCTGGCTATGAATCCAGAGGACGTGGGTTCGATTCCCACTCGGGACAGCATTTTTAAATAATAATAATAAATTGCATAAATAATAAATAGTGCGCAGTTATCAATAAGAAATTTTCAACTGCGCATTGCAACACGTGTTCCGCCAGTCAAATCTTATGAGCCAATAAGATCCTTGCCCTGCATGTGTCGCCTTGTGCAGTCGTCTGGCTTTCTGTCTTATGAGCCAATGAGATCCTTGCCCTGCATGTTTCGCCTAGTGCAGTCGTCTGGCTTTCCGTCGCGACGTTGTCTGGTTTTAGTTCAGAGGGAATCCAGTTGACTGCACAAGGCGAAACAGGGAAAGAGTTTCATTGACTCAGATCAGAAACATACACGTACCGAATTCAAACATGGTGCCCAGTTTGAAAAACCATTGTTCTTGACTGACTAGCCTCGAATTCGTGCAAAAACGCTTTTGTGTTTTCACGTGGTTTCGAGGCTAGTCAGTCCAGAACAAAGGCGTTTCGACCTGGGCGCCATTATTGAATTCGGTGTATAACTAATGGCTGGTTTCCATATAGTCGTATCAGTTGACCGTGAAACAATAGAAATTGGAATTATTCCTATTGTTTCACGGTCGACTGATACGGCTGGGACGACTGATACGACTAAATGGAAACCAGCCTTAACTAGTTTTTTTTTCATGTATTACTGCGGGGCTCGGAAACAGTCGTCCGCAACTCGTAAAATGTCCGCCCGTATTTCATGAAAAAACATCTATAGAGCCTTACCAAACACCCCGTTGGGATTGCAGCCACCAGTGTAACAGCTCTTGAACCAGAACCCTGCCTTAGCAGCCGAAGCACAATTCTGTCCTGCCTTTATATCGTTGTCACTGTCCGAGGTTGTGAACTCGCTGTCGTTATGAGCCAGCATTGCGTTTGATTCTGTTCCATCGGATTTCCCATACAAGTGAAGCTGGTACTTCTCTGCCTCGGACCTGGTCACGACATATCGTCAGTTATATATATACTTAGTCAAATCACACTAGTTGTCTAAAAAAATACCCAACTTTGTTAGCCTAAAAAGGCTATTAATAGCAGCATACACATTGATGCCCGTCCCATTATGTTCCCCGGAAATAATAGCTTCAGCTTAAAAGGCAGTATCTTCATGATCAACTAATAGGCCTGTTGCAGTTAGAGGTCACGTGACCTGGTCCCCCTTGTGAGCAGCTTTACCCAAATGATGCTCAGAGATGAAAAGAGCGTGGTGATTTGAGTAAAAACCCTGAATTTTAGCAAGCTGCAATGCAAACTCAAAGAACATGGCATCAACCATAAAACTAGCTTTTTAATACGATTTGTATGGCTCTCCCTTAAATGAGCAGCTTTGCGTAAATGATGCTCAGAAATAAAAATTTTAGTTAAAAGCCAGAGTTTAAGTGAATAAATGAGACAGCAAAAACAAAACTGCTTATGTTACTAGGGATTCATTGCCATAAGATTTTTCACGATCATAACATATTTTTCTCGCGCACTCCCAATCCTTTTAATGTTAAAATTAAAAATTGCAGAGGATTTTGGGTAATACAAGGTCAAAATGCAGTGATCCTCCCTCCGAATTCTGATAAACGCATTTCATCAAGCCTCAGAGAAAGTGTAGAATATGAACATTCCGTTTTTTATGTATAGTAAACAAATCCTCTAGATATTCATTTGCGTGAAGCGTGGCCCAAATGACGAATTTCTATGCTTGTAACGTCGAATTCACGCTTCTTTCAAACATAGTGACAGGGCATTTTTGGTAGAGTTTGTTTTTCCTCGTGAAGATACACTTGTTCTTGTGAACGGTGCGAAGGTAGTGTCTTCGTTGGCGAGTTCCCAAAGACTATATTAGATGGTTTGAGTGAAGTGAAATAGAAAAATGCAAATGATAGAGAAGTTGCTGGAATAACTACTTAGAAAATTTCTAGTGATCCCCCCAAAATCCACTGCTACCCCCCCCCCCCCCCCCCCCCCCAGAACGATAAATAATAACCGGCCCCTAATAAATTTTCGCTTTCGAGTGGGACAATTTTGTTTACGTGACGCTGTACTTATGTTATGTCGCTAAGTGTGAATCAGGCGTTAGTGTCACTAGTGTGAATCAGGCGTAAGTACCTTACAAAGAAGCCTAGATGTTTAGCATACGCCTTGTCGCCTTCCCAGTCTTCCAGATCAACCCGGAGAGAAAACTTCACACTGGAGGTTATCTGATAAAGGTACTCATTCCCCAGCCAAAACTCGCCAGTCAGGTTACCAAAACCGGTTTTGTAGGCGTTCCAGTCGCGTTCAAACTAACAGAGCCATCGAAGCGGCGCTGAAAGACGATCCATCCTCCCCCAGTCATGTCACAGTATACGGTAATCTTGTTTCCGCTTCCTGCGGGGTCGATCTCGTAAATCCCATCAGGAAGGGTGGAGTACGTTTTCTTCCAGCTCCAGCAGTGTTTCATGTTGACTGAATAAGACTAAGACATTGGCGGATCCAATATTTTTAAGGGAGGTGCATGCTATAGGATTATTCAAAGCTTCATGAGGCTAGATTCCGCTAAGAAAATAGCACGAAAAAAGCGATATCGCACGAGTCGCCCAGCGACGAGGGCGATATCGTCTTTTTGAGTGCTATTTTCGGCGGAATCTACCGACTGAACGCTTTGAATATACTTGAATCTTATGATATCTCGTCCTCAATTTACACAAAAAAGAGATATCATAGGATTCTATATAAAATATGTGGCTAATCTGTGTGCACTAAAAGTTTCATGATTTCCTGTAAAATATCAACTAAAAAGGGGGTGCCAAAGACCCCAGTAAATCTGCCACTGTAGGACTTACAAGGTCTTGCTAAGTGCTGATCTCTGCCGCCATCGCGCATTTATTTCCCTTTTAAACGGCCGATGCCTTTACAGAAAGGTCGTTTTCAATTTTGCACCATCTGTGCATATGGCTAGACCTATTGGAGTAGATGGGGGCTCTGTTTATGGGCTCTTGACTCTTCTACTCCACTGCATATGACTAGGCCTAGTGCTGTAGATGGTGTGGGCTCCCTGTGCATATGGCTTAACCTAGTGGAGTAGATGGAAACCCCTGTTGATGGGCTCCCTGTGCATATGGCTAAACCATAAGGAGGTGGATAAGGAGGCTCCTGGCATGCCCATACAGTACTTACAGGTTTCACAGTGGTCTCCAATGTATCCCATAACACATTGACATGTAGCTTGAGTAGCGCTTACTGTCACGCAAGTCCCGTTATTATAACACGCATGAATGTCACATGGCTTTATTTCTGCAATATAAACACACAAAGCCGAGTGATTTGTACACCAAGGACCTTTTTCGCATAAATGCAGCCTAGTAAGGTAGGAAGTGAACGAACTCTACCGTAGCGGACGAGAATCCGCCTACTCTCCACAGGGCAACCGACCACCTTGCATGCTTAGGCCATAAGCGTGACGTTGATTAGATGCGGAGGTAGGAAGTGCAAACGAACTCTACCGTAGTGGATGAGAATCAGGGTACTCTCCACAGGGTACCCGACTAACCTTGCTTAGGCCATGATAAGCGTGACGTTGATCAGATGCGGAGGTAGGAAGTGCAAACGAACTCTACCGTAGCGGATAAGAATCAGGCTACCCTCCACAGGGTACCCGACTAATCTTGCTTAGGCCATGATGAGCGTGACATTGATCAGACGCGGAGGTAGGAAATGCTAACGTACTCTACCGTAGTGGATGAGAATCAGGATACTCTCCACAGGGTACCCGACTAACCTTGCTTGCCTTGCTTAGGCCATGATTAGCCTCCTCCGTCCCTCCGCAAGCGTCTTTTGTCGCGTGTTTTCGGTTCGTTTTGACTCGGTTTCCAGCCTTGGCGGTTAAGGTCTTCTCGCGCGTTTTTACCCCAGAAAAGCAACCCCGCATGTTGGAGTTTTAGCCGAGAGATGCCTGCGAAGGTGGCTAGGCCATAATAAGTGTGACGTTGATCAGACGCGAAGGTAGGAAGTGCTAACGTACTCCGCCGTATTACGGATGAGAATCAGGATACTCTCCACAGGGTACCCGACTAACCTTGCTTATGCTATGATAAGCGTGACGTTGATCAGACGCGAAGGTAGGAAGTGCTAACGTACTCCGCCGTATAACGGATGAGAATCAGCCTATAGATGGACAGACCAAGACAGCTAAGATCCCAGGACACATACATAACATTACCTGTACAAGTGCGTCCATCTCCGGTGAAACCCTCATTACATTGGCACACATATGAGCCCACGGTGTTCGAGCAAGAACCGTTGCCGACAGCGCAGTCGTGAGAGGACGTTTCACACTCGTTGATATCTGTCGATAAATTACGGCGAAAAATTGTTGTCATTATAAAAAAATAGTAAGCTAGGTGAAAAGCGTTCTGGATTAAGGTCTCTGTAAACCCGTGAGGGGTGCCTTCGGAAAAAAATTCTCGTCGCGTCGCAATTTATGCTATGATAATCAGCTATATCACTTTGAAGCTAAAATATTGCTCTATCTTATGAAGTTTTTAGGTTATCGAAGTTTAAATTTTTCTTGTATTTTTAAGACCCCGAACTAAAAACTGCTTTGTTTACTTGAGAAGCTCCAGACCACTAGCGGTTTGTTGCACAATTTCACATTACAGTTATAAGCAAAAGCTTTTGTAGATGTTAGCCTGGTTCATCCATATTTATTGTTATTACTGAAGAATCCTAATTACAGTTGATTGTTTATGACGTCATCATGATCAGTTTATTCTAATTACAATTAAAGACACCCTCCCGGGCGGCGAAGTTGAAAGTATAGTTTGGATGATTTACACGATTTTCCATTAATATTACGAGAGTAGTAGAAAGTTCTGGTCAGAATGTTTCTGATCATTAGTATGAAAGTCAGTGAGAGAGTTCTTTGATTTTTTGAGCTGCAATTTTGGCTGCTGCTCTTTGTGGACGTTCTGATTTCTCGCTTTCCTTTCCGTGATCTTCCGTTGTCGATCTAATTTTCCGTTGATCCACAAATGCTTGCACCTCCAAAGGATAGAGTTTTTCAATAGGACGCGAGAGTTCCCTCCTGTTTTCTGTTCGTAGTGTCGCGGCTCTTGTTAGTCCGTCTTTCCCTGGATGCACTTGTATAACTATACCTAATTTCCATTTGTTCCGTGGTGTATCATCGTGTATAAGAACGATGTCGCCGTGTTGTACATTCCTTGTTCCAGATTGGCTCTTGACTTTGTCGTGTTCTCTGAGACTTGTCAGATACTCGGCTCTCCACCGTCTCCAGAAGTGATCTCTTAACCTTTGATGATGTCTTGCCTTTCTCACAATATCACTTTGACTTGTTTCTGCGGATGGGTTGTAATCGTCATCGTCTTGCAGAGGATCTGGTAGGGTCAATATTCTGTATCCACACAGGAAATGCGACGGTGTTAGAGGTGGTTCGTCGTTGAGGTCAGCATTAGGGTAGGTAAGAGGTCGACTGTTAAGTGTGGCTTCTACTTCGGTCAGTATTGTTGTTAATTCTGACAAGGTTAAGGATGTTTTGCCGAGCACTTTCTTTAGACATGATTTGGTAAGTCCAATAAGTCTTTCGTAAAAGCCGCCCCACCATGGTGCTCGCTCAGTAATGAATTCCCATGTTATGCCCTTTTGAGATAGGAAGGATTGACAGGTTGGATGTTTAAGGGTCTTGATCAGTTCCTTTGCGCCGGCTTTAAAGGTCTTGGCGTTGTCTGTGATGATTTTCTTCGGTATGCCTCGCCTTGAAGAGAATCTTCTGAATGCTCTTAGAAATGCCTCTGCAGTTTGGTCTTCGACTATTTCTAAGTGTACAGCTCTTGTTGTGGCACATGTGAAAAGACTGATATAGACTTTTACTTGAGTAGGGCCATTGCGTACATACAAAGGTCCGCCATAGTCAATACCTGTTGTCTGGAACGCTTGGGTTGCTGAGACTCTGGATGCTGGTAAAGGTGGACTTATAACTGAGTTGAATGGTTTTCCTTGGACCTTTTTGCAAACCACACATTTACCGATGATTTTCTTTATGATTTGTCTTCCTTTCGGGAGCCAATACGTTTGTCTCAATTGAGTGAGGGTCTGTCCCACGCCACCGTGCATTACTGCCTTGTGCATTGCTTGTATTATTAATGTCGTGACGTGGTCATCTCTTGGTAGAAGTATTGGAAACTTTGCATCTTTCTTCAGGGTTGAATTTTCAATTCTTCCTCGGCAACGTATGAGGTTTTGGTCATCCAAATAAAGTCGCAATTGCTGTATTAGCGCTGGAGATTTCGCTTTGTCTTTGTTCTTAATGTGCTCAATTTCATTCACATAGTGTTTGTGTTGTGCAGCTTTATGACGACATTACGTGCCTTGGTTAGATCTTTTGCTGTCAGGTAATCTTTGCAGCTCCCTTTTCTCCATCTGTTTGCGAACTTGAACACATTTGCGGTGACACGGAGAAGTTTGACCCATGAACTGTACCTTGTTGGGATTATGCTGTTCAGAATGTTTGGCGTGTCTTCAGCCTTCACGTAATTGTTGACTATTTCAGGTTCTTGTACCCCTTCGCCTTGTTCTTTGTTTGGCCATTCTTCTTTTTCTTTGCTTAGCCATTTTGGTCCGTTAAACCAAAACCGGTCGTTTTCTTTAAGCTGTTGTGCAGTTAGACCACGTGTCAATAAGTCTGCAGGATTTTCTGAAGTTGGACAGAATTTCCATGAATGATTTGATGTTATTTCCTTTATTTTGATGACTCGATTGAGGACATACTGTTGAAGGTGTTTCTTGGTTGTTAACCATGACAAGACTATTTGTGAATCGCTCCACAGTATGATCGTGCAGTCGTTGTCTAGGAAACCAGGTATTTCTTGCAAGTATTTCAGAATGTTGGCTCCTAGGAGTGCAGCTGATAATTCTAGTCGAGGAAGTGTTTGCGTTTTGACAGGTGCGACTTTAGTTTTTGCTATTACAAATGCTGTTTTGATTTCATCTCCTGACTTAGTTCTCAAGTACGCCACTGCTCCATAGGCGAGTTTGCTGCTGTCGCAGAATATGTGAAGCTGTGTTTTCTTCCCACTTTTAGTAAAATAGGGTCTTTGATTTGAGAGTGTTTTCAAGTGACAAAGTTCTCTGAACCACATCAGCCATTTGGTCTTTTGGTCTTCAAGTAGACTTTTATCCCATTTGATTTTTGACTTCCAAAGTTCCTGGAACATGGTTTTTGCTCTCACTGTAATGGGCTCTGTAAAACCCAAAGGATCAAATAATTTTGATGCGATACTTAATACTGATCGTTTGGTGATGATCTGCACATTTTCTACTTCCTTGATGAGTTTCTCAATTGAAAGTGAGAGAGTATCGTTGTCGGGATTCCATATAAGTCCAAGTACTTTAACACTTCCACCTGTCCCTGTTTTGTCTTCCAATATCTTCTTGTTCAGCTGGGCGGAGTTGGATGTCCATTGCCTGAGGTTCATTCCAGCCTCTTTGAAGTAGCTTCGTGATTTGTCGTAATACGCCATTACTTTTGCTTCCTCATCTGTTCCAGTGACTAGGTTGTCCATGTACATACATGTCTGTATGTCTTCAGATATCCATGTGTTTTTCTGTTTCATATGGTGTTGGATTGTTGCATGTAAGAGGAATGGCGATGGAGCAGCTCCAAATAGTACTCTGCAGAATCTAAAGACTTCAAGATTTGAATCGTCAGCTGGTTTGTTTATATCCTTTAGCCAAAGGAATCGTGTTGCGTCCCTGTCCTTCTCGTTAAGTTCTATTTGCAGGAATGCCTTCTCGATATCGGCCGTAAAGGCGTATGTGTGTGCTCTAAACTTAAGTAAAATGGCTGACAGGTCTCTCATCAAATTCGGGCCAGTATAGAGACAGTCGTTGAGACACAACGACTTTTCCGATTTCTTGGCGGAAGCGTCATATACGATTCGTGTTTGTGTGCTTCCTTCAGATTTTAAGACTGGGAAATGTGGAATATAATGTAATGTTCCTGCGTTGGTATGAATGTCCTCTACTTTCTCTATGAAACCTAGTGTTATTTGATCTTGGAGTTGCTGATTATATTTTACCATCAGTTCTTGGTTTGCTTTTAAACTATAACGCAGGCTATTCAGGCGTTTTCTGCTTAGCTCAAAATTAGATGGTAAATCTTGTTTTAAGTCGTTCCATGGTAACTGTACATTATATTTGCCAGTTGTTTTGTTGAATATAATCGTGTCCTCAAATGATTCCAGGACCTTGTTTTCAGGTGTGTTCTGGGGAATTTCGTTCACCTCCCAAAACTTCGTGAGGGTTTCGTTAAGTGTGTCCTCTGACGAGCGAATCTCGATTGTTTGACAGAGGGCGTTTCCCTGATGCGCGGACTGGGCCTGATAGCAGCCACCCGAATTTGCTTTCTGTTGCAATAACTGTTTCGTCGTTTGACTTTTTCATGTTGCCAGTTACAAGTTGACCGTAGTGGTCGTTTCCAATCAAGATGTCGACTTTTAGATCATGATCCCTTGTGCTACATGGATCAGCAAATTTCAGCTCCGCTAGTTCGGGAGGTATTGCTTTTCTCTGTCCTTTCGATAACAAGGGAGGACAAATGATTGGGGTTACCAGAGCGAATATCTTGATAACCTCCTGTTTTGCCTGAAGGCTTAACTGGACTACTTCTAGTGACTTTCTGTGTGCGTCACGTGAACCAAACGTTGTTATGTTCAATAACTCAGTATGCAAGGATCTCAGTTGCAATTTATCCTTTAGTTCTTTGGTAATAAAGGATCGATGTGCTCCTGAGTCAAAAAGGATGCGTGCGGTACAGCTCCGCAGTTCTCCCTTCAGCTTCACTAATGCGGACGGCATCAATACCAGTGGCGCATGTGTTTGGTTTACAACTGCTGCTCCCATGTGTGCGGCGTCTTTGGAGTCTTTTTCTGGGGACTTCTTCTCCGATGGTTGCTTGGAGTCTGTTTGCGCTTTCTCAGTTTCTTCACAAATTGATGTGTGATGTTTGCCTTTACATTTCATGCAGCGGCCTTTGGAAAAACATTTGGCTTTCATGTGATTCTGCCCGAGGCAGTTAAAGCATCTTCGTTTTTTTATCAAGATTGCTTGTCGTTCCTCTGATGTCTTTACTTTCGCGCATTTATCTGGGCGATGGTTCTCGTCACAATAAACGCATGGTCTTTGGCCTCTTGATGTGTTTGGGCTTTGTCCTGATCTTCCTGGTTTTGCTCCGGCGAGTAAGGCGTCAGCTGTAGGAATAAAGGCGTCTTCTGCTGTAGAAGGTCCTGCTGAGATGTGATGACCCTTTTCTCTAGTCTCGATTTCTTGCCTTAGCGCTTTCCGTAGATCGTCCAGATGGCTGTCAGCTAAAGGATTTGTGCGAAGCATCATGCAACAAAGGCTTTCCGGTATCTTTTTTAGCAATGTGGGTATTAATAAACTACCATATGAATCAGTTTGTACTCCAAGCGCCTCTAAGCCGCGTATGCTAGTTTCGCATTTATCATAAAATTCTCTGAGTTGTTGGATTTCTAAGGTTGGCGCGCGCAATTTTGTCAACGATTCCATATAAGCATTAATTATAAGCTGTTTCTTCCCAAAACGTTCTTTCAACAGTTCGATCGCGTTGTTGTAGTTTTCCGTTGTCAAGGGAAACCCGGCGATTGCGCGCGCGGCGTCTCCTTCTAGTAAACCATGTAAATAATTAAACTTTTGTATGCTGTTCAATCTTTCATTACTATGAATCATTGCGTTATAATGGTCCCAGAATGCTTGGAATTCTAATGGACTCCCGCCATAGGTCTTAATATTAATTTTTGGAAGGTGAATATTCATTGAATCGTGACTAGGCTGCTGGGACTGCTGGGAGTTTGCTAAATTGCTAGTTTGGATCGATCTTACCGCTCGCTTCGTTTCGATGAACATCTTTAGTTTGTGTATCCAATCGGACACGTTATCTTGGAAGGACAGAGCTGCTTCGGCTTCACGTTCGATGTCTGTTCCCTCAAGAGTCATTGTTATCTTGTTGTCCATCACGTCGATTTCTTCGATCCGTCTCGTTAGACGCTCGAGCAATGAAGTTAACCCCGATTCGTCGGCATCTTCTGTGATCATTCTTTCCGCGCGTTTCACATCCTGCGTACAATGCCCTTTATATGCTCCCTTAAAGATCTTAGTTTAGCAATTTCTACTTTCGACATTTTGCAGCGGGTTTCGGCACCAGTTTTGTAGATGTTAGCCTGGTTCATCCATATTTATTGTTATTACTGAAGAATCCTAATTACAGTTGATTGTTTATGACGTCATCATGATCAGTTTATTCTAATTACAATTAAAGACAAAAGCAAAATGATTCGGGACAAGACTGAACATCGACATCGAAAAATGAATCTTTTGAGCCTCGTATCCAAGCAGTCCACAGTCCCTGCAAGTACTACCGAAACCGGTAGACAGTTTCACGGGCTCGACGAAAAGCACTCGTCTCACAAAAAATTAACGTTGACGAGTCTGATTGCATTCCTTCACGCGAAATCATTCATGCGTTGTGTCTCTGGCAAACAAAAACTTAAAGTTTCGGGAAATAATACATTGATTTGTATTTCTTTACCCCATAAAATTTTAGAACACAAGCAGATGGCTCTTTTCTTGTGTTTTTTACGAAAGCCGAGAAGGGACATTGGATGTTTCGTTGTTCTTAAAATACACTTCAGAGTTCTTAAATTTCGGTGTTCTTAAATTGACTTCAGAGTTCTTAAATTTCGTTGTTCTTAAATTGACTTCAGAGTTCTTAAATTTCGTTGTTCTTAAATTGACTTCAGAGTTCTTAAATTTCGTTGTTCTTAAAATGAGGGGGGGGGGGGGGAGGGTCCGTTTCGTCTTCACTCCTTAGAAGATTGATACGGCCAGTATTCTGGAGAATATTGTGGTCTGGGTATCACAATAAGATCCTTGTTCTAAAATAACTGTTCTGATGCTCTGATGCTCTCTGGATCCGCCACTGTAATATATCACCGATTTGGATCAATTGTTGATTAACATGTAGCTCTTTTAATTTCGGATTTAGTAATGCCACTTTGTTTAGTAGTAACGCTCATAATAGACTAGATAGAAGAGGAAGAGCTACATGTAATTCAATGACAATTTATCCAATCGGTATATAGCCGCCCGCCAGCTTTCGGCTCGTTCCGTCGTTCGTTCGATTGTAACATGGCTGTCGTATGATTACAGTGATCATTGATATCGGAACCCCATCGGAGCATTATGGAATTACAGTGGCGGATCCAGAGAGGGTTCCAAGGGTTGAGCATCAGAACAGTTATTTTAGAACAGGATCTTATTGTGATACCCAGACCACAATATTCTCCAGAATACTCATGGCCGTATCAGTCTTCGAAGGAGTGAAGAAGAAACGGAACCCCCCTTTAGTAAAATCCTGGATCGGGTCCTGGATCCACCACTGGGAAACCATTTTAATAACTCGAAAATTTAAGATCTCTGAAGTGTATTTTAAGAACACCGAAATTTAAGAACTCTGAAGTCAATTTAAGAACACCGAAATTTAAGAACTTTGAAGTCAATTTAAGAACAACGAAATTTAAGAACTCTGAAGTCAATTTAAGAACACCGAAATTTAAGAACTCTGAAGTGTATTTTAAGAACAACGAAATGTATTTAAGAACACTGAAATCCAATGTCCCTTCTCGGCTTTCGTAGTTTTTAGTTCGAAAAATTGCCAAATAAAATATTTGACTTGCACGCATCGCTGACCTCAATAAACTGAATAAAGGAATTCAAACTATGTTTTTGTCTGTAGACGAGTGCAGCTTTTTCTCGAGCCGAAAAAACAGTACCGGTTTTGGTAGTACCAGCTAGTAGCGAGAGGGCAGTGAGAAATAGGTTGTTGTCTGGCAAAAAAGGTGGCGAAACCTCTTGCTGGGAATATCTTCTTTAAATGAATTTCACTACATGTCACTAGGACAGGGGATGTTTCCTGCATCGAGGACAGAGCTGAGGTTGTTTTGCGCGCTAAGCGCAACGATGTGGGATCCCTGTGTTATTATCCAGGATGCCTTGCACGCATATTTGGAAGGCCGCATGCACGTGAGGTTATCGAGCTGCTGATGCGTTGTTGAACAGCGAAAAAAAGCACAAAATTTACACGTTTATAGCCAAACATGAACACCAACGACTGGCAGACAACTCGCCGTACCATCAGAGGGCGAAATAAGTACATGTATAACAACAAACTACACAGCGATGTCGAATTCTCCGTGGTCAACCGTGAAGGTAAAACAGTTGCTGTTTCAGCTCATAAGTATGTTCTAGCTATCAGTAGTCCAGTATTCGAGGCTATGTTCTTTGGCGAACTAGCTGAGACTAGCCGTACTATCAACCTACCTGACTGCACTGCCGAGGGTTTGCTGGAACTTTTCCGTTTTATGTATTATGACGAGGTTAAGCTTACTGACGAGAATGCCATGGGTACAAAGTATGTTGCCAACAAATACATGGTCCCACTTTTGGCTCAAAGATGTACCCAGTATGTAGATGATATGTTGAAATTTCGTGGCCAAAAAGTATTCGAGATTTTGTCACAGGCAATAAAAGATCACGATGAAGAGGTGCAAGAGTTTTTGCTGGACGGTTATTAGCAAGAATCCAAAGAAGGCATTAACATTGGATGCATTCTTAAAGATCACAGAGAGCATGTTGTGTGACATGCTATCTAGAGACAGTCTGCCAATTTCAGAGTTAGAGCTTTTTCAGGCTGTGTTAAGATGGGCAAGTGCTGGTAATGACAACCAACAGAACTCCAAGAATTCTAGACCAAGCAAAAGAGTGATTAGCCTGGTCAGATTTCCATTAATTCGAGGAGATGACTTTATAAACCATGTTCTCACTGCTAATGTTTTGGATGTTCAAGAAATTGTGGAAATTGCTGATTTCCATAATTCATCAGATAAGTCTGTACTTAAAACATTCAAATCGGAGGAACGGGACACATGGGTATATAAAGAACCCAAATGCTTGAACTGCTACAGATTTGGTGAGTGCGAACAAGTTGTCGATTTCCCCAAAGATAAGCATTCTATCACATTTACTGCAACCAGGGAGGTTTGGCTCAGTGACATTGACATTTATGCCTTGTGTGCAAGCAGGCACTGTATAAATTTCTCCATCTACAAAGGATATTGTCCAGTTTACCAGCTCTGTGAAGAATACTTTGAGGGCAAAGATCTGGGAACATACAATGGGTTTACTATTCTCCTTGAGAGAGAGATCTTCATCGAACCTTGTGAGGACTACACATTGCAAATTCAATTCATTGAAAGAATGTTTGATACTAATTTAATGTACTATGGACCCAAAGGAAGCTCTGTAGTCGAATTTGACAATGGAACCAGGATTTTTTTCAAGAATACTAGCAACGGTGGGAAAACATCTGTAGAAAGTGGTCAGTTTCCAAAACTTACATTTATGCAGCTGGTAAAGTCATTAAAAAGGCCCTATAATGCTCTTTTGAATCAATGAGCCCTTGCTAAGAAAGCAAATAGTAAGTGTTGTCTACCTGGAAGTTCATCCATGCAAGGTGACTAAATTGCTGCAGTGGGTGTCTCATCCACACAAGGTGACTAAATCGCTACAGTGGGTGCTGGATTTTTTGTTTACACTATTTTAGATTGATTTGACAAATTATTTTACAACGATACTACTGGTAATTGATTTGAAAATAATATTAATGTACTTTAACATAGTAATGAAATCTTGTTATTCAAGAGGCCATTAAAAGTTATTGTAATAATCATTCTGAATTGTGTAAAAATTGGATAATGCAATGATGAATATATTAAATCAACATAAAAATGCTCGATAGTGGGCATGAGCACTTGAATGGGATTTTACTGACAGGACAGAATTATCATTTTATAGAATATCCTTGGGTCTCATAATTAATGTTCTACAAGATTCTTGCCTTATTCTTGTGGATATTATTGTTCAACAATTTAGTCCAAATCAAACTGTTTGAATTCGTATTTGTATTTGAATTCATAGCTCAACCCGTTAGTTGCATTTCAGCAGCATTGTAGATAATCTATATCATATGCAACTGCCGAGTTAGGTTTAAGTTAGATATAGATTATCAACCCTTATACTTGCTCGCTGTTTTGTTTTAAAAAAAAGAAGCAGAAGTTTCATGTTTGCCAAACATTGACGCTCAAAGCGTTGGTTGTTGTCAAGAACAATTAGAAAACTACCCAATGGCAACTGACAATAAATATGCAAATTGAGGCTTGTTCCGTAGACTGTCCTGCAAGCACGAACTAGTATTCAACTCACCATTTTCGCAGAAAGTTCCCGTGCGCCCTGGGACGCAAGTACACGTGAATGCAATGGCTCCAAGTGAGGTGCATGTTCCTCCGTTTAGGCACGGCCCACTAGCGCATATATCTGTAAATATGACACCAAAAAATTGAAGAATATGTACCAATGTTTATGCAATAGTAATTATTGAATTCAGGGCCCATGTTGATTTATTTCTTACCTCTTCAGCGTTTTAGAACTTCGCAGGCGTGATAAATAGTAAACTGGGAAACCTTGACTTACCTATGAACATTTGAATCTTCATTGTCGATGCACGCAAGCCTCTTGTGTTATTTCCCATCGTGTACCAAAACATCCCATCATTTCGTTCCTCTCCAACGTGATATCCGCCGTTCAGATTGGACGCCGTGCAACATCTAAACCACCAGCCACTTTTGGTCGCCTGCGCGCAATTTGTCCCGCAGTCGTCATTATCTTTATCATGCGTGCTAAACTGGGACCCATTGCTGACAGTATTGGGGTCGTGCGTAGGGTACAACGAGTCGCCGGCAGTACCAGAATAACCACTGACTGAAAGTCTATAGTTGTCATTGGCGCCGCTAATTTTGAATGAATCGTAACTGAAGAGCAAATAAAAATAAATGGTGACACATGGAATGCTTTAGTCTCTCCCGCAGTCGTCCTTCTAAGGGGACGTCCTGTAGTCTCGTAGCCGTTCTTTGGGACCTCCTGTGGTCTGGCGACCACAGGGAGCCCCTAAAACGAATCCGGGGGAGGCGAGGAATGGCTCCCATTTAAAACTTTTTTTGAGTTCTGAAATCCGGAATCCAGGCATTGAAGTCCAGAATCCAACTCCAATCGTTCCTCTTTCATTGGAATCCGGATTCCAAGACAGTTTAGAATCTAGAATCCAGGAGTGTTGAATCCGGGAATACTGGGGCTGGAATTCCGTGGTGAAATCCTTAGCCAAAATGTTACGCCGGTATCGTGGAAATCATTGGCTCGATTCCCGTAGGAAGCTTGAAATCTCTTTTTCAGGTCTTAATTTATCGCGATCGCTTAGGATTGGCATTACTTAGCCGCCTCCGCAGCTCTCTGGCGTGGCATATCAAGATAGTTCCCTTGAAAAAGTGTCGACATTCTCCAACTTCCTTATAAGGAAATACCTGCATACCATATTTGGAATCCCAGTAAGTTTTTCACTATTTCTATTGGCTTAGAAAGCTTAAAACTCAACCAGAACTCAACTATACTCGAGGAAAGATGCTATGTGCATTTTCCACTGTAATGTTCACGGTCAAGAGCCTGGTAACAATGGAGACAAGATACCACAGGAAGCCCGGTCAATCTCTAGAAAGGCGACACTGCTATCTTGATATGGATCGGATGAAATCGCTAAAAACTACATATCGGGTTGCCTGTGTTGACATTTTCTCTGGTTCCTGCGGGGGAAGCTACATTACAGGAACAAAATGAAGAAATTTTACCTGGCAACTTTAGTAATGCCGTCTTTGTCTTCACTTTAGTGAGACGGTTGATATAATCATTCCCTAGCCAGAACTCGCCATTCAGGTTTCCAAAACCGGTTTTGTAGCTTGCCCAGTCTTCATAGAAGTCCAATGAGCCATCGGTTCGTCTTTGAATCACAGTCCATCCTCCAGTTGCGTTTGACATTTCGCACAGGACTTGAAAAGTACTGTTGTCATCTGGATTGACGTGATAAATACCTGATTCTCGTTTTCCCATTTGGTAGTACGCTAAGCAGTCTTTTGCTGTTCGAAAGACAAAGTGGATAATAAACCTGGCAACCATCTATCTAGGCCCCCCACTTTCTTCTTCAAAAAAAATGTTTTCGCGTAATCACAGAAGAACAGGGAACCATATTCAAGGCAAGAAACTCGTCTCAGACGAGTTTTCCGTCTCTAGTGTGAATACAGTCCGTCTGTTTGGCCGTCTAGGAAGACGATTTTTCATAGACGCTTTGTTCGCTTAGACGAACAAATCGACCAAAGTCCGACCTAAATTCACACTAGACGTACAAAAGACGAACAAATCGTCAGACGATTTGTTCGTCTTCTGGTGTGAAAACGGCCAATATCTATAAATACGCTTGGCGCGATGCAGCAAAATTAGTTCTGATTGGCTAATTTGAGAGAAAGAAATCAGCGTTAAAATAGCCCTTTCGTAAATTTAGGCGGGAAACTAAAGCCACTCAGAAACCTAGTTACTCGTGCAGACACATTAATGAAAGATGAAAAACAAACCTGCTTCACAGTTTTTTCCCTTGAATCCTGTTTTGCATACACATCTGTAGTCGTCTGTATCGTAGAGCGGATAACAACTCCCGTTGTTTTGGCACGGAGAGTTCAGGCATTTGCTCTGTAAAACAAGAAAATACATCGGGCGGATTTTCAGAGTGTGCGTCGAAGGAATTAGGGGTGGCAATGGTCGTTCGTGAATCCAGAAACTCGCGCAATTCCACGGCCGGGATTCGCGAAATCTCGAATTTTTAGAGAGCTGTTTCGTAATTTTGTCTTCTGACAAATTACAGAGAATGTATGAAGAGCAGTCTAAGATGGCCCATAGGGGACATATAGTTGATTTTTCACTCGGCCCGACTTTTCTTTTTCGGCCCAGGCTTTTATTGAGTTTAGCCCAGCTTTTTAATCCAGTTCAACTTTTTATGTTTCGCCCCAGCTTTTAAATTACAGCCCAACTTTTTATCCACCCCAACTTTTTTAAATCGTCCAGCCCAACTTTTCATTCTCCAGCCCAACTTTTTAAAGCCAGTCCAACTTTTTTTGGTTCTCCAGCCCCACAAAAAGAGAGTTGACATCTCTGTATCCGGTATCTTGTCTTTCCCCGCCCATGAAGTATCAATTAAAAATCCTAACTACAGCAACCAAGCAAATGTTTTCAGGAAAACGTTATAACTTTATAGTGTACATACCGCTGGAGTGTAGTGGTGATAATCAGGACTCGGTTTAAAACTTGTAGTCCCAGCGGTAAACTTATCAATACTTAGCAGTTCACACTGGATGTTCTCTAGACCAGTAGGCTCCTTATTCTGGACGTTAAAAGACACACAGTCCAACTCCTTGATGCACTTGTATGTACAACCTCTCAAATGTTTCACTGTTTCATTTCTCAAAACATGGGAATTTGAAATAATGCGATGAAATTCAAATCTTTTGTATACTCCGTATGTGACATTTTGTTCTGGTGTTTTCTTTTGGCCAAAAGTAAGTCTTAAAAGTGGCCCAAAAAGGATGAGAAATGGGATCTTCATTTTTTAAAGCCTGCGAGGGTCGCGGACTCACAGCTTCTTCTACAAGCCGTTGCAATAATATTTTTTCATTAACTACTGAAACCCAAATAGAGCACGTTATTTTAATGTTTCATATAATATATATTACATATACGGCTTACGTAGTTGTGATCAAGGAGATTCTAAGGATTCAAGGTTATGTAATTGTCTACTCGCGAGTCTTCAAAAGCAAAAAACAGCAGGGGATAGGTATAACCATCCGAGGGTGGTAAAACCCGCGTTTATTATATTACACTGCGTTTGACTGCAAGGCAACATAGGTGAATTTTTCATGTTCACTGAACCCGGCGAAATTCGGTAAATATTTTTAAATGCATGTTCAGCGAGGATGTTTAACGTTGTTCGATGCGTTTTCTAAATCTGTGACTGAAAACGTAACTTCGGGAAAAGTTCAATCATGTCGAATCAAATTCAACACCGTAGTTGTAGTTGAATGATATTGAATCGTTCAACATTCATGAAAAAGATCCGTAAAAATCAAGGTTATTGTCGTGAAAAATGATAAATCTTCACAAGTTGCTGAAGAAGGTGTATGGTTTTAATTGTGCAGCTTGTTGTCAATGTTAGGTTATAATCACTAGTCAAGGGTGGTAAAACGTAATCATAATGCACGGTGGGTTGTCTCTTTTCGAACATTCTACACACTGTGGTTTCGTCTGCGAAACTCAGTTACAGACAAATATCATTCAATTCTTTTCCATATTAAAGAGCCTGTGTCAGCCGCCATTTTGGCAGCATAGCAACATACCAAGTCGGAGAAAGCATCCATTTCCATCGGCTGATTTAAAGAATATAGAGCAATTTTCTCGATTAATTTTGGTAAACCAAATCTGAAACTTTTTTTTAGATGTTTATTAAGAGGTTTCTACACGTAATTCGCCTTCTAATATCAAACGAAAACAATAACAAAGGAGTGGCTGACACAGGCTCTTTAAGCTCTTTTTTTGCAGGGGCTGCGGAGCGCTTTGCAATGTTGGGGCATTGTGTGTTGGGGTGGGGGGTGGGGGAGCTCACGTCAGGCCATCACATTCGCGTATTTAAAAAAAAAAAAACGTTCGCGCAGCTCGTTTGCGCTTTGCAAATCACGGGGAATTTCTGCAGAAACCCATCCATGGGAATAGCTGAATTCCTAAGGCACACGCATGGGAACTGTTCGGAATTCATATGGACGATAGCCGATAACACTTCCCAATGCATTCTGATCTTCTACCATGGGAAATTCAGCTGGAATTCTGCAGAAATTCCCTGTGAATACACTGGCGATCTCAGTGTCATCTAACTTGCCCTTTCGAGCTCGAGGTCTAATTGTTACTGCGGTTTTCATAATTCTGCGAACTCTCGCTAACGATTTCCAACCGTCAAACCGCCTTCTGGCTTCCGTCAATCAAACTCCCGAGTCTTTTCGTCGTTTCTATTTGTGTCTTCTTGATTGGCCAGCACGTAACGTTGCTGTCGCGACAGGAAGCCATTTTAGCACTGCTTAGGCGCTGGCCAATCAAAAACCACAAAGAGTAACGTCGAAAAGACTCGGGAGTTTGATTGACGGAAGCCAGAAGGCGGTTTTACGGTTGGAAATCAATAGCGACAGTTCGCAGAATTACGAAAACCGCAGTAAATAATCGGCTTGTTTTGCTCGCGCGCCTGGGGCACTCATCTCCGTGCGCTCTTCAGGCTCTTCGTGAACTGGGTCGGTCGGTCGGACCCGAGGCTCTGATATTCCAGATATTCTGCTTTGGGAAGCCTGTGTTATACAATCAAAGATGGCGGCTCCCATGTGATAGTTCGCGTTCTCGTTGCAAGGAAAATCGTTAGTTTTCAAGCACCAAGAAGTCAATACTGCCACTAAGTAAGACACATTTATTATTTTTATCCTTTTACAAAGTCGAAGCTAGTAAATCTTCCTTTCAGTCAGCGCATAAACACATAATCCGCCCGACCAGTCCTTTGTCTTTGAGTTTGACTTTTGAGCTTTTGACAACTTACCTCCCCCAAGCGAGGGAAATTTCATTTCCGGGAAACTTATGTTTTTTATAAACATGTGTATTTAAGCCTTTGATTCGACAAACTATGTTTCAATTGGGAACTAAGTTCACCTGCGCCAAGTTGGCATGCAACACGACACAGACAAATGATTTGCTACAATTTGCATACTTAAATAAGTTATTATATTACTAGTTGATTACAAACATGGTGGACAGCGTCTCCCCGCTAAAGAAAATCATTGAATGGCAGCTTCTCTCCTCGCATCGATTTCAAAAAATAACACCAGCTTGCAACCCTGTGAGTGGTATGTAACACATCCACGGTGGTAGTCAGCTCGGCAGGCTTTCCACCTCGGAGCCTTTTTAAACGGCTTAAAATATTATAATATAGATTTTATAGTTATCTGGAAGCAGAGTACAATATTCAATTCAGCACATCTGTATTGAAAGAGGAGATGTGAACAATAGTTTGGGAAAATTTTCTTGAAAACTGGCAATATGAACTTCATGAGCTGGCTTATTTTTTATAAAGAAATAATATATGGGCAAAAACATCAAAATGAGGCTTGTAGTGCATCTTCTTCTTCTTCCGTAATATGGGCCCATCTCCTCCTATCTTGAAGATTCTTATGGGCTTTAGGGCAGTGCAGTGTGGGTGTAGCAAAATAAAAGTTTCAACAAAGTGCAGGTGGTTATAAAATATATAATGTGCATTGATGCCCTACAATCATACATTTTACTACAAAAATTATTTATTCAGCTTCGCCCGAGGGCCGGGAAATCCTCACAGAGCGAGGCTCCAATTACGAGGTTCCCTTGTCAGTGTAGTGGTTAGTAAGTTGTAAGCCCTGCACTGAGGATGGGCAACTTCCGATGTCCTCGTGGTTCTTTAATGCCCCTCTGGTTCCTCTAGTGCGTGTGAGAGACGGGACCTACGGTTTAATGTCCTTATCCGAGAAGACGCGAAGGTCTAACCATTTGCAGATATTAGAGCAAAGGCAGCACCTTCTCCTCAATTATTAGAATAAGACCCTGAGTGTTGGTCCGGCCTGGGTTTGAACTCCCACCTCCCGCACATTAGCCCGGCGCTCTACCACTGCGCTAACCGGTCGTCGGTTATGATACTCATTTCATAGCATTATCTCAGGCAATACTGATATTCAAACTTTTAATTCACCTTTGTTACACAGCCACCATTTTGTTTCCAGAGCAACTTGGCAAAGCAGAAAAAAGCAAACGGCCAATCAGCTTTTTGGTTGTAAACAAATAAGGAGTAATTTTTGGTATCTTTCTCAACTTTTGTAGCATAAATCACATGCCCTGCTTGACCTCATTTCCGTGCTGAATAAATCAGCTGAAAATTTCAAGATGGTGCTCACTTGTGTTATACAAAGGTGATTGATTATCACTGAGCATTGCTCTCCACAAGCTAATGTTATTGTTTTGTTTTTGTTTTCAAGTTTCCTATTCTAAACATGGAGCTCTCAAAGGGAAAATGCGGGAAGTGCAAGAGAACAGCCAGCTGTCAAGGTGGCTCTGATGAAGAATTTAGTGTGGCCTGACCTCTAATGCATGGTCAGTAATTACCCTAATTCTTGGTAGAGATATTGGTAAAAAGTTTTCAGTTGCATTAATTTATGGATGATCAGACATGAACAAAATAGGAAAAGAACAGAAAAGAAAGGTGTCTTCTTCATATCTAGGGTTACTCGAAGTGGTTGAAATACACAATTATGTCAACCCTAGGACTTCAGAAATTGGGAGAAACCTTAGAATTTCAGACGAAATACAAAAAGGTTATAATGCAAAAATACCAAGAAAGAAAACCGTGAGAAATACAGTAAAATAATAATATTGGAATTTATTCAGGAAATCTTTGCCAGGAGACGCGAGTGAAAAATCGTGTGCAGCAAAACCAGGAGAGTTGACAGAGTGGAAATGACCTGCAAGAATCACTAAAATAATTTCAAATAGTAAGGTTGGGTTAACACAGATACTAAGCTTGATTTTTTGCATACAGACTCAAAAAATTCAAAAATGTTTTTTTTTAATGGATCCGTCTTTGAGATATTACAATAGGCTTTAAACTTTGGTTTCTGTGCCATTTTATGGGATAATTAACCACGTAGTCTGATCAGGAATTATGTAAACTTTGTTTAATCATAATATATTCAAATTTCTTAAAAATGTGGAATTAAGCAAGGAATTAAGCTTTTGGTCATAGAAACTCCTTGTATATGGAAGCTTATATATTGAAATATGGCAAAGTTAGACATTTTTGGTCATTTCTGCTCTGTCGCTCTGGTTTTGTTTTGGAACTTTCTGACAAACAATCCTTATCATTTCTACCTAACAATGACCTGTATAGCAGGTGTTCCCGGGGTGTTCCCATGTGTTTTCAGGAAAAAGAAACCCAGAGAAAAAGAGGAAAGTGCTGAGAAGTTTGCAAACTACCATACACACAAAGGGTACTGGTATACGTACAGCTGCATTACTAAAATTGAACCTATCTATGGACAATTTGTACACCCATATCATGTTCTACATTTGCGTACCATTTGAAACAACGGAAGCCCTTGTAGCTTTTCCCTGAAAACACATGGCAATACTTGCTATGCAGGCTAAACAAAGATATGGACTGCTCATCCAGAAATCTACTGGGACCTACTTTTCCCAGATATTGTATTAGACTTTGTTTATAGGCACTAAAATTGCAGATCAAACTATTGAGAGATTAATGAGGCTCATAGCAGTTTTTCCTGTCCTCACTCCTTGAACTTCCATAGTCTGTATCTCATGTGGAAATGAGCAGAACAGAAAGCCACTTTACAAGTGTTATGGATTGTTCTTTGTGTCGACATATTATGTTTTGTCTACATTGATGCTTTAAGTTGCAAAATTCACCCAGACAAAGAAACCCTCTTAACGCCATGGGGTTTTGCCTGCTTGCACTGAGAGTAGTTTTACCTGTAGGTCGAGAAACGGGAGTTTGCTTTCGCTTCACCGTCATGTATAAGCTATAAGCATTACTTGGACAAAGTTTGAAGAAAAAATGTACATCTCCTAAATGGGAGACAATGCAAAAACTGCAAGCTTGTCAAGTGAAATATTGCATCAAGATTTTAATTTTGCACTTTAAAAGAATTATGGTTCTAAAAATGCAGCAACAAGGTATGAAACAATTGAACTATCTTGGGAGATCTTGACAAACAAAATTGTTAAACTAGCAATTACTGTGTGACTAGGTCAACCAGGTCATCCCGTAAAAAACGTGATGACACTTTTTCTTCAAACTTTGTCCAAGCAATGCTTATTATAGCCTAACGTCTTTGGCATTAAGGGTCAAGCAGAAATTGCTTTATCTGGGTGAACTTTGCAACTTAATATTTAAGGTGGGTTGCCACCATTGCAATGAAAGCATCAATGTAAACAAAACCTAATATGTCAACACAAAGAACAATCCATGGTTACTTCAGTGGCCTTCAGTTCTGTCAGCATGAGATACAGACCATTGAAGTCCAAAGGGTGAGGTCATGAAAAACTGCTATGCGCCTCGTTAAGTCTGGGACCAAAACTTGTATTGTGTAAAATTTATAATTAAATAATATTAATGGACTTAAAAAGGCTGAAGTTTTATTGTCATTTATTCCAACTCTCTAATACATGTAAGTACCTTTTGGGGGATTAAAAAAGAGTCCCACAAGGCCTTTCAGACCCCAGCAATGGATGCTCCTGCCAGCACCAGTGGTGTGCCAGCTCACTACACCCATTTCTCAGGCACCTGTACAATCTCCAAACTGCTCACCAGACAGTTTTTCCTCAGTTCTCAAGCCGCAACTTTAGGGCAGCAGGGCATTACTCATTCACACCTACCAGATATCAGAGGCATAATCCATATACTGGCCTAATCATGAGCTGTTCCTAATGCAAATAAGCTCTAGTCTTTGCTCATTTGCATTAGGAACAGCGCATAAAGTAGACTAGCATGTGGGCTATGCCCAGATGATTGATGCTGCCATGGTGATAGATACAAATACATGCAGTGCATTCATAGAAAATACTGATAACACCTACTGTTATTAAGGGAACATGCCAGAGATAACAAATCATGCCTCCATATTATCATCCACCCCTTCGTGGGATTACTCGCTCCTTTTAAAACAAAGGCATCCTAACTTCCCCCACAATTAGGGCTGGAATGTTCATGACTCTGCTTATACTCCGAAGCCAATCTGTGTATGTATCTGAGTTTTTAATACTTTATTTTAAGTTGTAGTTGTATTTTTAAGGGCTTATTTGGTTGCTTGAATCAAAAGTTTTGGAGTTAAGAAAAAATTGACAAGCTGATCAATAATTATTTATTATTTTCACTAATTATGGTAATGTTTTATTGTGCAATTACAGAAAAAAAATCCATTCTCTTCCCACAGAAGAGATTTTAAAAATATAGAATTGGTTATTTTCTAGAATCTTTCTAATGCCTTCCCAGGGGGTACTCGGATATGAAAATGATGGGGTGGGGGGAGTCCGACAGAGATCCAAATTTCAGACAATACTTGGTAGAATTTTCAACCCCCCCCCCCAAAAAAAAAAAATTAATAATAATAATTTTACTACAAATCTCATACCCAAAAAAATATGTCACCCCATCATTTTTATATCCGAGTGCCTCCCTGGGGTTGCCTTATGCTTCAGTTTTTTAGATTTAAAGTTATAAATTATTATGGTTTACTCTTTGAATTATACTTATTACAGTTCAGATACCAGGTCTCTCCCTTTTTTTACCTCAATCTCTTGGTAAAATTTTCATTTTTCCTCATACTGCATTTACTGTAAAAAAAAAATTGCAGTTTGATCCAAGTCTCGATCCTGCTTCCTTGACTTGTTGTTGGGTCGGTGTCTTGGTTATACTGTTAACATTTTTATCAAAATGTGCAAAAGTATAGAAACATTAAAATTTTATTATGTCGTTCAGGTCCATACTGATCTGTATCCTAGGATTTTCTATGACCAAAAATTTTCAGAAATTTTAAGAACAAAACTTGCCAATTTCCTAAGCACTGCATGCTACAGTAATTCTTTTTTCGATCGCCTTGTTTTTGAGCATAGGCCTTTTTATAGTTACAATCATGAAAACATTATTTTGTTACTTATTTTATCCCTTTTCTTCCTTTATTACATTGTAACAATATGTATTTTTATTAATGAATCAAATAAAACTATTATTTGAAGCTTAAATCCTGATCAAAGTACTGATAAATAAAATGCTGCAGATATCACACTTCAGGCCTAATATCTCAAAGTTGGACCCAATCATCTATGATTATTTGGTTTTCACATAAAGGAGATTATCTGGATTAAACATGACTTACAGTCACATTAAAGTGTAACTTCAATTGGGTTAAGCATATTTTTAAATTGGAATTGTTTTTAATTTCAAATAAATTATATTGTTATTCAAGAAGCTGGCTCACCCTTTCCATAATGCATCCAATGTTTTGTTTACATTAATTGTACATCAGAAGTTTCGTGGAGAGATTTTTTTGAGACAGCAGGCTTACAATTTGAGATCGAGATGACCTAAAGGTTGCTCATCATACATTGTTTGTAGAAATTTGTCAGAAAATGAGATTGCGTGACAGCTTTCTGAAAATCCAAAATTCTGAGAATCCCTAAGAATTTTGTCTTTTTCAGACGGACATTTGCCACTCCTATCAGAAACTTTGACCTTATGGTACAAAGGATATATTTGTACTTTCATAAGCCTTTCTTGCGTTTGTATCATAAAAATAAGCTAAACCATTAAAAAAAATTGAGGATTTTTTGTTGCATCTCAATTTCGATGGTAGCGAAAAACGTCAATGCAGAAGGGAAAACCAGCTCATTTTCTAAAATTGCTAATCATTTTTATTCTACTAAAAATTATTTAAAGAAATCAGCCTCATCTCAGCTCAAAATAAATTTAATTGTTAGGCTTAATCGTCCATTTATGTAAGCGGTGTGTGCTCCCGAAATGAAAATCAATCACTACAGGTATATTGTTAGCAATTTTCTATTGAATCTTTTATATCATTTTTCACTTGTTTTAGTAAGCAGAGCTTCTCATCCGAACCCGCCAAGGACTTGGATCATATTAGGATGCCTTACGAGTTTTAAAAGCATTTCAAGTAATTTTTATTGCCCACCCGCCCATGAATATGCAGTTTGATTTGCTATCGCAAGTTGGCATGCTACCTTAATCAGAATGTGTGATCAGCTGAATGCACTGCATGTATTTGTACCTACCATTATGACAACATCAATCATGTGAGACATCTGGTAGGTGTGAATGACAATACCCTGATGCGCTAGAGTTGCAGTCTTGAGAGCTGAGGAGAACTGTGTGATGAACAGCCTGGAGCTTGTGCAGGAACCCCAGTACTAAGTGTAGTGAACTGACACACCTACCGGTTTTGACGTCTGGAGCATTCTTCTCATGCTGGGGCCCTCAAGGCCTTGTGGGACTTTGTTGTTGTCTTTACAATCATATTCCTGTAAAAAGGTGTGGTTCCAGAAAGTATCACCCACCACCCCCCTGGAATTTCAAAAGGAAAATACAGTATTTGTATGAAAAAAAAAAGGTAAATTGACCCACACCCCTCTGGAATTTTCTAATCGCTTCCATGTATGGGGTGGGGGGGGGGGATATTTTCTGTAACCACACAATGCACACATCAATGATCTGTCCTGTATCAGTAGCTGAGCCATTTCCTTATAATGAGTTCTGAAAATTATTGTTGTCAGTTTTGTCACTCTGTTGTTTTTGCTATTGATATCAGCAACTCCTGCATTTTGATCTAACAGTATGGTCTCCATACATTTTGGATTATTTGTATTTCTGTTAGGGAAACGGCCAAACCAATGTATTAATTTTAGGGGAGATTTTCCAGAAGATGTTTTTTAAATCCAAAGCCAGGTTTTCCGAAATAAAAACCATGCAGAAATTGATGTCCGAAAATTCTCTGTGACCTTTTTACCTGTAGATTTTGCTATTTTTTTCCCCACAAATTTCACGTTTTTATGCAGTTCAAAAACCCTAGGAGATAAAGCACCAAAGAATAACTCAGGAACAACGGTCTGAAAGTTGAAGGCTTCTGATAGGTACACCAAAAATTGTCGTTGGGTGCCCTGATCACACTCCACCAAAAGGAGAGTAATGAAAGGTGTGCATCCCTTGAAATCAGGAGGGGGCAGTGCCTACCGTATCCTATAGACCAACCAAATCTTTCTGAAAACTGCAAGATTTTGAGAGTACCATTGTTTTGGCCTCCTCAGCTCCTAATGTTTTATCAGTAAAAATAAGTTACTGTCTCCCTACCAATTGATACCAAAAATTCAAACTCTGGCTCAACCACTGAAACAGAACACAGATGCACATGAAAAGGCTCTAGAATAATGTAATAACCTATTATGAAATGTAATTACTGGTATTATACTTCATGGCTAAATGCCAATTATTATTGAAGTCACTTCTCTTAAAGAACTTTTCCAGAAAACAAACATACCCCACTGCAGAGAGACACCCCCACCCCACCCAATATTTGTGTGAAAAAGAACATCTTCACCCTCTGGGGCCGGTTCCTGAAAGGTTGGATAAAGTTATCCATGGATGAAAGTTATCTGTTGTATAGGATTTGTTCAGGATTTATCGTTGATAAGCGTTTATCCACAGATAACTCTTAGCTGACCTTCTAGGAACCGGCCCCTGGAAATTCAAGTAAATTGACACCCCCCACCCCCACCCCCACCCCTCTGGGATTTCCAATTCCCCCTGTGGTGGGGGTGTAGGTTTTTTTCTGGAATTGCACAATTTTTTATATTTATTTGTATGAAAAGAGGCCTTTTTCATGGCCTCGATTGCACCCAAACAAAGCTAGGTTTCACTAGGCATGGTCTTTTCTGTTCGGCACCAAATCAATCAACAAATATGTTCTTGTTGTATTGTGAAATTTATCCCTATATGGCCTTTTTAGAATAAAAGAGTACTTTGGGGGGATGGTTCCCACCTTGAACAACTTGTAAGAGTATTATTATTGACGCACTTTGCAAAACAGAGAAAAGAAATAGTCCTCTTCAAAGTTCCTAACCCTTTTGTTATCAAATAGAAATATTAGCCTCAATAATGGAGAAAATGGTGAGCAATATAATTATTTTCCTTCCTCTTTCTTATCATCATTTTCGAGAGAATGTAGATTTTTTGAAGCTCACAACATACTGTAATTAATAATTGGTTGATTGCATTTTAAAACCGCACCAGGGGGTTGAGGACCCCCTTAAAAAGATCCACTCCCCTGGAATTTTCACTCGTGAAACAGACCCCCTCCCCTGGAATTTCCAACCTCATAAAGGACACACCCCCCCCCCCCCCCCCCCTGTAAAATCTATTTGGGATAAAATGTCCCTGGAAAGTCACCTTTTTTACCCCTACCCCTTGGAATTTCCAATTGTCAGACACACCTCCTCCCATGGAATTTCCAGAGTCCAATACGAAAATTTTCCATAGGTCCCCCCTGGTGCAGTTTAAAAATGCAATTGTTTAAATTTTCATTAAAGCTGCTCACTGATTGAATCTATTCCTAGGCTAGTTTGATTTAAATCATTAAAGAGTGACCAGGAATTGCGATCATTCTTGAAAGGGCCAAAAACACTGAAAGTTCTGCCCTCCTCCCCCCCCCCCCCCCCTAACATGAGGAACAGGCCCCCTTTGTTTCCATTGTAAAGAAAATCCCAGGAAATTGAAACTTCTGCCTGATACTCAGGATAATGCTATGTTCATGTGTTTTTCACTGTCAAGAATAGACTGGAAACAAGGTAGGCAAGACACCACAGGAAGCCCACTCGATCTCTAGAAAGACGACAATGTTATCTTGATATGCAAAACATTCCCAGTGTGGGATCCTCAACAGCGGGGCGAAGATTTCTTACAACTGACCAATGTCAGAAGACTAGAGCCTTTTCATGTGAATATACCTTTAAAAGTGAAGAAAAATATCAAACAAATCAGGGAAGTGATATTCCCTGAGCAAATACAGCATCCAGCTCTTTTGAAGGGGCAGATTATCAGGGTCCATGGTTTCATGGGATTGCTGTGGTCTGGCAGACTGTCACCTGGCAAGCGATCTTTGTGGCCTGGTGGATGCTGTGAAGGTTTCTCTGTTGATGGTCTGGCTGTGTGGTCTGAGGGGCTCACTGCAGTCTGGACAATGGTCTGAAGGGCTCACTGTGGTTCTGGTGGATGGTCTTTACTGAAGGAATTGTGATCTGGTGGATAGTCTAAGTGGCTCCCTGTGGTCTGGTGGATGGTCTGGCTGTGTGGTCTGAGGGGCTCACTGCAGTCTGGACAATGGTCTGAAGGGCTCACTGTGGTTCTGGTGGATGGTCTTTACTGAAGGAATTGTGATCTGGTGGATGGTCTAAATGGCTCCCTGTGGTCTGGTGGATGGTCTGAAGGACTTGGCGGATTATCTGCAGGGCTCCCTGTGGTCAGATGAATGATCTGATGGCTCCCTGTGGACTGAAGGGCTCCCTGTGGCTTTGTGAGGGCTCCCTGTGGTTTATGATATGACTGGCAGTTTGTCAAACCATACTATCTTTTGGTAACCTGCAATTAATTTCAACAGAAAATGATTAATTATAAGCAGATTAAAGCTGAAGATAATAATTATTTATCAAACTACTGGTATCTCTTACCACCACACCCACGCGCCCCCCCCCCCCCCCCCCCCCCAAGTTCAAGATATTGCAGCCAGGCAGTCTGCATAGCAAGTACAAAGGGAGGGGAGAGGGCCCCAGGGACCCCCATAAAAATATATGGGGTGCTAATCAGAAAACTGATTTTAACCATAAGGCATAGCAAATTGGGTGTGGTGAACAGTGCATTTTACCCTAATATAAAGAATTGGCAAATTGGATGTGGAAAATCGTAATGTTATTGCAGTCTCTAAGAAAATAGTATCAAGTAGAAACAATATATTCTGTTGTCGCTAAATTTCTAGGTCACCTTAGAAGGGATAGCAGCCTCTTCGGGCACCACTAAGAGATAGCAGTTGGGTGAATTTTATACCATAAGGAATGGGATGAGCACCCTCGTCTATTTTTATGGTGAGCCCCCCTAAAGGCTTGTGTGTATGTACCAGAAAATACAAGTGACCAGCAGTGTAGTGCAACAGTCAATTGTAGCCCCCCACATGGGACATTTATACGTATCGGTCAGGTTTTGGTCCCGACTACATGGGGGATATTCTTGTCATGGACCCCACCCCTGAGTGTGGGGGATTAGTTGGGGGATAGAACTTCTTCACCTCTAAGCAGGAGCGCTAACACATACATACCAAACAATTGATGTGTTTTTCCGAAGAAATTTGAGGTCAATGCATTTGATATCTTATTATAGGTGGACGCAGTTTCGTTCGAGAATTTTATCAATGACTTAGCTCAATTTTGCCACAAGCTCAGTGGAGATAGATTTAAACTTGTATGCCTGTATCAAAAGTTTAAGATATCTTGACGTCATGATGCGCCCACCTAAATAGGTGCGTTCATAATTTCTCCCTAATAATTTTTGAAAGTGTTGTTAGTGTATACTCTCAAAATGTACGATGCGGTGGCCCACTTGAACAATGTCCGATCAAAAACGGCAAATGTCCGGTCAATTTTCCAGTAGACACCCAGGAAAAAAGATTGAAGGGTTCTGATCAAGTAGAAAAATTATTTCCAGCTCTGTTTCCTTACGGCAGCATGCGGAAGCTGATTACCAACAACATTCCTCAGCTAGCAACAAATGGTTCTGCAGAGGATTCAAGTGAAAGGACTCGATATATATTGGCATAGTAAAGTAGCATCGAATCACTTCAATCCTTGCCCCACAGGGTGGGGGAAATTTCAAACACATTTCGCCTCAGGGGTGGGGACAGAAATCTCACTAAGGTGCAGGATTGCGGTTTCTCAAAATATCATGATTGTATATCATCAAATTGATAAATGATATCATGAAATTTGAGTGATATTTTGGTGATAATCTCAAATTTCAACGATTTGCACTTTGCATATGAAAATATCATTATCAATGATATTATCATGATTACTGTTGTATATTTCTTTTATTGCAGATCTCAAATTATCCAATATCATATCACTGTCATATTCTGATAATCTCATGATATGTCACTATCATTATTTAACAAATGATTTGGAAAATCTCAACTAAGCATTATCAAAATATCATTATCATAAAGTGATTGTTTTTCCCCATGTCTCAAATTATCATTATCAAAAAATAATAGCAAATTATCATTATCAAATCTCAGTCAAGTGATGAAACAGCAAAGACGTGTTGAAGCCAGAGTGATATTGTGATATATCATGAGATTATCAAACTGCCCTATATTATGTAAATATCTCCATTTTAGTTCTGAGAATATCATGATTTATCAGATAATCACGAACTTGTGTGATATATCACGATAATATCAAATAACCGCATTCTGAATTTTCAGTCCTCTCAGTTAGTATTTTATTATCATAAAGTTATCATAGCCAGGCACGTTCTTGACAAGTCCTATAAAAGTCCAGCAGGCCTAGGGTTTGCAACCATTTGGCAAAAGGTGCAATAAAATAATCAAAGAAACAGATGAGCTTCGGCTCACTATTTCTTTCTGGTTTACAAGTGAACATGTTCCACACAAATGCCTCTAGTTCATTCTTAAGGTCAGAGTTGAAACAGTCATTCACAAAACTCGTTCTACAAATGCGCAGGAAAGAACTCAGCTCACTATACCATACTCTTGTTGTACAAATGCGCTTTAAAGAACTAGCTCACTATACACATAGCCTCGTTCTACAAATGCGCTGGAAAGAACTTAAGTTCACTATACACATAGCCTGGGGGGGGGGGACTCCCATAGTTTTGGGTCGGGGATGATCGTTCTCTATACACGTATCCTCATTCTACAAATGCGCCAAAAAGAAATAGTTCATACACATAGCCTCGTTCTACAAATACACAGGAAAGACCTAGTTCTTTACACACATAGCCTCATTCTACAAATGCGCAGGAAAGAACTAGTTCTCTATACACATAACCTCGTTCTACAAATGCGCAGGAAAGAACTAGCTCACTATACACATAGCCTCGTTCTATAAATGCGCTTGAAAGAACTAGTTCTCTATACACATAGTGTCGTTCTACAAATGCGCAGGCAAGAACTAGTTCTCTATAGACATAGCCTCGTTCTATAAATGCGCTTGAAAAAACTAGTTCTCTATACACATAGCCTCGTTCTACAAATGCGCAGGCAAGAACTAGTTCTCTACACACATACCCGCATTCTACAAATGCGCAGGAAAGAACTAGTTCTCTATACACATAGCCTCGTTCTACAAATACGCAGGCAAGAACTAGTTCTCTACACACATACCCGCATTCTACAAATGCGCAGGAAAGAACTAGTTCTCTATACAGATAGCCTCGTTCTACAAATGCGCTTGACAAAACTAGTTCTCTATACACATAGCGTCGTTCTATAAATGCGCTTGAAAGAACTAGTTCCATATACACATACCCGCATTCTACAAATGCACAGGAAAGAACTAGTTCACTATACACATAGCCTCATTCTATAAATGCGCTTGACAGAACTAGTTCTCTATACACATTGCCTCGTTCTACAAATGCGCAGGAAAGAACTAGTTCTCTATACACATAGTCTCGTTCTACAAATGCGCAGGAAAGAACTAGTTCTCTATACACATAGCCTCGTTCTACAAATACGCAGGCAAGAACTAGTTCTCTATACACATATCCTCGTTCTACAAATATGCAGGCAAGAACTAGTTCTCTATACACATAGCCTCGTTCTATAAATGCGCTTGACAGAACTAGTTCTCTATACACATAGCCTCGTTCTATAAATGCGCTTGACAGAACTAGTTCTCTATACACATTGCCTCGTTCTACAAATGAGCAGGAAAGAACTAGTTCTCTATAGACATAGCCTCGTTCTATAAATGCGCTTGAAAAAACTAGTTCTCTATACACATAGCCTCGTTCTACAAATGCGCAGGCAAGAACTAGTTCTCTACACACATACCCGCATTCTACAAATGCGCAGGAAAGAACTAGTTCTCTATACACATAGCCTCGTTCTACAAATACGCAGGCAAGAACTAGTTCTCTACACACATACCCGCATTCTACAAATGCGCAGGAAAGAACTAGTTCTCTATACAGATAGCCTCGTTCTACAAATGCGCTTGACAAAACTAGTTCTCTATACACATAGCCTCGTTCTATAAATGCGCTTGAAAGAACTAGTTCCATATACACATACCCGCATTCTACAAATGCACAGGAAAGAACTAGTTCACTATACACATAGCCTCATTCTATAAATGCGCTTGACAGAACTAGTTCTCTATACACATTGCCTCGTTCTACAAATGCGCAGGAAAGAACTAGTTCTCTATACACATAGTCTCGTTCTACAAATGCGCAGGAAAGAACTAGTTCTCTATACACATAGCCTCGTTCTACAAATACGCAGGCAAGAACTAGTTCTCTATACACATATCCTCGTTCTACAAATATGCAGGCAAGAACTAGTTCTCTATACACATAGCCTCGTTCTATAAATGCGCTTGACAGAACTAGTTCTCTATACACATAGCCTCGTTCTATAAATGCGCTTGACAGAACTAGTTCTCTATACACATTGCCTCGTTCTACAAATGAGCAGGAAAGAACTAGTTCTCTATACACATAAATAAAGTAAAATAAAGTGAAGAGAGAACTAGTTCACTGTATTCATAGCTTCGTTCTACAAATACACACATAGCCTTATTCGAAAAGTATGTGCTCGAGTTACTATGCACATGGCCTCCTTTTAAAAATGGGAAAGTTAGTTCACTATTTTGTGTTAGTACTACATGGCAGAAGAAATTCAATGAAATGCAATCATGATTTATCACTATATCATGGCCTAAGTAGAAATTCTGAGTGAATTGAATATTATGATAATATCATGATTTATCACTATATCATGGACATAGAAGAAATCCTTAGCTAATTAAATATTCTGATAATATCATGATATATCACTCTCTCAGGCTCCTAGGAACAAAATTGACCTCATTAAATATTCTGATAATATCATGATATATCACTCTCTCAAGGCCCTAGGAAGAAAATTGACCTCATTAAATATTCTGATAATATCATGATATATCACTCTCTCAAGGCCTTAGGAAGAAAATTGACCTCATTAATATTCTGATAATATCATGATATATCACTCTCTCGGGCTCCTAGGAAGAAAATTGACCTCATTAAATATTCTGATAATATCATGATATATCACTCTCTCAAGGCCCTAGGAAGAAAATTGACCTCATTAAATATTCTGATAATATCATGATATATCACTCTCTCAAGGCCCTAGGAAGAAAATTGACCTCATTAAATATTCTGCTAATATCATATATCACTCTCTCAAGGCCATAGAAAGAAAATTGACCTCATTAAATATTCTGATAATATCATGATATATCACTCTCTCGGGCTCCTAGGAAGAAAATTGACCTCATTAAATATTCTGATAATATCATGATTTATTATATGGATGCCAGTGTTTTACCGGAAACTAAAACACTCGTATTTTCCATATCTTCACTAGTGAAAATATGAAAAGTTATGTACCGAATGTCCCGGATGTGCACGTTTGCAGTGTTGTTTTCCTGACTTCGTCTGCAGTGAAATCTCGCTCGCTCGGTCATACGAGTTTTAAGCCACAAAACTAAAGTTTTGTTCTACAATCAGCGACAAAAGTAGTTGAGAATTTTCCTTCCAAAATGCTTTTCTCCATTTCAACTGCGTAAGCGATGTCTTCTTGGCTTTAATTCCCCCTCCCCCTTATTCAATGTTGAAGCCCAACCACTAGCGCGTTTGACAAAACAACATTGAGTTGGGGGGAGGGGTTTTAACGAGAACGGTAGCGTTTTATTATATGGAAACACATCAGTGTTTAGTATGGCGATGTGTAACGATTGTAGACATAAAATTCTCAACAATTTTGTCGCTGATTGTCTGAAAATCGGATTTTTCGGAAATGAAGTTAAAACGGGCTAGTATGGCTAAAATCATACAAATTTGAAAGGCAGAACGAATTATGTGTCCTAATTTTGAAAGTTGAAGCCACTTAGAGCAATTTGCATTCTTATTCATTGATGCAGAGAACAAGGTTTTCAAGGAAATTGGGGGCCATTTTAGACAGAGAACAAGGGCTGTGCCAAGAAGCTTTCAGTTGAACTAAATTAAATGATATTAAATTCGGGAGGAAACAAAATATAGCAAAATGGGCCTTGATAGGGGTTTTGTGGATATAAATCGTGAAAGCTGCACAAAACTCAATTTCAGTGCAAATAAGTGATCATCTTCCGGTAATGACGTCACCTGTTTGATTTGACTTCCGGTGAAGTGTGGTTCCCGAGAAAATCTGCCCATAACTTAATCGCGAACAGAGATTTTCAGTTTCTGGAAACTTCAGGTGAAAGAAATGTGCAAATATAATCATCCCGACGCAAAAAACTGGAATTGAAACGCTTTGTGCGATCTACAAACAGTTTTAGGTTGATTTAACGTTTCACCGTACGGCGCGGCAAAAACATAAAGAAATCTGGTATTGTTCTCTTTATCTCTCAGAATGGTGAAGCGTACGGCGTGCCGTTTTGTGCTAATTTTCGTGTTTAACTTAAAGAAATCAGACTAACTCATTTGCGTTTACTATGTAAATGATTAAACACCTTGAAATAAATACTTTTCGTTGCTTTTTTTGTACTCGGTAATATGAAATGTCGAGGTTCTCGAGCAAAATCGCGACGCACATTTCCCTTACACTCGTCAACAACATATGTAGTAGCCACGTTTTCTCATTTTGTCCTCTCTTCACTAATGTATCGACAGTTAAATTTTCGAGATATTACTAAGAGCTAACTTATATGCTACTTTTCGTGTGTTATCTGGTAAACAACACAACTTTATCGCATCGCATGCGCGTCCTGAGAACTGGTTGTCTGTGTTTTTCTTGTTTTCCCAGGGATTTCTCTGTCAAATTTGATCAAAAATCGTTGTAGTGCAGTCGGTATACGTTAAAAAGCCAAATTCTTCGTTCAGTTATTTGTTGAACAGCATCACAACAGGCCATTCACGCCATTATTGGATTCCATGTAGCACCACAGTGAGCCTGATGGCGGAATTTCCTCAAATCGATGACGTCAAGGGTCGCGCGAGCCTGTCTTTGCTGCATTTTTCCAGAATAAAAAGCTCACTTTTTCGTCCAGTGGATCCGAATAATCATGATAACTACATTCCAATCATTGTGACATGATTGCTTTTGTCAATCTGCGTGAGTTTATTCGCTTTTCGCCTAATGCGAGTGGTCCAGGAAGTCGTGAAAACTATAAAACCAGTATTCCCAAGCTCAGACATCTGAAAATCGGATTTTTCGGAAATGAAGTTAAAACGGGCTAGTATGGCTAAAATCATACAAATTTGAAAGGCAGAACGAATTATGTGTCCTAATTTTGAAAGTTGAAGCCACTTAGAGCAATTTGCATTCTTATTCATTGATGCAGAGAACAAGGTTTTCAAGGAAATTGGGGGCCATTTTAGACAGAGAACAAGGGCTGTGCCAAGAAGCTTTCAGTTGAACTAAATTAAATGATATTAAATTCGGGAGGAAACAAAATATAGCAAAATGGGCCTTGATAGGGGTTTTGTGGATATAAATCGTGAAAGCTGCACAAAACTCAATTTCAGTGCAAATAAGTGATCATCTTCCGGTAATGACGTCACCTGTTTGATTTGACTTCCGGTGAAGTGTGGTTCCCGAGAAAATCTGCCCATAACTTAATCGCGAACAGAGATTTTCAGTTTCTGGAAACTTCAGGTGAAAGAAATGTGCAAATATAATCATCCCGACGCAAAAAACTGGAATTGAAACGCTTTGTGCGATCTACAAACAGTTTTTAGGTTGATTTAACGTTTCACCGTACGGCGCGGCAAAAACATAAAGAAATCTGGTATTGTTCTCTTTATCTCTCAGAATGGTGAAGCGTACGGCGTGCCGTTTTGTGCTAATTTTCGTGTTTAACTTAAAGAAATCAGACTAACTCATTTGCGTTTACTATGTAAATGATTAAACACCTTGAAATAAATACTTTTCGTTGCTTTTTTTGTACTCGGTAATATGAAATGTCGAGGTTCTCGAGCAAAATCGCGACGCACATTTCCCTTACACTCGTCAACAAGATATGTAGTAGCCACGTTTTCTCATTTTGTCCTCTCTTCACTAATGTATCGACAGTTAAATTTTCGAGATATTACTAAGAGCTAACTTATATGCTACTTTTCGTGTGTTATCTGGTAAACAACACAACTTTATCGCATCGCATGCGCGTCCTGAGAACTGGTTGTCTGTGTTTTTCTTGTTTTCCCAGGGATTTCTCTGTCAAATTTGATCAAAAATCGTTGTAGTGCAGTCGGTATACGTTAAAAAGCCAAATTCTTCGTTCAGTTATTTGTTGAACAGCATCACAACAGGCCATTCACGCCATTATTGGATTCCATGTAGCACCACAGTGAGCCTGATGGCGGAATTTCCTCAAATCGATGACGTCAAGGGTCGCGCGAGCCTGTCTTTGCTGCATTTTTCCAGAATAAAAAGCTCACTTTTCGTCCAGTGGATCCGAATAATCATGATAACTACATTCCAATCATTGTGACATGATTGCTTTTGTCAATCTGCGTGAGTTTATTCGCTTTTCGCCTAATGCGAGTGGTCAGGAAGTCGTGAAAACTATAAAACCAGTATTCCCAAGCTCAGACAATCAGCGACAAAAGTAGTTGAGAATTTTCCTTCCAAAATGCTTTTCTCCATTTCAACTGCGTAAGCGATGTCTTCTTGGCTTTAATTCCCCCTCCCCCTTATTCAATGTTGAAGCCCAACCACTAGCGCGTTTGACAAAACAACATTGAGTTGGGGGGAGGGGTTTAACGAGAACGGTAGCGTTTTATTATATGGAAACACATCAGTGTTTAGTATGGCGATGTGTAACGATTGTAGACATAAAATTCTCAACAATTTTGTCGCTGATTGTCTGAAAATCGGATTTTTCGGAAATGAAGTTAAAACGGGCTAGTATGGCTAAAATCATACAAATTTGAAAGGCAGAACGAATTATGTGTCCTAATTTTGAAAGTTGAAGCCACTTAGAGCAATTTGCATTCTTATTCATTGATGCAGAGAACAAGGTTTTCAAGGAAATTGGGGGCCATTTTAGACAGAGAACAAGGGCTGTGCCAAGAAGCTTTCAGTTGAACTAAATTAAATGATATTAAATTCGGGAGGAAACAAAATATAGCAAAATGGGCCTTGATAGGGGTTTTGTGGATATAAATCGTGAAAGCTGCACAAAACTCAATTTCAGTGCAAATAAGTGATCATCTTCCGGTAATGACGTCACCTGTTTGATTTGACTTCCGGTGAAGTGTGGTTCCCGAGAAAATCTGCCCATAACTTAATCGCGAACAGAGATTTTCAGTTTCTGGAAACTTCAGGTGAAAGAAATGTGCAAATATAATCATCCCGACGCAAAAAACTGGAATTGAAACGCTTTGTGCGATCTACAAACAGTTTTTAGGTTGATTTAACGTTTCACCGTACGGCGCGGCAAAAACATAAAGAAATCTGGTATTGTTCTCTTTATCTCTCAGAATGGTGAAGCGTACGGCGTGCCGTTTTGTGCTAATTTTCGTGTTTAACTTAAAGAAATCAGACTAACTCATTTGCGTTTACTATGTAAATGATTAAACACCTTGAAATAAATACTTTTCGTTGCTTTTTTTGTACTCGGTAATATGAAATGTCGAGGTTCTCGAGCAAAATCGCGACGCACATTTCCCTTACACTCGTCAACAACATATGTAGTAGCCACGTTTTCTCATTTTGTCCTCTCTTCACTAATGTATCGACAGTTAAATTTTCGAGATATTACTAAGAGCTAACTTATATGCTACTTTTCGTGTGTTATCTGGTAAACAACACAACTTTATCGCATCGCATGCGCGTCCTGAGAACTGGTTGTCTGTGTTTTTCTTGTTTTCCCAGGGATTTCTCTGTCAAATTTGATCAAAAATCGTTGTAGTGCAGTCGGTATACGTTAAAAAGCCAAATTCTTCGTTCAGTTATTTGTTGAACAGCATCACAACAGGCCATTCACGCCATTATTGGATTCCATGTAGCACCACAGTGAGCCTGATGGCGGAATTTCCTCAAATCGATGACGTCAAGGGTCGCGCGAGCCTGTCTTTGCTGCATTTTTCCAGAATAAAAAGCTCACTTTTTCGTCCAGTGGATCCGAATAATCATGATAACTACATTCCAATCATTGTGACATGATTGCTTTTGTCAATCTGCGTGAGTTTATTCGCTTTTCGCCTAATGCGAGTGGTCCAGGAAGTCGTGAAAACTATAAAACCAGTATTCCCAAGCTCAGACATCTGAAAATCGGATTTTTCGGAAATGAAGTTAAAACGGGCTAGTATGGCTAAAATCATACAAATTTGAAAGGCAGAACGAATTATGTGTCCTAATTTTGAAAGTTGAAGCCACTTAGAGCAATTTGCATTCTTATTCATTGATGCAGAGAACAAGGTTTTCAAGGAAATTGGGGGCCATTTTAGACAGAGAACAAGGGCTGTGCCAAGAAGCTTTCAGTTGAACTAAATTAAATGATATTAAATTCGGGAGGAAACAAATATAGCAAAATGGGCCTTGATAGGGGTTTTGTGGATATAAATCGTGAAAGCTGCACAAAACTCAATTTCAGTGCAAATAAGTGATCATCTTCCGGTAATGACGTCACCTGTTTGATTTGACTTCCGGTGAAGTGTGGTTCCCGAGAAAATCTGCCCATAACTTAATCGCGAACAGAGATTTTCAGTTTCTGGAAACTTCAGGTGAAAGAAATGTGCAAATATAATCATCCCGACGCAAAAAACTGGAATTGAAACGCTTTGTGCGATCTACAAACAGTTTTTAGGTTGATTTAACGTTTCACCGTACGGCGCGGCAAAAACATAAAGAAATCTGGTATTGTTCTCTTATCTCTCAGAATGGTGAAGCGTACGGCGTGCCGTTTTGTGCTAATTTTCGTGTTTAACTTAAAGAAATCAGACTAACTCATTTGCGTTTACTATGTAAATGATTAAACACCTTGAAATAAATACTTTTCGTTGCTTTTTTTGTACTCGGTAATATGAAATGTCGAGGTTCTCGAGCAAAATCGCGACGCACATTTCCCTTACACTCGTCAACAAGATATGTAGTAGCCACGTTTTCTCATTTTGTCCTCTCTTCACTAATGTATCGACAGTTAAATTTTCGAGATATTACTAAGAGCTAACTTATATGCTACTTTTCGTGTGTTATCTGGTAAACAACACAACTTTATCGCATCGCATGCGCGTCCTGAGAACTGGTTGTCTGTGTTTTTCTTGTTTTCCCAGGGATTTCTCTGTCAAATTTGATCAAAAATCGTTGTAGTGCAGTCGGTATACGTTAAAAAGCCAAATTCTTCGTTCAGTTATTTGTTGAACAGCATCACAACAGGCCATTCACGCCATTATTGGATTCCATGTAGCACCACAGTGAGCCTGATGGCGGAATTTCCTCAAATCGATGACGTCAAGGGTCGCGCGAGCCTGTCTTTGCTGCATTTTTCCAGAATAAAAAGCTCACTTTTTCGTCCAGTGGATCCGAATAATCATGATAACTACATTCCAATCATTGTGACATGATTGCTTTTGTCAATCTGCGTGAGTTTATTCGCTTTTCGCCTAATGCGAGTGGTCCAGGAAGTCGTGAAAACTATAAAACCAGTATTCCCAAGCTCAGACAATCAGCGACAAAAGTAGTTGAGAATTTTCCTTCCAAAATGCTTTTCTCCATTTCAACTGCGTAAGCGATGTCTTCTTGGCTTTAATTCCCCCTCCCCCTTATTCAATGTTGAAGCCCAACCACTAGCGCGTTTGACAAAACAACATTGAGTTGGGGGGAGGGGTTTTAACGAGAACGGTAGCGTTTTATTATATGGAAACACATCAGTGTTTAGTATGGCGATGTGTAACGATTGTAGACATAAAATTCTCAACAATTTTGTCGCTGATTGTCTGAAAATCGGATTTTTCGGAAATGAAGTTAAAACGGGCTAGTATGGCTAAAATCATACAAATTTGAAAGGCAGAACGAATTATGTGTCCTAATTTTGAAAGTTGAAGCCACTTAGAGCAATTTGCATTCTTATTCATTGATGCAGAGAACAAGGTTTTCAAGGAAATTGGGGGCCATTTTAGACAGAGAACAAGGGCTGTGCCAAGAAGCTTTCAGTTGAACTAAATTAAATGATATTAAATTCGGGAGGAAACAAAATATAGCAAAATGGGCCTTGATAGGGGTTTTGTGGATATAAATCGTGAAAGCTGCACAAAACTCAATTTCAGTGCAAATAAGTGATCATCTTCCGGTAATGACGTCACCTGTTTGATTTGACTTCCGGTGAAGTGTGGTTCCCGAGAAAATCTGCCCATAACTTAATCGCGAACAGAGATTTTCAGTTTCTGGAAACTTCAGGTGAAAGAAATGTGCAAATATAATCATCCCGACGCAAAAACTGGAATTGAAACGCTTTGTGCGATCTACAAACAGTTTTTAGGTTGATTTAACGTTTCACCGTACGGCGCGGCAAAAACATAAAGAAATCTGGTATTGTTCTCTTTATCTCTCAGAATGGTGAAGCGTACGGCGTGCCGTTTTGTGCTAATTTTCGTGTTTAACTTAAAGAAATCAGACTAACTCATTTGCGTTTACTATGTAAATGATTAAACACCTTGAAATAAATACTTTTCGTTGCTTTTTTTGTACTCGGTAATATGAAATGTCGAGGTTCTCGAGCAAAATCGCGACGCACATTTCCCTTACACTCGTCAACAACATATGTAGTAGCCACGTTTTCTCATTTTGTCCTCTCTTCACTAATGTATCGACAGTTAAATTTTCGAGATATTACTAAGAGCTAACTTATATGCTACTTTTCGTGTGTTATCTGGTAAACAACACAACTTTATCGCATCGCATGCGCGTCCTGAGAACTGGTTGTCTGTGTTTTTCTTGTTTTCCCAGGGATTTCTCTGTCAAATTTGATCAAAAATCGTTGTAGTGCAGTCGGTATACGTTAAAAAGCCAAATTCTTCGTTCAGTTATTTGTTGAACAGCATCACAACAGGCCATTCACGCCATTATTGGATTCCATGTAGCACCACAGTGAGCCTGATGGCGGAATTTCCTCAAATCGATGACGTCAAGGGTCGCGCGAGCCTGTCTTTGCTGCATTTTTCCAGAATAAAAAGCTCACTTTTTCGTCCAGTGGATCCGAATAATCATGATAACTACATTCCAATCATTGTGACATGATTGCTTTTGTCAATCTGCGTGAGTTTATTCGCTTTTCGCCTAATGCGAGTGGTCCAGGAAGTCGTGAAAACTATAAAACCAGTATTCCCAAGCTCAGACATCTGAAAATCGGATTTTTCGGAAATGAAGTTAAAACGGGCTAGTATGGCTAAAATCATACAAATTTGAAAGGCAGAACGAATTATGTGTCCTAATTTTGAAAGTTGAAGCCACTTAGAGCAATTTGCATTCTTATTCATTGATGCAGAGAACAAGGTTTTCAAGGAAATTGGGGGCCATTTTAGACAGAGAACAAGGGCTGTGCCAAGAAGCTTTCAGTTGAACTAAATTAAATGATATTAAATTCGGGAGGAAACAAAATATAGCAAAATGGGCCTTGATAGGGGTTTTGTGGATATAAATCGTGAAAGCTGCACAAAACTCAATTTCAGTGCAAATAAGTGATCATCTTCCGGTAATGACGTCACCTGTTTGATTTGACTTCCGGTGAAGTGTGGTTCCCGAGAAAATCTGCCCATAACTTAATCGCGAACAGAGATTTTCAGTTTCTGGAAACTTCAGGTGAAAGAAATGTGCAAATATAATCATCCCGACGCAAAAAACTGGAATTGAAACGCTTTGTGCGATCTACAAACAGTTTTTAGGTTGATTTAACGTTTCACCGTACGGCGCGGCAAAAACATAAAGAAATCTGGTATTGTTCTCTTTATCTCTCAGAATGGTGAAGCGTACGGCGTGCCGTTTTGTGCTAATTTTCGTGTTTAACTTAAAGAAATCAGACTAACTCATTTGCGTTTACTATGTAAATGATTAAACACCTTGAAATAAATACTTTTCGTTGCTTTTTTTGTACTCGGTAATATGAAATGTCGAGGTTCTCGAGCAAAATCGCGACGCACATTTCCCTTACACTCGTCAACAACATATGTAGTAGCCACGTTTTCTCATTTTGTCCTCTCTTCACTAATGTATCGACAGTTAAATTTTCGAGATATTACTAAGAGCTAACTTATATGCTACTTTTCGTGTGTTATCTGGTAAACAACACAACTTTATCGCATCGCATGCGCGTCCTGAGAACTGGTTGTCTGTGTTTTTCTTGTTTTCCCAGGGATTTCTCTGTCAAATTTGATCAAAAATCGTTGTAGTGCAGTCGGTATACGTTAAAAAGCCAAATTCTTCGTTCAGTTATTTGTTGAACAGCATCACAACAGGCCATTCACGCCATTATTGGATTCCATGTAGCACCACAGTGAGCCTGATGGCGGAATTTCCTCAAATCGATGACGTCAAGGGTCGCGCGAGCCTGTCTTTGCTGCATTTTTCCAGAATAAAAAGCTCACTTTTTCGTCCAGTGGATCCGAATAATCATGATAACTACATTCCAATCATTGTGACATGATTGCTTTTGTCAATCTGCGTGAGTTTATTCGCTTTTCGCCTAATGCGAGTGGTCCAGGAAGTCGTGAAAACTATAAAACCAGTATTCCCAAGCTCAGACATCTGAAAATCGGATTTTTCGGAAATGAAGTTAAACGGGCTAGTATGGCTAAAATCATACAAATTTGAAAGGCAGAACGAATTATGTGTCCTAATTTTGAAAGTTGAAGCCACTTAGAGCAATTTGCATTCTTATTCATTGATGCAGAGAACAAGGTTTTCAAGGAAATTGGGGGCCATTTTAGACAGAGAACAAGGGCTGTGCCAAGAAGCTTTCAGTTGAACTAAATTAAATGATATTAAATTCGGGAGGAAACAAAATATAGCAAAATGGGCCTTGATAGGGGTTTTGTGGATATAAATCGTGAAAGCTGCACAAAACTCAATTTCAGTGCAAATAAGTGATCATCTTCCGGTAATGACGTCACCTGTTTGATTTGACTTCCGGTGAAGTGTGGTTCCCGAGAAAATCTGCCCATAACTTAATCGCGAACAGAGATTTTCAGTTTCTGGAAACTTCAGGTGAAAGAAATGTGCAAATATAATCATCCCGACGCAAAAAACTGGAATTGAAACGCTTTGTGCGATCTACAAACAGTTTTTAGGTTGATTTAACGTTTCACCGTACGGCGCGGCAAAAACATAAAGAAATCTGGTATTGTTCTCTTTATCTCTCAGAATGGTGAAGCGTACGGCGTGCCGTTTTGTGCTAATTTTCGTGTTTAACTTAAAGAAATCAGACTAACTCATTTGCGTTTACTATGTAAATGATTAAACACCTTGAAATAAATACTTTTCGTTGCTTTTTTTGTACTCGGTAATATGAAATGTCGAGGTTCTCGAGCAAAATCGCGACGCACATTTCCCTTACACTCGTCAACAAGATATGTAGTAGCCACGTTTTCTCATTTTGTCCTCTCTTCACTAATGTATCGACAGTTAAATTTTCGAGATATTACTAAGAGCTAACTTATATGCTACTTTTCGTGTGTTATCTGGTAAACAACACAACTTTATCGCATCGCATGCGCGTCCTGAGAACTGGTTGTCTGTGTTTTTCTTGTTTTCCCAGGGATTTCTCTGTCAAATTTGATCAAAAATCGTTGTAGTGCAGTCGGTATACGTTAAAAAGCCAAATTCTTCGTTCAGTTATTTGTTGAACAGCATCACAACAGGCCATTCACGCCATTATTGGATTCCATGTAGCACCACAGTGAGCCTGATGGCGGAATTTCCTCAAATCGATGACGTCAAGGGTCGCGCGAGCCTGTCTTTGCTGCATTTTTCCAGAATAAAAAGCTCACTTTTTCGTCCAGTGGATCCGAATAATCATGATAACTACATTCCAATCATTGTGACATGATTGCTTTGTCAATCTGCGTGAGTTTATTCGCTTTTCGCCTAATGCGAGTGGTCCAGGAAGTCGTGAAAACTATAAAACCAGTATTCCCAAGCTCAGACAATCAGCGACAAAAGTAGTTGAGAATTTTCCTTCCAAAATGCTTTTCTCCATTTCAACTGCGTAAGCGATGTCTTCTTGGCTTTAATTCCCCCTCCCCCTTATTCAATGTTGAAGCCCAACCACTAGCGCGTTTGACAAAACAACATTGAGTTGGGGGGAGGGGTTTTAACGAGAACGGTAGCGTTTTATTATATGGAAACACATCAGTGTTTAGTATGGCGATGTGTAACGATTGTAGACATAAAATTCTCAACAATTTTGTCGCTGATTGTCTGAAAATCGGATTTTTCGGAAATGAAGTTAAAACGGGCTAGTATGGCTAAAATCATACAAATTTGAAAGGCAGAACGAATTATGTGTCCTAATTTTGAAAGTTGAAGCCACTTAGAGCAATTTGCATTCTTATTCATTGATGCAGAGAACAAGGTTTTCAAGGAAATTGGGGGCCATTTTAGACAGAGAACAAGGGCTGTGCCAAGAAGCTTTCAGTTGAACTAAATTAAATGATATTAAATTCGGGAGGAAACAAAATATAGCAAAATGGGCCTTGATAGGGGTTTTGTGGATATAAATCGTGAAAGCTGCACAAAACTCAATTTCAGTGCAAATAAGTGATCATCTTCCGGTAATGACGTCACCTGTTTGATTTGACTTCCGGTGAAGTGTGGTTCCCGAGAAAATCTGCCCATAACTTAATCGCGAACAGAGATTTCAGTTTCTGGAAACTTCAGGTGAAAGAAATGTGCAAATATAATCATCCCGACGCAAAAAACTGGAATTGAAACGCTTTGTGCGATCTACAAACAGTTTTTAGGTTGATTTAACGTTTCACCGTACGGCGCGGCAAAAACATAAAGAAATCTGGTATTGTTCTCTTTATCTCTCAGAATGGTGAAGCGTACGGCGTGCCGTTTTGTGCTAATTTTCGTGTTTAACTTAAAGAAATCAGACTAACTCATTTGCGTTTACTATGTAAATGATTAAACACCTTGAAATAAATACTTTTCGTTGCTTTTTTTGTACTCGGTAATATGAAATGTCGAGGTTCTCGAGCAAAATCGCGACGCACATTTCCCTTACACTCGTCAACAAGATATGTAGTAGCCACGTTTTCTCATTTTGTCCTCTCTTCACTAATGTATCGACAGTTAAATTTTCGAGATATTACTAAGAGCTAACTTATATGCTACTTTTCGTGTGTTATCTGGTAAACAACACAACTTTATCGCATCGCATGCGCGTCCTGAGAACTGGTTGTCTGTGTTTTTCTTGTTTTCCCAGGGATTTCTCTGTCAAATTTGATCAAAAATCGTTGTAGTGCAGTCGGTATACGTTAAAAAGCCAAATTCTTCGTTCAGTTATTTGTTGAACAGCATCACAACAGGCCATTCACGCCATTATTGGATTCCATGTAGCACCACAGTGAGCCTGATGGCGGAATTTCCTCAAATCGATGACGTCAAGGGTCGCGCGAGCCTGTCTTTGCTGCATTTTTCCAGAATAAAAAGCTCACTTTTTCGTCCAGTGGATCCGAATAATCATGATAACTACATTCCAATCATTGTGACATGATTGCTTTTGTCAATCTGCGTGAGTTTATTCGCTTTCGCCTAATGCGAGTGGTCCAGGAAGTCGTGAAAACTATAAAACCAGTATTCCCAAGCTCAGACAATCAGCGACAAAAGTAGTTGAGAATTTTCCTTCCAAAATGCTTTTCTCCATTTCAACTGCGTAAGCGATGTCTTCTTGGCTTTAATTCCCCCTCCCCCTTATTCAATGTTGAAGCCCAACCACTAGCGCGTTTGACAAAACAACATTGAGTTGGGGGGAGGGGTTTTAACGAGAACGGTAGCGTTTTATTATATGGAAACACATCAGTGTTTAGTATGGCGATGTGTAACGATTGTAGACATAAAATTCTCAACAATTTTGTCGCTGATTGTCTGAAAATCGGATTTTTCGGAAATGAAGTTAAAACGGGCTAGTATGGCTAAAATCATACAAATTTGAAAGGCAGAACGAATTATGTGTCCTAATTTTGAAAGTTGAAGCCACTTAGAGCAATTTGCATTCTTATTCATTGATGCAGAGAACAAGGTTTTCAAGGAAATTGGGGGCCATTTTAGACAGAGAACAAGGGCTGTGCCAAGAAGCTTTCAGTTGAACTAAATTAAATGATATTAAATTCGGGAGGAAACAAAATATAGCAAAATGGGCCTTGATAGGGGTTTTGTGGATATAAATCGTGAAAGCTGCACAAAACTCAATTTCAGTGCAAATAAGTGATCATCTTCCGGTAATGACGTCACCTGTTTGATTTGACTTCCGGTGAAGTGTGGTTCCCGAGAAAATCTGCCCATAACTTAATCGCGAACAGAGATTTTCAGTTTCTGGAAACTTCAGGTGAAAGAAATGTGCAAATATAATCATCCCGACGCAAAAAACTGGAATTGAAACGCTTTGTGCGATCTACAAACAGTTTTTAGGTTGATTTAACGTTTCACCGTACGGCGCGGCAAAAACATAAAGAAATCTGGTATTGTTCTCTTTATCTCTCAGAATGGTGAAGCGTACGGCGTGCCGTTTTGTGCTAATTTTCGTGTTTAACTTAAAGAAATCAGACTAACTCATTTGCGTTTACTATGTAAATGATTAAACACCTTGAAATAAATACTTTTCGTTGCTTTTTTTGTACTCGGTAATATGAAATGTCGAGGTTCTCGAGCAAAATCGCGACGCACATTTCCCTTACACTCGTCAACAACATATGTAGTAGCCACGTTTTCTCATTTTGTCCTCTCTTCACTAATGTATCGACAGTTAAATTTTCGAGATATTACTAAGAGCTAACTTATATGCTACTTTTCGTGTGTTATCTGGTAAACAACACAACTTTATCGCATCGCATGCGCGTCCTGAGAACTGGTTGTCTGTGTTTTTCTTGTTTTCCCAGGATTTCTCTGTCAAATTTGATCAAAAATCGTTGTAGTGCAGTCGGTATACGTTAAAAAGCCAAATTCTTCGTTCAGTTATTTGTTGAACAGCATCACAACAGGCCATTCACGCCATTATTGGATTCCATGTAGCACCACAGTGAGCCTGATGGCGGAATTTCCTCAAATCGATGACGTCAAGGGTCGCGCGAGCCTGTCTTTGCTGCATTTTTCCAGAATAAAAAGCTCACTTTTTCGTCCAGTGGATCCGAATAATCATGATAACTACATTCCAATCATTGTGACATGATTGCTTTTGTCAATCTGCGTGAGTTTATTCGCTTTTCGCCTAATGCGAGTGGTCCAGGAAGTCGTGAAAACTATAAAACCAGTATTCCCAAGCTCAGACATCTGAAAATCGGATTTTTCGGAAATGAAGTTAAAACGGGCTAGTATGGCTAAAATCATACAAATTTGAAAGGCAGAACGAATTATGTGTCCTAATTTTGAAAGTTGAAGCCACTTAGAGCAATTTGCATTCTTATTCATTGATGCAGAGAACAAGGTTTTCAAGGAAATTGGGGGCCATTTTAGACAGAGAACAAGGGCTGTGCCAAGAAGCTTTCAGTTGAACTAAATTAAATGATATTAAATTCGGGAGGAAACAAAATATAGCAAAATGGGCCTTGATAGGGGTTTTGTGGATATAAATCGTGAAAGCTGCACAAAACTCAATTTCAGTGCAAATAAGTGATCATCTTCCGGTAATGACGTCACCTGTTTGATTTGACTTCCGGTGAAGTGTGGTTCCCGAGAAAATCTGCCCATAACTTAATCGCGAACAGAGATTTTCAGTTTCTGGAAACTTCAGGTGAAAGAAATGTGCAAATATAATCATCCCGACGCAAAAAACTGGAATTGAAACGCTTTGTGCGATCTACAAACAGTTTTTAGGTTGATTTAACGTTTCACCGTACGGCGCGGCAAAAACATAAAGAAATCTGGTATTGTTCTCTTTATCTCTCAGAATGGTGAAGCGTACGGCGTGCCGTTTTGTGCTAATTTTCGTGTTTAACTTAAAGAAATCAGACTAACTCATTTGCGTTTACTATGTAAATGATTAAACACCTTGAAATAAATACTTTTCGTTGCTTTTTTTGTACTCGGTAATATGAAATGTCGAGGTTCTCGAGCAAAATCGCGACGCACATTTCCCTTACACTCGTCAACAAGATATGTAGTAGCCACGTTTTCTCATTTTGTCCTCTCTTCACTAATGTATCGACAGTTAAATTTTCGAGATATTACTAAGAGCTAACTTATATGCTACTTTTCGTGTGTTATCTGGTAAACAACACAACTTTATCGCATCGCATGCGCGTCCTGAGAACTGGTTGTCTGTGTTTTTCTTGTTTTCCCAGGGATTTCTCTGTCAAATTTGATCAAAAATCGTTGTAGTGCAGTCGGTATACGTTAAAAAGCCAAATTCTTCGTTCAGTTATTTGTTGAACAGCATCACAACAGGCCATTCACGCCATTATTGGATTCCATGTAGCACCACAGTGAGCCTGATGGCGGAATTTCCTCAAATCGATGACGTCAAGGGTCGCGCGAGCCTGTCTTTGCTGCATTTTTCCAGAATAAAAAGCTCACTTTTTCGTCCAGTGGATCCGAATAATCATGATAACTACATTCCAATCATTGTGACATGATTGCTTTTGTCAATCTGCGTGAGTTTATTCGCTTTTCGCCTAATGCGAGTGGTCCAGGAAGTCGTGAAAACTATAAAACCAGTATTCCCAAGCTCAGACAATCAGCGACAAAAGTAGTTGAGAATTTTCCTTCCAAAATGCTTTTCTCCATTTCAACTGCGTAAGCGATGTCTTCTTGGCTTTAATTCCCCCTCCCCCTTATTCAATGTTGAAGCCCAACCACTAGCGCGTTTGACAAAACAACATTGAGTTGGGGGGAGGGGTTTTAACGAGAACGGTAGCGTTTTATTATATGGAAACACATCAGTGTTTAGTATGGCGATGTGTAACGATTGTAGACATAAAATTCTCAACAATTTTGTCGCTGATTGTCTGAAAATCGGATTTTTCGGAAATGAAGTTAAAACGGGCTAGTATGGCTAAAATCATACAAATTTGAAAGGCAGAACGAATTATGTGTCCTAATTTTGAAAGTTGAAGCCACTTAGAGCAATTTGCATTCTTATTCATTGATGCAGAGAACAAGGTTTTCAAGGAAATTGGGGGCCATTTTAGACAGAGAACAAGGGCTGTGCCAAGAAGCTTTCAGTTGAACTAAATTAAATGATATTAAATTCGGGAGGAAACAAAATATAGCAAAATGGGCCTTGATAGGGGTTTTGTGGATATAAATCGTGAAAGCTGCACAAAACTCAATTTCAGTGCAAATAAGTGATCATCTTCCGGTAATGACGTCACCTGTTTGATTTGACTTCCGGTGAAGTGTGGTTCCCGAGAAAATCTGCCCATAACTTAATCGCGAACAGAGATTTTCAGTTTCTGGAAACTTCAGGTGAAAGAAATGTGCAAATATAATCATCCCGACGCAAAAAACTGGAATTGAAACGCTTTGTGCGATCTACAAACAGTTTTTAGGTTGATTTAACGTTTCACCGTACGGCGCGGCAAAAACATAAAGAAATCTGGTATTGTTCTCTTTATCTCTCAGAATGGTGAAGCGTACGGCGTGCCGTTTTGTGCTAATTTTCGTGTTTAACTTAAAGAAATCAGACTAACTCATTTGCGTTTACTATGTAAATGATTAAACACCTTGAAATAAATACTTTTCGTTGCTTTTTTTGTACTCGGTAATATGAAATGTCGAGGTTCTCGAGCAAAATCGCGACGCACATTTCCCTTACACTCGTCAACAAGATATGTAGTAGCCACGTTTTCTCATTTTGTCCTCTCTTCACTAATGTATCGACAGTTAAATTTTCGAGATATTACTAAGAGCTAACTTATATGCTACTTTTCGTGTGTTATCTGGTAAACAACACAACTTTATCGCATCGCATGCGCGTCCTGAGAACTGGTTGTCTGTGTTTTTCTTGTTTTCCCAGGGATTTCTCTGTCAAATTTGATCAAAAATCGTTGTAGTGCAGTCGGTATACGTTAAAAAGCCAAATTCTTCGTTCAGTTATTTGTTGAACAGCATCACAACAGGCCATTCACGCCATTATTGGATTCCATGTAGCACCACAGTGAGCCTGATGGCGGAATTTCCTCAAATCGATGACGTCAAGGGTCGCGCGAGCCTGTCTTTGCTGCATTTTTCCAGAATAAAAAGCTCACTTTTTCGTCCAGTGGATCCGAATAATCATGATAACTACATTCCAATCATTGTGACATGATTGCTTTTGTCAATCTGCGTGAGTTTATTCGCTTTTCGCCTAATGCGAGTGGTCCAGGAAGTCGTGAAAACTATAAAACCAGTATTCCCAAGCTCAGACAATCAGCGACAAAAGTAGTTGAGAATTTTCCTTCCAAAATGCTTTTCTCCATTTCAACTGCGTAAGCGATGTCTTCTTGGCTTTAATTCCCCCTCCCCCTTATTCAATGTTGAAGCCCAACCACTAGCGCGTTTGACAAAACAACATTGAGTTGGGGGGAGGGGTTTTAACGAGAACGGTAGCGTTTTATTATATGGAAACACATCAGTGTTTAGTATGGCGATGTGTAACGATTGTAGACATAAAATTCTCAACAATTTTGTCGCTGATTGTAGTTCTAAAGAGAAAAACCTTATTTCAACTATGGCAGAGAAAGCTACAGCAACACAAAAAGGGAAATTAGTTCTTAACGACACTGGGAATCAGAAAGATTTGAGGGAGCATTTCACAAATAAACACTTTCGACTTTACCAAGTGAGTTGTTCAATTTGTAATATTTTGCCGCTATGTCAATTCTAATCCATATAATAAAAAGAACATTACACGGTGGCTTGAAGATATGGATTTCATTTTCTCGTGTCAAAAACAATATTTTACTCACTCGCTGCGCTCGTTCGTAAAATATTGTTCTTGCCACTCGAAAATAAAATCCATATCTTCGCGCCACCGTGTAATATCCTCTATATATCACTCTCTCAAGGCCCTAGGAAGAAAATTGACCTCATTAAATATTCTGATAATATCATGATATATCACTCTCTCAAGGCCCTAGGAAGAAAATTGACCTCATTAAATATTCTGATAATATCATGATATATCACTCTCTCAAGGCCCTAGAAAGAAAATTGACCTCATTAAATATTCTGATAATATCATGATATATCACTCTCTCAAGGCCCTAGAAAGAAAATTGACCTCATTAAATATTCTGATAATATCATGATATATCACTCTCAAGGCCCTAGGAAGAAAATTGACCTCATTAAATATTCTGATAATATCATGATAATATAATGCTAATATGATATAAAACCACTGTAGAATATCAAAATATCAACCCCCATAAGAAGGTTGATATATCATGATATTATGACCTCTAAATACAAGAAATATATGGGAAAATCGCATGATATTTGAGATTTGATAACTAGGCTGATAAATTGATAATACGCAATCCTGCACCTTACTCTAACTCGAGCACATACTTTTCGAATAAGGCTATGTGTGTATTTGTAGAACGAAGCTATGAATACAGTGAACTAGTTCTCTCTTCACTTTATTTTACTTTATTTATGTGTATAGAGAACTAGTTCTTTCCTGCTCATTTGTAGAACGAGGCAATGTGTATAGAGAACTAGTTCTGTCAAGCGCATTTATAGAACGAGGCTATGTGTATAGAGAACTAGTTCTGTCAAGCGCATTTATAGAACGAGGCTATGTGTATAGAGAACTAGTTCTTGCCTGCATATTTGTAGAACGAGGATATGTGTAAAGAGAACTAGTTCTTGCCTGCGTATTTGTAGAACGAGGCTATGTGTATAGAGAACTAGTTCTTTCCTGCGCATTTGTAGAACGAGACTATGTGTATAGAGAACTAGTTCTTTCCTGCGCATTTGTAGAACGAGGCAATGTGTATAGAGAACTAGTTCTGTCAAGCGCATTTATAGAATGAGGCTATGTGTATAGTGAACTAGTTCTTTCCTGTGCATTTGTAGAATGCGGGTATGTGTATATGGAACTAGTTCTTTCAAGCGCATTTATAGAACGAGGCTATGTGTATAGAGAACTAGTTTTGTCAAGCGCATTTGTAGAACGAGGCTATCTGTATAGAGAACTAGTTCTTTCCTGCGCATTTGTAGAATGCGGGTATGTGTGTAGAGAACTAGTTCTTGCCTGCGTATTTGTAGAACGAGGCTATGTGTATAGAGAACTAGTTCTTTCCTGCGCATTTGTAGAATGCGGGTATGTGTGTAGAGAACTAGTTCTTGCCTGCGCATTTGTAGAACGAGGCTATGTGTATAGAGAACTAGTTTTTTCAAGCGCATTTATAGAACGAGGCTATGTCTATAGAGAACTAGTTCTTGCCTGCGCATTTGTAGAACGACACTATGTGTATAGAGAACTAGTTCTTTCAAGCGCATTTATAGAACGAGGCTATGTGTATAGTGAGCTAGTTCTTTCCTGCGCATTTGTAGAACGAGGTTATGTGTATAGAGAACTAGTTCTTTCCTGCGCATTTGTAGAATGAGGCTATGTGTGTAAAGAACTAGGTCTTTCCTGTGTATTTGTAGAACGAGGCTATGTGTATGAACTATTTCTTTTTGGCGCATTTGTAGAATGAGGATACGTGTATAGAGAACGATCATCCCCGACCCAAAACTATGGGAGTCCCCCCCCCCAGGCTATGTGTATAGTGAACTTAAGTTCTTTCCAGCGCATTTGTAGAACGAGGCTATGTGTATAGTGAGCTAGTTCTTTAAAGCGCATTTGTACAACAAGAGTATGGTATAGTGAGCTGAGTTCTTTCCTGCGCATTTGTAGAACAATTTTGTGAATGACTGTTTCAACTCTGACCTTAAGAATGAACTAGAGGCATTTGTGTGGAACATGTTCACTTGTAAACCAGAAAGAAATAGTGAGCCGAAGCTCATCTGTTTCTTTGATTATTTTATTGCACCTTTTTGCCAAATGGTTGCAAACCCTAGGCCTGCTGGACTTTTATAGGACTTGTCAAGAACGTGCCTGGCTATGATAACTTTATGATAATAAAATACTAACTGAGAGGACTGAAAATTCAGAATGCGGTTATTTGATATTATCGTGATATATCACACAAGTTCGTGATTATCTGATAAATCATGATATTCTCAGAACTAAAATGGAGATATTTACATAATATAGGGCAGTTTGATAATCTCATGATATATCACAATATCACTCTGGCTTCAACACGTCTTTGCTGTTTCATCACTTGACTGAGATTTGATAATGATAATTTGCTATTATTTTTTGATAATGATAATTTGAGACATGGGGAAAAACAATCACTTTATGATAATGATATTTTGATAATGCTTAGTTGAGATTTTCCAAATCATTTGTTAAATAATGATAGTGACATATCATGAGATTATCAGAATATGACAGTGATATGATATTGGATAATTTGAGATCTGCAATAAAAGAAATATACAACAGTAATCATGATAATATCATTGATAATGATATTTTCATATGCAAAGTGCAAATCGTTGAAATTTGAGATTATCACCAAAATATCACTCAAATTTCATGATATCATTTATCAATTTGATGATATACAATCATGATATTTTGAGAAACCGCAATCCTGCACCTTAGTGTCGAGTTACTATGCACATGGCCTCCTTTTAAAAATGGGAAAGTTAGTTCACTATTTTGTGTTAGTACTACATGGCAGAAGAAATTCAATGAAATGCAATCATGATTTATCACTATATCATGGCCTAAGTAGAAATTCTGAGTGAATTGAATATTATGATAATATCATGATTTATCACTATATCATGGACATAGAAGAAATCCTTAGCTAATTAAATATTCTGATAATATCATGATATATCACTCTCTCAGGCTCCTAGGAACAAAATTGACCTCATTAAATATTCTGATAATATCATGATATATCACTCTCTCAAGGCCCTAGGAAGAAAATTGACCTCATTAAATATTCTGATAATATCATGATATATCACTCTCTCAAGGCCTTAGGAAGAAAATTGACCTCATTAAATATTCTGATAATATCATGATATATCACTCTCTCAAGGCCATAGAAAGAAAATTGACCTCATTAAATATTCTGATAATATCATGATATATCACTCTCTCGGGCTCCTAGGAAGAAAATTGACCTCATTAAATATTCTGATAATATCATGATATATCACTCTCTCAAGGCCCTAGGAAGAAAATTGACCTCATTAAATATTCTGATAATATCATGATATATCACTCTCTCAAGGCCCTAGGAAGAAAATTGACCTCATTAAATATTCTGATAATATCATGATATATCACTCTCTCAAGGCCCTAGAAAGAAAATTGACCTCATTAAATATTCTGATAATATCATGATATATCACTCTCTCAAGGCCCTAGAAAGAAAATTGACCTCATTAAATATTCTGATAATATCATGATATATCACTCTCAAGGCCCTAGGAAGAAAATTGACCTCATTAAATATTCTGATAATATCATGATAATATAATGCTAATATGATATAAAACCACTGTAGAATATCAAAATATCAACCCCCCATAAGAAGGTTGATATATCATGATATTATGACCTCTAAATACAAGAAATATATGGGAAAATCGCATGATATTTGAGATTTGATAACTAGGCTGATAAATTGATAATACGCAATCCTGCACCTTACTCAGAAATCTCGTATTGCTCAGCTAAAAATCCATGTCCCCACCCTTCCCCGAGGTTGGGGGGTGATGGTTACAATTGACTGGTGCATAATAGATTTCTGCAGTGTACAGGACTTTGCAAGACGGCGAGAAGAGACTCCGCGAAGTTTAAGAATTCGAGCACGAGACTCTTACAATAATATCAACTAACATATTTTCTGTATAAGCAACTAAAGCCTAAACGAGATTCTGAGACCCACGTTAAAAGTTGGGAGAGTTCAAGACTGCTATATTAAAGTCCATTCAATTCTTTGTTACAATTGAAACCCGAATTCCGTGCCCTCTACACGAAGTAGAATTTGACAACTTGACAAAGCAAAACGTCGACGATTTAGCCAATCTTTTCCGTGCTGTCAGACAACAAATCTTACCTCCATCATCAATTTCTCATTTTCTTGGGATCTAAATAGCATTTTCAGGAAAGAAAGCGAAGAATTCGCTTCGTTTCCTGCCTCAAACAACACAAAGACCATCGAGCACATGGCAGCCATGGATCTATCAACGAAGAGGGAGCGATCGAGTGATTTGCATTTTAAATTTCGCGCTATAGTTTCCACGCTCGCGCAGTTTTTTGGAGAACACGGGCAGTAGGACAGTTGGAGTGGACGAACATCTTTAATTTAGCTTTCTCCCGAGAGCCATTCGGCTCTGGAATTCCCGGAGTACTCTAGCCTGTGAGGCGGCAGCGAATTAATTGATAGGTCGCTCATTTAAATAAAGTGAAGTGAAGTGAAGTGGTACTGCTCAGTGGTTTTTTTTCGGCTATATATATATATTTTTTTGCGCGCGCGCGGCATTCCTGATACGAAAAAAAAAAACACTTGAGAGCCGGCTATGTTTTCAGTTGCAGTTTTAGTCTAGTCATGTTTTGCTTTTTCCCGTTTGCTGAAAGCTACCGCATGGCAGTGAAGATGTAGAACTGCTTGCAGTTCCTACTTGGGGTGAATCCCCTGTGGTGCGCGCTTTACTTGACGTTACCCCGGCATAAACGCACAGTAAATAGGCGCTCGTGAAGTAACTCATTGTTATAATTTTTAAGTTGGTTAATCATTACTCCTGTCGATAACAGTAAAATAACACACACCCACGCACAAACACAAGCGGCGAATCTGACACATCGACTTATTATTGTCTCAACTATATTTGACAATGGTTTTCTACCGGATTCTACAGCCTAACATGAGGTTGCAAATACTTATTGGAACTGGTAAGTTCATTGTTAGTTAGCATCTACCTCTGATCGCAGAATGTGACAGGAATTTTAACACCGGCTGCAGGCAACTCCTCGCAAATGACCGAGTCCATGGAAGCCCATAACCTAACCTGAAGATCATGCCCTCCCTAGTTTCCCTTGAAAAGTAAGTACGTTTGCTCTCGTAATTGTGTTTCAAACCCTGGGCGCAAATCAAAACAACCACGCGACATACCAGACACGCGAAGAACTTAATGCTAGCTAATGAAAGACTGACAGAAAAAACCCTCTGCCAGCAGGGTAGAGGATTTTACGTACTCTGTAAACCTTTCTCTGCACACTGTGTTTCTTTATAGCCTGAGATAACAGACGCCCACTCAAAATCAAACGATGTGTTTCTGAGCCGGTATTTGGCAAGACATTAGATTTCAATGTTTATATTTTAAATAGATGTAACATGTTGAGAGTGTCTGGATTTACTATGTTACGAAATTAACCCATGAAAACCGCTCTATTTCGTATTATTTGCTTCTTGATGATTGTGAAATGTTGTAAAGATAAAGAGAGGTCAAATGAAGGTAACCTTCCGTATGTAAGTTGGTCACGACACGATGTCACGCTATCACCCTTGAAAAGCATGTGAGATTGACTTTGCGAATTAATCGGGGGTGGGGGGTGCTGCGGTGGTTTTTAGGAAAGTACTATGATTAAGGTAATTCCCCTCAAGAGACGTTAGAGCGGTTTTCACATAACTGTTGTAATTACTCGGTAATTGCGATTGCTTTGGGTTGTGATTGGTCGTCGAGTGCATGATCTTTGATCCTTCAGCCAATCAGATCGCGTATATAAAACAATTACACAATTACTTGTGATTACTTCGCTCGCGAAAAGGAGTGATTTGCGAATTACCTAGCTCTCTGATTGGCTTGTTGTTGAATTACTATGGCATTTGATTGGATAGTGAATTACTCATGAATTGCTTTCACGAAGTTTCATGTAAAAGAGGAAAAAGGGCATTGCATTTCGTTCGTTCGTTTTGCGCGAATTACGCACCCTGATTTTGATACTGAAGGCATTTCATCAAGCCTTAGGTAGGGGAACATGCCGTTGGCTAACCACTGAGATTTTATTCTTCATGTGCGCAAAGCGCGCCGTAAATGACGAATTTATTATTCTTCATGTGCGTGAAGCGCGGAGCAACAAATGACGAATTTCTATCCTTTTAACGTCGAACTACTCACGCCTACCAAATAATATGGAATCTTCGTTCGACCTCACTAGTGCTGTAACTGCCCCCACTGCAGCACTTTCTGGGTGGGGTTTATTATTATAATTTTTTTTGGCCAAGATACACGTGTTCTTGTAACGACATTCTTCGGAGGCATTCCATTAAAAAACGGGGCGATCGTGCTGTCTCGTTGCGCGAGGCCCGAAAACCCGTATAAGTTGTCATGCTTCGCGCGCCGAAATTTTTAAGGTATCCAGTTGAGTGAACTATAGACGTGTGAAAAAGATACAAATGCCCTTACTATTGTGTTGTAATAATCAGGCTTGCTGTTTCGTTTTTTTTTTTCAGTGCTGCTTCTAGCGAAAGACACCCATCAAGGTGATTTTCATTGTCATGCCATTGTCACCTCATTCTCTACTTTTTGCCACAATCCTTGGAAAATAAATGAAAATGTTGGAGGGCGTATCTGCACTCAATTTGGACCTTATATGGTAAAATGACGTCACAGTCGTTAATAATATTCCTTATAATATTCTCAGGCTGTATCCCGGGAGCACAGAGTGCCACTCAAACACTAACAGGAATGAGGGGAATAATAAACACCACCATCGATAATAGTTTTCAAAGCGACACGACCTGTCACTACCTGATCCAAATGCCGCCAACCTATCGCATCCGTCTCAACATCCTAACACTTGACCTCAAATCTTGTGGCGGCTGCGACTGTGACTATGTGGAAATTCGTGACGGCCGCAGCTTGGAAAGCAAACTCCTAGGAAAGTATTGCGGGAAAAAGTCGGCCTTCCAGCTCGTCTCGACTAGCAGGTTTTTGCTGGTGACATTTTACGTTGCAGATAAAACGGTGGGGAATGGATTTACTGCTGTGTACAGGGCTGTGGACGAGCGGAACGTGGAAATAGGTAAATCTTCAGCCTACAGTCCCTGGCGTTCTGGGTGGGCTTCCTGTGCTCGAAGATGAGCCGTGAGGATGCGCGAGCACTGGGCCGAGCTCACCCGCAGAACGCCTAGTGAAATTCGCCAAAAACTACCCTGAATTGGCGAAAACCTACCTGCCTCAAAATCCATTTGGCGAAACGTCGAAAATTTACATCTTTATAGCTAAGCGAACGAAGTTTGTCATGGGTTGCGATGGACTCTGAGGCGTGTCATTTGTGGGGTTCTGTGAGCCCTCACAAATTATTTACCGTGTTACCATTCCCCCTAAGTCGTGCATGGTATACTCCAGGTATAGTCCAGGGAGAGGATCTCCTGTGACGTCACGTCACACGTCTAACCAACCACAGGAAACCCACCCATAACGCCAGGGACTAGGCGTTCCAAAGGGCCTGAGTCGAGATTTAAAACCACAGGCCGGCCCGCGCGGATTCGTAAAAAAACGTTTTTGGTAGAATTGTTCAAGAGTGTTTTTAATGTCGTTTGATCTCGACTAGTGTATGTATCTCTTTTTCACAGCGAAGTGCCCAGGCGGATCAGTACAGTTAATCTCTAGTTCGTACGGCTCTATTCAAGAAGTGTATCCAAGCGCCTACCCTGATAAAGAGAACTGTATATGGCTGATATCCAACCCTGCCAGGAAACCGCTAGAGTATGACATCAGCTTTATGGAGGTAAAATGTTCTCTCAATTTGGGACGCACACTGCAGGAACCCATCCGTGGAAAAAGCTGAATTTCCCATGGTAGTAGCATGGGAAGTGTTCGGATTTCCCATGGCAATCCATGTGAATTCCGAACACTTCCCATGCCGCGTTAGCCTCCTTTGCAGCCGCTGGCGAAAGGAGGCTACATGCCGCGTGTGCCTTGGGAAATTCGGCTTTTCCCATGGATAGGTTTCTGCAGAAATTCCCCGTGTACTTATCAAAAAGTAGGGTGTGCCTCGACAGGAGAAATGAAATTAAAGGCCCATCACCAACCGGGAGTCTTTGCGCTCCGTTTTCTTTTGTTTTCAAATTGATCCATTGTTTTTCGGGTGCTCTGATTGGCTAAGAGTCCGCAAAGGCTCTCGGTTGGTGATGGGCCTTTAACCGGAAACTCCTACGACAGCTGCAGCATACCGGTTTCCAAATAAATCGCAGCAGTCGCAACCAAATTGGTGGCCCAGGTTCCCATTAACATTTCGTGTCGTAGTAGTCGCACAGCAGACGCGAAACCCCAGAGATAGGACACGGGCGATTCCTGAATCAGGAGTTGCACCTGTCGCAGGGTGTTGCAGAAGTCTCGAACGTCACATGTTTCCATGTAGTTGCAGCAGTCACAACTTTGTTCACGACAACTGCAACTATATGGAACACATTAAAGGCCCATCACCAACCGGGAGCCTTTGCGCCCCGTTTTCTTTTGTTTTCAAATTGATCCATTGTTTTTCGGGTGGTCTGATTGGCTAAGAGTCCGCAAAGGCTCTCGGTTGGTGATGGGCTTTTAAGGCTGCGTTTTTAATGATTTAGCCATGGGCCTCCTTAAGTGGAAACCGATTTTCATGCGCCTTTTTTGACACATTTGTTTTTAATTCTTCGTGCAGGTGGAAGAAAGCGGTTGTTATAACGGGGTTTGTCGCTGCACAGGAAATGATTATATAGAAGTCCGTGCAGGGCAGTGGAGCTTTAGCCCATTTATATCGCGATACTGTGGCAATCGTCCCATTGATAACGTCACAGACTCGAGGTGAGTGGTGTTAGATCAACCTAGTCGCTAGCGTTCGGGGCGAGCTTCCTGTGGTGTGTAGGTAGGAGATGTGACGTCACACGGACCTCTTTTAGCCCATTTATATCGCGATACTGTGGCAATCGTCCTATTGATAACGTCACAGACTCGAGGTGAGTGGTGTTAGATCAACCTAGTCCCTAGCGTTCGGGGCGAGCTTCCTGTGGTGTGTAGGTGGGAGATCTGACGTCACACGGACCTCTTTTGATAAGAATCGGCAAAGAAGCAAGAAAACGGTGAATTTGAATGAACATTTGCAGGAATTACATACTCTGACTCTTATAGTGCAAAGCTAAACTTTGGCGCGTTTCCATTGCATTAGACCTCCTCGGCTTTGGCGTAATGTTTTCCCATTTCAGATAACGTGGCATTCCCATCACGGATATTTATTAAATATAAAAAATGGAACTCGCAGTCTAGTCCATGCAGTTTAATATACTTTCCCTTTCTCAGTTACCTTTGGGTAAAGTTCCGTACAGATTCGAGTGTAGGACGTAGAGGTTTTATACTGAACTATCGGACTCGTGGTCCGCCGCCTTCGTTCAACCCCGATGTGGTGAATCCGTACCCGTCTACAGTCCCTCAGATAGCGACAACCAAATGTGAGTACAAATATATATAGTTACCCACTGGCTAAAAGCGGAGCTCCGGTTACATATTTTTCTGTGTTGGGGTCTTGGATTACCTGTTTGGTGGCGCGCAGACACGGACGCGCCAGCGATACCCAAATGGGAATACCGCTGAACCATGAAAAACGACAGTTCTACTTTGAGCTATTGTATTCTTCCTGTGATACATATGGTGCTCCGCTCTGCGGCTTTAGGCCGCTAAGGAGCTCCGCAATAGATATTGGCTTCAGTCTCTTATCTCTACGTATAGCAGTGCCCTGGAAAATGTATGTGTTTCTAAAAAAGGCCTCTTTTCAATTATCTAATATTAGAAACTTATCCCTTGGGTTTCCTGAGTTAAAAATGTTCCACACGACTCCCGCACGGAACGTAAACAATCAAATGCAGTTTCTCTTCGTTTCTCTTTCCTGGGCCTAACTCCTTTTTTTGTCAACACAGGAAGACCACAAGTGGGAAAAGCTAAAATGACCCCATTGGAGGAGTCTAGACACTATTTATTTCTTATTTTTTCAGCATCTCAAGAATCACTGGTTTCCATAGCAACTGGAGCAACTGTGGTATTAAGTCTTATTCTAGTGTTACTCGTGGGTGCGGTCGTGGGTGTGGCGGTCTGGTATTTTATAATTCGTCGTCGACAGACTACTAGAGATCTAAGCAATCGACAAATGAATGCAATGGATACTAGCTCAGCGGCCCTGACCGCCAGTTCTACGTAAACACTAAAAATATTGTATAGATATTGCATCGAGTGATTTCAATTCGTTCATCTGTATTGTGGGGATTGTGAGACTGATTTGAAACACTTCCCAACGAAAATTGTCGTTTTTAAACAGCTCACGGTCAAACCCACATTTGGAATTATTTACCTTATTAAGAAGTGACAGAAGATCCTCCTTTGATAAGAATTTCGACGAAAGTAGCGACGAAACGGTGGTGAAATCTTGCAGGAATCTCGATCTGTCCGCCATTGATTTTAGCTTGGTAACCACGCTAGAAAAGCCCACAGCTATCCCGCGCGCGACTTTACCCAGTCTTCCCAAGTTCAATATTGATTCATTGATCCCAGCGCTATCTGCATGCTTACATTAGTATAAAATTTTATCTACTTTAAAAGTACATTGAACAGTGTAGTGCAACAAACTTGAAGCCCCAACCAAAGTTTAATATTCAATAAATGTGCACTTTATGCAAGAGTGGATTAACAAGAGTAAGAATCTTTCACTACTGTATTTGTCCACATCACAGTCAGAAAAGTGTCTATTTTTAGATTTGAGTTTCGCGCGCGAAAGTATTCGAATGCTCAGGCTCGAATGCTCGTATACCCAATACACAACAAAATAGAGAATATCCTACCTTATCTTTGCGATTTTAACGTTTTTTCCATTGATCTGCGATTTAATTTTAGGCTGGATCTCACAACTGTTCGCGTGGCGAGAAAGTGGGAACCCTGTGGATGACGAATTTTCGCGGGCATCCTAGTTCTAAAAATAGACACTTTTGTGACTGTGATTCGGGCGTACATAGTAAACATGGAAACTCTTGGTAATCCACTCTTGCTTTATGGTGGTATATATATATAGACCTTCCGGGAACTGCTCTCAAAATGACAACAAAGTGCTGTCGTTTTTATGGCAAATGCGAGCGGGCTGCCTGTGGTATTCAAATCAAAATCAAAATGGCGACCAAAAGAGCATTTCCCGAGCATTCGCCTTTGTCACGCGCCGCCATTTTGTTTCCAGAACGACCCGGCAAAGCAGAAAAAAACAGTGAGCCAGTCAACGTTTTGGTTCTTAAACAAATAAGGAGTGCTTTTTGGTAGCTTTGTCAACTTTTGTGCCCCAAATCCCAGCATCAGGGTTCGCTTTCCAACATGAGCAAAACCCGCGACCTGCTTGGCCTTGTTTCCATGCTGAATAAATCGGCTGTAAAATCCAAGATGGCGCTTGTGTGACAAAGGCGAATGCTTGTTTCTCTAAGATAAAAATACTTACAGACCCTCCGAATAAGGTAAGGAGGAATTCCAATAACGAAGTTTTCAACGTCGGCAAATCTACACATATCAAGAAAGTGCTGTCGTTTTTATGGCAAATCCGCGCGGGTTGCCTGTGGTGTTCAAAACGTGACTCAGGCCCCTCGGCGGGGGGTAAAAACAAAATGGCGATCAAGAGAAGGATGTTTCTCGAGTATCTGCAAGTTTTGGTCAAGTTTCCTGCTTTTTTCGCTAAGATATGAGGAAAAGTACTTACAGACCTTCCAAATAAGGTAAGGGGGATTTCCTAATAAGGAAGTTTTGCAACGTCGGCAAAACGACAGCTTTTGGCGAAATTTTCTTGATATGGTTTTTGGCGAAATTTTCTTCATAAAAAAAAATACACAGGCAGGCCCGCATGGATCATAGAAAAACGACTGTCAGTGTATTTGAAGTGAGTGTCGAAAGTAAATCAGACTACACTTTCTACGCGTTCCTATTGGTGGAGGTCTTTAGTCTTTGTTAAGGCAGCCAATCAGAAGATGAAGAAAAACAATTAATACTTCGCCCCTTTTTTACTTGGGTCTTGACTAAACAGCTAACATATTGCGCTTTTCAGTTAAGCTTGACAGGGCAGAAGATTTGCGATAAGTGTGGGTGTCAAAACTTTGACGTTTCCCTGGGCAACGCAGGGGCGTAGTCAGGGGGGGCACAGGGGGCCGCGGCCTCCCCTTTCTCGGGAGATTTTCTCATACATTTACTGTATTTCGCTGCAGGAAATTTGAAAATTTTAGTCCCATGTTTTCACTATTGCCCCCCCCCCCCCAAAAAAAAAAAAAAATCCTGGCTACGCCCCCTGCAATGTCAAGTCATCCAGCATTACGCCTACGACAAACGTCCTGATGGAATCGCGCCGTTCCAATAAAAAACTTGGAAGAAAGTTTTCTATTAAAAATTCTAGAAGCGGAATCCTTTCAAAGGAAAGGTTCGACATAACAAGCCGCTAGTCCTAACCGTGCGAAGGTACGAAAAACAAAAGACTCTACAGTTGTACTGCTTATCGAACGGCTAATTCAATTTCCCATTGTGCGCTAGTCACCATACTAGAGTCTTTTGCTTTTTGTACTTTTGCGCCCTTAGTTGCTATTGGATACTTGAAGCTGCAACGGGAAACGTCAAAGTTTCGACAGAAAACCTCCCTCCTGTCATGCTCAAAGGGGAAGTGTGATTGGTTAATTGTTGAATGGGTTTCGTTTCTGATTGGCTAAGTGTATTTACTTCGTCCCCTGATTGGTTGGTTGTTGAATGGGTTTCCTTTCTCATTGGCGAAGTGTATTTAATTTGCGTTTAGTTTTCCACACTTGTCTGAAATCCGCTCTAAGTCAAGATTCTACAGTATCTGTAATCCCTTGAAATGGATGATATTTTTGTAGCCATTGGCAACGATGACTCCTCCGCGGGGGATCGGTGCCGAGCGTGTGGGAATGGTAGCAACATGGACGTTATCTTTGAAGATGCTTGCAGTTCGGCCTCTCACACGAACCTGTAAGAGCACGAAAATGAAAACGTTTTCTCCTGCGGTGGATTTCCTATTAGAGCAGCATTCAACTTATAAATGCCAGCTCAATTTTGCTGTCTTTAAGTGTTGCGAAAGGAAGTTCGGCCGCTTAAAAGTACATATATAACATGATTGCGCATGTAGCTCAGTCGCCAGAACCAATTTAGAGCTTTCGGGGATGGCACGTCTTACAACTGTGGTTGAAGGGAGCTTACCTCAGCGTTGAACCATTTTCTTCCGACTGGCGGTCCATTAGGACAGGGTTTGGACACACCGCCATTCCACTTGAGAGCGTTATTTACTACATATCCCGTTTGGAAGCAACCAGACCTTGAATGCGGCCTGAAAGAACACAGAACAAGACCATTATCCCCGTGCTGCAACGGTATATCTTTGTCATACTAAGCTAGAGGTTAAAATAGAAATAACCCCTTATGAGCATTTCCCACCCCGCGATTTTAGCGGTGATTTCCGTGGAGATCGTTGACGTCACAACGCACGGTATGAATGGCCGACGATTTGGAGTCCGATATTTGAAATTGAGTTACTCTATGAGAGAAAATTGAACCTTTATAGCAGTGAAATTTGAACGTGTACAAAACGGAGGCGATGTCGTAAGTAAAATCCCCTTCAGTACTATTACATATCGCCATGAGATTGCCTAAGAAATAACACTTCGAATTGGAGCGTGTGAAGGTGGCCAAAACCTATTGAATACAGCAAAGTAGGAAGGACAAGCATGACCCATTTAGTCACCTGAAGTAGACAAACTCGAAGTTGTTTATATCCTTGGCGTTGTACATAAGTCCAAGATGGCCACTGTTTGGTCCATTCCACCCGATTTGGTTATACAATTGCGCTGATACTTTATACGCCTTTCCCATCTGAAGAGATCTTCGCAAAAGTGCTCGACAGAACCCGCCCGCTGGCCACTTTACGTTTGTATCCGCGGCATCAAGTAAATAGTAGCCAGGCGTTCTTTGTACGGAGCGACATGACCGTGTTGGGTATGGAAACAAGTCTGGTTTGATCTTCAAGCCCTTGAAATGGATGATATTTTTGTAGCCATTGGCAACGATGACTCCTCCGCGTGGAATCGGTGCCGAGCGTGTGGGAATGGTAGCAACATGGACGTTATCTTTGAAGATGCGTGCAGTTCGGCCTCTCACACGAACCTGTAAGAGCAAGAGATGCGAAAACGTTTTCTCCTGCGGTGGATCTCCTATAAGAGCAGCACTCAACTTATAAACGCCACCTCAATTTTGATGTCTTCAAGTGTTGCGAAAGGAAGCTCGGCCGCTTAAAAGTACGTATAACATGATTGCGCATCTAGCTAAGTCGCCAGAACCCATTTAGATCTTTCGGGGATGGCACGTCTTACAACATGTGGTTGAAGGGAGCTCACCTCAGCGTTGAACCATTTTCTTCCGACTGGCGGTCCATTAGGACAAGGTTTGGACACACCGCCATTCCACTCGAGAGCGTTATTAACTACATATCCCGTTTGGAAGCAACCTGAGCTTGAATGCGGCCTGAAAGAACAGAACAAGACCATTATCCCCGTGCTGCCATGGTATATGTTTGTCTTACTTAGCTAGAGGTTAAAATAGAAATAATCCCTTATGACCATTTCACACCCCGCGATTTTAGCGGTGATTTCCGTGGAGATCGTTGACGTCACAACGCACGGTATGAATGGCCGACGATTTGGAGTCCGATATTTGAAATTGAGTTACTCTATGAGAGAAAATTGAACCTTTATAGCAGTGAAATTTGAACGTGTACAAAACGGAGGCGATGTCGTAATTAAAATCCCCTTCAGTACTATTACATATCGCCATGAGATTGCTTAAGAAATAACACTTCGAATTGCAGCGTGTGAAGGTGGCCAAAACCTATCGAATACAGCAAAGTAGGAAGGACAAACATGACCCATTTAGTCACCTGAAGTAGACAAACTCGAAGTTGTTGATGTCCTTGGCGTTGTACATAAGCCCAAGATGACCACTGTTTGGTCCATTCCACCCGATTTGGTTATACAATTGCGCTGATACTTTATACGCCTTTCCCATCTGAAGAGATCTTCGCAAAAGTGCTCGACAGAACCCGCCCGCTGGCCACTTTACGTTTGTATCCGCGGCATCAAGTAAATAGAAGTCAGGCCTTCTTTGTACGGAGCGACATGACCGTGTTGGGTATGGAAACAAGTCTGGTTTGATCTTCAAGCCCTTGAAATGGATGATATTTTTGTAGCCATTGGCAACGATGACTCCTCCGCGGGGGATCGGTGCCGAGCGTGTGGGAATGGTAGCAACATGGACGTTATCTTTGAAGATGCGTGCAGTTCGGCCTCTCACACGAACCTGTAAGAGCAAGAGATGTGAAAACGTTTTCTCCTGCGGTGGATCTCCTATAAGAGCAGCACTGAACTTATAAATGCCAGCTCAATTGTGCTGTCTTCAAGTGTTGCGAAAGGATGCTCGGCCGCTTAAAAGTATATATAACCTGTGATTGCGCATGTAGCTAAGTCACCAGAACCAATTAAGAGCTTTCGGGGATGGCACGTCTTACAACATGTGGTTGAAGGAAGCTTACCTCAGCGTTGAACCATTTTCTTCCGATTGGCGGTCCATTCGGACAAGGTTTGGACACACCGCCATTCCACTTGAGAGCGTTATTTACTACATATCCCGTTTGGAAGCAGCCAGACCTTGAATGCGGCCTGAAAGAACACAGAACAAGACCATTATCCCCGTGCTGCCAAGGTATATGTTTGTCTTACTTAGCTAGAGGTTAAAATAGAAATAATCCCTTATGATCACACCCCGCGATTTTAGCGGTGATTTCCATGGAGATCGTTGACGTCACAACGCACGGTATGAATGGCCGGCGATTTTGAGTCCGATATTTGAAATTGAGTTACGCTATGCGAGAAAATTGAACCTTTATAGCAGTGAAATTTGAACGTGTACAAAACGGAGGCGATGTCGTAAGTAAAATCCCCTTCAGTAACATTACATATCGCCATGAGATTGCCTAAGAAATAACACTTCGAATTGGAGGGTGTGAAGGCGGCCAAAACCTATTGAATACAGCAAAGTAGGAAGGACAAGCATGACCCATTTAGTCACCTGAAGTAGACAAACTCGAAGTTGTTTATATCCTTTGCGTTGTACATAAGCCCAAGATGGCCACTGTTTGGTCCATTCCACCCGATTTGGTTATACAATTGCGCTGATACTTTATACGCCTTTCCCATCTGAAGAGATCTTCGCAAAAGTGCTCGACAGAACCCGCCCGCTGGCCACTTTACGTTTGTATCCGCGGCATCAAGTAAATAGTAGCCAGGCGTTCTTTGTACGGAGCGACATGACCGTGTTGGGTATGGAAACAAGTCTGGTTTGATCTTCAAGCCCTTGAAATGGATGATATTTTTGTAGCCATTGGCGACGATGACTCCTCCGCGGGGGATCGGTGCCGAGCGTGTGGGAATGGAAGCAACATGGACGTTATCTTTGAAGATACGTGCAGTTCGGCCTCTCACACGAACCTGTAAGAGCAAGAGATGTGAAAACGTTTTCTCCTGCGGTAGATCTCCTATTAGAGCAGCACTCAACTTATAAACGCCACCTCAATTTTGATGTCTTCAAGTGTTGCGAAAGGAAGCTCGGCCGCTTAAAAGTATATATAACATGATTGCGCATCTAGCTAAGTCGCCAGAACCCATTTAGATCTTTCGCGGATGGTACGTCTTACAACGTGCGGCTTGAAGAAAGCTTACCTCAGCGTTGAACCATTTTCTTCCGACTGGCGGTCCATTAGGACAGGGTTTGGACACACCGCCATTCCACTTGAGAGCGTTATTTACTACATATCCCGTTTGGAAGCAACCTGAGCTTGAATGCGGCCTGAAAGAACAGAACAAGACCATTATCCCCGTGCTGCCATGGTATATGTTTGTCTTACTTAGCTAGAGGTTAAAATAGAAATAATCCCTTGTGACCATTTCACACCCCGCGATTTTAGCGGTGATTTCCGTGGAGATCGTTGACGTCACAACGCACGGTATGAATGGCCGACGATTTGGAGTCCGATATTTGAAATTGAGTTACTCTATGAGAGAAAATTGAACCTTTATAGCAGTGAAATTTGAACGTGTACAAAACGGAGGCGATGTCGTAATTAAAATCCCCTTCAGTACTATTACATATCGCCATGAGATTGCTTAAGAAATAACACTTCGAATTGCAGCGTGTGAAGGTGGCCAAAACCTATCGAATACAGCAAAGTAGGAAGGACAAACATGACCCATTTAGTCACCTGAAGTAGACAAACTCGAAGTTGTTGATGTCCTTGGCGTTGTACATAAGCCCAAGATGACCACTGTTTGGTCCATTCCACCCGATTTGGTTATACAATTGCGCTGATACTTTATACGCCTTTCCCATCTGAAGAGATCTTCGCAAAAGTGCTCGACAGAACCCGCCCGCTGGCCACTTTACGTTTGTATCCGCGGCATCAAGTAAATAGTAGTCAGGCCTTCTTTGTACGGAGCGACATGACCGTGTTGGGTATGGAAACAAGTCTGGTTTTATCTTCAAGCCTTTGAAATGGATGATATTTTTGTAGCCATTGGCAACGATGACTCCTCCGCGGGGTATCGGTGCCGAGCGTGTGGGAATGGTAGCAACATGGACGTTATCTTTGAAGATGCGTGCAGTTCGGCCTCTCACACGAACCTATAAGAGCAAGAGATGTGAAAACGTTTATCCTGCGGTGGATCTCCTATTAGAGCAGCACTCAACTTATAAACGCCAGCTCAATTTTGATGTCTTCAAGTGTTGCGAAAGGAAGCTCGGCCGCTTAAAAGTACATATGATTGCCCATGTAGCTAAGTCCCCGGAACCCATTTAGATCTTTCGCGGATGGTACGTCTTACAACGTGCGGCTTGAAGAAAGCTTACCTCAGCGTTGAACCATTTTCTTCCGACTGGCGGTCCATTAGGACAGGGTTTGGACACACCGCCATTCCACTTGAGAGCGTTATTTACTACATATCCCGTTTGGAAGCAACCAGACCTTGAATGCGGCCTGAAGAACACAGAACAACTCAGGTCATTATCCACGTGCTGCCATGGTATGCGTTTGCTTAGCTCAGCCTAAGCCCCCCCGGGGGGGGACTCCCTATATTCGAATGCTAGGGGTGACCGTCGTATTTTTTAGGGGTTGAAATCGGCGATCTGGTATTTTTTAGGGGTTCGAAAATAAAAAACGGTATAGTAAGAAAAATAGGTATTTTTTAGGGGTTTGTCACGCAAATAAGGTAGTGTTTTTGAAAATCGAGAGGATACATTTGATGTATATTAAATAAACGCCCATAATAAAATTTAAGCTGTCAAAATTGTTGGTATTTTTTAGGGTATTTTCAGACTGAGGGGTATTTTTTAGGGTGGAATTTTTTCCGACCAGGTAATATTTAGGGTCAAAATTCGGTTTCCCGACGGTCACCCCTAGCATTTTAACCTTAGTGTTGTTTGTATGTATACACAGAATTCCAAATTCGTAAACTCAATAAACCGTTTATTTTCCATCCAAATTCTCTCCGAGTCTCACAGTTCAAAGCGCTTCTGAGCTTTCTTTACACATTCGATTGGATCTGATCTTAACTGTACGGTTCTACGGTTCTACGGTTCTACGTGATTCTACGATTTAAACTATAAACAAAATACAAGTATTAGGACCTTATCAATGCCCTGGACATGTTCAAATATATTCTAAAGCTGTACTTACGACTCTGTGGGACGTTGTTTGCCCGTGCCGAATCTTGCACGCCGGCCGCCATTCCAAAACACACAAACACACCGAACACGTGGGTGCACGGGCTATAGGAAAAGCTAAATCGGAGCTACATAGCCGCCCCGATAGACTGACGAGTCTTTCTAAAGTTTAACTAAGCGACGATACATAATCATGCATAACATACAATATATAGTTCATAATACATAGTTCATAGTCTGAAATATAAAGTCAGTATCTACTCAGCTTCCAGCAGACACAGCTTTGCGATCGGTCGTCTCAGCTCTGCACTTCCTCTTGTCTTCACCATGACCGATCTTACGAATCCATCTCGTCCCTCGAAGACCTCCGTAACTCTACCGAGCGGCCAATGTCCTCGCTGGACTCTCTCATCAACTAGCAACACCAGATCGCCGGTCCGAAAGTTGCGTCTGGGTTTCCGCCATCGCTGTCGATCTTGCAAGGTAGGCAGGTACTGTGCGATCCAGCGCTTCCAGAACGTACTTGCCAAATACTGAACTTGCCTCCATCTTCTCTTTGTGTACTGATCATCCTTAGTAAACAGCCCCGGTGGCATGTTTACATTCGCTCGTAACAACAGCAAATGATTAGGCGTTAACGCATCAAAGTCATTCAGGTCGTCACTGCTCGGTGTTAGCGGCCTGCTATTAAGAATACTCTCCACTTCTGTCATAAGAGTTCTTAGCACTTCACCAGTGACGACTTGATTCTTCAACAGTGATTTCAGAACCTTGCGTATAGAACGTATAACCCGCTCCCACACCCCGCCCATATGGGACGCTGCAGGTGGGTTAAACTTCCAACTAATACCTTTCTGGGTAAGAAAGTTGCCGATCTTCTGCTGATTCCAAGCCTCTAAAGCCTCCCGTAATTCACGTTCACCTCCTACGAAATTCGTGCCGTTGTCGCAACGAATGACACGTGGATGCCCTCTTCGATTAATGAACCTCCTCAAAGCATTAATAAACGTATCCGTTTCCAAGGACTCTGCCACTTCTATATGCACAGCCCTCGTAGTTAAGCATGTGAAGACGCACCCGTAATTCTTCACACTGCTCCGTCCTCTCACAACGTAATATGGCCCGAAAAAATCCGTTCCTACTCTAGTGAATGGTGGATCGTCAGGTGTCAGTCTATCTCCGGGTAGATCTGCCATGTACTGCTCTCCAACACGAGCGTTCTGCTTCCGACATTCAAAACACTTCCCTAACACACGTCGTACTTGAACGCGTCCTTTTAAAACCCAGTACCTTTGCCTCAGCGTTGAGAGTACGTACTCTTGTCCGAGATGTCCGACCTCTTCATGACATTCACGTATAATCAAATCGGTCACGTGATGTGCTGGCAGGATCACTTGGTGCTTGGATTCATAATCGATAGTTGCATTTTCAAGTCTTCCTCCAACTCTCAACAAACCACTTGCATCCACGACTGGGCTTAGCTTATGGATGGATCCGTTTGACCCTGTCGCCTTAACAACTCTCTTGGTTTGCCCTCTCTTACCATCTTCAACATTCTTGAGATCCCCTAGACACTCGACTACTTCAGGCAGTGCCTCTCTCTGTACATACTTGACTATTGCTGTCTCGGCACACATTACTTCTTCGCACGTAAGATTTCCTCTCGAGAAAACCGCTCCTCCTTGAGATTTCTCCTTTAGGTACTTCTTATATCTCAAAAGCCACGCTACAGCTCTCTTCAACTTTATCCACGACGAATATCGCTTCAGCATCTTGTTCAAGCTCTCTTCGGACTTCATCCCTCCCATTGCATTAGATTGCGTCTCTTGCTTAATCTCGTGGTCGTCTGGACTTAGTCTCGGTAAGGTGACTGGTTGCTCTATCCAGCTGTCTTCATTCCTCCATAAGAAAGTTGGTCCATTCGACCATCTCTCGCTTCTCATCAGCTGCTCTGGCGTCAGACCTCTGCTCACGTCATCAGCAGGATTCTCATCAGTACTTATATACCTCCACTGATGTGCTTTCGAACCTTCATGGATCACAGTTAGCCTGTTAGCTACAAATGTGTGGAAACGCCGATTCTCGTTCCGAATATACTGTAAAACTGCCATTGAATCAGACCAAAACACACTCTCATTAACCGATAGCTCAAGCTCGTTACGTAACATCACATCTAATTTCACAGCTAGAACCGCGGCCGACAGTTCCATGCGTGGTATCGTCATTGGCTTGATATGCCCTAAGCGCGACTTCGCCAGCATGAATGCGCAATGAATTCTTCCTTGTTCGTCAACTAATCTTATGTAAGATACGGCTCCATATGCATAAGCTGAAGCGTCAGCGAAGTGGTGTAACTGCACGTTCTTGACCTTTCCGAAATCCTGTGGCTTTATGCATCTCTCTAGCTCCACTTCCGACAACTCGGGTAATCCCTCGAGCCAAGCTTCCCATCTTCTGGCCTCGTCTTCTCCTACTTCATCGTCCCAGCCATATCCAAGTCTGCATATATCTTGGAGAAGAACCTTCGCAGGTAAGATTACTGGTGATAGATATCCGATCGGATCAAAAACGGAACTCGTTATTGAAAGTATACCTCTCCGAGTATTAGGCCTTTCTTTTACTTTGACTGAGTACTCGAATTTATCTGTCTTTACGTTCCACTGGACCCCTAGTGTTCTCTCTATGGGAGCATTCTCCATATCTAAGTTCAGGACTGATGGTGCACGCTCGCCCTCTGGAATAGACTCAACTACGTCCTTGTCATTGCTAATCCACTTGGTTAACCTGAATCCTCCGCGCGACAGCAGCTCTCTCATATCGCTCGACAGCTTGACTGCTTCTTCTGTTGTCTCCACAGATCGAAGACAATCGTCTACGTAAAAATTGTTCTTCACGGTGCTGACGGCTTGTGCATCAAACTCTTCTCTATTGTCATCCGCTGTGCGTCGTAGAGCATAGTTGGCGCAAAAGGGTGAAGAAGTCCCTCCGAAAATGTGAACTTCCATTCCATAGTCAACTGGCTCTTCTGTGTGATCATTATCAGGCCACCAAAGGAATCTAAGCGCGTCGCGGTCTTTCTCGTCGACTTTCACCTGGTGGAACATGGCTTCCACGTCGGAAACCATGGCGATCTTTTCTTGACGAAATCTTGTCAGTACACCGACAAGATTACTAGTGAGGTCGGGACCTTGATATAACTGATCGTTCAAGGATGTCCCTTTAAACTTAGCCGCGCAATCAAAAACTACACGCACCTTCTTCCGCGCATGCGCAACTGGGTGATGCGCTAAATACCACAGCGGCTTACCGGATACTTCTAGCTCTTCTTCAGGGACCCGTCTCGCGTATCCCTTGGCAACGTAATCATCTATAACGCTCGCGTACCTTTCAAATAACTCCTTGTCAGCTTGGAATCTCTTCTTTAGCGAACGAAGTCTCTGTTCGGCTAACTGCCTGTTGTTAGGAAGGTAGGGTGGATCTCTTCTCCACGGCAAGGGCATCTGGTAATGGCCATCTACAACCTTAACTGCCTCTTCTATCTTGCTCAAGGCCTTCTTATCTTCTACTGACATAGAAACGTGACTATCGGTACCCGTGTCAACAAAATCTGACTTCCAAAACATCTCCAACTGTTTCAGCAAAGGATCGTAGGTTTCCATTTCCGTTTTCTCGCCTAGACGCACGAAGTTGACGCTCCCGGCTTGGTCTTCTGATTCTTCCAGGCGTTCTGTCGGACCGAGAAGCGTCCATCCTAGCAACGAGCGCACTGCATAAGGTTCGCCTCTGCCGCCCCGTTTCTCTTCTAGGACCCAAAATGCCTCTGGCACGTTACCACCGATGAGTAGCCTAACCTCTTTGGCGTCAATCTCCGGCAACTCTACGCCCTCGAGATGGTTCCAGTTGACAGCATCCTGTTCCGTAGGGATACTGCTCGGCGACACATTCAACTTGTCAACCGTCCACACTTTGGGGATGTCTAGCTTCTCACTTCCATTGAGGGAATCGACCCTTAACTTCACTTCTAAACCCGACTTCGCACTATCTTTCTTTTCTTGCGTTGTTAAGAAAAACGATCGTTCCATTCCCTTTATTCCTAGCTCATGTACTAGACGCGCGTCACACAACGATACATCCGAGCCATTATCAAGTAGCGCGTACGTTTCAACGCTGCGACCTTCGTTACCTTGAACCTTGACAGGTACTATTTTCAAGCGCACCTTGCTGCCGCTGGACGTGCTCGTACTACATTGGCCAGTGTTGCTCGAACCTGTAGCCTCGTTGGAACGAGTGTCTTCCCGTATGGCGCTCGTCCTATTTGTACCACCTTCTCCACTGGCAGCCGTTCTGCCCTTCGTGTTTTCTCCGCGAGATTCTGACAGGTGTAACAGCCTATGGTGTTTCAGCGTGCAACCAGCGACCGTGCAGGCACTATCTCTATAACAACGCCTCGATACATGTCCGCCCTTGAAACAGTTAAAGCACAAATTCTTATCTTTCACGAATGAAAGGCGATCCTCATGGGTTTTCTTAATGAAATCCTGACATGCCGCTAGCATATGCGTGCCTCTACAAAGCTTGCATTTTGGCCCATCTTCGTTTTTCCCGGAACTATCACTCGCTCCTGACTGCTCCCTCTGGGCCCCATGGGTATTATGAGTATTCCCCCTATTCGAGCTACCCGTGCCACTAGGTTTATTCTTGCCGCTCGTGCCTTTCTGCTTATCATTGTTAATGCACACTGTTCCAAACACTGGGTTGTTTGCCGCGCGAGCCTTGGCGCTTACAAAATTAGAAATGTGATGAACTCTTGGCTTCTCGCCCAATTCCTGAATCGCGTCAGCCCTATCTAGCCACCTTGTCCTCATATGAAAAGGCAGCCTATTCACGACCTTCGTCAAGTTATCAGCGCTGTTAATCTCATCAATATACCCGATAGATGTAAGAATGTTTTCACAGTTTTTTAACTTGTCGGAAAATGCCAGCAAACCTTTCGCATCATTGGGTTTAATCTGAGGTCCTTCTGTTACTTCTTTGACATGCGCAGCTGCAATAGTATATGGGTGACCGAATCGTTCTTGTAATAATTTCCTGGCAGCCCCATATCCCTCCGATGGGTCCATAACTGAGCAACTACTTATTACCCGGTGGGCATCACCCGTACAGTACTGTAGCAGATAAGTTAGCTTCTCACTCTCATCCTGGGCGTTTTTCTCAATATTATTGTCAAATGAGCGGATAAAGTTCCAGTAGTCCAAAGGATTTCCATCAAATTTCTTTATGTTTGGCCTCGGCAGAGAAAATCCCTGTTTCAAGGCAGAAGCCAACCTCTCAAATGATTCGCTATCAATACTGGTATATTGTTTCTGAGGGGACCAAATGTTCGCTCCAGGATTCAAGTTGCTGGTATCATGCTTATATGATTTGGGCGTGGGCTCACATCTAATTGTGGATGCTGGGGGAGTGTCTTTTATTTCTGCTGCTTTAGGTGTGATTGGGGTACTATAAGTGGGTACAGATGTAGAGGTGTTTCCCGACCCTTGACCCTTGCGTGGCATCTCACCCTCCCCGCTTGTTTCCTCATAAATGCTCGCTACTAAATCAGCTTGCTCGATTTCACATTCCACTTCGAAAAGTTCATGTTGCCGCTTCAACTCAAGTTCCTTTAATTCTATTTCTTGCTTTTTCTGCAACTGCTGTAGCTTCAATCGAGCAATTGCTACCGTATTTACCCGTATATAAGACGCACTTTTTTCACTCCAAAATGACCTTCAAAATCGGGGTGCGTCTTATACACGGAACATCACTTTTGGGAATTTGCATAACAACCAATACAAAAGATCCTTTACAAATTTGCTGATTCATGGTTGTGTGGTTCGGTTGCACATATTAATAAAGCTAGGATTTCGATCTGTGAAACCTGCCAGCAGGCGCTGGAGGCTGTTTTTATTGCAAAAATCTCTGAGTTCGTAGTCGCGAGCGCCATTTTGGATTTTGTCACTCGGCCCAGGACGCACATCCAAAAATCCAAGATGGCGTTGTCGGCACTCGCGACTACGAACTCCGGGATTTTTGCGATAAAATCAGCCTGTAAACACCTGCTAGAAGGCTACAATGCATATAAATATTAGCACAACTATTTAAATTTTGCGTGAAATCGTGTGTAGCACAAGATTTATCTCAAACAAACAAAATAAAATGAAGAAACAGTTGGAATATTTGACTCATCTGTTTGTGGCGTAAAACATTTGCCCTCATGTTTATATTGTCATTTTCCATTTACTGCCAGTCTATTTCTCATGCGATTTCTTTATGGAAGTGCTGTTGCACGAAATACAAATTGAAAATCTTTAGAAATTGATTTTTTTGCCAAAATGACCTCAAAATTCAAGGTGCGTCTTATATACGGGTGCGTCTTATATACGGGTAAATACGGTACTTGAGCCTTTGCACGCTTTATTGCTACCGAACTAGTAACTGACGCGTGGCTTACGCTTGAGCCTACTTCGCTCACAGACCCTCCCAGATCTATATCGCAATCTGCAGCTTGCAATGCTTTGTGGGATTCCCCGTTGCCATTTGCAACCCAAGGCCCACCCTGTGGTAATTTATCTGGCCCAGTATTTCGCTCAAGCCACTCATTTATTTGTTGGTCGAGCTCTTTAACTTTATTCAATTGCTCTTCATGTGAAGCCAAAAACCCTTCCTTTCCCTCTTGGTCATCATCGGAAAGACATTTGTAGCATAGCTTGGAAGCCTGATTGAATTTCTCATGCGTTTCTTTAAGTCTAACTTTAATTTCGGTAACTTCATTTGGATTTGTTTCTCCCTTCAATAAGTCTTCAATTTCTTTGGAAATTTTTGTAAGCTGACCCAAATAACCCGATCTCGATATTTTGGCGCCTTCAAGTTTTTCATTCTGTACGCCCTCTTCATTAAAACGACTTGCGGGCTTCCTGTGCCGCGTATCACCATATTTGGGCAGCCCCTTTTCCCCAATTTGCATATCCACATGTACGCTTTCTTGACTGAATTTCGCTGCCATTTCTAAATCGAATCAAATGTTCCGTAAACTCGATTTGCAGCCTTGATTTCCGATCGAGAGTCTTTAAATGAATGTTGTTTGTATGTATACACAGAATTCCAAATTCGTAAACTCAATAAACCGTTTATTTTCCATCCAAATTCTCTCCGAGTCTCACAGTTCAAAGCGCTTCTGAGCTTTCTTTACACATTCGATTGGATCTGATCTTAACTGTACGGTTCTACGGTTCTACGGTTCTACGTGATTCTACGATTTAAACTATAAACAAAATACAAGTATTAGGACCTTATCAATGCCCTGGACATGTTCAAATATATTCTAAAGCTGTACTTACGACTCTGTGGGACGTTGTTTGCCCGTGGCGAATCTTGCACGCCGGCCGCCATTCCAAAACACACAAACACACCGAACACGTGGGTGCACGGGCTATAGGAAAAGCTAAATCGGAGCTACACTTAGAGTCCCCCCACCCGGGGGCCTAAGGCCCATAGTCAACCGAGCAACCTTTGCGCTTTATTTCCATTCGGATCTATAATTGTTACTGACCGCTGTGTGTTTAGCTGATCGATTCCCAAAGCGTTTCCTACTGTATTGTTCTTCGCATTTCACAAGTTCAAACTACAAATTTGCATCGACTTTTCATATGGAAAGAAACCCTTACCCTGACTAGGACTGCAAAGGATGTCGGTTGACTATGGGGCTTTAAAAAAAGAAATAAACCCTGATGACCCCCTTACCACGCTGCTATTTTAGCGGCGATTTTCGCGAATTCTGTTCAAAACCTCTGCTTCATAGCAAACGAAATTCTCTTCAGTACGGCATGTCATCGCCTTTAGAAATCGCAGCTCAAATAACGGCGCTACGGAAGCAGTCGAGGAACGCAGGGGATCATGGGAAGGATTAGCACGGCGCGCAATGCATTGTGGGAAGGTTTCATAATCCCCTGCGTTCCTCGACTCGTACCCGTCGCTTAGTAGAAAAGTCGAGGAACGCAGGGGATTATGGGAAGGATTAGCACGGCGCGCAATGCATTGTGGGAAGGTTTCATAATCCCCTGCGTTCCTCGACTTTTCGCTAGAGAGCAGCAAAGCAGTTATTTGACGAATGATTTGACGACCTAGCGACGGGTACGAGTCTGTATCTAATACACCAAAGATGCACTGACAAGACCTCACCTAAAGTAGACAAACTCGAAGTTGTTGATGTCCTTGGCGTTGAACATAAGCCCAAGATGGCCACTGTTTGGTCCATTCCACCCGATTTGGTTATACAATTGTGCTGATATTTTATACGCCTTTCCCATCTGAAGAGAGCTTGGGTAAAATGCTCGACAGAACCCGCCGGCTGGCCACTTCACGTTTGTATCCGCGGCATCAAGTAAATAGTAGCCAGGGTTTGTTTGCGTGGAGTGACATGACCGTGTTGAGTATGGAAACACCTTTATCACGCTTAGTATTGCTTTTATGTTGAAGATGCTGAAATGATTCACGTTCTGATTGCCATCGACAACGTCGACTGCTCTGCGAGGAGTAACTAGTATGGGAAAAATGAATAAAAACATTCTTACGATAAGTCACTCCAACAATGGATAAAATCGATCAGCATACTGGAATTTTGCGAAAATTTCCAGTAGGGTCTCCCTGTCAGGTGCCGGTTTTCAGTGGGGGGTGGGGGGGGGGGGTGCTGGGGTTTGTTGAGGTGAGGTTTTACGTTTTTACTTTTTTTTCGTAAATGCAGACGAGAGAGATATTGCCCGTTTTGGTGGTTGAGGAGGAGCAGTACTTTTTAACAACTTGCAAAGCTTACTTTGGGAGAAAAAACACTCTTCTCCGCGGCCAAAGGCGAAAGAGCGGTCTCTTTTTGTATACAAATCATAGAACGAGATTCGCCATTCTCGAACCCAGTGCTCCACGCCTTGTCTTCTCGCAGGGGAGGCTCTGGTGACATCCATTTGAGAGCCTTCGCTGATTGGCTGAAATGGCGCGCACGCGTACATTAAAGTAGCTTAATCTCGCTTTATCAAAAAGTATCTGTCAAAATAACACTGGCATTCGTTTTCTTGTCGTCCTTTTCACCTATGCATTCTACTTGAACACTCTAAAAGTAATTGTGACGTATAAAACCACCATTTTCGTTTTTACGCATGCGTCGGTGGCTAACACCAGAGCCTCCCCCGCGAGCCGACGAGCCGGGGAGCTCTGGGTACGAGAATGGAGATTCGCATTTGGAGGTCGCTTGGGGCACATCCCCATCCTATATATATCAAGCAAAGCACATATAAAGTAGAGCAACAGTGGTAAGTGATAATATACTAACATTTAACATCTTGAAGTCCTGCAGCAACATTGTTTTCAAAATCTGTTCAATTGTTTATTCTGCGAATATTCGGCAGCTTGGCACTAAAGCATTGTATGTTTGTTACACGTTTCAACTCACTTATATGTTTCTGGTTTGTGTCAATGAGCAAAGGCAATGGTCCGTAAATATGTGTAATAATACCGCATTTATAGTAAATATTCAAATGAGTACACAAGAACAAACTATCATGTTTACTTGCAAAGGGACTAGTCTTCCGTAGTTAGATAGGAGATATACAAGTGAATACACAAAGAACAAACCGTTTCGTGTTTTTCTTGGAAACTGGTTTGTGTTTCCGTGCACACCACATAAAATATAAACAGTGCAAGGGGTGTGGTTATAATTATATAATAGTTATCAGTCCTTAAATTCATCTATTTTTCTCAAAACAAGTTAAGAATAAAACGAAACGATTTGTTTAAATACCTTGCCCAAATGAAGCGGATGAAACTGATGAATGCAAATCCTTGGTTTGTTTTTTAATATTGTGGAACCTGCGGGCTTCTTGGCGACGTTTCGCTAATGTAGCGTCATTCCACGAGTTTACGGGTTTCTTGCTATAAGGTTCTTCTTCCTCGTTTGGGATGCGAATACTACCGTGAATTGGGTTGAAGATTACTTGGCCCATAGAAAGGACGGCAAGAAAAAAGAGAGCTCGAATGCTTGCCATCTCTCCGCTCACAGGTCCTTGTTTCGGACTGGAGATAAAAGCCTTCAGTAAGCCTTTTTAACGCTTAAGTGTCTTTTCACGGCTGAGAACATCTCGCGTCGCTTGTTTCAGTCATTGCTTTCTCCGCATTCTGAAGTTTGCACTTGTCTTTGATATTTGTACACACCACAAGCGCTTCACAATCAAACATATCAAAAGTAGATTCACAATGAGAGTGTTTTTATTTCACTTATTGTCCTTATTATGCAGCCAATATGCAACAAACTTTTCGAAAAACTAGGTTTTTTTTGCACAATTAATTATATCAATCACGCATCACAAATGTTCACTTCGTAAGCATCCACGCCTATAATTTAAACTCGCACATTAAACTTGTGTTTTACGCATTACGTTTTCAACACACTGACTAAAACTAAGTTTTGGCCGTTTGCATCACTAAATAACTTTGTACGTATGAAATTTAAACCTGCACATCAAACATACTGTGTTTTGCACACTCGTGTTTAAACACAAACTATTATGCACACAAAATAATTTTAATACACGCACCGCGCCGCAAGATATTCACTTCGCACCCAACTAATTTAAACTCGCACACTATACTTGTGTTTTGCACACTCAGTGTTTTCAACCACAACTAAAAAGTTTTCAGTTTTGCACAATCAATATTCTTAGATACATGCACACGAATGTTCACTTTGCACCATATTTAGGGACTGTTCGTTAATTACGTCGCAGGGGGGGCTGGTGGTTTTATAGGGGGGGTAAATTTTGCAGAACGTTGAAAATTTTGGGGGTAATTTTTAGAACACGCGAAACTTTTGGGGGGTGCATTTCAGTGTCATGCAAATTTTCAACAGACTAGGACTGAGATTGAGTGCAATTGCGTGAAACGCAGATCACTGTATAAATCCGGAGTGTCCTAAGCCAACTAAAGCTTTCCTACTAAAGGTTTCTGTCGAACTTCTCCTCTCTTTTCTTGCCAGTTAGAGCTTGTTCTACCCGTACATCCTCTTCAACAATCGTACTTAGTTTAGACGCCATTTTGATGCTTACATTGTAGCTTAGTCAATTAGCGTGCAGGGGGAGGGGGGGGGGGGGGGAATTTCAAATAGCCGTTTTTCGAAGGGGGTAGAAATTGAAACTACTTTTTTTGTACGGGGGTAAGTTTTCACAAAACCTTCGAGCAGAAAAAAACACCAGACCCCCCTGCGACGTAATTAACGAACAGTCCCTTAAACTCGCACATAAAAATCTCGCCAGTCGAACAGTAGAGGGGGTTTATACGTGCACCCTCTGGAACATTTGTTTAAAAAGGCATCAACGGCTTGAAAATAAAGGGGTAATTAAGTAGATTATTTTGTTATTCGACATACGTAAAAGAGCAGTGATTTTTTTTACGGGCTGAAGCATTGTGCAGAGAAGCATCTCTGCGGCGTTTCCAAAACAATAGAAAAATATTTTATAAATACCTTGCCCGTATGAAGCAGATAAACGCAAAGCCTTGATTTCTTTTTCAATCTTGTCGAGTTTTGCTTCCAGGCGATTTTGCGCTTGTGTAGCAGCTTGCCACATGTAGACGGATTTCTTGTCAAAAGGTTCTTGCTCGTTTGCGAGGGGGATTCCGTGAATTGGATTTAAGATTGTTTGACCCAGAAAAGAGGCGGCAAGAAAAAATAGAACTAGAATACTTGCCATCTCTCCGCGAGTTCAATGGGGCTTGTTCAAGTCTTAGTTTTTCAACTGCGCAGATAAAAGCATTTAGTAATCTTATATGCGTATGAAACAAGAAATTTTCGCTTGTTATTTTCGACTGCAAGCTAAACAAAGAGACCTTTTAAACACTCATTTAAAAATTGCTCTCTTTTTAAGTCTTCAAACCTTTATTAACAATATCAGTAATATCCGAGCTCGGACTACTGGCCAAGAAAGTATTTACAACCATCTTTTATGTTTTTAAAAATGTTTAGAATCAAAATATTGCAGAGATGCAAATATTCTCTCGCTGTCTTTTGGAGAGTTATTCTAATTCCGGTTTTTCAAAAGGTATTGCTTTATCACATAGAAACGGGCACAAATGCGCTCTACAGGGGTGGGCTGTTAGAAAAGGGCCAATTCCCCAAATATCATTAGAGCAAGGCAAATCCATCAACAAAATATTCTTGCAGAAATCCAAGCCCAAAAAAAATCATGCACAGGAAACAATTCTTGCACAACCTGATCCCCGCGTAACGACGGACATATTCCATAGAAACCATGAGACCGTTGCGCAAGTTCTGAAAAAAAAAAACATGCAACTGTTCTGCGCAACTCAAAACAAAGAAGATCATCCCGTAAGGCCAAAAAGGTCGAAAACAATCATTTATAATCTCGCTATTTCTCGATCCATCGGACCATTCTTTTTAACTTTAGATATATATAAAATCCCTTGTGGTTCCCCCTTTCAGGGTTTCAGGTTTCAGAGTGTTCCCGCCTCAAACCCTTCTACCAATACACATAGCAATACATATACAAAAAGTAAAATTTCGGTTTTATTTCGTGTTTTACAGTATGATTAACACAGGCATTTTACCGTACATTTATTGTTCTACTATCTATGTCTCGTGAAATTATTATTTTTATTTACAGAAAAAGGAAAAAATGCATTTTTGCTTTGTATGGAATTTCAATGCTTAAATGCAGTGATTGCATCTCGTTTACACAATAGAGTTGCGAGAAAAATCGCCACGACAAGTGCAACAAAATTTGCAAGCATTGATTGGCGACACTTTCTTGATATAAATCGCCCCATCGTTCATAGGCGTTTTCATATTCACGAACAAACTTCTAATTTCAATGGCGTGAATTTACATCTCGTAAAACCGGATCTGATCTTGTAATTCTTGAAGTTAACGACGTTATAATAACCATTAGCGACAAGAATTCCACCACGCCCAATGTTAGACAACCGAGGAGATGTCTGATGGAAGAACAGCCCGTCTCTATAGAACTTAACATTCAATCTCGATACAGACACCATAAGCTTGAACCATGAACGAGTGGCAGGGGGACCAAATGGTGGGCATGCAGCCGAGGTTCGCAATTTGATTGCGCCGTTAACGACATAACCCGTTTGGAAACAACCACCTGACCAGTGAGGTCTGGAAACGAAAGCAAAGATATACGTAAGTAGAAGGTTTCAAAGTTAAACTTTAGTATAAATTAAGTTCTTTTTGTAAGAAATCAGCACAATAACCGTCTAGGTATGTCAAGTAACCTTACAACTGCCAGATTATAACAGATTTAAGGGGCGTAGCCAGGAAAGGGGGGGTTCCAGGGGTTCCGGAACCCCCCTCTCCCGCAGCGGAACCCCCCTCGCCTCTGTTCTGGACCAACTTACTACTAAATTTGTAAATATTTAATAGACAACAAATAAAAGCTCCAATAAAATGTAGCAAATTTCTTCAAACGCTAGTTTTTCCCCGAGATGTATGTATTTTTTGAATTTTGGAACCCCCCCCCCCCCCCTCTCATAAGTGCTGGCTACGCCCCTGGATTTGGGGAATTTTGAGCGGATGGAAATAGGTTGCTGATTGCAACTGATTGCAACTGTAACTACCCATTACCAAAAGCACAGGGCGGAATCATTGTTGCCAACAATTTTCAAAGCATCCCTTGCATTGTTCCCTCGTTCTATTGTATGCGCCTCTATTGTTTTGCACTGAGGGTATCAATCCAATGGGCTTCGATCGTACGCGAGAGCTGTATCATGACTCGTTGTTTATGCAAGGCACTGGCCTAGTTTTATACCGTGACATAGTCATCATCATCATCATGTCTTACCTGTTGGCCAGTCCTTGGCCTTAGGGCACATCTGCTCCGGGAAGCGTCCTCGGAGCAGATGATAGAACTTCGAGTCCCTTCAATACAGGGTCTTGAAGCCGGTTTGGGTGTGTAGGAAGGGTGTCCGCTGCACCCCTGGCAACAGTATCCGACGGTATTTCAGTCCAGCACATTGACGCACTGCACATTGATGCACTGCTGAAAACTAGTCGTCAAAATTTTGCGGTATTGCAGTCTAGAAATCGTAATTAGAAGTAAGCCTTACCTCACATAGACGAACTCGTAATTGTTGACGTCCTTCACGTTATACATGAGTCCCGGATGGCCCACACCGCCCTTATTTGAACCCGAGGAGCCTTTAACGTTGTAGATGTCGGCTGATACCACATATCGTTGGCCCTTCACGGTTTTTCTGTACGACGCTTTGCAGAAGCCGCTAGCGGGCCACGGGTTACCACTTCCCTCCAACCTGTAGAGCGCGCCTAGGCGCTTGGCAACAACGCAATTGTGACTGGTGAACGGAAGTTGGGAGGTTAGAGGGAGGAGCTTGAAGTCTTTGAAATGGATGATATTCTGGTAACCATTGGCAACGATGACTCCTCCGCGGGGGATCGGTGTCGAGCGGGTGGGAATGTTAGCAAGATGGATGCCATTTGAAGATGCTTGCAGTTAGGCCTTCCACACGAACCTACAAAAGGGAAATCAAAACCTTAAGTCTTATAATTTGACGCCTTACACAGGGAATGTTTTGCAAAAACCCATTCATGGGAAAGTTAACAAAGAGATGGTGCAATAAAAAGGTGTCAGGTTTTATAACCATTGCTCTCCATAAACTACGACGTATATTCGTACAAATTTTGATGTAAAAGTAAAGTAAAGTAACCGTGCTTATATAGCGCTTATCCTCGCGGCACAAAGCGCTTTACATTAACGGATAACTCATCCTAAAGAAACCAGCTTTATAAAAATGAGTGTGTGAGGTTGGGCAACTTCCGGACGGTCCTCGTGGTTCTTTAACGTCCCTCTGGTTCCGGTTAGTGTAGTGTATGTGAGAGACGAGACCTACCTACGGTTTAACGTCCTTATCCGAGAAGACGCGAAGGTCTAACCATTTGCAGATATTAAAGCAAAGGCAGCACCTTCTTCTCAATTATTAGAAAAAGACCCTGAGTGTTGGTCCGGCCGGGGTTTGAACTCCCAACCTCCCGCACATAAGCCCGGCGCTCTACCACTGCGCTAACTGGTCGTAACTTCAAACTTTGAAAATTGTTCATCCCAACAAAATTTCAAAACGCATTGTTGCAATCCGTTTCTATCCGCTCTGTAAAGGTCCATGAAGCCTACAATCATGATCGCTTTGTAGTTAAAGGGCTATTTAACACACCTAGACTATGTATTCTGGCTATCCATCAGTTATTTGGATGTTTTTTTACATCACCAAAATGGTACTAAAATTGTGACACCGCCCCTTTAACCCATTAAATAACATTTGGACACCTACCTTAGCGTTGAACCATGTACGCCCGACCGGTGGGCCATTCGCACAGGATCTAGATACGGCCCCGTTAAACTTCGGAATCCCGTTTACTACGTATCCTGTCTGGAAGCAAGACGGGGGTGAATGTAGCCTGCAACAAATAAACAAAAGTTAACTTAGGCAGGGGTTACACTTTCTCATCAAAAGAGGATCTCTATCATTTCCTAATAAGGGTAAATGACTCCAAATATGGGTTTAAAGGCCCATCACCAACCGGGAGCCTTTGCGCCCCGTTTTCTTTTGTTTTCAACCTGACCCATTGTTTTTCGGGTGCTCTGATTAGCTAAGAGTACGCAAAGGCTCTCGGTTGGTGATGGGCCTTTACCGTTCGCAGGGAATTGTTTGATCAGACGAAGCAATTGTTCAGGTAACCATGGTAACAGTACTAAGCAATTCGAAGTATCATTCAAATAGACATACAGAAAGCTAACTAATAAAACTTGCAAGCTCGCTACAAAACGCACCTGAAGTACACAAACTCGAAGTTGTTGATGTCCTTGGCGTTGTACATAAGCCCAAGATGGCCACTGTTTGGTCCATTCCACCCCACATCATTATACAATTGTGCTGACACTTTATACGACTTTCCCACCTGAAGAGAGCTTGGCAAAAGTGCTCGACAGAACCCGCCCGCTGGCCACTTCAATTTTGCGTCCGCGGCATCAAGTAAATAGTACCCAGGCCTTCCTTGCGCGGAGCGACATGACCGTGTGGGGTATGGAAACAAGTCTGGTAAAATCTTCAGTTTAAAGTTTTTAAATGATGCAATGTTCTGGTAACCGTTGGCAACAATGATTCCGCCCTGTGCTTTTGGCCTGTAATGGGTAGTTACAGTTGCAATGAGCACATTGTTGAGGTAGATTTCCGCTCTGTTGTCTTTCACGTCAACCCGTGCCTGGAACCACTGCCGACCGCGCGGGGGTCCATTCTTACAGGCAGCGCTCAGGGCACCGTGGAAATTAGGGACCCCACGGTGTACATAGCCCGTCTGGAAACAAGAGGGCGCTGAATGGGGTCTGAAAAAGAGAATATTTTCATCAAACATTGAAACATGTAGCGGGAAATAAAACAGTGGTGCGAAAATAACCACCTTTGTAAAATTATATTGCTTACGTGCGCATTCAAATGGTTTAAGTAATATATCAAACAACACTAAGTTGCGGGCTTCCTGTGTTGCACGCGCGCGCGCCAAAAGTGGCGGGAAAAAATCAGCCAATCACAAAGTTGTATATTTCAACGTGTAAAATCAGGATTTCCAAACACTGAGAAGTGGGTTGAAACAAACGAGGCAAAGCCGAGTTTTTTAAACCAGCTTCGAGGTGTTTGAAATCCTGATGAAAAACTCTATCGAGTGTTTGATATTACTTCTCAAACGAATGATTTAATATCGAGAAAAAGAAGGAATAAAATCTCAAAATTCTATGCAAATTAAGACTGCGTTTACTAAGCTCCTCCGCGGTTATTATTTTCTTTGTTCAAACTTGATGAATTCTTAATGAGTTTAAGAATTTTCTTTCTCATTTCTTGTGTAATAACGCGCTCATTAGAAGCGACGAGGCTAGTTAAAGTGCTTGATAGATGGGGGCCCAAAGGCTGGATGAATAAGCACCAAGCTGTGCAAACTAGATTTGTAGCTCTTATTGCGCCTGACGTTTTCTTACCTGAAATAAACAAAGTCAAAGTTATTGATGTCTCGGGCGTTGTACATCAAGCCAACATGACCAAAATTGGCAACTCCTTGTCCTTCGAAGTTATACATGTAGGCGGACATCTGGTACCGGGTCCCTGGTAGGGAAATCGGCATGAGAGATCTACAGAACCCGCTCCTTGGCCAGCTCCCGTGGTCCGCGTCCAAAGTATAGAACCCTGGCATCTTCGCCGTGGCTTGACACGAAGCAGTTGGGAATCGATATGGTCCAGCTACTGCCGTTAGCTTTAACTGTTTAAAGTATATAACGTTATTGTATCCATTCGCAACAATAACTCCGCTCTGTCCATGCGGCCGAAAATGTGGCCGGACCTCCCGGAGAAGTTTCGCGTTTAGGAAAATCTTAGCAGTGGGGCCGTAGACTTTGACTTCTACCTTGAACCATGTTCTCCCTTTAGGTGGTCCGTTTGGGCAGGTGGAAGAGATGCCGCCTTTGAACATAGCTTTTCCGTTCTCGACGTAGCCCGTTTGGAAACAACCACCACGTGAGTGGGGCCTGCAAAAGATTGAGATGAATGTGATTATCATTTCTATAATGACAGCCGCATTTATAGTAGTTTAGCCATGTGAAAAGCTAAAATTCCCAAAGCAAAGATTGGGAAGTGTTATGTACAATTTTGGTCAAAATGCGTGGACCGGTAAAATGGATTTCTATTCTTACAAGCTATTTTAGGCGAGCACTGCAAAACTCTCGTCCCCCTCCCAGTGGCGGATTTAGGGGGAGGGGGAGACAAGGGGACCGCGGTTCCCCCTTTCTCGGGAGATTTTCCGATACATTACTCTATTTGGTGAAGGAAATTTGCAAAGTTTTCGTCCCATATTTTCACTATCCGTCTCCGCCTGGATCCGTCCCTGCCTCCACTTTCAATGTTGATATCAGTGAGTATTTCCAAGTCCACGATTTGACCGTCCAAAACGCGTAGCAACATTGACTGGGGAAGGGTAGGGGCGACAAACAATCTCAAAACCGAAGAGAAAATACAACGGTCATTAAGATTGTATGATTTCCAATGGTATCCGAACACTTCCTATATTATTCTACCATGGGGAAATGATCGTTCCAATGTATCGGCAACTTTTTCCATGAGCGGGATTTTGCTGATATTTTCCGTGAACTCTCGAAATTTCTGTAAAACCCATACATGGGAAAGCTGATTTTCCCATAGGTAGAAATATTTAAATTTCCCATGGATTGAGAGAAAGAAAGAAGGAACGAAAAAAATTAAGAAGTGAGAGAGAAACAAACAAACAAATTGAGAGAAAAAAACAAAGAAAGGAAACGAGAAAGAAAAGAGAAAACTGTTAAGAAACAAAGGTGGGTTAACAGAACATAATAATAATAATAAAACTAAAAGGGTATCTTTTTACCTGAAATAAACGAAGTCGAAGTTGCTGCCATCGTGTACATTGTACGCTAGTCCAGGATGACCATAATGTACCCCACCCCTCCCTATTAGGTTATAGAGTTCCACTGAAGCCTTGTACGAGTAATGATGTCCAGGAGGAAGTGATCTCCTGTTGATTGCACGACAAAACCCCCCGCTCGGCCATGAACTGTGAGCGGCGTCCAGTATAAATTGGCGTGGTTTCTTTAGACTAAAACTCTTGCAGCCGATTACGTCATAGTTGTGCGTGGAACCACCTACAGTAGGAAGAGAACACAAAAAGTCACAAAAATAGGCACACAAAGCATGCATGAGAAACTTTACGAAAATGTAGTGAAATCCCTATAAAAACCAACGGAAGCGGAAAATTTTTCAGGAATATTCAAACTCAGAAAATCAATATTCAAACTTTTGCAACCAATAGTCGAACTTTCGCGTCCAATAATATTCGAACTTTCGCATCCAATAATATTCGAACTTTCGCATAGTCCAATATTCAAACTTCCGCATTTAATATTCAAACTTCAATATTCTCGGACATTCATATTCAAACTAAATTTTATAATATTCAAACTAAATGTTCTAATATTCAAAACTAAATTTTCTAATATTCAAACAAACTTGAAAGTTGATATTCAATTTAATATTCCGCTTCTAACCCCGAACCAACAAAAGCAGCAGAATACATCGGAGTTTCCCTTTAGAACAAAATAAAGGATAAAACTTTTAGCCCAACCCGAATTCGGGTTTCCCCGGCCATTTTGAAAACTCAGGAAGTGGCATAGAAGAAATTGAGGCTATTTTTATTGTTTCCCGTAATAATTCTGCTGTGTGTCCTTCTTCAATAAAAATCCCAAGTGTCCATATGCCTCGAAGCAGCTAAATAGTCTGCACATCCAATGAAACCCGTCAACCTTCAACCTCTTGTCTACGATCGTCCGGATCGTGAGTCCTACACTTTTGGAGTTCCCTCACATTAAAGGGGCTATGTCACGGTTGTTTTAACAAAACTAGCTGTCAACTAAGCCAGTAGTCTGCATAAACAACACAGACTCCTATATTGTACTGCAATTAGCATGATAAACACTCTTATGTAAGATTTTATAGCTTACCTAGACGATTATTTGCCTTTTGATTGTGGATTCATGGCTGATTTAAGCTACCTAAATTCCACCTTTATTCTGAACCACCGTGACAGTGCCCTTTTAAGAAGAAGGCCCTTCTATGTTAAAAGCTAGGGAGCAAAAATCTCTATGAAAGTACAACACAAAACCGAATTATGGCAAAGTTATCGACAGAAGTGGATTGCATTGGTCCGGGGACGGACTAAGCAGTATTTTCATTACTAAAACTAGTTTTACTCCAATGTCGTGTCTGCAAGTTTTTATGCAGAAAGTATGTGCCTCAGTTCTATAATCACACGCCTAAAAGCCGATCACCATCAAAGCCTAATGATTTGATTGGCTCGAGTTTGAATCGCGACAAGAATTATGTAGATGGCGGGTATAGTGAAAAAGCCGGAGTTTCGAACAACATCGTAAGAATCAAAGTAAACATTGCATAAAATCGCAAAAAGCGTGCTATGCAGTTTATATTCTGTAGGCAGAACCCAAAAATGGCAAGATTTCTACCCTAAAGTCAGGTAAAGTCAGAAAGGCTTGATTCTTTGCGTAGAGAATCCTTAAACACTAAAAAAACAAAATATCAAATATGACTTTTTTCTAATGGATCCGTCTTTAAGATATGAGGGTTACACTTGTGTTGCTGCAGCACTTTTTGACATTTTTTGGTAGAATTGCGCAAATTTTGCTATAAAACGATGCAGTGACCAAAGTTTCGCAGCTCATATCTTAAAGACGGATCCATTAGAAAAAAGTCATATTTGATATTTTGTTTCTTTATTGTACAAGGATTCTCTATGCAAAGAATCAAGCCAATCTGACTTTACCTGACCTTAGGGTAGAAATCTTGCCATTTTTGGGTTCTGTCTATTCTGTATGTGTTGCGCATGAGGCGTTCTGGAGCTTACCTTCAACTTGGTGCAATAAAACCAGAACGAAACAAACCCCAGGCAAAATGTGTAGGACAAAAGACATGTTGTCCTCTAGTGTCTTCTCTCAAAGTGCCTCAGTAATTGACCGTGTATTGCGATGTCGTCGTATTTATAGACGAGTCAAGAGAGTTTCGAGATCCCGGAGTTGCAGTGACATAAAACAGGAATCCACTTCAGTGCTGGGACCGGCTTGGATGAATGACGTCATTTCCCGCTAACGTGCCTTCTTCTCTTGGATGTAGCTTGGAAGGAAACTCGTTGAACCTTTTCTACTAAAAACTAAAAAGAGCTAAAAACAGGAATCCAATGAAACTTAACTGGTCTGAAAAGCACAGTTTCATAGAGTCCATAGCTTCAAAGATTTTGATGACGTCATGTGAACGCCAAGCCGATAGAGGGACAACATCACGCGATTGCCACACAACTTTGAGAATCCAGTTTTTTTTAAAGACCAACTTGTCGCAATCTGAAAAATCGTATTTGATTTAGTAATACTCAATGTTATATAGAAACAATTTTACAGAAACGTTCGTGAGAAACATTACAGAGTTTGTGATACTGTTAAGTTTTAAGTACGAAAAATTTATCATATAGTGTAGAGGAGTAAAAGTCTATCGCCAAAAATTAGTGAAATGCCAAGTTTCAGAGCGATAAAGTTACAGCTAAAATCATTGCATCGCTACCAGCGTTTTCAAAACACCGGTTTGTTTTTGGCTTTGCTGTTCCGCCGGTCAAATCTTATGAACCATCGCCTGGCTTTCTGTCGCAACGTTGTCAGAGGGAAGCCAGTTGACTGTAGGCGAAACAGGACAAGAGTTTCATTGGCTCAGATAGTTTGATGTGCAACAGCAAAGTCAAACATAATTTGATGGTTTTACTGTGCGACTACGTCAACCGGGCCATCCCGTAAACAGTTTGTCATTTAGAGATTCAAACCATTTTAAGCAAATTTAATACCTGCAATACATCTGACGATGAGTAATTAAGTGTTTTGAAGTAATTTCTGCCCATAATTTCCAAAATTTTTACGAGAAAAGCGTTATTTAGGTGTCTCAGATCTCAAGAAAATCGAGATCCTTTGTTCTGTACTCGCTTTCTGATTGGCTAACCTCTTACAAAATGGCCCGGTTGACGTAGTCGCACAGTAAAAACGTGGGTCGATGGCGATGCAACGGTTTTAGCTGTAAAAGCTAGCGATGATAGCTAATTTTATATTCTGGTTGGAAACTTTCCAACCGCAGTAAAAAAAAAGGTTTTTTTTTGTGGCTGTAATCGTCGTAGCTTGATTTTAACCTATCGCTCTCAAACTCAATTTTGATATACGGGCGCGTTTCCGAAGTAAACAGGACGTTAAAGGGAAGTTAGAGGTCGACGACCTCGTGACCCGTTAAAATATCGATGAAAGACTATAAATTTCTAATCTTGAAAACATTGGGAAAGGGGAAAAGTTTAAATTGCTATGACGCAGACAACGGAGTTCAATTGCATCGCTATAGTACGTGCAGCGAGGAAGTGATAAGCAGTTCACGTACGCTCTGTTCCCGAGGGAGGGGGGGGGAGTGGGTTCCTCGTTTTTTCAACGGACTTCGGTGTGTTTGAAAATCCTCAGTGATAATTAACACACTGTCGCAGTTTTGTACAGCTTACTGCGATTTTCATAATTCTGCGAACTCCGACTTGACATTTCCGAACGCCAAACTGCGTTTTGGCTTTGTGTCAATCAAACCCGGGGTGGGTACTTAGCTTGATATAGGGTGGGTATGTGCCGCTGCGAATTTCAAATGCGCCGACCGCGTTCTTAAATGATTTTTTTGAAGAAAAGCTCCCCCGTTTTTGCACCCAAAATGAGACCCCGTTCTAAAGGGAAATTAATGATACCTGTAAATCAAAATTGTTGTTGTTTACATCTACGGTTCTATCTGTAATAGAATGTTAAAGCTGGTTGAATTCTTTACATTTAATAAAACAATACGTGACCGCTGAGTCGCTTCCTTGAAGATTTTACTGGGTGGTCTTCATTATCATACCCCGTTCTAGTGTAGAACGGTCATTTCTAAACGGACCCCCCCCCCCCCCCCCCCCCCCAATCAAACCGTTTAAGTCAAGACCACGCGTGGTTTCTGAGTTTGGTTTGCATTTTAACAGTGAATACAACAGATTGAAGCCTAGATAGATCCTATAGAGTCCGCAAGATCTATCAAAACCTCCGTGAAATCACCCTGAGCTGTTCACTCGTTTGATTGACGGAAGCCAAACCGTGGTTTGTTGGTCGGTGTAGAGCTCGCAGAATTATGAAAATCGCAGTAAAGTAACTTCGAGAAAAACAAGATTGCGTGACTATTTTCCCCTCGCTCAGGGCGAAAGATATTTATGTGTCCTGTTGGCTTGAGCCAAGCTAGTTCACCGGCCATTTGATTCAAATTAATTCAACACCTTTTGAACGCGCATGTACAACGGGGTGTCGAACAAGCTCAACATTGTTGAACTGAACGTGACAGTGAACCGTGCGCCATAGACAGGACTGAAATGACGTGCTAGAATCCCCAAAATCATTCTCAATTTCAGATAATAAGATCAGGTTAACTCAGATAAACTTGTTTTTTTTTTTGCATAGAGCCTTCTAAAGTGACGAAGAACAGATTGTCAAAAAATGACTTTTTTCTCACAGTGAATCCATCTTCAGTGAATCCATCTCCAATTCATATTTTTCAAATTTCATTTAAATTTGGAATTACCTTTTTTGGTCATAGTATAGCTCCTCTTATACGGAATCTTGAGCTTTTATATTGAAATGTGGCGAAATTGAAATATTGGCCATTTCCGCTCTCTCAGCACCATTAAACACCATCTGAGTGCGTCCAAGGTCGTCAAAGAAAGCTGAACAATGTTCGACATCGACGTTGTAAAAAAAAAACAACCTCAAAGTTATATTTGCATTTTTGCACTTTTACAAAAGAGATCGATATATTGCCACTTTTAACCTACAAACAGGTGTGCCCTTTCTCACTATGTCGGATTGACTAGAAATGGCATATTTTGTTGTTTTATTGTTTGGCATTAATAGTGCAGAAAACGCTATTTTTTATTATTTTGCTTAAAGGTTTTTGCCATTCCATTTAAATTAAAAGCAACGCATCATTTTCCCATCCATTTAGATTGCAATTATTGCCATATATAAGAGTTAACCCGATGCCATAACACCCCTTGTTTATTAAGATTTGGCTTCTGTAAGAGACCTGTGCATTGAATGTCATCTGATCTTCATAATTTGGCCTTCCCTTGATAAAAAAACAAGAACCTGAGTTATGCATTGCGGCAATTTATTGAATCAGCAATTAATATCAATACAATAGAGCAAAAAAGGCAATGACCTTAATACGGATGTTACAACATTTGCCGAGAGAGTAATGTAATCGTTTTTTGTTTTTCTTAAAATATGTATCCTTTGCAAAAATGCTTAACTTTAATGACGTTTTTCAATTGCGTTATCATCCTACTGCACGTTTACAGGCAATTGTAAGTTTGGTACCATCACACTCCAGGTCCCTAATCATTCTTTGCCATTCTACACGAGCGATGTCAGCAGTGTGGGTGCTCAGCAATAAATCAAAGATGTCTTTTGGTTTCAGGCATGGTTTTAGTCGTCATAAATTTATGACACCGTGGACCTCAGGTTTGTCAGGCTCCTTGGAGTACTGTTACGATCTTAATCCACGTTAAATATGGCCCATTACCTTTACTTTGGTGCAAAAGCAGCAATCTAGCATTTGGGGTCCGCGAGGCAACATGCTATCCTCAATTTGCTAGTCGAACATATTAATGGTTGAATGGAATATCAGTTTCCAACTTTTCTATTTCTTTCATGCTTCAAAAGTATTATCAAAACAAATGTAAAATAATACTATATAATATAAAGCCTCCATCTCCATTATTAAATGGTGTCCTTGGTGAATCCTTTCCTTTGGTTTTATCTAGTGCAAAAGTTTCACCAATTCGATTCACTTTTCGCCATCAAATGTGGACATGACTTTCGAGATATTGTGTGTCGTCTCCCTTATAGCTTCCTTCTCGCACAGGACCATGCAATTGCAGTGATGCTGAATGCTCCCCAACATACCGTTTCCTGAAATAAGGAATAAGGAATTAATATACAGTATTCGTTTCGTTTAATGGCTAAATTCCTTCAAGCAATTCTGCGTTATATTTCAATATGTCATACTGTGAATGAATGGATGGACGGACAGATGGATGGACGGATGAATGAATGAGGAGTGAGGGGGAGGGAGTGCTTGGGGAAATGGACGGATGGATGGCTTCAATGTTACACGGGTGAGGGCTCCGGTGAGTGGGTAGCTCATTTCTGACTTAATGGTTGGATGGATGGATTGATGGTTGATATGGGATATATAAATGTATGCCTTATTTTTACCTTATTGGAAAGATCGATGACCCAGGCGTCCTTCCCACAAAAGCAGTTTACTAACTGAGCCAAAAGGGCCACCGGCAGACATGATTCCTCATTCCACATTCCCACCATCATAGTTGAGTGGCTGTTGGTGGAACTGCTGCCTCCACACCAATGCCCAATTATAAATGGGTGCACTGAGTTCGGAAGAAGTTTACCTTCATAACAAAATAATGCATTACGTGTTCACATGTAAGGAGTGATTTAATGGCTGTTGAACTAGTAGGAGACCGTTCAAATAGGGAGGAAAAAGGGCATTGCATATTTCGTTCGTTCGTTTTGCGCGAATTGCGCAACCTGATTTTGATACTGAAGGCATTTCATCAAGCCTTAGGTAGGAGAACATGCCGTCTAACCACTGAGATTTTATTCTTCATGTGCGCAAAGCGCGCCGCAAATGACGAATTTATTATTCTTCATGTGCGTGAAGCGCGGAGCAACAAATTACGAATTTATATCCTTTTACCACTGTATGCATTGCTACGCGACCTCAAAATTCACGGTTGCGATTGGCGATTCTCAGCAAAGGAATTGTAATTGTCAATTTTTTGAGTCAGAAAGTTCATAATTCTTGGACAGAAAGCCAAAGGATAGCTTACAAGTATTTTAGTTGATTTTACAATTAATGTCGACCCACCGAAGTAGCCGAATCCAACGTTTTGGTTTTGATTGACGGCTAAAAATCGCCAATCGCCCATCGCAAAAGTGAATTTTGAGGTCGCGTAGCAATGCATACAGTGGTAACGTCGAACTACTCACGCCTACCAAATAATAAGGAATCTTCTTTCGACCTCACTAGTGCTATAACTGCCCCCACTGCAGCACTTTCATTGTGGGGTTTATTATTATAATTTTTTTTGGCCAAGATACACATGTTCTTGTAACGACATTCTTCGGAGGCATTCCATTAAAAAACGGGGCGATCGTGCTGTCTCGTTGCGCGAGGCCCGAAAACCCGTATTAGTTGTCATGCTTCGCGCGCTGAAATTTTTTAAGGTATCCAGTTGAGTGAACTATTGACGTGTGAAAGAAATACAAATGCCCTTACTATTGTGTTGTAATAATCAGGCTTGCTGTTTCGTTTTTCTTTTCAGTGCTGCTTCTAGCGAAAGACACCCATCAAGGTGATTTTCATTACCATGTCATTGTCACCTCAGTCTCTGATTTTTGCCACAATCCTTGGAAAATAAATGAAAATGTTGGAGGGCGTATCTGCACTCAATTTGGACCTTATATGGTAAAATGACGTCACAGTCGTTAATAATATTCCTTATAATATTCTCAGGCTGTATCCCGGGAGCACAGAGTGCCACTCAAACACTAACAGGAATGAGGGGAATAATAAACACCACCATCGATAATAGTTTTCAAAGCGACACGACCTGTCACTACCTGATTCAAATGCCGCCAACCTATCGCATCCGTCTCAACATCCTAACACTTGACCTCAAATCTTGTGGCGGCTGCGACTGTGACTATGTGGAAATTCGTGACGGCCGCAGCTTGAAAAGCAAACTCCTAGGAAAGTATTGCGGGAAAAAGTCGGCCTTCCAGCTCGTCTCGACTAGCAGGTTTTTGCTGGTGACATTTTACGTTGCAGATAAAACGGTGGGAAATGGAATTACTGCTGTGTACAGGGCTGTGGACGAGCGGAACGTGGAAATAGGTAAATCTTCAGCCTACAGTCCCTGGCGTTCTGGGTGGGCTTCCTGTGCTCGGAGATGAACCGTGAGGATGCGCGAGCACTGGGCCGAGCTCACCCGCAGAACGCCTAGTGAAATTCGGCAAAATCTACCCTGAATTGGCGAAAACCTACCTGCCTCAAAATCCACTTGGCGAAACGTCGAAAATTTACATCTTTATAGCTAAGCGAACGAAGTTTGTCATGGGTTGCGATGGACTCTGAGGCGTGTCATTTGTGGGGTTCTGTGAGCCCTCACAAATTATTTACCGTGTTACCATTCCCCCTAAATCGTGCATGGTATACATATCAAGATAGTAGTGTCGCCTTTCTAGAGATTGACCGGGCTTCCTGTGGTATCTTGTCTACCTTGTTGCCAGGCTCCTGACCGTGAACAACACAGTAGAAAATGCACATAGCATGTTTCCTCGAGTATATTTGAGTTTTGGTCGAGTTTTAAGCTTTCTAAGCCAATAGAAATAGTGAAAAACTTACTGGGATTCCAAATATGGTATGCAGATATTTCCTTATAAGGAAGTTGGAGAATGTCGACACTTTTTCAAGGGAACTATCTTGATATGGTCCAGGGAGAGGATCTCCTGTGACGTCACGTCACACGTCTAACCAACCACAGAAAACCCACCCAGAACGGGAGGGACTAGGCGTTCCAAAGGGCCTGAGTCGAGATTTAAAACCACAGGCCAGCCCGCGCGGATTCGTAAAAAAAACGTTTTTGGTAGAATTGTTCAAGAGTGTTTTTATGTCGTTTGATCTCGACTAGTGTATGTATCTCTTTTTCACAGCGAAGTGCCCAGGAGGATCAGTACAGTTAATCTCTAGTTCGTACGGCTCTATTCAAGAAGTGTATCCAAGCGCCTACCCTGATAAAGAGAACTGTATATGGCTGATATCCAACCCTGCCAGGAAACCGCTAGAGTATGACATCAGCTTTATGGAGGTAAAATGTTCTCTCAATTTGGGACGCACACTGCAGGAACCCATCCGTGGGAAAAGCTGAATTTCCCATGGTAGAAGCATGGGAAGTGTTCGGATTTCCCATGGCAATCCATGTGAATTCCGCCAACACTTCCCATGCCGCGTTAGCCTCCTTTGCAGCAGCTGGCGAAAGGAGGCTACATGCCGCGTGTGCCTTGGGAAATTCGGCTTTTCCCATGGATAGGTTTCTGCAGAAATTCCCCGTGTACTTATCAAAAAGTAGGGTGTGCCTCGACAGGAGAAATGAAATTAAAGGCCCATCACCAACCGGGAGTCTTAGCGCTCCGTTTTCTTTTGTTTTCAAATTGAACCATTGTTTTTCGGGTCCTCTGATTGGCTAAGAGTCCGCAAAGGCTCTCGGTTGGTGATGGGCCTTTAACCGGAAACTCCTACGACAGCTGCAGCACACCGGTTTCCGAATAAATCGCAGCAGTCGCAACCAAATTGGTGGCCCAGGTTCCCATTAACATTTCGTGTCGTAGTAGTCGCACAGCAGACGCGAAACCCCAGAGATAGGACACGGGCGATTCCTGAATCAGGAGTTGCACCTGTCGCAGAAGTCTCGAACGTCACATGTTTCCATGTAGTTGCAGCAGTCACAACTTTGTCCACGACAACTGCAACTATATGGAACACATTAAAGGCCCATCACCAACCGGGACCCTTTGCGCCCCGTTTTCTTTTGTTTTCAAATAGATCCATTGTTTTTCGGGTGCTCTGATTGGCTAAGAGTCCGCAAAGGCTCTCGGTTGGTGATGGGCTTTTAAGGCTGCGTTTTTAGTGATTTAGCCATGGGCCTCCTTAAGTGGATACCGATTTTCATGCGCCTTTTTTGACACATTTGTTTTTAATTCTTCGTGCAGGTGGAAGAAAGCGGTTGTTATAACGGTGTTTGTCGCTGCACAGGAAATGATTATATAGAAGTCCGTGCAGGGCAGTGGAGCTTTAGCCCATTTATATCGCGATACTGCGGCAATCGTCCCATTGATAACGTCACAGACTCGAGGTGAGTGGCGTTAGATCAACCTAGTCCCTAGCGTTAGGGGCGAGCTTCCTGTGGTGTGTAGGTAGGAGATGTGACGTCACACGGACCTCTTTTGATAAGAATCGGCAAAAAAGCAAGAAAACGGTGAATTTGAATGAACATTTGCAGGAATTACATACTCTGACTCTTATAGTGCAAAGCTAAACTTTGGCGCGTTTCCATTGCATTAGACCTCCTCGGCTTTGGCGTAATGTTTTCCCATTTCAGATAACGTGGCATTCCCATCACGGATATTTATTAAATATAAAAAATCGAACTCGCAGTCTAGTCCATGCAGTTTAATATACTTTCCCTTTCTCAGTTACCTTTGGGTAAAGTTCCGTACAGATTCGAGTGTAGGACGTAGAGGTTTTATACTGAACTATCGGACTCGTGGTCCGCCGCCTTCGTTCAACCCCGATGTGGTGAATCCGTACCCGTCTGCAGTCCCTCAGATAGCGACAACCAAATGTGAGTACAAATATATATAGTTATCCACTGGCTAAAAGCGGAGCTCCCGGTTACATATTTTTCTGTGTTGGGGTCTTGGATTACCTGTTTGGGGGCGCGCAGACACGGACGCGCCAGCGATACCCAAATGGGAATACCGCTGAACCATGAAAAATGACAGTTCTACTTTGAGCTGTTGTATTCTTCCTGTGATACATATGGTGCTCCGCTCTGCGGCCTTCGGCCGCTAAGGAGCTCCGCAATAGATATTGGCTTCAGTCTCTTATCTCTACGTATAGCAGTGCCCTGGAAAATGTATGTGTTTCTAAAAAAGGCCTCTTTTCAATTATCTAATATTAGAAACTTATCCCTTGGGTTTCCTGAGTTAAAAATGTTCCACACGACTCCCGCACGGAACGTAAACAATCAAATGCAGTTTCTCTTCGTTTCTCTTTCCTGGGCCTAACTCCTTTTTTGTCAACACAGGAAGACCACAAGTGGGAAAAGCTAAAATGACCCCATTGGAGGAGTCTAGACACTATTTATTTCTTATTTTTTCAGCATCTCAAGAATCACTGGTTTCCATAGCAACTGGAGCAACTGTGGTATTGAGTCTTATTCTAGTGTTACTCGTGGGTGCGGTCGTGGGTGTGGCGGTCTGGTATTTTATAATTCGTCGTCGACAGACTACTAGAGATCTAAGCAATCGACAAATGAATGCAATGGATACTAGCTCAGCGGCCCTGACCGCCAGTTCTACGTAAACACTAAAAGTATTGTATAGATATTGCATCGAGTGATTTCAATTCATTCATCTGTATTGTGGGGATTGTGAGACTGATTTGAAAACTTCCCGACGAAAATAGTCGTTTTTAAACAGCTCACGGTCAAACCCACATTTGGAATTATTTACCTTATTAAGAAGTGACAGAAGAACCTCCTTTGATAAGAATTTCGACGAAAGTAGCGACGAAACGGTGGTGAAATCTTGCAGGAATCTCGATCTGTCCGCCATTGATTTTAGCTTGGTAACCACGCTAGAAAAGCCCACAGCTATCCCGCGCGCGACTTTACCAAGTCTTCCCAAGTTCAATAGAGCGGATTTCACATGACTGTCGTGAAAGCAATTGCAATTGAGCAATCGCTAGCCAATCAGAAACAAGAGTAATTACAACTTACTGCTGAATGGTTTCCAGCCCAGCCAATCAGGAGCCGAACCAATTCCTTGCTTGTAATTAGTTCGCAATTTGATTGGTTGATAGAAATAAGCAGCCAATAAGAAAGCAAACCAATTGCAAACACGACGGTCATGTGAAATCCGCTCTATTGATTCATTGATCCCAGCGCTATCTGCATGCTTACATTAGTATAAAATTTTATCTACTTTAAAAGAACATTGAACAGTGTAGTGCAACAAACTTGAAGCCCCAACCAAAGTTTAATATTCAATAAATGTACACTTTATGCAATAGTGGATTTAATAACAAGAGTAAGAATCTTTCACTACTGTATTTGTCCACATCACAGTCAGAAAAGTGTCTATTTTTAGATTTGAGTTTTGCGCGCGAAAGTATTCGAATGCTCAGGCTCGAATGCTCGTATACCCAATACACAACAAAATAGAGAATATCCTAACTTATCTTTGCGATTTTAACGTTTTTTCCATTGATCTGCGATTTAATTTTAGGCTGGATCTCACAACTGTTCGCGTTGCGAGAAAGTGGGAACCCTGTGGATGACGAATTTTCGCGGGCATCCTAGTTCTAAAAATAGACACTTTTGTGACTGTGATTCGGGCGTAGATAGTAAACATGGAAACTCTTGGTAATCCACTCTTGCTTGCCGTTTTTATGGCAAATGCGAGCGGGCTGACTGTGGTATTCAAATCAAAATCAAAATGGCGACCACAAGAGCATTTTCCGAGCATGCTTGTTTCTCTAAGATAAAAATACTTACAGACCCTCCGAATAAGGTAAGGGGAATTCCAATAACGAAGTTTTCAACGTCGGCAAATCTACAGTTTTTGACGAAATTTTCTTCATATATCAAAAAAAAAAAAATACACAGGCAGGCCCGCATGGATCATAGAAAAACGACTGTCAGTGTATTTGAAGTGAGTGTCGAAAGTAAATCAAACTACACTTTCTACGCGTTCCTATTGGTGGAGGTCTTTAGTCTTTGTTAAGGCAGCCAATCAGAAGATGAAGAAAAACAATACTGCGCCCCTTTTTTACTTGGGCCTTGACTAAACAGCTAACATATTGCGCTTCTCAGTTAAGCTTGACAGGGCCGAAAATTTGCAAAACTTTGATGTTTCCCTGGGCAACGCAGGGGCGTAGTCCGGGGGGCACAGGCTGCTGGAGGAAATTTGACAATTTTCGTCCCATTTATTCACTATTGCCCCCCCCCCCCCCCAAAAAAAAGTCCTGGCTACGCCCCTGCAACGTCAAGTCATCCAACATTAGGCCTTCGACAAACGTCCTGATAGAATCGCGCCGTTCCAATCGAAAACATAAAAGAAAGTTTTCTATTAAAAAGTCTATAAAGCGGAATCCTTTCAAATGAAAGGTTCGACAGAAGAGTTCGACGTTTGTCGTAGTCCTAACCGTGCGAAGGTACGAAAAACAAAAGACTCTACAGGTGTACTGATTATGGAACGGCTAATTCATTCCCATTGTGCGCTAGTCACCATACCAGAGTCTTTTGTTTTTTTGTACTTTCGTGCGCGTAGTTGCTATTGGATAATTTGAAGCTGCCGGGAAACGTCAAAATTTTGACAGAAAACCTCCGCGTCCTGTCACGCTCAATTGAGAAGCGTGATTGGTTAATTGTTGAATGGGTTTCGTTTCTGATTGGCTAAGTGTATTTACTTCGTCAACTGATTGGTTGGTTGTTGAATGGGTTTCCTTTCTCATTGGCGAAGTGTATTTAATTTGCGTTTAGTTTTCCACACTTCTCTGAAATCCGCTCTAAGTCAAGATTCTACAGTATCTGTAATCCCTTGAAATGGATGATATTCTTGTAGCCATTGGCAACGATGACTCCTCCGCGTGGAATCGGTGCCGAGCGTGTGGGAATGGAAGCAACATGGACGTTATCTTTGAAGATGCTTGCAGTTCGGCCTCTCACACGAACCTGTAAGAGCACGAAAGTGAAAACGTTTTCTCCTGCGGTGGATCTCCTATAAGAGCAGCACTCAACTTATAAATGCCAGCTCAATTTTGCTGTCTTCAAGTGTTGCGAAAGGAAGCTCGGCCGCTTAAAAGTACATATAACATGTTGCGCATGTAGCTAAGTCACCAGAACCAATTTAGAGCTTTCGGGGATGGCACGTCTTAAAACATGTGGTTGAAGGGAGCTTACCTCAGCGTTGAACCATTTTCTTCCGACTGGCGGACCATTAGGACAGGGTTTGGAGACACCGCCATTCCACTTGAGAGCGTTATTTACTACATATCCCGTTTGGAAGCAACCAGACCTTGAATGCGGCCTGAAAGAACACAGAACAAGACCATTATCCCCGTGCTGCCATGGTATATGTTTGTCATACTAAGCTAGGTGTTAAAATAGAAATAATCCCTTATGACCATTTCACACCCCGCGACTTTAGCGGTGATTTCGGTGGGGATCGTTGACGTCACAACGCACGGTATGAATGGCCGGCGATTTGGAGTCCGATATTTGAAATTGTGTTACGCTATGCGAGAAAATTGAACCTTTATAGCAGTGAAATTTGAACGTGTACAAAACGGAGGCGATGTCGTAAGTAAAATCCCCTTCAGTACTATTACATATCGCCATGAGATTGCCTAAGAAATAACACTTCGAATTGCAGCGTGTGAAAGGCGGCCAAAACCTATCGAATACAGCAAAGTAGGAAGGACAAGCATGACCCATTTAGTCACCTGAAGTAGACAAACTCGAAGTTGTTAATGTCCTTGGCGTTGTACATAAGCCCGAGATGGCCAATGTTTGGTTTATTCATCCCGATTTGGTTATACAATTGTGCTGATATTTTATACGCCTTTCCCATCTGAAGAGATCTTGGCAAAAGTGCTCGACAGAACCCGCCCGCTGGCCACTTTACGTTTGTGTCCGCGGCATCAAGTAAATAGAAGCCAGGCCTTCTTTGTACGGAGCGACATGACCGTGTTGGGTATGGAAACAAGTCTGGTTTTATCTTCAAGCCCTTGAAATGGATGATATTCTTGTAGCCATTGGCAACGATGACTCCTCCGCGTGGAATCGGTGCCGAGCGTGTGGGAATGGTAGCAACATGGACGTTATCTTTGAAGATGCTTGCAGTTCGGCCTCTCACATGAACCTGTAAGAGCACGAAAGTGAAAACGTTTTCTCCTGCGGTGGATCTCCTATAAGAGCAGCACTCAACTTATAAATGCCAGCTCAATTTTGCTGTCTTCAAGTGTTGCGAAAGGAAGCTCTGCCGCTTAAAAGTACATATAACATGTTGCGCATGTAGCTAAGTCACCAGAACCAATTTAGAGCTTTCGGGGATGGCACGTCTTAAAACATGTGGTTGAAGGGAGCTTACCTCAGCGTTGAACCATTTTCTTCCGACTGGCGGACCATTAGGACAGGGTTTGGACACACCGCCATTCCACTTGAGAGCGTTATTTACTACATATCCCGTTTGGAAGCAACCAGACCTTGAATGCGGCCTGAAAGAACACAGAACAAGACCATTATCCCCGTGCTGCCATGGTATATGTTTGTCATACTAAGCTAGGTGTTAAAATAGAAATAATCCCTTATGACCATTTCACACCCCGCGACTTTAGCGGTGATTTCGGTGGGGATCGTTGACGTCACAACGCACGGTATGAATGGCCGGCGATTTGGAGTCCGATATTTGAAATTGTGTTACGCTATGCGAGAAAATTGAACCTTTATAGCAGTGAAATTTGAACGTGTACAAAACGGAGGCGATGTCGTAAGTAAAATCCCCTTCAGTACTATTACATATCGCCATGAGATTGCCTAAGAAATAACACTTCGAATTGCAGCGTGTGAAAGGCGGCCAAAACCTATCGAATACAGCAAAGTAGGAAGGACAAGCATGACCCATTTAGTCACCTGAAGTAGACAAACTCGAAGTTGTTAATGTCCTTGGCGTTGTACATAAGCCCGAGATGGCCAATGTTTGGTTTATTCATCCCGATTTGGTTATACAATTGTGCTGATATTTTATACGCCTTTCCCATCTGAAGAGATCTTGGCAAAAGTGCTCGACAGAACCCGCCCGCTGGCCACTTTACGTTTGTGTCCGCGGCATCAAGTAAATAGAAGCCAGGCCTTCTTTGTACGGAGCGACATGACCGTGTTGGGTATGGAAACAAGTCTGGTTTTATCTTCAAGCCCTTGAAATGGATGATATTCTTGTAGCCATTGGCAACGATGACTCCTCCGCGTGGAATCGGTGCCGAGCGTGTGGGAATGGTAGCAACATGGACGTTATCTTTGAAGATGCTTGCAGTTCGGCCTCTCACATGAACCTGTAAGAGCACGAAAGTGAAAACGTTTTCTCCTGCGGTGGATCTCCTATAAGAGCAGCACTCAACTTATAAATGCCAGCTCAATTTTGCTGTCTTCAAGTGTTGCGAAAGGAAGCTCTGCCGCTTAAAAGTACATATAACATGTTGCGCATGTAGCTAAGTCACCAGAACCAATTTAGAGCTTTCGGGGATGGCACGTCTTAAAACATGTGGTTGAAGGGAGCTTACCTCAGCGTTGAACCATTTTCTTCCGACTGGCGGACCATTAGGACAGGGTTTGGACACACCGCCATTCCACTTGAGAGCGTTATTTACTACATATCCCGTTTGGAAGCAACCAGACCTTGAATGCGGCCTGAAAGAACACAGAACAAGACCATTATCCCCGTGCTGCCATGGTATATGTTTGTCATACTAAGCTAGGTGTTAAAATAGAAATAATCCCTTATGACCATTTCACACCCCGCGACTTTAGCGGTGATTTCGGTGGGGATCGTTGACGTCACAACGCACGGTATGAATGGCCGGCGATTTGGAGTCCGATATTTGAAATTGTGTTACGCTATGCGAGAAAATTGAACCTTTATAGCAGTGAAATTTGAACGTGTACAAAACGGAGGCGATGTCGTAAGTAAAATCCCCTTCAGTACTATTACATATCGCCATGAGATTGCCTAAGAAATAACACTTCGAATTGCAGCGTGTGAAAGGCGGCCAAAACCTATCGAATACAGCAAAGTAGGAAGGACAAGCATGACCCATTTAGTCACCTGAAGTAGACAAACTCGAAGTTGTTAATGTCCTTGGCGTTGTACATAAGCCCGAGATGGCCAATGTTTGGTTTATTCATCCCGATTTGGTTATACAATTGTGCTGATATTTTATACGCCTTTCCCATCTGAAGAGATCTTGGCAAAAGTGCTCGACAGAACCCGCCCGCTGGCCACTTTACGTTTGTGTCCGCGGCATCAAGTAAATAGAAGCCAGGCCTTCTTTGTACGGAGCGACATGACCGTGTTGGGTATGGAAACAAGTCTGGTTTTATCTTCAAGCCCTTGAAATGGATGATATTCTTGTAGCCATTGGCAACGATGACTCCTCCGCGTGGAATCGGTGCCGAGCGTGTGGGAATGGTAGCAACATGGACGTTATCTTTGAAGATGCTTGCAGTTCGGCCTCTCACATGAACCTGTAAGAGCACGAAAGTGAAAACGTTTTCTCCTGCGGTGGATCTCCTATAAGAGCAGCACTCAACTTATAAATGCCAGCTCAATTTTGCTGTCTTCAAGTGTTGCGAAAGGAAGCTCTGCCGCTTAAAAGTACATATAACATGTTGCGCATGTAGCTAAGTCACCAGAACCAATTTAGAGCTTTCGGGGATGGCACGTCTTAAAACATGTGGTTGAAGGGAGCTTACCTCAGCGTTGAACCATTTTCTTCCGACTGGCGGACCATTAGGACAGGGTTTGGACACACCGCCATTCCACTTGAGAGCGTTATTTACTACATATCCCGTTTGGAAGCAACCAGACCTTGAATGCGGCCTGAAAGAACACAGAACAAGACCATTATCCCCGTGCTGCCATGGTATATGTTTGTCATACTAAGCTAGGTGTTAAAATAGAAATAATCCCTTATGACCATTTCACACCCCGCGACTTTAGCGGTGATTTCGGTGGGGATCGTTGACGTCACAACGCACGGTATGAATGGCCGGCGATTTGGAGTCCGATATTTGAAATTGTGTTACGCTATGCGAGAAAATTGAACCTTTATAGCAGTGAAATTTGAACGTGTACAAAACGGAGGCGATGTCGTAAGTAAAATCCCCTTCAGTACTATTACATATCGCCATGAGATTGCCTAAGAAATAACACTTCGAATTGCAGCGTGTGAAAGGCGGCCAAAACCTATCGAATACAGCAAAGTAGGAAGGACAAGCATGACCCATTTAGTCACCTGAAGTAGACAAACTCGAAGTTGTTAATGTCCTTGGCGTTGTACATAAGCCCGAGATGGCCAATGTTTGGTTTATTCATCCCGATTTGGTTATACAATTGTGCTGATATTTTATACGCCTTTCCCATCTGAAGAGATCTTGGCAAAAGTGCTCGACAGAACCCGCCCGCTGGCCACTTTACGTTTGTGTCCGCGGCATCAAGTAAATAGAAGCCAGGCCTTCTTTGTACGGAGCGACATGACCGTGTTGGGTATGGAAACAAGTCTGGTTTTATCTTCAAGCCCTTGAAATGGATGATATTCTTGTAGCCATTGGCAACGATGACTCCTCCGCGTGGAATCGGTGCCGAGCGTGTGGGAATGGTAGCAACATGGACGTTATCTTTGAAGATGCTTGCAGTTCGGCCTCTCACATGAACCTGTAAGAGCACGAAAGTGAAAACGTTTTCTCCTGCGGTGGATCTCCTATAAGAGCAGCACTCAACTTATAAATGCCAGCTCAATTTTGCTGTCTTCAAGTGTTGCGAAAGGAAGCTCTGCCGCTTAAAAGTACATATAACATGTTGCGCATGTAGCTAAGTCACCAGAACCAATTTAGAGCTTTCGGGGATGGCACGTCTTAAAACATGTGGTTGAAGGGAGCTTACCTCAGCGTTGAACCATTTTCTTCCGACTGGCGGACCATTAGGACAGGGTTTGGACACACCGCCATTCAACTTGAGAGCGTTATTTACTACATATCCCGTTTGGAAGCAACCAGACCTTGAATGCGGCCTGAAAGAACACAGAACAAGACCATTATCCCCGTGCTGCCATGGTATATGTTTGTCATACTAAGCTAGGTGTTAAAATAGAAATAATCCCTTATGACCATTTCACACCCCGCGACTTTAGCGGTGATTTCGGTGGGGATCGTTGACGTCACAACGCACGGTATGAATGGCCGGCGATTTGGAGTCCGATATTTGAAATTGTGTTACGCTATGCGAGAAAATTGAACCTTTATAGCAGTGAAATTTGAACGTGTACAAAACGGAGGTGATGTCGTAAGTAAAATCCCCTTCAGTACTATTACATATCGCCATGAGATTGCCTAAGAAATAACACTTCGAATTGCAGCGTGTGAAGGCGGCCAAAACCTATCGAATACAGCAAAGTAGGAAGGACAAGCATGACCCATTTAGTCACCTGAAGTAGACAAACTCGAAGTTGTTAATGTCCTTGGCGTTGTACATAAGCCCGAGATGGCCAATGTTTGGTTTATTCATCCCGATTTGGTTATACAATTGTGCTGATATTTTATACGCCTTTCCCATCTGAAGAGATCTTGGCAAAAGTGCTCGACAGAACCCGCCCGCTGGCCACTTTACGTTTGTATCCGCGGCATCAAGTAAATAGTAGTCAGGCCTTCTTTGTACGGAGCGACATGACCGTGTTGGGTATGGAAACAAGTCTGGTTTTATCTTCAAGCCCTTGAAATGGATGATATTCTTGTAGCCATTGGCAACGATGACTCCTCCGCGTGGAATCGGTGCCGAGCGTGTGGGAATGGTAGCAACATGGACGTTATCTTTGAAGATGCTTGCAGTTCGGCCTCTCACACGAACCTGTAAGAGCACGAAAGTGAAAACGTTTTCTCCTGCGGTGGATCTCCTATAAGAGCAGCACTCAACTTATAAATGCCAGCTCAATTTTGCTGTCTTCAAGTGTTGCGAAAGGAAGCTCGGCCGCTTAAAAGTACATATAACATGTTGCGCATGTAGCTAAGTCACCAGAACCAATTTAGAGCTTTCGGGGATGGCACGTCTTAAAACATGTGGTTGAAGGGAGCTTACCTCAGCGTTGAACCATTTTCTTCCGACTGGCGGACCATTAGGACAGGGTTTGGACACACCGCCATTCCACTTGAGAGCGTTATTTACTACATATCCCGTTTGGAAGCAACCAGACCTTGAATGCGGCCTGAAAGAACAGAACAAGACCATTATCCCCGTGCTGCCATGGTATATGTTTGTCATACTAAGCTAGGTGTTAAAATAGAAATAATCCCTTATGACCATTTCACACCCCGCGACTTTAGCGGTGATTTCGGTGGGGATCGTTGACGTCACAACGCACGGTATGAATGGCCGGCGATTTGGAGTCCGATATTTGAAATTGTGTTACGCTATGCGAGAAAATTGAACCTTTATAGCAGTGAAATTTGAACGTGTACAAAACGGAGGCGATGTCGTAAGTAAAATCCCCTTCAGTACTATTACATATCGCCATGAGATTGCCTAAGAAATAACACTTCGAATTGCAGCGTGTGAAGGCGGCCAAAACCTATCGAATACAGCAAAGTGGGAAGGACAAGCATGACCCATTTAGTCACCTGAAGTAGACAAACTCGAAGTTGTTAATGTCCTTGGCGTTGTACATAAGCCCGAGATGGCCAATGTTTGGTTTATTCATCCCGATTTGGTTATACAATTGTGCTGATATTTTATACGCCTTTCCCATCTGAAGAGATCTTGGCAAAAGTGCTCGACAGAACCCGCCCGCTGGCCACTTTACGTTTGTGTCCGCGGCATCAAGTAAATAGAAGCCAGGCCTTCTTTGTACGGAGCGACATGACCGTGTTGGGTATGGAAACAAGTCTGGTTTTATCTTCAAGCCCTTGAAATGGATGATATTCTTGTAGCCATTGGCAACGATGACTCCTCCGCGTGGAATCGGTGCCGAGCGTGTGGGAATGGTAGCAACATGGACGTTATCTTTGAAGATGCTTGCAGTTCGGCCTCTCACACGAACCTGTAAGAGCACGAAAGTGAAAACGTTTTCTCCTGCGGTGGATCTCCTATAAGAGCAGCACTCAACTTATAAATGCCAGCTCAATTTTGCTGTCTTCAAGTGTTGCGAAAGGAAGCTCGGCCGCTTAAAAGTACATATAACATGTTGCGCATGTAGCTAAGTCACCAGAACCAATTTAGAGCTTTCGGGGATGGCACGTCTTAAAACATGTGGTTGAAGGGAGCTTACCTCAGCGTTGAACCATTTTCTTCCGACTGGCGGTCCATTAGGACAGGGTTTGGAGACACCGCCATTCCACTTGAGAGCGTTATTTACTACATATCCCGTTTGGAAGCAACCTGAGCTTGAATGCGGCCTGAAAGAACAGAACAAGACCATTATCCCCGTGCTGCCATATGGTATATGTTTGTCATACTAAGCTATGGATAGGAATAAACCATGATGACCGCTTTCCCCTCTGCGATTTTAACGACGAATTCCGTGGAGTTCGGAGATCATGTCAAATCGCACAACCATGTGGTAAATGGCCAGCGCTTGGCACTCCGATATTTTTTATTTTGTTGGCGATCAATCTGAAAACAATCACACCTACGTCGCAGTGAAATTCGAACATGTTTAAATCCCCTTTAAGTTCGATAAGACATTGCCTTTAGAAATCGCACCTCAAATCTCAGCGTTTGAAACCGGCTAAAAAGGTATCTAATACTGCAAAAGATGTACTGACATGCTCGGCCAATTAAGTCACCTGAAGTAGACAAACTCGAAGTTGTTTATATCCTTGGCGTTGTACATAAGCCCAAGATGGCCACTGTTTGGTCCATTCCACCCGATTTGGTTATACAATTGTGCTGATATTTTATACGCCTTTCCCATCTGAAGAGATCTTGGCAAAAGTGCTCGACAGAACCCGCCCGCTGGCCACTTTACGTTTGTGTCCGCGGCATCAAGTAAATAGAAGCCAGGCCTTCTTTGTACGGAGCGACATGACCGTGTTGGGTATGGAAACAAGTCTGGTTTTATCTTCAAGCCCTTGAAATGGATGATATTCTTGTAGCCATTGGCAACGATGACTCCTCCGCGTGGAATCGGTGCCGAGCGTGTGGGAATGGTAGCAACATGGACGTTATCTTTGAAGATGCTTGCAGTTCGGCCTCTCACACGAACCTGTAAGAGCACGAAAGTGAAAACGTTTTCTCCTGCGGTGGATCTCCTATAAGAGCAGCACTCAACTTATAAATGCCAGCTCAATTTTGCTGTCTTCAAGTGTTGCGAAAGGAAGCTCGGCCGCTTAAAAGTACATATAACATGTTGCGCATGTAGCTAAGTCACCAGAACCAATTTAGAGCTTTCGGGGATGGCACGTCTTAAAACATGTGGTTGAAGGGAGCTTACCTCAGCGTTGAACCATTTTCTTCCGACTGGCGGACCATTAGGACAGGGTTTGGACACACCGCCATTCCACTTGAGAGCGTTATTTACTACATATCCCGTTTGGAAGCAACCAGACCTTGAATGCGGCCTGAAAGAACACAGAACAAGACCATTATCCCCGTGCTGCCATGGTATATGTTTGTCATACTAAGCTAGGTGTTAAAATAGAAATAATCCCTTATGACCATTTCACACCCCGCGACCTTAGCGGTGATTTCGGTGGGGATCGTTGACGTCACAACGCACGGTATGAATGGCCGGCGATTTGGAGTCCGATATTTGAAATTGTGTTACGCTATGCGAGAAAATTGAACCTTTATAGCAGTGAAATTTGAACGTGTACAAAACGGAGGCGATGTCGTAAGTAAAATCCCCTTCAGTACTATTACATATCGCCATGAGATTGCCTAAGAAATAACACTTCGAATTGCAGCGTGTGAAGGCGGCCAAAACCTATCGAATACAGCAAAGTAGGAAGGACAAGCATGACCCATTTAGTCACCTGAAGTAGACAAACTCGAAGTTGTTGATGTCCTTGGCGTTGTACATAAGCCCAAGATGACCACTGTTTGGTCCATTCCACCCGATTTGGTTATACAATTGTGCTGATACTTTATACGCCTTTCCCATCTGAAGAGATCTTCGCAAAAGTGCTCGACAGAACCCGCCCGCTGGCCACTTTACGTTTGTATCCGCGGCATCAAGTAAATAGTAGCCAGGCCTTCTTTGTACGGAGCGACATGACCGTGTTGGGTATGGAAACAAGTCTGGTTTTATCTTCAAGCCCTTGAAATGGATGATATTTTTGTAGCCATTGGCAACGATGACTCCTCCGCGGGGAATCGGTGCCGAGCGTGTGGGAATGGTAGCAACATGGACGTTATCTTTGAAGATGCTTGCAGTTCGGCCTCTCACACGAACCTGTAAGAGCACGAAAGTGAAAATGTTTTCTCCTGCGGTGGATCTCCTATAAGAGTAGCACTCAACTTATAAATGTCAGCTCAATTTTGCTGTCTTCAAGTGTTGCGAAAGGAAGCTCGGCCGCTTAAAAGTACATATAACATGTTGCGCATGTAGCTAAGTCACCAGAACCAATTTAGAGCTTTCGGGGATGGCACGTCTTAAAACATGTGGTTGAAGGGAGCTTACCTCAGCGTTGAACCATTTTCTTCCGACTGGCGGTCCATTAGGACAGGGTTTGGAGACACCGCCATTCCACTTGAGAGCGTTATTTACTACATATCCCGTTTGGAAGCAACCTGAGGTTGAATGCGGCCTGAAAGAACAGAACAAGACCATTATCCCCGTGCTGCCATATGGTATATGTTTGTCATACTAAGCTATGGATAGGAATAAACCATGATGACCGCTTTCCCCTCTGCGATTTTAACGACGAATTCCGTGGAGTTCGGAGATCATGTCAAATCGCACAACCATGTGGTAAATGGCCAGCGCTTGGCACTCCGATATTTTTTATTTTGTTGGCGATCAATCTGAAAACAATCACACCTACGTCGCAGTGAAATTCGAACATGTTTAAATCCCCTTTAAGTTCGATAAGACATTGCCTTTAGAAATCGCACCTCAAATCTCAGCGTTTGAAACCGGCTAAAAAGGTATCTAATACTGCAAAAGATGTACTGACATGCTCGGCCAATTAAGTCACCTGAAGTAGACAAACTCGAAGTTGTTTATATCCTTGGCGTTGTACATAAGCCCAAGATGGCCACTGTTTGGTCCATTCCACCCGATTTGGTTATACAATTGTGCTGATATTTTATACGCCTTTCCCATCTGAAGAGATCTTGGCAAAAGTGCTCGACAGAACCCGCCCGCTGGCCACTTTACGTTTGTGTCCGCGGCATCAAGTAAATAGAAGCCAGGCCTTCTTTGTACGGAGCGACATGACCGTGTTGGGTATGGAAACAAGTCTGGTTTTATCTTCAAGCCCTTGAAATGGATGATATTCTTGTAGCCATTGGCAACGATGACTCCTCCGCGTGGAATCGGTGCCGAGCGTGTGGGAATGGTAGCAACATGGACGTTATCTTTGAAGATGCTTGCAGTTCGGCCTCTCACACGAACCTGTAAGAGCACGAAAGTGAAAACGTTTTCTCCTGCGGTGGATCTCCTATAAGAGCAGCACTCAACTTATAAATGCCAGCTCAATTTTGCTGTCTTCAAGTGTTGCGAAAGGAAGCTCGGCCGCTTAAAAGTACATATAACATGTTGCGCATGTAGCTAAGTCACCAGAACCAATTTAGAGCTTTCGGGGATGGCACGTCTTAAAACATGTGGTTGAAGGGAGCTTACCTCAGCGTTGAACCATTTTCTTCCGACTGGCGGACCATTAGGACAGGGTTTGGACACACCGCCATTCCACTTGAGAGCGTTATTTACTACATATCCCGTTTGGAAGCAACCAGACCTTGAATGCGGCCTGAAAGAACACAGAACAAGACCATTATCCCCGTGCTGCCATGGTATATGTTTGTCATACTAAGCTAGGTGTTAAAATAGAAATAATCCCTTATGACCATTTCACACCCCGCGACCTTAGCGGTGATTTCGGTGGGGATCGTTGACGTCACAACGCACGGTATGAATGGCCGGCGATTTGGAGTCCGATATTTGAAATTGTGTTACGCTATGCGAGAAAATTGAACCTTTATAGCAGTGAAATTTGAACGTGTACAAAACGGAGGCGATGTCGTAAGTAAAATCCCCTTCAGTACTATTACATATCGCCATGAGATTGCCTAAGAAATAACACTTCGAATTGCAGCGTGTGAAGGCGGCCAAAACCTATCGAATACAGCAAAGTAGGAAGGACAAGCATGACCCATTTAGTCACCTGAAGTAGACAAACTCGAAGTTGTTGATGTCCTTGGCGTTGTACATAAGCCCAAGATGACCACTGTTTGGTCCATTCCACCCGATTTGGTTATACAATTGTGCTGATACTTTATACGCCTTTCCCATCTGAAGAGATCTTCGCAAAAGTGCTCGACAGAACCCGCCCGCTGGCCACTTTACGTTTGTATCCGCGGCATCAAGTAAATAGTAGCCAGGCCTTCTTTGTACGGAGCGACATGACCGTGTTGGGTATGGAAACAAGTCTGGTTTTATCTTCAAGCCCTTGAAATGGATGATATTTTTGTAGCCATTGGCAACGATGACTCCTCCGCGGGGAATCGGTGCCGAGCGTGTGGGAATGGTAGCAACATGGACGTTATCTTTGAAGATGCTTGCAGTTCGGCCTCTCACACGAACCTGTAAGAGCACGAAAGTGAAAATGTTTTCTCCTGCGGTGGATCTCCTATAAGAGTAGCACTCAACTTATAAATGCCAGCTCAATTTTGCTGTCTTCAAGTGTTGCGAAAGGAAGCTCGGCCGCTTAAAAGTACATATAACATGTTGCGCATGTAGCTAAGTCACCAGAACCAATTTAGAGCTTTCGGGGATGGCACGTCTTAAAACATGTGGTTGAAGGGAGCTTACCTCAGCGTTGAACCATTTTCTTCCGACTGGCGGTCCATTAGGACAGGGTTTGGAGACACCGCCATTCCACTTGAGAGCGTTATTTACTACATATCCCGTTTGGAAGCAACCTGAGCTTGAATGCGGCCTGAAAGAACAGAACAAGACCATTATCCCCGTGCTGCCATATGGCATATGTTTGTCATACTAAGCTATGGATAGGAATAAACCATGATGACCGCTTTCCCCTCTGCGATTTTAACGACGAATTCCGTGGAGTTCGGAGATCATGTCAAATCGCACAACCATGTGGTAAATGGCCAGCGCTTGGCACTCCGATATTTTTTATTTTGTTGGCGATCAATCTGAAAACAATCACACCTACGTCGCAGTGAAATTCGAACATGTTTAAATCCCCTTTAAGTTCGATAAGACATTGCCTTTAGAAATCGCACCTCAAATCTCAGCGTTTGAAACCGGCTAAAAACGTATCTAATACTGCAAAAGATGTACTGACATGCTCGGCCAATTAAGTCACCTGAAGTAGACAAACTCGAAGTTGTTTATATCCTTGGCGTTGTACATAAGCCCAAGATGGCCACTGTTTGGTCCATTCCACCCGATTTGGTTATACAATTGTGCTGATATTTTATACGCCTTTCCCATCTGAAGAGATCTTGGCAAAAGTGCTCGACAGAACCCGCCCGCTGGCCACTTTACGTTTGTGTCCGCGGCATCAAGTAAATAGAAGCCAGGCCTTCTTTGTACGGAGCGACATGACCGTGTTGGGTATGGAAACAAGTCTGGTTTTATCTTCAAGCCCTTGAAATGGATGATATTTTTGTAGCCATTGGCAACGATGACTCCTCCGCGGGGAATCGGTGCCGAGCGTGTGGGAATGGTAGCAACATGGACGTTATCTTTGAAGATGCTTGCAGTTCGGCCTCTCACACGAACCTGTAAGAGCACGAAAGTGAAAACGTTTTCTCCTGCGGTGGATCTCCTATAAGAGCAGCACTCAACTTATAAATTCCAGCTCAATTTTGCTGTCTTCAAGTGTTGCGAAAGGAAGCTGACCGCTTTAATGTACACATAACATGATTGCGCATGTAGCTAAGTCACCAGAACCAATTTAGAGCTTTCGGGGATGGCACGTCTTACAACATGTGGTTGAAGGGAGCTTACCTCAGCGTTGAACCATTTTCTTCCGACTGGCGGTCCATTAGGACAGGGTTTGGAAACACCGTCATTCCACTTGAGAGCGTTATTTACTACATATCCCGTTTGATAGCAACCTGAGCTTGAATGCGGCCTGAAAGAACAGAACAACTCAGGTCATTATCCGCGTGCTGCCATGGTATGTGTTTGCTTAGCTGAGCCTTAAAAAGAAATAAACCCTTATGACCCCCTTACCACGCTGCTATTTTAGCGGTGATTTTCGCGAATTATGTTCAAAACCTCTGCTTTGCTTTCGTAGCAATTGAAATTCTCTTCGGTACGGTATGTCATCGCCTTTAGAAATCGCAGCTCAAATCGCGGCGTTTGGAAGCGGCTAAAACGTATATCTAATACACCAAAGATGTACTGACAAGACCTCACCTAAAGTAGACAAACTCGAAGTTGTTGATGTCCTTGGCGTTGTACAGAAGTCCAAGATGGCCACTGTTTGGTCCATTCCACCCGATATGGTTATACAATTGTGCTGATACTTTATACGCCTTTCCCATCTGAAGAGAGTTTGGCAAAAGTGCTCGACAGAACCCGCCCGCTGGCCACTTAACGTTTTTGTCCGCGGCATCAAGTAAATAGTAGCTAGGGTTTGTTTTCGTGTAGTGACATGACCGTGTTGGGTATGGAAACACCTTTATGACGCTTAGTATTGCTTTTATGTCGAAGCAGCTGAAATGGTTCACGTTCTGATTGCCATCGGCAACGTCGACTGCTCTGCGAGGAGTAACTGGTATGGGAAAAATGAATAAAAACATTCTTACGATAAGTCACTCCAACAATGGATGAAATCGATCTGCATACTGGAATTTTGCCAAAATTTCCAGTAGGGTCTCCCTGTCAGGTGCCGGTTTTCAGTGGGGGGTGGGGGGGGGGGGGGGTGCGGGGGTTTGTTGAGGTGAGGTTTTACGTTTTTACTTTTTTCCGTAAATGCAGACGAGAGAGATATTGCTCGTTTTGGTGGTTGAGGAGGAGCAGTACTTTTTAACAACTTGCAAAGCTTACTATATGGGAGTAAAACACTCTTCTCCGCGGCCAAAGGTGAAAGAGCGGGGTCTCTTTTTGGATACAAATCATAGAACGAGATTCGCCATTCTCGAACCCAGAGCTCCCCGCCTCGTCTGCACGCAGGGGAGGCTCTGGTGACATCCATTTGAGGGCCTTCGCTGATTGGCTGAAATGGCGCGCACGCGTACAGAAATCCTACTCTCAAAGCTGAGTGCATACGGGATAGGGGGTGCCTCAGGTGTTTGGTTTAAGTCTTATCTAAGCAATCGCATCCAAAAATGCAGCGTTAATAGTCGACTTTCTAATAGTCGCTCGCTGCTTTGTGGTATTCCTCAGGGGACCATACTAGGACCTCTACTGTTTTTGGTCTATATCAACGACTTACCAAATTGCCTGTCGCACGCCACACCCCGTATGTATGCAGACGACACACATTTGACATTTCCGAGTAATAATATCGAGGATATCGAACTATATCTAAATGAAGACCTCGCTAATGTCAATGAGTGGCTGATGGCAAACAAGCTGACTCTAAATCAGTCCAAAACCGAGTATATGTTGATAGGGTCTAGACAAAGGTTGAGCACGTTTGATAAATCACCCGCCTTCGCGATTAACGGAAGCCTCATCAAACATGTATCAGAAGCTAAATCGTTGGGTGTGGACATTGATCAAAATCTATCTTGGAATGTACACATTAACGCGATTTCAAAAAAGATTGCTTCTGGCATTGGTGCTATTAAACGTGTTCGCCCTCTTGTTCCCTCAGCAACCTTAGGAATGATTTTCAATGCACTAGTGCTTCCCCATTTCAATTATTGTTCTGAAGTTTGTGATACATGTGGCAATACTTTAGCCACCAAATTGCAGAAACTTCAAAATAGGGCCGCTAGAGTTTTAACTAATTCGGTTTATGACGCTAATGCCGACCCTCTAATTGATAGTCTGGGGTGGAAAAATATTCGTTCACTCCAGAACTATCATAAAGCTGTAATGGTGTTTAAATCACTCAATGGACTTGCTCCCGATTACCTTAAGTCCATGTTCACTAGCCGGGACACCGTAGCGGCTTATTCCCTGAGAGACACCGAGGGCAAGCTAGCTATTCCAAAGCCCCGCACAAACTATTTGAAAAACAGCTTCAGCTATAGTGGTGCGGTGCTTTGGAATAGCCTACCCTCAGAGTTACGGCACGCAGACTCCCTAAATGCATTTAAAGCGGGCTGCAGGGACTTCCTATGATTTCTCAAAATCGTAATATCGTTTTTATTATTATTTCTTCCAACACGGCTCTCATGGAAAACAGGTTAAGGTAGTTTTAGGTAGTTTTAGGGATAGTATATATATATATAATTATAATAATATCTTTCTTACATATATTTTTATAAAATACGTACTTGATAGGGATAACCGTGTATAAATAAAGTATATTCAAAGTAGCTTTATCTCGCTTTATCAAAAAAACGTATCTGTCAAAATAACACTGGCATTCGTTTTCTTGTCGTCTTTTCAACCTATGCATTCTACTTGAACACTCTAAAAGTAATTGTGACGCATAAAACCACTATTTTCTTTTACGCATGCGTCGGTGGCTAACACCAGAGCCTCCCCCGCGAGGCGACGAGCCGGAGAGCTCTGGGTACGAGAATGGAGATTCGCATTTGGAGGTCGCATGGGGCCAAGAGTGGATTAACAAGAGTTAAAATCTTTCGTACAGTATTTGTCCACATCATAGTCAGAAAAGTGTCTATTTTTAGATTTGAATTTCGCGCGCGAAAGTATTCGAATGCTCAGGTTCAAATGCTCGTATACCCAATACACAACAAATAGAGAATATCCTACCTTATATTTGCGACTTTAAAGGTTTTTCGATTGATCTGGGATTTATTTTAGGCTGGATCTTACTGTTTGCGTGGCTAGAAAGTGGGAACCCTGTGGATGACGAATTTTCGCGGCAATCCTAGTTCTAAAAATAGACACTTTTCTGACTGTGATTCGGGCGTACATAGTAAATGCCACCCCATTATGAAAAGTGTGAATGACTCGTTTAATTATACCTCTCGCAGTGTACGTGTGACGCTGAATGACAGGTAAAGGTCATTATTATACATTGTACTCACTATCTCGATTCTGATTGGCTAAGAGCGCGCGCTTTACTTTGGGAATCACGCACTTTGAGAAGAGGAGGTCTGTCAGTCTTCCCATAATGCATCGCTTTTGAGCCATATTATAAATGGCCGGATGACGCGCGCGCGATTCGGCAGTTGAACAAGGAGGATTTTGTGAAGCTCACAAATTTGAGCGCTCCGGCCTTTCGCACACAAAAAGCGATTGCACCTCTGCAACGATGAAGCCAACGGAAGTATAAACTTCAGGTTGCGGCAAGTTTCACGTGTCTGCATGTTAACACCGTCTTGGGACATTTTGCTTTCCCGTCGTCGCTTGAAGACATAAGATTTTGTTTGTTTACAAGCAGGGCAAAAAAATAGTTAGCAGGATTATCTTCGCCAGCAATTCTGAAATATTTTCTTCCAACGTCGTCAATATTTTGTGGAATTGTCGTATCAAAATCGTAACAATTCGTTTTGTATTGCGACTCTCGATGACTTTCTGGAGGAATCGCAAGAAATAAAGCTTATTTTCGTCGATGAAATCTCACTTCCTTAGATTAGCGCGCGCTCTCGCGCAATCACAACGGCTTTTCGCACGAGCTCTAGCACTTTTCTGTTCACATTTTCCCATATTTTTCGGCGAATAAATATCTTTCTGACATTAGATATTGCTTAAAATATAGCTAAGAAACCATTCCGGACTTTGTATTGCAGAAATGTATCGCGTTTGAATCAATTTTTAGATATTAAGTTCAGGATCGACCCCGTTCGCGAGTGGTGACGGCGAGCGAGACACGTTTTCAACGTGTTTTGCAGTGCTCACGAAGGGCGACCGTTGTTTCGGTTGTCTACTTTCCAGTCCCAAATTCAACAAGAAATCGAGAGGGCAATTCTGATAATGAAATAGATTTAAAATCAAAGAGATTTGCTTAAGTATAATACTCAATAAAATCAGAGGGCAATTGGTTAGAAATAGTAGATTTTGGTTAATGAAAAATGTAAACAAAGTCATCGCCTGGACAAAATGTCCGTGCAGAGATTTGACGGCAAAGTTGCGCCTTGTTATTTTCCGCCTGCTTGACATTATGAAGTGAGAATTTAGCTAAACCACGAGTTCATTTCATAGACTTTTATGTATATTTATCAGATTGCATATAATGGTGCTCTTAAGAGATTTTTATTGAGGGATTTCACATCTGTTTTCTCGCTTTTTTCCCGGGAACATTGTCCGCTTTGGCGGGTAGTTTCAAAAAATCTCGCGCAGGTGCTCATGGGAAGACTGACAGACCTCCTCTTCACTTTGAGGGTCTTCAAGAATCAGCTTGCTGATGCGCGCGCAATGCATCATGGGACTAGAGCACTTTTCCAATTTTCATATCAAGATAGTTCCCTTGGAAAAGTGTCGACATTCTTCAACTTCCTTATAAGGAAATGTCTGCATACCATATTTTCGTTTTACTAGTTTTTATTGACCTAGAAAGGTTAAAACTCAACCAGAACTCAGATACTCTTGAGAAAAGATATTATGTGCATTTTCCACTGTGTTTTTCACGGTCAAGAACCTGGAAACAAGGTAAATAAGACACCACAAGAAGCCCGCTCTAACTCTAAAAAGACGACACTGTTATCTTGATATGAACAAGGCGCTTGTGTAAAATAAATTGCTTGACAGAAAGAAAAGTATTTTTACTGAATCAATGTATAATAAAACAATTATTGAATTCGGTTCACGGCCTCGCCTGATTCCACCTGTCTCGACATTGTTTATTCTGGAGATCACAAAAACCTCATCCAATAATTGCTTAGAATTACATTAGAGCTGAGCGGATTTCACATATCTGTCGTGAATCAATTCGCAATTACTTTGTAATTTTTTCTCTTATAGGTTTTTGTTCAGAATTGGTGTAATTACTTTTAGATATATTTTTTGTATTTACACATAAAGAGGCTTATCTCCGGTGTAATAACCTGTGAGTGCGCACGAACTGCGTCACAAAGCTTCCTTTGTTTGGTAGAACGAATCAGGATGAAATATAAGAACTGAACACAAAGGTGTCCTCTGGGAATGGTTATTACACCGGAGTTAACCCCATAAAGAAGAAAAGGAACAGAAGGGTGTCCTATTTGTTTCTGTTTTGACATTAGGTTAAGAGAATGTAGGAGTTGAGATTACATTGAGACATATTTTCATCAGAAAATCTTTTTTGACATTCGCATCTCTTTCTAGTGGAGCCGAATTCAAATACTTTTGTGGCTCGTCAAAAAGGTTTTTCGTAGACTTTTAGGAGGAAACACTACAATGAATGCGAATTTAAGATATTTTATGAAGGTTCATGCACGGGTTTATGCACGGGTTCATGCACCTCGTCACCTGTTCTTAAAATATCTGTCTGTGCAAGGGTTCACTCAAATCAGGGGCGTAGCCAGGGGGAGGGGGGGGGGGCTTTCTCGGGAGATTTTCCCATACATTTACTGTATTTGCTGGAGGAAATTTGAACATTTTCGTCCCATGTTTTCCTATCCGCCCCTCCCCCCCCCCTCCCCCCCTTCAGAAATTCCTGGTTACGCCGCTGTAACTATTATCTTTAGAAGTGCGGTTTTCACTACGACATAAACGTAAGCATACGGATTCGATACGGATCAAAGGCTTCTGTTCTTTTTATGCTTATGTCGCTTGTTGCAGTGAAAACTAACCATAAGCTGTACAATGGGTTTGTGCAGAAACATATAACTTAGTTGAAACATGTAACGGCGATCCAATCTGTGGATTATTCGAGATGAATTTATGACCATATTTGGTCAATAATGAACTCTCGACTGCTAACCCAAGTAGGTTATCTCTTCATAATATTTCATTTTTCGCTCATATAAAGTAGAGCAACAGTGGTAAGTGATAATATACTAACATTTAACATCTTGAAGTCTTGCAACAACATTGTTTTCAAAATCTGTTCAATTTGTTTATTCTGCGAATATTCCGCAGCTTGGCACTAAAGCAATGTATGTTTGTTACACGTTTCAACTCACCTATATGTTTCTGGTTTGTGTCAATGAGCAAAGGCAATGGTCCGTAAATATGTGTAATAATACCGCATTTATAGTAAATATTCAAATGAGTACACAAGAACAAACTAGCATGTTTACTTGCAAAGGGACTAGTCTTCCGTAGTTAGATAGGAGATATACAAGTGAATACACAAAGAACAAACCGTTTCGTGTTTTCTTGGAAAATGGTTTGCGTTTCCGTGCACACCACATGAGATATAAACAGTGCAAGGGGTGTGGTTATAATTATATAATAGTTATCAGTCCTTAAATTCATCTATTTTTCTCAAAACAAGTTAAGAAAGAAACGAAACGATTTGTTTAAATACCTTGCCCAAATGAAGTGGATGAAACTGATGAATGCAAATCCTTGGTTTGTTTTTAATATTGTGGAACCTGCGGGCTTCTTGGCGACGTTTCGCTAATGTAGCGTCATTCCACGAGTTTACGGGTTTCTTGCTATAAGGTTCTTCTTCCTCGTTTGGGATGCGAATACTACCGTGAATTGGGTTGAAGATTACTTGGCCCATAGAAAGGACGGCAAGAAAAAAGAGAGCTCGAATGCTTGCCATCTCTCCGCTCACAGGTCCTTGTTTCGGACTGGAGATAAAAGCCTTCAGTAAGCCTTTTTAACGCTTACTTAAGCGTCTTTTCACGGCTGAGAACATCTCGCGTCGCTTGTTTCAGTCATTGCTTTCTCCGCATTCTGAAGTTTGCACTTGTCTTTGATATTTGTACACACCACAAGCGCTTCACAATCAAACATATCAAAAGTAGATTCACAATAAGAGTGTTTTTATTTCACTTATTGTCCTTATTATGCAGCCAATATGCAACAAACTTTTCGAAAAACTAGGTTTTCTTTTGCACAATTAATTATATCAATCACGCATCACAAATGTTCACTTCGTAAGCATCCACGCCTATAATTTAAACTCGCACATTAAGGTGGCTCCCGAGTATTTATTGCAGAAATAGACCTCAACTTCTAGCGTATGTTTGACCCTGAAAAATTCTTCCGATTTCCATAATTGTTCTCACAGAGCTTAAGCAACCTCTGCACTACCAAATGGTTTAGTTCATTTGATATATTAAGCTCGTCTGTTAAGGATATTTTAAATTTTCCAAAGGAGGTGTTTTTAGAATAATTGGTATAACTTGAAAATTCGACCGTGAATGATCTTATTACCAGCTAAAATCGCATCCATAGTAACAAGGGTTTACTCAGAGAAATGCCCAGGTCAGCTTTTCCCATGCGATTTAAGTTGTAAACGATGTAATAATTTTACCTCTAAAAATGTCTTATTCTACTTCTGTTTAGTGTGCCGAGCGCGGATATCAGAAAAGTAGGGAAGCTCTTCAGGATTATATCGGCTAATGTTCACTCTTAATTATATAAAAGAGAAAATAGAATCGAGTATCTACAGAAAGCGATATTTAATAAACGAATGAGAGCAACGTCTTGTCCAGAATGTGCTGTTGCTATAATATTCAATTCGAGCTCGAAATACCTAAATTGCTGGAATTGTTTCGCAAGTTTCTTTCGTGAGAGGTAGAGTACAACCAACTGAGAAGACTTACCAAGTTTGGGCTCGTCTTTCCAATACTATGTTGAGAAACATTATCCAAAAGGAGTCAGTATTTCGTCGCTCCAAACACAACGCCAAGAAAACCCATATGTTTATGAACTCAGCGTTCTCGTCTCAGTGCACATGGTGCTAAATACTTCACTGACCTGGGCATTTCTCTGAGTAAACCCTTATTACTATAGATGCGATTTTAGCTGGTAATAAGATCATTCACGGTCGAATTTTCAAGTTATACCAATTATTCTAAAAACACCTCCTTTGGAAAATTTTAAATATCCCAAACAGACGAGCTTAATATATCAAATGAACTAAACCATTTGGTAGTACAGAGGTTGCTTAAGCTCTGTGAGAACAATTATGGAAATCGGAAGATTTTTTCAGGGTCAAACATACGCTAGAAGTTGAGGTCTATTTCTGCAATAAATACTCGGGAGCCACCTTAAACTTGTGTCTTGCGCATTACGTTTTCAACACACTGACTAAACTAAGTTTTGGCCGTTTGCATCACTAAATAACTTCGTACGTATGAAATTTAAACCTGCACATCAAACATACTGTGTTTTGCACACTCGTGTTAAAACACAAACTATTATGCACACAAAATAATTTAAATACACGCACCGCGCCGCAAGATATTCACTTCGCACCCAACTAATTTAAACTCGCACACTATACTTGTGTTTTGCACACTCAGTGTTTTTAACCACAACTAAAAAGTTTTCAGTTTTGCACACTCAATATTCTTAGATACATGCACACGAATGTTCACTTTGCACCATATTTAAACTCGCACATAAAAATCTCGCCAGTCGAACAGTAGAGGGGGTTTATACGAGCACCCTCTGGAACATTTGTTTAAAAAGGCATCAACGGCTTGAAAATAAAGGGGTAATTAAGTAGATTATTTTGTTATTCGACATACGTAAAAAAGCAGTGATTTTTTTACGGGCTGAAGCATTGTAGAGAGAAGCATCTCTGCGGCGTTTCCACTTATACATTTATGATTTTATTAGTAAGAAACAATAGAAAAATATTTTATAAATACCTTGCCCGCCAGCAGATAAACGCAAAGCCTTGATTTCTTCTTCAATCTTGTCGAGTTTTGCTTCCAGGCGATTTTGCGCTTGTGTGCAGCTTGCCACATGTAGACGGATTTCTCAGGCACTTTAATGCCTGGGTCAAAGGGACCACGCCCTATTTAGCATTCGATTCGTCCTTAGCTAGCATACGTCCAACTTATCGTTCCAATTCCCTTACATTATTAAAGACCTCAACGTCCTTGATAATTTAATAAGTTGCTGTTAACATAGAAACAAAAGCCCGACCTTTGACCTCTGTTTCAAAAATTTTCGTTTCAAAGCTTGACGAGGAGTGGAAAATGCAATCAAACCTGCAATTAAACTAAATGAAGTAATAGGCCATACCTTGAAGTTTATCAGTCCAACTAGATATCGTGCATAATGTTTTCATTTACGAAGTTATTAGCAGATATCATATTTCAGAATGTCCAAAAATAGGTTTCCTGATGAAATGGACATCATATCTAGTTTGACCAGTGATACTTGTCCTAGCATTAATTACATAACGTCTTAATATCCTTAAAATGTTTTGCCTTTCCTTTCCTCGCGAGGCAGTTTTTAAAATTTCCTTTCTTGGAGTTCAAAGGTCACATTTCACGTTGCCATGGGGATGTAAACAGGAATTTGTTTACCTTTTGCCGAACAACAATCCTAAATAAGAAATGAATGGTAAAGATTAAAAGTTATCGATATAAACCACCCCCTAAGGTTTTTGAGCCGCCATTTTGAAAGCAACTGAGACCCAGGCATTAACATAGCTGAGTTCTTGTCAAGAAGTTCTTGCTCGTTTGCGAGGGGAATTCCGTGAATTGGTTGAAGATTACTTGACCCAGAAAGGGGCGGTAAGAAAAATAGAACTAGAATACTTGCCATCTCTCCGCGAATTTAAATGGGGCTTGTTCAAGCCTTAGTTTTTTCAAACTGCGCAGATAAAAGCATTTAGTAATCTTATATGCATATGAAACAAGAAATTTTCGCTTGTTATTTTCGACTGCAAGCTAAACAAAGAGACCTTTTTAACACTCGTTTAAAAATTGCTCTCTTTTTAAGTCTTCAAACCTTTATTAACAATATCAGTAATATCCGAGCTCGGACTACTGACCAAGAAAGTATTTACAACCATCTTTTATATTTTTTAAAATGTTTAGAATCAAAATATTGCAGAGATGCAAATATTCTCTCGCTGTCTTTTGGAGAGTTATTCTAATTCCGGTTTTTCAAAAGGTATTGCTTTATCACCTAGAAACGGGCACAAATGCGCTCTACTTTTGAAGTGTGCGTGGTAAACTTTCAAGCCGACACACTTAGGGGTGGACTGTTAGAAAAGGGCCAATTCCCCAAATATCATTAGAGCAAGGCAAATCCATCAACAAAATATTCTTGCAGAAATCCAAGCCCCCCCAAAAATCATGCACAGGAAACAATTCTTGCACAACCTGATCCCCGCGTAACGACGGACATATTCCATAGAAACCATGAGACCGTTGCGCAAGTTCCGAAATAAACATATGGCACGCCGCCTGTCACGCAACTGTTCTGCGCAACCCAAAACAAAGAAGATCGTCCCGTAAGGATGGCCTGTGAAGGCCAAAAAGGTTCAAAACAATCATTTATAATATCGCTATTTCTCGATCCATCAGACCATTCTTTTTAACTTTAGATATTCTTAAATGGGTATCTGATAGGATGATCTAGTTTTGCTGATGAATCAGAGTGATCGCTACTGGAGCATGCGGGACAGGCTCCTTTAAGTGCAAATAATATATATAATCCCTTGTGGTTCAGTGTCTGTGATTATGACCGCTTGGCTGCCAGTGGCGCCCTTGAGACCCAACGCAATTCAGTTTACGAGCTGCGAGTTTGGGGAGTCGGTCGCACATACGTACGTTACGTTACGTTCCCCCTTTCAGGGATTCAGGTTTCAGAGTGTTCCCGCCTCAACCCTTCTACCAATACACATAGCAATACATATACAAAAAGTAGAATTTCGGTTTTATTGCGTGTTTTACAGTAGTGATTAACACAGGCATTTTACCGTACATTTATTGTTCTACTATCTATGTCTCGTGAAATTATTATTTTTATTTACAGAAAAAGGAAAAAAAATGCATTTTTGCTTTGTATGGAATTTCAATGCTTAAATGCAGTGATTGCATCTCGTTTACACAATAGAGTTGCGAGAAAAATCGCCACGACAAGTGCAACAAAATTTGCAAGTGTACACCGTCTTAAAACGTTTTTGAAAGTCGGCAAGTCGACATTGATTGGCGACACTTTCTTGATATAAATCGCCCCATCGTTCATAGGCGTTTTCATATTCACGAACAAACTTCTAATTTCAATGGCGTGAATTTACATCTCGTAAAACCGGATCTGATCTTGTAATTCTTGAAGTTAACGACGTTATAATAGCCATTAGCGACAAGAATTCCACCACGCCCAATGTTAGACAACCGAGGAGATGTCTGATGGAAGAACAGCCCGTCTCTATAGAACTTAACATTCAATCTCGATACAGACACCATAAGCTTGAACCATGAACGGGTGGCAGGGGGACCAAATGGTGGGCATGCAGCCGAGGTTCGCAATTTGATTGCGCCGTTAACGACATAACCCGTTTGGAAACAACCACCTGACCAGTGAGGTCTGGAAACGAAAAAACATTTGTTAGTCGAAGGTTTCAAAGTTAGCTTTAGTTACCTTAAAGGGAGCCTGTCACACAACTGCGCAGCTGTTCTGTGCATTTCTTGTGGCCCCCTTTCAGGGCTTCAGTTTTCGAGATCCCCCCTTTCGCTCGCCCAAAAATGAAGTGATCCATCCCAAAATCCACTGCCCCCCAGGCGATAAATAATGACCGGTCCCTTAGACTAAGTTGAAGTACAATATAGGGTTCTGTGTTGTTTATGCAGACCAGTGGCCTAGTTGTGTACCGTGACATAGCCACTTTAAGCCAGGGTTTTAAAGCCAGTTTGGGTGTGTAGGGGGTTGGGTTGACGTTATTTTCCAGCACATTGATGCACTGCTCAAAACGAAAAATAGTTGCATACAACTAGTCGTCAACATATTGACTTATTGTGGTATTGCAGTCTAAAAATCGTAATTAGAAGTAAGCCTTACCTCACATAGACGAACTCGTAATTGTTGACGTCCTTCACGTTATACATGAGTCCCGGATGGCCCACACCGCCCTTATTTGAACCCGAGGAGCCTTTTACGTTGTAGATGTCGGCTGATATCACATATCGTTGGCCCTTCACGGTTTTTCTGTACGACGCTTTGCAGAAGCCGCTCGCGGGCCACGGGTTACTACTTCCTTCCAACCTGTAGAGCGCGCCTAGGCGCTTTGCAACAATGCAGTTGTGACTGGTGAACGGAAGTTGGGAAGTTAGAGGGAGGAGCTTGAAGTCTTTGAAATGGATGATATTCTGGTAACCATTGGCAACGATGACTCCTCCGCGGGGGATTGGTGTCGAGCGGGTGGGAATGCTAGCAAGATGGATGCCATCTTTGAAGATGCTTGCAGTTCGGCCTTCCACACGAATCTATAAAGGGAAATCAAAACCTTAAGTCTTATAATTTAATGCCTTACAAAGGTCTGCATAAACCCATTCATGGGAAGTGAACAGAGAGATAGTACAATAAAAGGGCGTCAGGTTTTATAACCATTCTTCTTTATTGAGTCCTAAAGTGTGACGTCGCACACAATTTTCGAATTTCAGAATTTAGCCCATGAATAATAAAAGACCAACTCCAAAGAACGTCGCATGCAAAAAATGAGGCGAATCTGCTGAAACGCGACCGAGATATGACCCGCTGAATACATAATTTTCTTTCACAAATCATTGCATTTTTAAAGAAAATTTTAAAAAATTTGTTGAAGAAAATTATGTATTCAGCGGGCCATATCCCAGCCGCGTTGCAACCGATTTCCCTTTTTTTTTGGTGTGTAGCTTTTATCCGATATGCCCCTTCTAAACCAGGGACAAATATTGCTAAATCGAAAATTTGTTTATTTGTGACGTCATCACTTTAGGACTCTATAAACTATGACGTATATAAACCCAATGAATAACATTTGGAAACCTACCTTAGCGTTGAACCATGTACGCCCGACCGGTGGGCCATTCGCACAGGATCTAGATACGGCCCCGTTAAACTTCGGAATCCCGTTTACTACGTATCCTGTCTGGAAGCAAGACGGGGTGAATGTGGCCTGCAACAAATAAACAAAAGTTAACTTAGGCAGGGGTTACACTTTCTCATCAAAAGAGGATCTCTATCATTTCCTAATAGGGTAAATGACTCCAATAAATATGGGTTTAACCGTTCGCAGGGAATTGTTTTGAGAAACAAGCAATCGTTCAGGTAACCATGGTCACAGTACTAAGTAATTCGAAGTATCATTCAAATAGACATACAGAAAGCTAACTAATAAAACTGGCAAGCTCGTTACAAAACGCACCTGAAGTACACAAACTCGAAGTTGTTGATGTCCTTGGCGTTGTACATAAGCCCAAGATGGCCACTGTTTGGTCCATTCCACCCCACATCATTATACAATTGTGCTGATACTTTATACGACTTTCCCACCTGAAGAGAGTTCGGCAAAAGTGCTCGACAGAACCCGCCCGCTGGCCACTTCAATTTTGCGTCCGCGGCATCAAGTAAAAAGTACCCAGGCCTTCCTTGCGCGGAGCGACATGACCGTGTGGGGTATGGAAACAAGTCTGGTAAAATCTTCACTTTGAAGTTTTTAAAAGACGCAATGTTCTGGTAACCGTTGGCAACAATGATTCCGCCCTGTGCTTTTGGCCTGTAATGGGTAGTTACAGTTGCAATGAGCACATTGTTGAGGTAGATTTCCGCTCTGTTGTCTTTCACGTCAACACGTGCCTGGAACCACTGCCGACCGCGCGGAGGTCCATTCTTACAGGCAGCGCTCAGGGCACCGTGGAAATTAGGGACCCCACGGTGTACATAGCCCGTCTGGAAACAAGAGGGCGCTGAATGGGGTCTGAAAAAGAGAATATTTTCATCAAACATTGAAACATGTAGCGGGAAATAAAACAGTGGTACGAAAATAACCACCTTTGTAAAATTATATTGCTTACGTGCGCATTCAAATGGTTTAGTAATATATCAAACACTAGAGAGCGTGTTTCATGAGGATTTCCAATGACTGAGGTGTGGGTTGAAACAAACGAGGCAAAGCCGAGTATTTTTAACCAACTTCGATGTGTTTGAAATTCTGATGAAAAACTCTATCGAGTGTTTGATATTACTTCTCAAACGAATTTAATATCGAGAAAAAGAAGGAATAAAATCTCAAAATTCTATGCAATTAAGACTGCGTTTACTAAGCTCCTCCGCGGTTATTATTTTCTTTGTTCAAACTTGATGAATTATTAATGAGTTTAAGAATTTTCTTTCTCATTTCTTGTGTAATAACGCGCTCATTAGAAGCGACGAGGCTAGTTAAAGTGCTTGATAGATGGGGCTCAAAGGCTGGATGAATAAGCACCAAGCTGTGCAAACTAGATTTGTCGCTCTTATTGTGCCTGACGTTTTCTTACCTGAAATATACAAAGTCAAAGTTATTGATGTCTCGGGCGTTGTACATCAAACCAACATGACCAAAATTGGCAACTCCTCGTCCTTCGAAGTTATACATGTAGGCGGACATCTGGTACCGGGTCCCTGGTAGGGAAATCGGCATGAGAGATCTACAAAACCCGCTCCTAGGCCAGCTCCCGTGGTCCGCGTCCAAAGTATAGAAACCCGGCATCTTCGCCGTGCCTTGACACGAAGCTGTTGGGAATCGATATGGTCCAGCTACTGCTGTTAGCTTTAACTGTTTAAAGTATATAACGTTATTGTATCCATTCGCAACAATAACTCCGCTCTGTCCATGCGGCCGAAAATGTGGCCGGACCTCCCGGAGAAGTTTCGCGTTTAGGAAAATCTTAGCAGTGGGGCCGTAGACTTTGACTTCTACCTTGAACCATGTTCTCCCTTTAGGTGGTCCGTTTGGGCAGGTGGAGGAGATGCCGCCTTTGAACATAGCTTTTCCGTTCTCGACGTAGCCCGTTTGGAAACAACCACCACGTGAGTGGGGCCTGCAAGAGATTGAGATGAATGTGATTATCATTTCTATAATGACAGCCGGATTTATAGTAGTTTAGCCATGTGAAAAGCTAAAATTCCCAAAGCAAAGATTGGGAAGTGTTATGTACAATTTTGGTCAAAATGCGTGGACCGGTAAAATGAATTTCTATTCTTACAAGGGGTTAGAAGCACTGCAAAACTCTCGTCCCCCTCCCAGTGGCGGATTTAGGGGGAGGGGAGACAAGGGGACCGCGGTCCCCCCTTTCTCGGGAGATTTTCCGATACATTACTCTATTTGGTGAAGGAAATTTGCAAAGCTTTCGTCCCATATTTTCACTATCCGTCTCCGCCTTTCTGAAATTCCTGGATCCGCCCCTACCTCCACTTTCAATGTTGATATCAGTGAGTATTTCCAAGCCCACGATTTGACCGTCCAAAACGCGTAGCAACATTGACTGGGGAAGGGTAAGGGCGACAAACATTGAGGGCAATCTCAAAACCGAAGAGAAAATGCAACGGTCAAAGATTGTATGATTTCCAATGGCATCCGAACACTTCCTATATTATTCTACCATGGGGAAATGATCGTTTCCAATGTATCAGCAGCTTTTTCCATGAACGGGATTTTGCCGATATTTTCCGTGTACTCTCGAAATTTCTGTAAAACCCAATCATGGAAAGCTGATTTTCCCATAGGTAGAAGTATTTAAATTTCCCATGGATAGAAAGAAAGAAAGAAAGAAAGAAAGAAAGAAAGAAGGAACGAAAAAAATTAAGAAGCAGAGGAAGTGAGAGAGAAACAAACAAATTGAGAGAAAAAAAAGAAAGGAAACGAGAAAGAAAAGAGAAAACTGTAAAGAACAAACAAAGGTGGTCAACAGAACATAATAATAATAATAAAACTAATAGGTTATCTTTTTACCTGAAATAAACGAAGTCGAAGTTACTGCCATCGTGTACATTGTACGCTAGTCCAGGATGTCCATAATGTACCCCATCCCTCCCTATTAGGTTATAGAGTTCCACTGAAGCCTTGTACGAGTAATGATGTCCAGGAGGAAGTGATCTCCTGTTGATTGCACGACAAAACCCTCCGCTCGGCCATGAACTGTGAGCGGCGTCCAGAATAAATTGGCGTGGTTTCTTTAGACTAAACCTCTTGCAGCCGATTACGTCATAGTTGTGCGTGGAACCACCTACAGTAGGAAGAGAACACAAAAAGTCACAAAAATAGGCACACAAAGCATGCATGAGAAACTTAAAGAAAATGTAGTGAAATCCCTATAAAAACCAACGGAAGCGGAAAATTTTTCAGGAATATTCAAACTCAGAAAATCAATATTCGAACTTTCCCATCCAATAATATTCGAACTTTCGCATCCAATAATATTCGAACTTTCGCATAGTCCAATATTCAAACTTCCGCATTTAATATTCAAACTTCAATATTCTCGGACATTCATATTCAAACTAAATTTTAATATATAGATTTAGCCACTGGCTAAAAGCGGAGCTCCTGGTTATAAAATGTTCTATGTGAATGAAAGGGATTCCCATGTGTACATGGTTTATATGGTTGCTTTAGAGTCTTCACGAGATATTAATTTTTCAAGCATAGATGACGTCATCGATGACGTCATATCACGTGACCACTTCATTTCGATCATATGGTGGCCTAGACTACACTACCCAAGTTTGGTTCTTTTAGAGTTTTCCCCTCACGAGATATTATTTTTTTCAAGCATAGATGACGTCATCGATGACGTCACATCACGTGACCACTTCATTTTGCTCATCTGGTGACCTAGACCACACTACCCAAGTTTGGTTGTTCTAGAGTCTTCTCTTGACGAGATATTCATTTTTCAAGCATAGATGACGTCATCGGTGACGTCACATCACGTGACCACTTCATTTCGCTCATCTGGTGACCAAGACCACACTGCCCAAGTTTGGTTGTTTTAGAGTCTTCTCTTCACGAGATATTCATTTTTCAAGCATAGATGACGTCATCGATGACGTCATATCACGTGACCACTTCATTTCGATCATATGGTGGCCTAGACCACACTACCCAAGTTTGGTTCTTTTAGAGTTTTCCCTTCACGAGATATTATTTTTTCAAGCATAGATGACGTCATCGATGACGTCACATCACGTGACCACTTCATTTTGCTCATCTGGTGACCTAGACCACACTACCCAAGTTTGGTTGTTCTAGAGTCTTCTCTTGACGAGATATTCATTTTTCAAGCATAGATGACGTCATCGATGACGTCACATCATGTGACCACTTCATTTTGCTCATCTGGTGACCTAGACCACACTACCCAAGTTTGGTTGTTTTAGAGTCTTCTCTTCACGAGATATTCATTTTTCAAGCATAGATGACGTCATCGATGACGTCACATCACGTGACCACTTCATTTCGCTCATCTGGTGACCAAGACCACACTACCCAAGTTTGGTTGTTTTAGAGTCTTCTCTTCACGAGATATTCATTTTTCAAGCATAGATGACGTCATCTATGACGTCACATCACGTGACCACTTCATTTCGCTCATCTGGTGACCTAGACCACACTACCCAAGTTTGGTTGTTTTAGAGTCTTCTCTTCACGAGATATTCATTTTTAAGCATAGATGACGTCATCGATGACGTCACATCACGTGACCGTGCTACAGCACCCCCCTTGTGGCATAGACAAAATATCCCAAGTATGGCTATCTTAGGATGTTCCCTTGAGGAGATATAATTTTTTCTTGGCATACCACAGGGTTCCCATGTGTACACGGACGACGGACGGACGGACGGACGGCGGACGGACGGACGGCGGACACTATAGGTTTAATACCAGAAAAATAAAGAAAAAATCATATCTCCCGAAGGGAAGCTTCTCTAGAAGCCAAACTTGGACAAACTTTCAAAGACCATCAGAGGAACTCTACACCAAAGTCACGTTCCCTCACGCCATCAATGACGTCATCAAAATGATCCAAAATGCCCGTGACGTTCAAAAATCAACTCGATGGTATACGTTTTTCCCTTAGGTATGGTGCTCCGCTTGCGCGGGCCTTCGGCCCGCGCTGGAGCTCCGCTATAATATTCAAACTAAATGTTCTAATATTCAAAACTAAATTTTATAATATTCAAACAAACTTGAAAGTTGATATTCAATTTAATATTCCGCTTCTAACCCCGAACCAACAAAAGCAGCAAAATACATCGGAGTTTCCCTTTAGAACAAAATAACAGTCCGGTTCATTACCAGTTTTGGTAATATCAATTTTGCTCATTACGCATGCATAATAGGACAAAATGGCGGCTGTAGCTGATATTAGCGTACCCTTCATAAAATGTACCTTTTCTTCCTCTAGAACGTCCCTACCCATGAACCTTTGCCTGAAAGACATGACAAGGGCAACAGGAACTCCATATTGCTTGCGAAACTAACGAAATCGGAGCGAAGTACGAAAATATTTGAAGATTTACTGCTGCCTCTATCAAGTTTTTACACTAATTTTTGTCTGATCGTATAGGAAAAAAGCCGAATTGAAGTAGGTTCCACCCATATTTACAAAAAATGCACCCATAGGCGTGAAAATATAGTAGTTTTGCTTCCTATATATACAAGAATTACTTGGGTACCCGGCGATTTCGTGGGGTACTCGCGATGTGAAGTCAAAATCTCTTCGCCATCGGTAGATGTACTCGAAGCGAGTATCAACGCCAAGTCAGAAGTCGAGCCATTTATATGTGCTGGTCTCGTGAAGTCGATAATAACTACCAGAGGAAAAAGGCAAGGGGAAGAGCTCATCAAAGATCAGCAAGGAAACGAGTTTCTGCGTTCAGTTCCATCGTCTTTGGTTTTGATATGGACCCGAGAGCTCGGATTAGCGTGTATAAGCTTAATTATCACCAGCCGACAAATGACCCAAATTATAACAGGGTAAATACAAAACCCCATACAATATGGCGTACCCTTTTAAAGTTATAAGGCACTGACCAACTAAACTCGAAGCGAAAGTCCGCGGTTTCAGCATCGTTAAACAAAATCAAATGGTACACAAACGAACTAAAGCCATATAACCGTCCGGGCACTCGAGTTTGGCAGGGATTCGACTGCGCCATGCAGTGACCAACGGCCAAGCCTTGAAACAACGGATACTGAATAGCCAGGAGTTTTCTGTTCACCTAGTCTTCTGTTTTCCATTGCAGATGAGGCTAATTTCCTCGATAGGACGACACATAAAGCCGTGAAGGGCGAAGTGAAAGCAACCCCGGGGCGATGCCAAAAACCCGCTCGAATGATAACAGCCGAGACCGTTTAATTGGTTTCAAGGGTCTGTTCTTGCCTTACAAACTAAAATACATTACTTCTCTGTCAAAATACTAAGGCCGGGTAACGAGGATGATTTTCTGTGAGTCCTGTTCGATTTTATAGCCGTCGTTTTAGTAAGCGCTGCCAGTTTTGTTTTGAAAGTACATGGAACTACAGTGGGGGGAGGGGGAGAGTTCTGTGATCTGATTGGCCGAGCGGTTTGTTTACAACATATTACCAAAACTGGTAATGAACCGGACTGATAAAGGATAAAACTTTCAGCCCAACCCGAATTCGGGTTTCCCCGGCCATTTTGAAAAACTCAGGAAGTGGCATAGAAGAAATTGAGGCTATTTTTTTTGTTTCCCGTAATAATTCTGCTGTGTGTCCTTCTTCAATAAAAATCCCAAGTGTCCATATGCCTCGAAGCAGCTAAATAGTCTGCACATCCAATGAAACCCGTCAACCTTCAACCTCTTGTCTACGATCGTCCGGCTCGTGAGTCCTACACTTTTGGAGTTCCCTCACATTAAAGGGCCATGTGACGGTTGTTTTAACAAAAATCTATCAAACTAAGCCAGTAGTCTGCATAAACAACACAGAATACTATATTGTACTGCAATTCGCATGATAAACACTCTTATGTAAGATTTTATAGCTTTCCTAGACGATTATTTGCCTTTTGATTGTGGATTCATGGCTGATTTAAGCTACCTAAATTCCACCTTTATTATGAACCACCGTGACAGTGCCCCTTTTAAGAAGAGGGCCCTTCTATGTTAAAAGCTAGGGAGCAAAAATCTCCATGAAAGTACAACACAAAACCGAATTATGGCAAAGTTATCGACAGAAGTGGATTGCATTGCCATTGGTCCGGGGACGGACTAAGCAGTATTTTTATTACTAAAACTAGTTTTACTCCAATGTCGTGTCTGCAAGTTTTTATGCAGAATGCATGTGCCTCAGTTCTATAATCACACGCCTAAAAGCCGATCAAAAAGGAAACCTGCGACTAGTACAATCACCATCAAGCCTAATGATTTGATTGGCTCGAGTTTGAATCGCCACAAGAATTATGTAGATGGCGGGTATAGTGAAAAAGCCGGAGTTTCGAACAACATCGTAAGAATCAAAGTAAAGATTTCATAAAATCGCAAAAAGCGTGCTATGCAGTTTATATTCTGTAGGCAGAACCCAAAAATGGCAAGATTTCTACCCTAAAGTCAGGTAAAGTCAGAAAGGCTTGATTCTTTGCGTAGAGAATCCTTAAACACTAAAAAAACAAAATATCAAATATGACTTTTTTCTAATGGATCCGTCTTTAAGATATGAGGGGTTACACTTGTGTTGCTGCAGCACTTTTTGACATTTTTTGGTAGAATTGCGCAAATTTTGCTATAAAACGATGCAGTGACCAAAGTTTAGCAGCTCATATCTTAAAGACGGATCCATTAGAAAAAGTCATATTTGATATTTTGTTTCTTTATTGTACAAGGATTCTCTATGCAAAGAATCAAGCCAATCAGACTTTACCTGACCTTAGGGTAGAAATCTTGCCATTTTTGGGTTCTGTCTATTCTGTATGTATGTGTTGAGCATGAGGCGTTCTGGAGCTTACCTTCAACTTGGTGCAATAAAACCAGAACGAAACAAACCCCAGGCAAAATGTGTAGGACAAAAGACATGTTGTCCTCTAGTGTCTTCTCTCAAAGTGCCTCAGTAATTGACCGTGTATTGCGATGTCGTCGTATTTATAGACGAGTCAAGAGAGTTTCGAGATCCCGGAGCTGCAGTGACATAAAACAGGAATCCACTTCAGTGCTGGGACCGGCTTGGATGAATGACGTCATTTCCCGCTAACGTGCCTTCTTCTCTTGGATGTAGCTTGGAAGGAAACTCATTGAACCCTTCTACTAAAAACTAAAAAGAGCTAAAAAACAGGAATCCGATGAAACTTAACTGGTCTGAAAAGCACAGTTTCATAGAGTCCATAGCTTCAAAGTTAAGATTTTGATGACGTCATGTGAACACTGCAAGCCGATAGAGGGAGGGGGCGCAACATCATGCGATTGCCACACAACTTTGAGAATCCAGTTTTTTTTTAAAGACCAACTTGTCGCAATCTGAAAAAGCGTATTTGATTTAGTAATACTCAATGTTATATAGAAACAATTTTACAGAAACGTTCGTGAGAAACATTACAGAGTTTGTGACACTGTTAAGTTTTAAGTACGAAAAAATTATCCTATAGTGTAGAGGAGTAAAAGTCTATCGCCAAAATTAGTGAAATGCCAAGTTTCAGAGCGATAAAGTTACAGCTAAAATCATTGCATCGCTACCCACGTTTTCAAAACACCGGTTTGTTTTGGCTTTGCTGTTCCGCCGGTCAAATCTTATGAACCATCGCCTGGCTTTCTGTCGCAACGTTGTCAGAGGGAAGCCAGTTGACTGCACTAGGCGAAACAGGACAAGAGTTTCATTGGCTCAGATAGTTTGATGTGCAACAGCAAAGTCAAAACATAATTTGATGGTTTTACTGTGCGACTACGTCAACCGGGCCATCCCGTAAACAGTTTGTCATTTAGAGATTCAAACCATTTTAAGCAAATTTAATACCTGCAATACATCTGACGATGAGTAATTAAGTGTTTTGAAGTAATTTCTGCCCATAATTTCCAAAATTTTGACGAGAAAAGCGTTATTTCGGTGTCTCAGATCTCAAGAAAATCGAGATCCTTTGTTCTGTACTCGCTTTCTGATTGGCTAACTTCTTGCAAAATGGCCCAGTTGATGTAGTCGCACAGTAAAAACGTGGGTCGATGGCGATGCAACGGTTTTAGCTGTAAAAGCTAGCGATGATAGCTAATTTTATATTCTGGTTGGAAACTTTCCAACCGCAGTAAAAAAAAGTTTGTTTTTTTTGTGGCTGTAATCGTCGTAGCTTGATTTTAACCTATCGCTCTCAAACTCAATTTTGCTACGGGCGCGTTTCCGAAGTAAACAGGACGTTAAAGGGAAGTTAGAGGTCGATGACCTCGTGACCCGTTAAAATATCGATGAAAGACTCTAAATTTCTAATCCCTGAAAACATTGGGAAAGGGAAAAAGTTTAAATTGCTATGACGCAGACAACGGAGTTCAATTGCATCGCTATAGTACGTGCAGCGAGGAAGTGATAAGCAGTTCACGTACGCTCTGTTCGGGGGGGGGGGGGGGGGGAGTGGGTTCCTCGTTTTTTCAACGGACTTCGATGTGTTTGAAAATCCTCAGTGATAATTAACACACTGTCGCAGTTTTGTACAGCTTACTGCGATTTTCATAATTCTGCGAACTCCGACTTGACATTTCGGAACGCCAAACTGCGTTTTGGCTTGGTGTCAATCAAACCCGGGGTGGGTACTTGGCTTGATATAGGGTGGGTATGTGCCGCTGCGAATTTCAAATGCGCCGACCCCGTTCTTAAATGATTTTTTAAAGAAAGCTCCCCCGTTTTTGCACCCAAAATGAGACCCCGTTCTAAAGGGAAATTAATGATACCTGTAAATCAAAATTGTTGTTGTTTACATGTACGGTTCTATCTGTAATAGAATGTTAAAGCTGGTTGAATTCTTTACATTTAATAAAACAATACGTGACCGCTGGGTCGCTTCCTTGAAGATTTTACTGGGTGGTCTTCATTATCATACCCCGTTCTAGTGTAGAACGGTCATTTCTAAACGGACCCCCCCCCCCCCCCCCCCCCCCCCCAATCAAACCGTTTAAGTCAAGACCACGCGTGGTTTCTGAGTTTGGTTTGCATTTTAACAGTGAATACAACAGATTGAAGCCTAGATAGACCCTATAGAGTCCACAAGATCTATCAAAACCTGCGTGAAATCACCCATAGCTGCTCACTCGTTTGATTGACGAAGCCAAACCGCGGTTTGTTGGTCGGTGTAGAGCTCGCAGAATTATTAAAATCGCAGTAAAGTAACTTCGAGAAAAACAAGATTGCGTGACTATTTTCCCCTCGCTCAGGGCGAAAGATATTTATGTGTCCTCTTGGCTTGAGCCAAGCTAGTTCACCGGCCATTTGATTCAAATTAATTCAACACCTTTTGAACGCGCATGTACAACGGGGTGTCGAACAAGCTCAACATTGTTGAACTGAACGTGACAGTGAACCGTGCGCCATAGACAGGACTGAAATGACGTGCTAGAATCCCCAAAATCATTCTCAATTTCAGATAATAAGATCAGGTTAACTCAGATAAACTTGTTTTTTTTTTTGCATAGAGCCTTCTAAAGTGACGAAGAACAAATTGTCAAAAAAATGACTTTTTTCTCACAGTGAATCCATCTTCAGTGAATCCATCTCAATTCATATTTTCAAATTTCTTTTAAATTTGGAATTACCTTTTTTGGTCATAGTATAGCTCCTCTTATACGGAATCTTGAGCTTTTATATTGAAATGTGGCGAAATTGAAATATTGAAAATGAAGTTAGACATTTCATTTTTGGCCATTTCCGCTCTCTCAGCACCATGCAACACCATCTGAGTGCGTCCAAGGTCGTCAAAGAAAGCTGAACAATGTTCGACATCGACGTTGTAAAAACTGTGCTGAACGAAGTCAACTATCAATCACATCGTAGGCTGCATTCATTATGTATACTACAGGGGGGCAGAGGATTTTTTGGGGGGATCTCAAAATTTAGGAACTGGAAAAGGGGGATGTCAAGTTTTTTTCATAACATGAAGGGGGGATGCATATTTTTGTTGAGGTATTTTATATATTTAAGACAAGGTTGTGCAGTTTGATAGTAAATGAAGGAAGGCTCAATTGTTGAACACCGAGTTTGAACCTCCTTCCTGAAGAACGGTTAGCGTAGTGGTAGAGCGCCGGGCTTATGTTCGGGAGGTTGGGAGTTCAAACCCTGGCCGGGCCAACACTCAGGGTCTTTTTCTAATAATTGAGGAGAAGGTGCTGCCTTTGCTCTAACATCTGCAAATGGTTAGACCTTCGCGTCTTCTCGGAGAAGGACGTTAAACCGTAGGCTCCGTCTCTCACATACACTACACTAACCGGAACCAGAGGGACGTTAAAGAACCACTAGGACCGTCGGAAGTTGCCCAACCTCAGTGTCACAGAACTCACAATACTAACACACACTCATGTTTATAAAGCTGGTTCTTATAGGATGAGTTATCCATTAATGTAAAGCGCTTTGAGCCGCGAGGATAAAGCGCTATATAAGCACGTTATTATTATTATTTTATTATTAGAAATATCACTTGCACTACTATTCTCGTGTATTCACCCTCTTTCAACTGATATGTTGAAAAAAAAACTGCGCGCTTCGCGCGCATAAAGAATTATATTAAACTTAAAAGATCGTAAAAGGCCTTCTTGTTTTACTACAATTCCTCGAGGTCCTCTTCAGTGGCTTTCGTCTGCCAGACAAAACGCCTTTGGACTTTTGATTAATAGTCTTGTAGCTTCATTGTCAAAATTGCGGCGCGCTTCGCGCGCACAACGGAAAACATACCAAACAATCAAATACAAAATAAATGATACTCAGCCTATGTGTAGTAAGGCTCCAATCGAGGAGCGCACCAGATCACTTGGTAGAAAGTCACTACCGACACAAAAAAGTAAAGCCACCTAGGATTTTTATTTGCATTTTTACGCTTTGTATTTTTCTTTTATCATTGAGCCTTGTTCTTTATTTTTTGTAAAATTGATATAAATATAAATTGAAAAGATGGTCTCCGGGGTGATGGGGGGGAATGTTTTTTCCTTTTGACCAAGAGGGGGGGATTCGTTAAAAATATATTGTGCCTTGGGGGATCTGAAAATTTTGCATTGTCAAAAAAAATTTCCTCTGCCCCCCCCCCCCCCCCCCCCCCTGTAGTATACATAATGAATGCAGCCGTAGTTAAAGGAGCGGTGGCACGATTTTAGCACACTTTTGGTGATGTAAAAACATCCAAATAACTGTTGGGAGTAACCAAAATACTAGTCTAGATGTGTTAAACAGCCCTTTGACTACGACCATGATTGTAGGCTACATGGACCTATTACAGAGCGGATGGAAACGGATTGCAACAATGAGTTTTTGAAATCTTGTTGGGATACAGGTTTCAAAGTTTGAAGTTCAAAGTTTGAAGTTACATCAAAATTTGTATGAAAATCGGCAGTCTTGCAGATAAAATCACCTGTATTGCTTACTACGCTAATATCAAGAGATATAAGTGATTTGGGGATGCTTACATAAACATTTAGAGCTGTATTTATTTAAAAAACCGTTAAAAAAACCGTGACACACAACCCCCCTTACCAAAGTTCGACAATGCTGAATCAGTTTAGCGCCCCCATTCAACATTGCCGCGCGTTCAACAAAAGTTGAATGAAGTTAAATCAAATGTTGAATTGGTTTTGTCCCACCCTTACCCCTAGAAAAAAAAACTCCACCCTAAATACACTTTTTTGCAAGTAACAAATATCAACTATTGTTATTTATAAACCATCAATCCCTATCTATGCCAGAGCACAAAATATCGTTTTCTTAAAAACACATCAGGCACTGTCGTGAGCCATTGGTATTTTATACAAATGTTAGAGCAGATTTCAGATGACCATCGTGAAAGTAAACGCAATTGTGCAATCACTAGCCAATCAGAAACAAGAGTAATTACAACTTACTGCTGAATGGTTTCCAGCCCAGCCAATCAGGAGCCGAACCAATTGGCTAGTAATTCCTTGCTTGTAATTAGTTCGCAATTTGATTGGTTGATAGAAATGAGCAGCCAATGAGAAAGCAAACCAATTGCAAACACGACGGTCATCTGAAATCTGCTCTATTAACTTTAAAACCTTATTCTTGCTTTACAAACTCTACTAAATCAGCTCATCCGTTACACTATATAGGCTCTACTTAAAAACATATTACACTTGATTTATTGCGGTCTGTAAGCACGCGTAAAACATGCTAAAAATGTTAGAGAAGTGGTTAGAGAAAATTTCAGACGACTTTCGAAAACTAAAGGCAAATACAAAACCCCTAGCCAATCAGGAATGCAAGCCATTCAACAGCAAACCAATCAAGAATGGAAGCCATACAATGACAAGCCATTCAGCAAAATAGTGATGACGTGAGCAATAGCATGTTTTGATTTAGTTCGCAATTTGATTGGTTGAAAGACAAAATACTTTTCTCTCGACCAACAGAAACGTCGACTAAACATTTCGATGGTCATCTGAAATCCGGAATATTCTTAAAGAAAATAATTCAAGGTAGCACCGTTCTATTGGAGGGGGGATTGACCAATCAGAAGAGGCCAACTCTTTAAATGGCGACCTGCTGTGACAGCACTTATCGATTTCCGATAGGCTAATTCCTTCATCACGTGATTCTTTAAAATACTCTTTCTAAACTGGAGTTGAGTAGCCCTAATTTTAGAAACTAAACCCTATACGGGCTCTCGTTGACTGGTTACTTCATAACATTACTTATTATATACCAAGTGTCAAAGTTCACTTTTTCTAGTATCATGTGAACGTGAAGAAATTCGACTGTTTCAATGGCAACAACTGTAAGGGCAACAGTATACACTTAATGACTGCTTCCGAGGGAAACAGCGAGTTTTGTTTTCCCGAGAATCTCGATGTTTCCCGAGACGAAGTCGAGGGAAACATCGAGATTCGAGGGAAAGCAAAACTCGCTGTTTCCCGAGGGTGCAGTCATTAAGTGTTTTATTATATAGCAAAAAGAAAATACGGTAAAAATCATAAAAAAACATCCGCCGAAATTTCTCGCTCTAGCGATGTCGCCCGCGCGGGCAACAATTTTTTAATTGTAGCCCGCGCGGGCTACATTGGATTTGTAGCCCGCCACGTGACCATGATAGAACCAATCAGAGCGCGCGCTTTGATCGAATAAACACGAGCTATATAATAATATGTTTTATTGACCGGTAATAACAAAACCGGAAATCACGTGACCGAAAAAATATCAAAACCAATCCACCAAAAAATATCAAAACCAATCGAAACCAAAATCCACCACATTTGCGCGCGCTTTTATACAATTCATTCACGTAAAGAAAGCTCTTCTTTACTTTCTCTGTTTTTGTTTTGTTCCCTTTGACACTTGGTATGATAATAAAGCACTTATTAACTGTAACCTCGGGAAAGCAGTATGTTTTGGGGTCCCTCGACCCTCGACAACAGCTGTCTCGGGACCACAAAACATACTGTTTCCCTCGGTCCCAGTAAATAAGTGTTAAGTATAAAATCGCCTGGTGAAACCTTCGTGATTTGTTTACGCGTTTTTCACAAAAATAGCAGTAAAAATCCTAGATGAGGAAATCTGAGATTACTATTATACGTTTCCTCAAATTCTACAACGTAAATAATTGTGCAGTGACAATTTCTATTCGTCTGAGACTTCAAAAATATTGTCCCTTTTTTTCTGGCCATCAAATATTGCCACAGATAAATAACGTATTAAAATAACTCATGTTCACTAAATATTTCATCTCATTATTAGGAACGCTGGTCTCTCACTAGAAATTGGCCGCTAAAGGAAGTCTTCCCAAACGCATTACGACAAGAGCATAGAATAAGCCTTAGCTAAGCAGAGTACCTAATCAGGAAAAGAATAAATTTCCATCGGCTGATTTAAGGAATGTAATGTAATATTTTTGATTGAATTCGGTGAATCAAGGATCAACCTTTGTTGTAAGATGGCTATTTTAAGATTTCCGCTACAAGTAATTCGTAAAGTAAAGTTACTTTGTTTATCAAAGATATGAATTTACAATTTGTCTGTGCGAGGAATGTCTCCGAGTGGCTGAAGTTACAGCGAAAAGCGCGCGTGCAACATCCCCCTACAATGCAATATTTTGTTGCGTCGCAAATTAGAGAAAATGTAGAACCGAGCTCAGCGTTTCAAAACGTTGCGACAAGTTGCTACGTGCAACCTGTCTTGGCAATTTATCCCGCAATGGGTTCCCTGAATGAGCCAATCCGCGCGCTTGATTTTGACAGTGCCGCTGTAATTTAAATTTTCCATGCGGGTGCATTGCAAGTTGCAAAATATGCTGCGATCGTGTAAGATCCCGCAGCAGCTCGCAATGATTTTACTGCGGCTTTCATAATTCTGCGAACTCTCGCCATCGATTTCCAACCGTAAAACCGCCTTCTGGCTTCCGTCAATCAAACTCCCGAGTCTTTTCGTCGTTACTCTTTGTGCTTTTTGATTGGCCAGCGCCTAAGCAGCGCTAAAATGGCTTCCCGTCGCGCCAACAATGGTTACGTGCTGGCCAATCAAAATGCACAAAGAGTAACAACGAGAAGACTCGGGAGTTTGATTGACGGAAGCCAGAAGGCGGTTTTACGATTGGAAATCGTTGGCGAGAGTTCGCAGAATTATGAAAATCGCAGTAAAGGCCCATAGTCAACCAGCAACCTTTGCGCTTTACTTTCATTCGGATCTATTGTTACTGACCGCTGTGTGTTTAGCTGATCGATTCCCAAAGGGTTTCCTACTGTATTGTTCTTCGCATTTCACAAGTTCAAACTACAAATTTGCATCGACTTTTCATATGGAAAGTCAACCCTTACCCTGACTAGGACTGCAAAGGATGTCGGTTGACTATGGGGCTTTAATTCATCATCATTGCATTGCGGGTTGCAAGAAAAATTGCCTCGTGTAACATGACCTAAAACATTCCCGCCATTTTTGGCGCGCGCGCCTTTACAGAAACACCCGCGGAATATCATTTTGGTACCGTGAACCCTAAAGGATGAGCTGGATCATGAGGACCTGTATTAAACATTGTATGATCACTCGATTCATATCTCTCTCTATATATATATATAGCAAACCTGAACTGAATACGCTTGCATAGCTATCGATGGAAGTGACTGTGGATCTTCTTAGTCAAAGTCGACTAACTTTACACTTGCGCGATTCCGGGTTGCCTTTGCTTTTCCTAACACAGGCGACCCGGTGCTGCCCAGGAGATTTTCAGGTACTTGGTGTATCCTAGGGCGTATGGGTCGCCTAGTCTGATAAAACGCAGACGAAACTCATAGGGAAGACACCAGTGACACCGGGATTCCTCTCGACTTCTCCAACCTGAAATGAAGAAAAGTTGAGTCTCGTCAAAAATATGGTATAATTCACAACCAGCCGCCATTTTGTCAGCCTAGCAATATAGCGAGTCTGAGAAAGCATCCATTTCTATCGGCTGATTTAGAAAACGCAGTGCGATAATTTCGACATAAAGAGCGTGTGTCAGCCGCCATTTTGACAGCATAGCAACATACCAAGTCGGAGAAAGCATCCATTTCCATCGGCTGATTTAGAGAATATAGAGCAATGTTCTCGATTGAATTTGGTAAACCAAATCTGAAACTTGTGTTTAGATGTTTATTAAGATATTTCTACATGTAATTCGTCTTCTAATAACGAACGAAAACAATAACAAAGGAGTGGCAGACACGAGCTCTTTAAGTTGATAATTCAAGTGTTTGTAGGTGGTTATTTCGCGGAGATTACGAGTGAGTCACCTCACAAGGGAGGCTCTGGTGGCGACCATTTGAGGGCGTTTGTCGAATGGCTGATTTTGAACGCATTCGCAGAAAATTCCTTCCCTCAGCGGTTCTGAATCAAATCTCGCGCATGCGTCAGTGTCTGCAACCAGAGCCTCCCGCGCGAGGTGACGAGTCGGGGAGCTCTGGGTACGAGAATGGTTCAAATGCCTATTCATCACGCATGCGCACTCAATACTCACCCACCACTCGGCGTCCTCGCCCTGTCCGTGTACAATGATGACGTCACCCTCTTTGAATGACAGCTCGTCCTCATTATCAGCCTCGCAATCATACAACGCCTGCACCCGACGAGGAAACGGACTCGAGTGTACCTGAAACCAGTGAATATAGAAAACTGCTTCACAATCTTTATTAATATTTCACTTATTCTGTTTAGTATTTACATATTTATCTAGAGAGTGATTGACCCTTTCGGGAAGCTAAAATGGGAGCAATTAGTTAAAGATGGTCATTCTTTCACGCACAACAGACCTGTCTCGAGAACTCTCTCTCATCAGGGTTCTATCTATATTGGCCTCCAAATTTTCAAAAATTGCTCTACCCCTGTGGAAATTCCAGACTCCTGTACAGCCCCTGTACAGTGGAAATTTGAAGCAACCCCTGTGGAAAATCTTCATTCTCTTGTGGGCCTGTGGAAATTCCTCCTTTTCTTGTGGGCCTGTGGAAATTCCATAGTTGCAAATGAATACCCTGTGGAAATTCCAGGATAAATGAATGGCCCTGTGGAAATTCCAGGGTGAAAATCATAGAGCCTGTGGTACTTCATTTTATTCCACCCAGAGGGAATGCACGCTAAATAAGCGGAACGAACTCGCAATCGCATGCCGGCACGCCTGTAAATTTATTTTAGAGCAATATAAATTGAGCCTATCTGTGCTCTTCTCATGCTGTTTGATTGAGAAAGAGAATGTTATGATTTGTAACTTGGTAACGTATCCAGCTAAAAAATCCACCGATGGGAAAATGGTTTTATGTTGTATGCTAATGAGATAAAGTTCAAAGAGAGATAAATGATCCGAGTTTAAAACTTTCTACATACAGGACTGCTGTAAAGCCGGGGTGGCACTTCCGGTGCAGAGCTGGTACTGCTCCCGCTGTTCTCCTGGATCTTGTCCAGCGGTTCTTCTAAAGCTGGCGGTTGAACTGAAGATCCGAAAAACAAAACCATCAACAACAACCTCATGTGACTCTGAACCATTTCTTACATGAAAATATCAGTCCAGTGGAAGAAGGCGAGTCGCCCCATAGGGGCTGCTAGCAGTCTACCCATGTAATGAATTCCAAAAGCTAGTCGATTCCGGAGTCCGGTCCCTGATTCTGGATTCCAGAGACAGGATTTCAAGGACATGCGAAACAATGAAGCTTTTTATGATGAGTAACTTTACGTGACTATAGGGCAGATTCGTATGGCTGTTGCCTGCGAAGCAAGCGTTTTCCGTGGGTTTCAGAGGTCGGAGGAACGTGCGAAGCCCATCGAAAATCTCTCGTACTTTCAGGCTTCTCTTTGACCCTAAAACTCTTCGGAAACGCTTGCTACGTAGGCTAGTATGACTGTGATCATTTTCCGCGTTATCATTGGCTGGATATTCACGAGAAGGCCGTGTTCCGTGCCGTGACCTATTGCGTTCCATGCCGTGACCGTGCCGTGACCGTACTGCGTTCCATGCCGTGACCGTGCCGTGACCTATTGCGTTCCATGCCGTGACCTACTACGTTCCATGCCGTGTTCCGTTCCGTGACCGTGCCGTGTTCCGTGCCGTGACCGTACTGCGTTCCATGCCGTGACCGTGCCGTGACCTATTGCGTTCCATGCCGTGACCTACTACGTTCCATGCCGTGTTCCGTTCCGTGACCGTGCCGTGTTCCGTGCCGTGACCGTACTGCGTTCCATGCCGTGACCGTGCCGTGACCTATTGCGTTCCATGCCGTGACCTACTATGTTCCATGCCGTGTTCCGTGCCGTTCCGTTCCGTGTTCCGTGCCGTGACCGTACTGCGTTCCATGCCGTGACCGTGCCGTGACCTATTGCGTTCCATGCCGTGACCTACTACGTTCCATGCCGTGTTCCGTTCCGTGACCGTGCCGTGTTCCGGGCCGTGACCGTACTGCGTTCCATGCCGTGACCGCGCCGTGACCTGCTGTGTTCCATGCCGTGACCGTGCCGTGACCGTGGTGTGTTCCGTGCCGTGACCGTACTGCGTTCCATGCCGTGACCGTGCCGTGACCGTGGTGTGTTCCGTGCCGTGACCGTACTGCGTTCCGCGCCGTGTCCTGCTGCGTTCCATGCCGTGTTCCGTGCCGTGACCTACTGTGCTCCAGTGCCAGTGCAGTGCCGTGACGGTACCGTGTTCCGTGCCTATTCACAGTCATACGAAATCTGCTCTAGAACTAAACACAGATTTTGGAATGACTAGGGATCGCTGTGCTTACCTTTGATCGTGGGCTCGGAGTCATGTCGTATGGGAGGGGGTGGTGTTGCAGGAGGTGGCGGAGGCCTGGAACCGAGGAGACAGAAGAATCAGTCGCATATCTAACAATGCTCCGACGCAAATAGCATTATTTGGAATTATTTACCATATTAGGAAGTTACGGAAGATCCTCTTTTAAAAAGAATTTCGGCGAAAGTAGAGAGAAAATGGGCCAATTGGGTTTTAAGTTTGTTCTTTGTTTTTATTTGTTTATTTATGATGTCCCCAATATAAGCTCTACATACATCGACGCTTATTAATAAAGTTCTTTTCTCTTTCAACCAAGGTAATTTGTTCCGATCGTCTGGACCTTATAACAAATTATAATATGGCTAGGATATAACGCGCGCTCTGATTGGTCCAAATCTATGCTCTATTTCACCGATAAAGTAATGGTTCTCTACCGCTATATCATAAAAGCATCAGAGCACGTTGGGAGAGACACTCGAAAACACTTGAAATCACGAGCCGCTCGTGTCTTTCCCAACATCACGCGTGCTCTATTGCGCCGATAGAGTCATAGAAGGTTGTGCTCTAATCTTTCAATGTACGTTCCCAATTACCTTGGTAACGTTGCAGCTTTCTGTTTGCTTGATCCCGGTCCTACTTCACCATTCCGGGGATCCGCTACCGGAAGTTTCTTAAGTCCCGCGGGTCTCGGTGGTAACGCGGGTCGTTCGGCCTTCCCTTCGTCCTCAATAGGTCCCGTATCACCCAACGGTAGGGATTTTTTTCCTTCGAGTCGCTTCTTTCCCTTGTCTGGCACATCTTCGCCAAAGTAGGCCCTCCCGTCTGATTTGGACCTTTTATGAGTAGGGATCGCAGGAGGAGCCGGTTTTGTCTCCAGGGACTTTTTCGGGGCGGGTGGTATGGGAGGTGGTCTCCGGGTGGCATCAGGATTGCCCCTAGTTTCTACTCCAGAAGGGGTTCGTGTCGGGGCGTCCTCGAATAGTGGTTTTGGTAACGGGGGTGGGGGTGGCTGGGCGCCTATTCTTGGTGGTCTGCTGACGGATGAACAGCGAACAGGGGGGATGGGTGGCGGCGATTCGAGCGAATCTGACATTCGTGAAACTTCATCTTGACTGTAAAAATAATACAACATATCAAATCGTACGGCCTACACGCCCTTGGAGATTTCAAGACATGTTGCGTCACGTCATGTTAATTTATGTCACGTCGTGTATAAACGTCACGCCAACCTGTTATGCCATGTTATGTGATGTCACGTCACGTCATGTCACGCCGCTTTGTCATTTAGCTATTCTCACCCTGCCCATAATGCATTGCTCCGTTTTTGTTTCTATGACTCATTGCATCAAAACTGTGACTTAATGCAAATGATTCTACTATTACGAGGTTTCTTGAGCTTGTACAGTACAATGCTCTAACCTGAACACTTTTTGACGAGTCTCTGATTTCGAAAATGGAGGCGAAGCAGTGCATTATGGGAAGGGTGAGACGGATCCTTTAAGTAATCATCCATGCAAGAACTAGGCAAACCTCCATTGTTCTACGGCATTGAAGGTTCTCCACGTAGGATATGCCCTATTTTTTTACCACAGAAAGTTATCATGACTAGTAACATAATAACAGTAAAAAATTGATAGATTTCGACTTGCTTTGTGAACATATGGCAACAAAGTCTCTAGACCAATCAGATTAAAGAAGAACAAAGGAGTGAGAATCAGCATTTTGCGCTAGGTTCCCCACATACAAAGTCTTTTAAAATTGCATATCCTCTTTGTGAGTACCACATGTGCTTATATATTCCTAAAAATCCTCAGACAAGTTTTTCTAGAATAGTGAATTTACTGATTTTCATGTCTAAGCCAAGGAAATTGCCTATATTTTCAATAGAAATTAATTGCATTCCAGCATGCTTTGCCGTTGGCTTGCCTAGTTCTTATACAGACCATTACTTAATAGACCGATCACGCCTTCGCATCAATTAATCACCAAACAATGGGCAGTTTTCCTTATGGAATTCAAAATGTCGGAGCAACAAACTCGAAATTCGAAGATTTTTAATGAATTCTTAAGCTTTTCGTGACGAAAAGACTATGAGCAAACTTCTAACACTTTCCTGCAATCGGTGTATTTTCCATGCTCTATGCCAAAGTAAAATTTTGGCTTGTCCGACGTAGCAACGGTAACTAGGGAGTGGAACAATGAAGCGGGATCGGTCAATAAGCAAAACTTGCAAACCAATCATTGCCTTGAATTCTGTACTGCCGTTTTCGCCCCAGGACTCCCCCCATGGGCAAAATCCGCGACAGCGATCGATCGATATGAAAACTATTATTAATCTTATCATCTTCCTATCCTCTGTCATAAAGCACTAATGCTTTCATCTGGTAAAAAGAGAAAATATTACACTCCTGTTCCATGAATATATACAAGTAACAAACCTCGTTCTCGGTCCGTGACCAAAGGTGCTTGTCGTCACGCCAGCAGACGAAGGTAACGCAACACTGGCACGCACATTCACCGGTACCTGAACAGTCTCTCCTGTCTGGGGTGGGGCAGGGGCTTTTCGTCGCATCACCACTGGCGAAGCACTTCCCTTGACAAACCTGTCCCCAGTCCCCAGGGGGCTAAATGGAGCTGCAAAGTTCTCGCTGCCGTGTAGACTAAGACCCGATAGGAGAGAACTAATGGAACTTTCAGGCCGTGAAGGCATGATCATTTGGGAGGCTGGGCGGGGTGGCAGGTGACGACGGTGGCGGGGAGGGGTCGGGGGTCCTGACTTGGTCTGCAAATCAGTTTTAATACATATGAACATTTGAATGACGATGTATAAGACATCGATGAGTCGTAGTCTCTTCATGGGAAAAATTGGCACTTCGCAAATGCATAACAAAAGAGTCAGCATTAAAATACTAATCTGGACCTTGTCTCGGTCAGCATTTTCAAGGCCTCGGTCACTTTGGCCTTGGTCAGTATTTTCAAGACCTCGGTCATTTTGGCCTCCGTCAGTAATTTCATGACCTCTTCACTTCGCCCTTGGCCAGTAGGTTCAAGACCTCAGCCAATTCGTCCTTGGGAGTTTTCAAGGCCTCGGCCACTTCGGCCTTAGGTATTTTCAAGATCTCGGTCAAGCCGATCTCGGCCTATACTTTTGGAGATAGTGATGCAACTAAACAGGTCCTAACAGGTTTACCTTGTTTGTTGACTTGTTGGAATCACTCAGTGTTTCGTCGTCACTAAGACTCATCTTGATGTCGGAAATATCAATGACATCGTCTTTAAAATCGGCCGCCTGGTTCAGGCCCCAATCTATCTTGACGTGTTCACAGAATGTCAGCTTCCCTTTTGCGCATTTTTTCAACTGTTTAATAAAGTATTGCCACATATTTATTATTCGCCACACAATATTAGTTTAGCGACCCACTTATGTTATGTGTCTTAACCGATTTTCCTTTTAAACTATACTATGTAATGGTCGCACAACTCAAGAAGTAACAGAAAGATATTATGATGACAATAAATGCGTCAAATTTCCACATTTGATTCTCACTCAGTTTCGAGTTTCGAGTCAGCTCAGCGAATACCAAGGTAAAGACACCTTGCTAATAGTGAACGTTTTTTTAACATTCACCGCAAAAAGCTTCCTAAAATATGTTGTCAGCTGTGTGTGTGTTGTATATATCCTCACCAGGTCTAGAGATTCTACGTGACCATTCTCTTTTGCAAGCTGCACTGGCGTTTTTCCATTCGAATTCTCTGCAACGGAATGAAATAGAATCACTTGAGCAACAGGACAGACCACGAAAGCAGCGAGCGACCAAAACTGACGAACTGACGAAATGGCTACCATTTTCCCGTAACAATTAGGTCATCCATCACCTAGCAATCGCTACGTTGTGCATTCTCAGATCTTCTTTAGCACATTTGCACGATGAAATCATTTGACTACAACTACAAAAATCCTTTTTGGAACATAACAGCCTTCATTTCCGATGTTCTGTTGGTAGTTGCAGTCAAAAACGTCAAAGTGCAAATGGCTTATATTTAACAATTATTCCTCGAGCCCGAATGGGCTCTGAGTCAATAGCTATTGGGCTATTGACTCAAGAGCCCATGAGGGCGAGAGGAATAATTGTTTTAGTCAAATCACACTAGTAGGTGTGTGAAAAAAATGTATTTGCGACCGACTCCCCAGACTAGCAGCTCGTAAGCAAGAATTACGCTGGGTCCCAAACGGCGCCACTGGCAGCCAAGCGGTCATAAGCACAGACACTGAGGGTGGTCACTGCCAGAGGGTTTATTACGTCCCCAGTGGTTCTTTAACGTCCCCCCTGAAACTGGGTAGAGTAGAAAGGCGAGACGGGACCTCGGTTTATTGTCTCATCCGAAAGACGTGAAACACAGTAGAACAAAGTTCAACTCACAATATGAAGCAGTTTCAACCGAGACCCAAACAGAAAGAAAATTTCCTCTGTCCCCGCCAGGAGTCGAACCTGGACCACAGCGGTGAGAGACCCAGCGCCGTAACACTGAACCAACCGTGATTCCAACCGTGATTTGTAAAGCCAAAAACGTTTTCTGGTCTGGTCATTTGCCATTTTCTGGCATTTAATTCCGACACTTTTTGCTACTAGTAGGCTATAACTTATAGCCTACTAGTAGCTCAACCAATCAGAACGCAGCATTGACGATAGACCACTAATGTGATTTGACTAAACTGTAATAGCGTCGCACACTGGCGACAATAAGCAATTATTGGATGGGGTTCAGTATAACATCGTGAGTTAGCGGCAAAACCGAGGGCTTGTGCTATCTGTCGAAGCCGAAGGCACGAGGTTTTAGTGCTAACTTACGATGTCATGCGAAATCCGATTTCAATAGTTGTTTTATTATAGACAAATTGATACGATGCCAACAAACACAACAATAATATTATAGTTCTCTACCACTCAGCAGTTTGTTTGGTGCTGCATAACTCCGTGCGCCAGCCTCAGATTCCGTGAATATCGGCGAATAGTCAAATTGGACAGCAAGACAAACTGTTCGCGGAGTATCTTGATTAAAAACCTTGATCTGTACATAGGCTTACCTAAATGTATAGCTTCGACAGAACCCGAACGCAGTAGAACTTTGATAACTTCTGTTTTCCCCGATAAAGCTGCAAGATGCAAGGCCGTGTTGCCCTCCAGGTTCGCAACATTCATATCATTACTGAAATAAAAGATGGTCACGTGAGAATCAAGATGCTTTCCTACATCATATGTCCTGTGAGACAGTGTAGGTCAGTCTACGATCCGAGCAATGACCATCTTAATTTCACACGTAGCCAGGGTTTGGGAAGGGGGGGAAGGGGGGGGGGGGGGGGGAGTCACAACTACACAAAATATGTAGCGTGTAAGGGGACTTCACGTGGGGGGCCCAACTAAATAGGCCTTCATCACGTTAATATTGATTATTAATATCTAATAGTTATCAAGAAATGAAACCTGATATTCAATACTACACATCCGTATTAGTAATACTGCAAAGTTTCAGAAGAACGTCTTGATATGCCCTCCCAGCCTCGACTTCACGTATTTGCCCATACATTTCTTTGTAAAAAGTAAGCCAGATTATGAAGTTTTGAAAATTCATATCTCAACGGGTATTTAAGCACCACACTGCAATTTTACTAATATGCATATGTAGGATCGAATACTGGGTTCCATTTGCTGGTAACTATTAATATATTATCAATCAACATTAACGTGATAAAGGCCTATACCACTGATTCCTGAATCTTGAAGTGTTCAGCGTTTCTTGCTCGGTCACATACACAACATAGACCATCGTTACACCGAGAATCAAGATGGCGGGGATTTCAAAACGATCAGTTTCCCCTCGACCGACGATCACAATAACGACCATGTTCACTCTAGAGCAGATTTCGTATGACTGTGAAAAGTGCGGAACCTGGCCTGCTGTAGATACAGAATGAAATCGCGTAGTCGCGGCGCGGTCGCGGCGCGGCACAACTTAGTCGCGGCACTTTTCACAGTCATACGAAATCTGCTCTAAAATCAAAATGGCTATCATACTTGTTACCAGGTTCCACCCTTACCTCCCCAAGGGCACTTGGCTGACGTTACATCTACCTACCACAGGATACCCGCCCAGAACGCCCGGGAGAATAGCGGCATGCCAATGAAACAGTTTATTTTTAGTTTGGACAAAGAAAAAAAAAGACATCTTACCAGTTTTGTGCTAGGAAATCGACGATGTGCAAAGAAGTGAGGTCTTCCTGATCAACTGCCTCATGTATAGCGGTGTTCCATTTGGTCTGCAATTGAACAAAACAAACAAACGTAAATAAATAAACAAACAAATAAATAAAATCCCTAGCAGCGCGTTGCGTGACAGAAACAAAGTACGGGTTGCGAGGGAGATCTTTGATAAAATTCTAAAACGCGATCTTATGGATAAAAATCTTTGTTTTCCTCGTGGAAGCTCGTAATCATGATGAGGCTGCACATGCAAGAACAAAAGATTCATCCAAGATGGCTGCCGTGTGATAAAGGCGCTTAGTATAAACCAACTAATGGTCTATTACAAATCCTGCATTCTGATTGGCTGAGCTACTAATGGTCTATTAGTGATAGACCGTGCCTGGCAAAACCACCACCTTTCTTTGCAAGAAAACTTGATTTTTTCAACATAAAATAATTGAATTCATTGCCAAAACCGACCAACTAGTTGGTTTATACTAAAACAATTAGACCTCTCGTCCTACGTTCTCGTCCTCATGTGCTATGATATCAATAGACCATTCGGCCTTCGGCCTCATGGTCTATTCATCATAGCACATTCGGCCTTGAGGTCTAATTGTTAAATAGCAGCCAAAGCCAGGAATCGATCCCTTCTAAATCAATCACAAGAGCGCAGCCGATTTCACACTAGAAGAACAAATCTTCTGGACGGACAAATCGTCTGATTATTTTGTTCGTCTATAAATGTGAATTCGAGATGGACAGTTAATATTACAAAATGTCCTTTAAATTTTCCTAAGCCATCGTTTCCTTTGCTAGTTCAGCTTCCCCGTGATAATAAAATCGAAAGTTTGTTCGTGTTGATTCGTCTGATGCGAATTAGGTCGAACTTTGGTCCTACTTGTTCGTCTGTATGGACAAATTGTCTTCGACATATCGTATTCACAAACTGATGACGAATTTAAACGATGTGTTCGTCCCATTTTTACATCAGACGACTTGCCCGTCCAGACGACTTGTTCGTCTCTAGTGTAGAAACGGTTATCTTTCATTAACCCAGAGCAGCGGACTAAAACAGGGAATTTCTGCAGAAACCCATCTGTTTGAAAAGCTGAATGTCCCATTGTAGAAAAATGAGAATTGTTCGGATTTCCCATGGGAATTCCGAACACTTCCCATGCGTGTGCCTTGGGAAATTCAGCTTTTCCCATGGACTGGTTTCTGTTCGACCACCTGCGCTTCCCCCGAGCCACTTGTGCTCCGTAAAATCCGATATAAAGTACACGAACCACATACCGATCCTGGCAAAGTCGCACTAAGATCTACTCCTTCGCCAAATCCCTGCAAAACTGCCAATATATCACGTGACTTGACAGCCTGGTGGAGCTCCTGTAACGCAGAGAAAACTAGGATTTGAATACACTATAGAGAGGTTTTCACATGGCTGTCGTGAAAGCAATTCATGAGTAATTCACTATCCAATCAAATGCGATTGTAATTCGAAAACAAACCAACCAGAAAGCGGGGTGATTCACAATCTCTCCTTTTCGCGAGCGAAGTAATCACAAGTAATTGTGTAATTGTTTTTCTACGCGATCTGATTGGCTGAAAGATCAAAGATCATGCTCTCGACCAATCACAACCCGAACCAATTCAGCGACAAATTATGTGAAAGTCACCGACCGTCATTTTGTCGGCCAGGCCTGGCTTCTCGACCGTTATTTGTACTATGGCTTTCACCGAACCGTGATGCGCGTCGAAAAAACGTCTACGATTCTGCCCGCTCGGGCTCGGGTTTTTGTCTGCATTTCTTTCTCCACGGGCTTATGTGTTCTTGAAAATAACCGTCACGACTGAGTCGAAATAAAAAACTCGCCTGTTACAATCTTGAAATAGGAAAGCAAAGCAACTAAAAATGGGCGACAGCAGAACTGATGACTTTTTCCAAAATATTTCATAGACATATTGCCAGTTTTCAGGTCTTTCAGAGAAGTTTTAGAAAATAACGCCGGCCCGTGGAGAAAGAAATGCAGACAAAAACATGAGCCTGGGCGGGCAGAATCATAAACGTTTTCGACGCGTACCACGGTTGGGTTAAATCCGTGGTACATAGCCTACTTGATTTGCCTCTTTGGGGTTCTTAGATATGTATATTATATGTGTGATACTCGAAGAAACAACGAAGAATACAGTGAATACAGAAATCTGTGAGGATGACCCACCTGTAAAATCTTCTCAGGACTGTCGCCCGATTTCTGAGCATATTGATGCTTGACGTATTTAGCGCGGATGAATTCTTTCTTGTCCTCCCTGGTAATTAAAACAAAGCCGGCCAGAATTAGAAAAACTGAACCAAAATGTAATTGATGATATCTAGTGTTTGGTCATGATAAATGTCGTCTTCCTGTCGAACTTACCCTTTGACACTAAAACCGCAAGGGTTGTTTGCCCGATGATAAACAGCTGCTAGGACTACTTGTATAGATAAAGCCGAACGTTTCCACGGCCAATATACCTCTTTACCTGGGCGAAATGTTGTCCCATTTCAGATCACGTGGCATTCATTTGAATAATCTTTCTTTGTTTGGAATGCTTCCAAATTCATATATCCTTCGATGCGTAGAAGAAAAACAAAGAAATAATACTCATGGGAGAGCCAAGTGATCTGAAATGGGAAAACAATACGCCCAAGCGAAAGAGGTCTATGGGAACTATCAATGTTAAAGTTGGCAGAATGTGTGAGGGTAGATCATGCGACCGACGGCACCGGTCTTAAACGAGCCGTGCGGGTTCCCTGTGGAGTCTCAAAATAGATCAGGCCTGGCAGCTAAGCTAGATCCAACATAGAGGATGCTTTGAAATATAGAGTCCCTACAATACCTGGAAGTTCTCGCTCAAAATTCACTGTTTTTATGGCAAATGTCGCCGAAATTCTTATCAGAAGGGGATCTACCATCACTTCCAAATAAGGTAAATACTTCCAAATTTGGTTTTGGCCGTGAGTGTTTCAAAAACGACGGTTTTTATCAGAGTATTTTTGATATGCATCATGGGTAATCAGGGCAACATGGCGGAAATATCGTATATCAATCGCGGGCTACCTGTGTAAGTCTAATATGACTGTGACCTAATATGATCTAATATGACTGTGACGGTAATGTATATGGTAAATGCCGTAACGGTTTGTGCGCCATTTTTATTAGGTGATCAGCCGCGTGATGTGATTGGCTAAATGTTAACGAAAAGACGGCTTCCGTGCCGTGCCATGCCGTGTTCCGTGCCGTTTCACAGTCATTTGGGAATCTGCTCCAAATCAGTGCTGTGGACGTGCCTCGGTGTGTCGTATGTTGTGACTTAATTTTTGTACTGGTCCCGCTACAATAGGTCTCATTGAACTCATTTAAGTTCTGGGAAGGAGAGCCCAGTGAAGCTGGGGGAGGGTGGGTGGGAACAGCGAAAAAAGGTGTCGCCAGGGCCCTGGAGCACAGCGAGATGAAAACACAAGCCAATGGGAGTAATAGGACGGTAGAAGCGCCCTACCTGCGCGAGTAGAGAGAACTATGGTGAATATGCTAGTGAGTCAGTGCCTTATATACGCACTAATGAGACCAGTGAGAATAGTACTCACATTTTACTAGACGACGTCGGTTTCTTGTTGATGTCGAGTGTGGCCTCCATGATTTCGTTAAAGCCTCCATTCCCAATGGCCTTTGCGAGCTGACGAAACAAATAACAAAGTGTCTACAAAACTACTCTGTTTTCAGGAGTAACACCAAGGCCCGATATTCCGATCATATGATCACCAATGGCGTCTAGATTTGAGGTTTGTCAAGATACTTACCAGCAGTTCGGCTGTTCCTAAGTTGTCAAGCGTCAGTGACCGCACTCTAGAGATGTGGACACCCATGTCTCGATGGACCCCGGAACACTCTATACACGTCAACACGCCTAAATTCGTGGACAACCACGTGGGATCTAAAGCAATAGAACAAATATAGAGTTTCGAAAAGGCCGACTTAAGGACCCGTTCACACGGCGCGATTTTAGCTGCGACTTCAAGCGCGATTTTTCAGGCGTTCGGCGACGTCGTATCGCGCCATGTGGATGACGATTTTGGCACCGCGATAATTGTCAGTTTGTTTGGAGATCTGAAGAACTCGCACCTGCATCGCTGTGAAATTTGAATATGCTCAAAATGCCTGCAATATCGCGGCGACATCGCAAGTTAAATAGGTCATAAAGGTCCATTAACACGGCGCGATTTCAGCTGCAATTTGAGATGTGATTTCTGTGGCGATCCCAAGTGGCGATGCCATATCGCGCGGTCAGTGAACTTACCATGTCGCCGCGACGTCGCAGGCGTTTTGAACATGTTTAATTTCCACAGCGATGCGAGTGCGATCCGATTTCTTCAGATCGCCGACAAACGGACAAACATCGCAGAGCAAAATCGCCGGCCGTTCACACCTAGCGATATGACGTCGACGATCACCGCAAAAATCGCACCTCAACATTGAACAGGGGGATGTGAAATTAAAGCCAAGAAGAGATCGCTTACTCAGTTGAAATGGAGTAAAACATTTTCGAAGGGGAAGTCTCAACTACTTTTGTCGGTGATTGTAGTCTCCTCCACCGGCATCCCAGAAAAAAAAAGAGAAAAACAGAACGGTCGGGCTTGCTGTGGTACCGAACGCCGTAGCTTACCTTTAGAAGTACAATCCACGCATGTGTCATTGCCAGGTAACCGCTGGATTTGCCCAACTATACTCTGGCGCAGCTGGAAAAATAATCGAAATTACCGATAAAATTACTTATCACGCTCGACTAACCACACTACCCAAATAAACAATATACAGCTGTTTCAAAAATATAGTCGGAAAACGTAAGCACCCAGACCGCAAAGATGTCTGGGTAGGAGGTCCTGAAACGCCTCACTGTTTGAGTGCGCGAGTTACTAGTTGACTACGTAATGTTTACTACATGAGCAACCGAGTTGTATTAGATTTACAACACGAGCGCGTAGCGCGAGTGATGTAGATCTGATACAACACGGATGCGAATGTTGTGAACTACTTAAAAAATTCATCGCTCTAGTGTCCGCTGTTTTAAAAATCTTGTAAATTTGCCAGAGAAACTTCAAGATAATGATTCATGAAAGTTCCTATGCAAATTAGTTACAACCACTAGTGGTTGTATCAGGTTTACAACACGCTACGGTCCCGTGAATCTTATTGTGTTTCTATTGTGTTGTTCTTATTAATTATTCATGAATTTTTTAATGGATATTATTAGCTTTGAACGAAGCTCTGTTTTGTAGAATTTAGCAGTCAGACCAGTGGGGTATCATCAAAATAAGATATGTGTTTCTACCCGTACTGTTCTTCGGTCTGGGCGGGTACAGGCTTTAAGCGCTCATTAAGGCCGAAGCAAAATGGTCACGTGAAGTGACGTGATCGATGATGCCATCAAAGTTTGGAAGCTCCGCTTTTAGGCAGTGCCTAAATCTATATATAGCTGTATGTGGCTGACGCTCAGCTCGCATACTTACCTCTTTGACATTGTGAACAACTGACGAGGAGCCGTCGACGGGCTGTGGGAAAAAAATGAAAAGAATATCATTAATGTTGAAATGCATAAATCCCACCCTGCTAGCAGAGGTTTCATTCTGTCAGTCTTTTATTAGCTAACAACGTTGTTCATGTGTCTGCTGGCTAATAAAAGGCTGACAGAACGAAACCTCTGCTAGCAGGGTACATGAAGCCTAACCACACACAAAAGAATTGAAACATCATTTTACCTCAATTTTCTCGTTGTCCCCGAAGGCTTTCTCGAGCGCGTCCTTTCGACTATTACTAATTACCGAGACCCAACTAGAACAAAATGATATACAGATTGTTAGGGACGGGCCATTTGACTTTTGATTGCGGGGGAGGGGAGGGAAAGGGTGTTTTGGTCTGTGCAAGGAGAGTCGACTAGAAAGAAAGATAGAGTTAGAAACGGATCATTTAACTTTTAATGGGGAGACGGGAGGGAAAGGGTGTTTTGGTCTTTGCAACGAGACCCCACTAGAAAAAAAAGATATAGTAAGGTACGGACCTATAATCTTATAAATGAAATTTCAACGGAATTTGGAAACAAAACTACTTACTCGACGTATAGAGCGGATTTCACATGACTGTCAAGACTTGTTATGTAATTGCGATTGCTTTGCGTTCTCATTGGCTACTCGTTTTTCTCAGCCAATCAAATTCTGTAGTAAATGCAATTGTGTATAATTACTTAGTAATTGATTCGGCTTGCAATTGGCTGAGAAAAAAGCCATTTAGGAGCAAGTCGAGATTTCTCTCGATTCTGATTGGCTAGTGATTGCTCAATTGCAATTGTTTTCACAACAGTCATGTGAAAACTGCTCTATCGAGTGAAATCCATCACTCTTCATCAGAAGATTTTTTAGTCAGTCTTAGGGACGGACGATTTGACTTTTCAGGGGGGATCGGTGTTTCGGTCTGTGAGAGACTTCTTATAAGCGCCGAGCACGATTTTTCCCCCACCAGTGGATTAAGCTATAATTTCTCCCATACAGAACATTTTTTCGGCCATTCGGGGCGTGCATAAATTTTTATAGAAAGGATGAACTTACGCATCTAGGTCTGCTTCGTCCTCGGCTTGAAAAAGAAACGTCCTGTTATCTACACACACAAAAAAAAAAACAGAGAAAAAGAAAAGAGAAAGAACAGATGACTAACGTTTACCAGACTTGCAGGTGTGGCAGGGCTCGAAATTAAAAAATAAATTAGTCGCAAAATGGGAAAGTTAATCGCATTTTCAAAAAAAAATTGAATAAGAAATGATTTAGTTTATTGCGTTTATTAGATAAAGTTATACTGGTTTATGTAAGATAAAGTTATACTGGTTCAACCTCCTAGCCGCTGAACCAGCTATGAATTTTTTTCGACATCAATAAAAGTAGAGCAACTCTTGAACCACATCTTATTATATTTTTCAGTCGCGATTTTGCGACTAACGCGTATTTCTTAGTCGCAAAACAGAAAAATCTAGTCGCTTTTGTGACCGTATCGGTCGCGGTCTCGAGTCAAGAAATCCGGGCTTTGGAATTATGACAAACAATGACCATGGTAATGTCCAGGTAACAGGAGCTACTTACTTGAGAAAATAGTAAAGCTGTGCTTTTTCCCCTCACTTTCTTCCTGTGAACGACAAAACAAAAATGCTGGCTTGGACCCATTCTACATATCTGCCAAGCCTCGAAGGGCTAAAATCTGGAGGGTTTTTTTCGGAACCAGTTTGTTTTCCCAAGTCTTTGTCCAACCCTTTCCGAACATTTTTCCGAGCTCTCTCGGAACCCTTGCCAAGGACATAAACATTAGTTCTGACTGTTGATCACAGAATATTGCTGACAAATCTGGACTTAAGGTCTTCTCTGTGAGACCGGTGGATCTTACTTTTAACATGATTTATGAATACCAGAGAAATTGCCTAGAGATTTTCGGGTACTCTTAGATACTTTTCTGTAAAATGTCATGTGACTCAAAATGTTTAAATTGACATTAGCTACAAATGCTAGTAACAAACACACAAATGAAACAAAACAGAATACACTTGCACGACGTCCAGACACGTCACGTTGTTGTCGTTGTTGTTGTTTACCTTCACTTGGCAGACAAGCAAATTCAGCGTTTGGGTCGGTCGACTTGTCTGTAAAGAGAAAACGAAGATGGAGACGAAAGATCAGCAAACGCAAAACTTTGCCCTAATGCTTTCCATATCTTGCGTCCACAATAGCAGGCATGAAAAGTAGGTACCCCAAGGGTACAAGGGTGCATGGAAATTTAGTAGCAGAGGGCAGTTGGAGTGCTTACCGGAGAATGTGCTAAAGTGAATTGGCCATCACGTACAGAACAATATCTCTTCTGCCACATCTTCCGAAGTCTGCCATAAAATCACAAAACATATTGAATTCTACAAGGTTGTGAATCTACAATAGAATACTCATGGGAATGCCACGTGATCTGAAATGGGACAACCCTGAGAGGGGGGACTCCCCTATTTTTGGGCGGGGGTACTCGCCGTACCTTTTAGGGGGTAAAATTCGAAAAAATTTTTCCAGATAGGTTCATGTTAGAGGTCCGTTCTAGCAAATCAAGCAAATCACACTTGTCGGTAGACCGAATTTCAGACGGATTTTCCCTCGTAAAAAATACGAGAGAACATTACGAGTGAAAATACGTCTTGTTGGTACCTTTTAGGGGTCAAAATCAACCAAGCGTCGCCATTTTTGGTACCTTTTAGTTGTAAAACCGAACGTTCCCGACGAGCACCCCCGCCCCCAAAATAGGGGAGTCCCCCCGGGGGAAAAACCTAAACGAAATATGTCTATTATTAGTAGTTCATGTAGTTCGTACCCTTCACTTCTCTTGAATAGATAACCGGATTTCTCCATGCCATGGATCATATCACCTTGTTGCCCATGAAGGCTGTACCCACCCTTGGAAGGCTACAAACAAAACAAAATGTGAAAAAACAATTCACTGAGTAGACTGTACTATAAAACTCGCTTTATTTGAGCAGCGAAAAGTCAGTTCACTGGTCAAATTCTGAATGAACTTTATAATATGCATAATTTTCGGCGACAAGCGAACAACACACAAAGGCAGATTCATGGTATTGCGCACATATTATAGAAGTCAGTAAGGAATTGACCAATCAGAATCCATTCTCAAGATCTTGAAAATCACGCAATTCCTGGGCACGCTTTGGAAGTCGGCGCTCAGTCGTTTTCCCGCACAACGACTGTTGGAGTGAAGGGAAAAAGACGACAAAATTCAGGCTACATTTTACCTGTGACCACTCAACACACGGCTAACCCTGCCTCGTATACAGGCGCGTTCCTGTGGATTTCGGGCGAGGAAACTAATTTAACGCTATTCCTTCCTATGATGCATTGCTCGCTCATTTTACCTGTGACCACTCAACACACGGCTAACCCTGCCTCGTATACAGGCGCGTTCCTGCGGATTTCGGGGCGAGGAAACTAACTTAACGCTATTCCTTCCCATGATGCATTGCTCGCTCATCGATAGCACCTTTCTCATCGATAGCACCTTTCTCATCGATAGCACCTTTCTCATCGATAGCACCTTTCTCATCGATAGCACCTTTCTCATCGATAGCACCTTTCTCATCGATAGCACCTTTCTCATCGATAGCACCTTTCTCATCGACAGCACCTTTCTCATCGATAGCACCTTTCTCATCGATAGCACCTTTCTCATCGATAGTGCCTTTTATCAATCTGCCTCTTCCGTAGAGACGCCTGGGTATGAGACAGTGACTAACCTCTTTATCGACTTGGAGGATGCTCTTAATTTCAGTTCTCATTTCAACCAGTTCCTTCCTTTCCTCATCTTGTTTGGAACGAAGCTAAAAAAGAATGAAACTAATTCACTATTCTACATTCCTCATTGACATGCCAGGCACGAAAATACAACTTCATACAATAGAGCACTTGTAAGCTCTCCTGGTGATTTGGGAAAGGGGTAAACTAGGAGGAGGAGGACTGGGACTTTGCTTACGTAACCCCTCAAACTGTCCAGCAGTTGTAAGCTCTCTTGGTAATATGGGAAGGGGGGAGAATATGAGGGGGAGACTACAAGGGGGAAGGGGGAGACTGGAACGTTGCTAACCTGTTGTAATTCATGCATCAGCTCTTCTACGTAACCCCTCAGACTGTCTAGCACTTGTAAGCTCTCCTGGTAATAGGTGATCTGTGAGTGGTAGAAGTCCACTAGATGCTGCGCAATATCAACACTTTTCTTGACTTTGATCTCATTCACCTTGATAAGAAACTAAAAATAAAAATGGTGATCAAAAGGAGGTAGTAGTATTTCAGATTAGATAAGCAACAATATACAACTACTGTATTCCCCAAAGGGGAGATGAATAGGTTATATCCTGCTTATTGAGCACGTGGCTAGCGATTCCATGGATCCACGCACGCAATATGGGTCACTAATGCTGTGAGCCATGTTCTTGCTTGTTTGCTTGCTTTAGGAAATATTATTTGTTGATGCGTTCCTTTCCTCTCAACTGTACTGGGTACATAAGTATAATTTCCACTGCATTGACTGGTGCTGGGGTTGCATCCGTTGCACTGTTGCCATGGGAACCTCCTTATTACCGCTACTGCCTGCTTATATGGCACAATAACCCTCCATCCCATATTATTGACAGGGGCGTAGCCAGGAATTTTCTCCAGCAAATACACTAAATGTATGGGAAAATCTCCCGAGAAAGGGGGGGTGGGGGAGTGCCCCCTCCCCCTGGCTACGCCCCTGATTGACCAGTTAAGGCTGGTTCTCACTGGAATGCAAGCGCAAGCACATGACACTAGCGCAAAGACAAGTGTAAATCAAAGTGATGTAAGCGTAAACCTAAATTCAACATTGATTAGTTGCTTGCGCTTGTGTTCACTTGATTCACACTAGACGCAAGCACAAGGGAACGCAATGCCTCGATTTTCTTGCGCTTTCGTCTGCGCTTGCGTTCTAGTGTGAACCACGAAAGGGAAATGTATGAGTTTGATATTCTTGCAATTGTGTTCCAGTGAGAACCAGCCTTTAATCACTATTTTGTTTTATTCATACCTCGCACATTTGCAACTGAAACATCCGTCTCTCTCGTTCCGTCTCCTCTGCCATCTAAAACAAACAATGTCAATCAACACCTTTCACATCAGAAGTGAAGCTGTTTTTTGTGGCCTACAGGTATTTCCTGAGGTTCACCTTCAATTGCAGGACTATCGCCTCTTTTTGCGACTTAAACAATCAATTTCTACAATTGCGAGCCAGTCTCTGTACTTTGGTCCGTAAAATCGGCGCATTTTTGACCAAATTAGCGCGTGCAAATTGAGTATGCAGTCAGAATAAACGGGCAAATGCACCCACAAGCGCAACCTACGAGATTCTGGCCCAAAAGTAAACTGCAAAGACAGTCTATATTGGACCGGCTAAAAATCCATAAAAATCAGCGCATTTTTTGCCAAATTAGAGTGTGTAACTTGAGTGATAAATCATATGCGGTCAGAATATACGGACAAGCGTAACCTAAGAGATTCTGGCCCAAAAGTAAACTGTAATAGCCAGTCTCTACTTTGGGCCAAAATCCATAAAAACCAGCGCATTTTTTTGGCCAACTAAGCGCGCAACATGATCGAGAAATAAATCATATGCGGTCAGAATTTACGGGAAAACGCACTTACAAGCGCACCCTACGAGATTCTGACCCAAAAGTAAACTGCAAAGATAGTCTATATTCGGCTATAAAAATCAGCACATTTTTTTTTCAATTTAGAGTGATAACTTGAGTGATAAATAATGCGTATAACTTGAGTGATAAATAATACGCGGTCATAATACACGGGCAAGCGCACCCTAGGAGATTCTGGCCCAAAAGTAAACTGCCAGACAGTCTATACTTTGGGCTTAATTAAAATTCGTCAAACCAGTGCATTTCATTGCCAATTTAGAGTATGCAACTTGAATGACAAATACTAGCAAGCAGACACTAGCAGATTCTCGCCAAAAAGTATATTTTTTACTCGCCCAAAAGTTTATTTTGAGCCTTGCAAAGCTACAACAAAAAGAACCAGCATTGTGATGCGCATCATTCATAATCAAACTTTGTCAAAGAGCCCGTGTCAGCCACTCCTTTGTTATTGGTTTGTTCGATATTAGAAGACGAATTACGTATAGAAATCTCTAAATAAACATCTAAAAACAAAGTTTCAGATTTGATTTACCAAATTCAATCAGCCGATGGAAATGGATGCTTTCTCCGACTTGGTATGTTGCTATGCTGTCAAAATGGCGGCTGACACAGGCTCTTTAAATGGGGTCACGTTACCTCACTCCCTGTCACTTCACTTCTTATCAGTCCTGCATCCTGTGCTATTTTCTTCTTTTCCTTCTCAATCTTTGAGCTATTGATGAAAAGCAATATTAATTTTGAGTTACATGTACTATGCATAGCTCCTCCCATTGGGCAATTCCAGAAAATAAAGGTACCCCCCACACGGGCGGCATTTGGAAATTCCGATAGGATGGGGGGTTTAAGAGCTCGGAATTCTGATTGCAAGGGGGGGTTTTCGAAGCTGGATTTCTTTAACCTGCCCGGAATTCTATATGCATGGGGGGGTAAACCATTTTGGAAATTCTGGATGCATGGGGGGGTCAAAAACTAGTGCCGCCCGTGGGGAGGGTACCTTTATTTTCTGGAATTGCCCATTAAAGCTGCCATTACACGGTGCAATGTTTTCTGCAACAGCAATTGCGAGATAAGTTTCACGAGCCATTGCAGCATGTAACACCCTCTGCAACATTGCAAGACAGGTTGCTGCAACCGTTGGAAGCGATTCTACTTCTCGCAACGGATTGCAGCATTTTGTTTCGCGTGTAACAGAGAATCTTGCAACTTGTTTCGCAATTTCGTTCCCAGAAGCCCTCTTTGTCATCTTTGTGCATCTTCTTTGCGTCCTGTATCAAAATGGCGAACGACTTTGAAATTAGCGTGCAAATAGTAAAAAGTTTGATGCGTTGAAAGCGACCATTGCAATCTAATAATATCAGCTGCTATGGCTCTTGCAACTTGTCCCGCAATGGATTGCGAGACAAGTTGCAGAAAACATTGCATTGTGTAACTCCACCTTAACTTGATGAATTTTTGGAGCCGACAAGTTCTCTTCTGGTAACACCAATATCACATGCAACTGGTCAAATATGTGTGTCTGGGTCGGAGGGAGTGCATGTGCTGTCATGGAAACGGAAACAGGGACGGGGCCGACCAATCAGATTTTTCTGACCAAGTTTGGGTCAGTGACTACGTAATGGAAGAGAAAATCTTTTGGTGAATTCAGACATCTCCTTTCGCAAAGTGAGGTACGATCCAGAGCGAAGAGACGGCTGAAATTCAGCGGAGACTCAATCTAGACTCAACTCTCATTTACATGACAGGTATTTTTTGGCACGGCTTGGATAAAAAGTGGTACGGATTCAATAGCACGGCTCGGCTCTTATTTGCGCTGTGTTAATGGCTTTGCCATTTACACAGCATATTGTTCTGTGTCGGGACCACGTGGCGAGGTAGTCCCAGAACCATTTTATCCGAGCCGTGCCAAAAATTTCTGACATGTAAATGGGGCTTCAATCTAAATGGCCTAAAGCTTGTCTGCTTGAAAAGTCCTCTTGCCCACGTAACCATGGCCTCAATGTGACCACTTTATAGGAACTCACCATTTTGCTTCATAGTCTTTCCACGCTTTGTCAAAGGGCTTTCTTAACTCCTTTTGGTGTAAGAAAAATTGAATAAAGAATGAAAAACTAAATGTAAAAAGTAATAAATGAACAGGAAATTACCTTACCCCTTTAATGTCTTTTAGATCTCCTTTTAGAAGAGAGTCCAGTGGAAACATGATTAAATTGTAGTAGTTGGTGTACTGAAAAAAATAACGAATGTTAGAAAAATGCATTTGAGCAAATGGATAAGTGACCTAGGAACAGTAAAAACCTTTGCATAAGAACCTTACTTTTGTTCTGGGTTAGACTAAAGAATTTTTTACTACAATTGTTTGCTGCAAGATTCATATAATATAAAATAGGCCATTTGCACTAACCAGGTCACGCAACCCCAACTACCTCTTAACGAGATGTTTTGTCAAAAGCAATTCCAGAAATACAAAGAACCAATTGATATAAGTCAGAAACCCAAGTTTCAGCTTAAAATCTCTAACCTGGAGCAAATGGCAACGAGTTGAATTTTCAAAATTTTATTCAGAATGTATGGGATTTGGGTCACGTGACCCAGGGGCAGTACATTTTGCAGTGCTGTCAGAACAAGCCAGCGACTGCCAGAGCTCTGCCGGCTACTTAGCGCTATTTTACATTTCACTGCCGACTACTTTTCATCGGACCCCAAACAAAAGCACAATTGAGTCACTGAAATTAGCCAACCTGGGGGCAGGCTACTTTTTTTAAATAAAAGCCTGCTTAAAAATATTCTGACAGCACTGATTTTACCTGACATACACCGCTGTAGGCAGAAAAAAAACCATCACCGAGGCAGAGTAAGGTTAAAGGCTGGTTTAAAAAACATTCATTCTCGTTCTTTCAGTAAGAAAAATATAATTTTGAATTTTTTTTAAGGTGAGTGCCTCGGTAAAAGGTATGCTGGCTACGACGGTGACATATTGTTCTCAATGTTCAGGTTCTTATATGCAGGTTTTTACTGTAACTTAGAGTAGGAAAGATTATTTAGTTGAGCAATGAAATATTATACCGGTACCAATATGCAACAAAATAACATAATTTATTATTTGCTAAATAGGAATTGCCCATACACCAGCCAGCTCACTTACCAGAACTTTCATTAATGAAGATAATTCCTGGATAAAAAGAAAAACGGTATAAGTACAGTAGGAGATCCATATTTCCAAGCACAGGGGTGGGCACATTTTCAAAGGGGGGGGGGGGGGGAGGGGCACCATCAAAGAAAACAACATGTTGCAACTAATGCAGTGAGCTTTTTAATTATGACTTTATAATCTATGACTTAATTTTATACTTGAAATAGAGCATGCATGATGTTGGGAGAGATACAGTATGAGCCGATTGTTAACCTTTCGAGTGTCTCTCCCAACAATATCACAAGTGCTCTATTTCACAGATAAAGTCATAGAAAGTTGCGCTCCAATGCTTTTATGAAATAGTGTGAATTTTCACCCAAATAGCTCCCTCAGGCCAGGCATGACCCAAATCCTGCACAATGTGATCAGGATAACAGTATGATGATGTAAGTGCAGGTTGTAAATATACACACCTTCATCATGACAGAGAATTTCAGGAATGTTGTCCCTAAAAAGAAAAGAGCAATCTTCAACGTGGGATTCAAGGAAAAATCCATACATTTTGAAATTCCAGAGGGGTGGGGTCATATCTCAACTCCTTCCAGACAGACAGATATTTTTTTTGGCATCATTCCATCCATGGGCAAGGCCATAACTGGTGTGTGTGTATGTGTGTATGGGGGGGGCGGGGGGGGTGGGTTTGGGTTCAGCCTAGTAAGCAATTTCAAATCAAATTCCAATTGATAATTAATTGCAGACAAAAATACCTGGACTTCTCAGGCAGTTAAAAGTTTGTGTCATTCTCAATTCATGTGAACTGGACTGGAATGATGAGCCAATTATATCAACCCTAGAGTTATGGCAATGCTCCTTTAAATTTGCAGAGATTTCTTATCTAAAAAGGTTATACATTTTACTAACCAATGCCAGTGTCTGCTTCCCTTGAGATTGCCTGAGATCCAAGTTTCTCCAAACTCTCTGCCTTTGCCACTTGATTTGCAACATGACCTGGGATCAAAGGAATTATATAAAACTGAATTATTTAACTGTGTGCCTTCTTATATTGTGTGTTTCCAAAAATGATCCATACCCCCCCTCCCCCCAACGGAAGGGTATTGAGAAATGACCCCCCCCCCCTCCCACCCCTCTGGCATTTCTGAAGAAAAATACAGTATTTGTATGGAAAATATCAGGTAAACTGACACCCCACCCCTCTGGAATTTCCAATCCCTTCCATAGGGGGGGGGGGGGTTGTCATCTTTAGTCTTAGCATAGCTGTCAACCCTCATAGTATAGAAATCGTGAGTGTTTGTAAGAAATGCAACAAATATATAAGAAACATCCAAGAAAGTTGTGTGGGAGAACAGAAATGTACAGGAATGAAGCAAAATTTTAACCTTGACACGAGAATCAAAATATTGAGACTCACACCAAATGCAGGGGAGTTGACAACACTATGGTCTTAGACACTTGTTTCAATTGGATTTTGCGATCCCTACTAAAAAATAGCACATTAACTTCATGACTTCATAAAAGGCCAATCGTTTGCATCCCTAGGTTTCTCTGTGCAATTTTGCAATGCTTACAAACAATTAATAAAAAAATTTAATCAGCAAAGAGACAAGTTCTAAATATGCAGCCCTGCTGATGAAAAAAAAAAACTTGTAAAAGACCATGTCGGCCAAACAAATCAATTTTTCTGTTCACTTACTGAGGCCAGCACCATGCAAAGCTTTCATGGACTTTTTGAGTTTGGAAAGAACTGTCTTGTCACTGTCTAAGCTCTGCCAAGAAAAGAAAAACAATCAGTTTGCATTGATTCATGCCTCCAAACCTCAAAGGGGGCTTAGAAGTGATGGTCAGTCAACGGCAATTAGCAATTGACACTAAAATGAAGTTTAACATGCCAAATTAGTGACCACTGTATTAGACTGCTGGCTAAGACTGCTAAGTGAGCTTATACAGACACGAGTGTTTTACTGGGAAATACGCCACTCGTAGATCTCATACGAAGCTACATCCGGGTCCTCAGTGACAACAGCCAACATTTGCTGGATATGTTCCTCCTTAATTGCACTTTGGCATGCTCCCACTCTACCTTATGTTAACACAATATTCCAGAATATTCCAGGAAATCCTATTCAGGGCTGGACATTGTGCCTGTATGAGTCGCTTTTGCAACTAAATGTTTCTAATTTGCGACTAAAATTTAAGCAATTTCATCACCCACAGTCTGTAAAATGCATCTAAAAATTGAAACTATTGTCAAAAATGCGACCTCATTTTTTCCTAATTTCCAGCCCTGCTATAAAGAGCAAAACTGCAACTAAAGTTCCCTTAGTCAGTTGAAACATAGTGGCTTAGTGGGAGCAGCAGGAGTTAAAGAAGTGGGTGGGGACAGTCATGATCTCAGATTTGAGTTCACTTTCCAGAATCATTTATTTCCTATGTCTTCCAGCAAAATTTTCCATATGCTACACTTCTCAGTTTAGCGTTACAGGGCCAAAGTTTTGGGATAAAATTTTAGTGTCAAAACAAAAACTTTGAAGTTTCCTAGGATAGCGCCACATTATCCAATAACAACTAAGCATGCAAATGTTCGAAAAGAAAGACTCTGCTGGTATGCCGATTAGCACACAATGAGATTAATCAATTGCCTGTGCATAAGTCAGCATACCAGCAGAGCCTTTTGTTTGTACCTTTGCATGCTTAGTTGCTACTGGATAACATGACATTGCTCCAGGAAACGTCAAAGATTTGACACCCAAACGTTTTGCTTTGACACCCAAACTTTATCACAAACCTTTTGGCTCTGTCACACTCAACTGCAAAGTGTTGTAGTTACTGTATTTCTCCTGGTTTTTATTCTTGGAATTTTCTCATTGACATTTTGAATTTTATCTGAAATCCTAAGGGCTCTCTCTATTGTCTCAATTCAAGCTTCATCAGTTTCTTGTAGGTATTCACAACTTTTTTACTTCAAATTGAGGCTCCCACTGTATTTATGCACTGTTGATGCCTATTCAGCGGTATTGTAGAGAATTCAAAACTTGACTTTGTTTCTGAAGTCTTAGGGTTGACATCCCTCAAACGGACTAAAAACAACTCTGGAAAGGTGTCTGTTACTCAGACTTTGGGTGACGTACTTTAATTCATGAGAACCTTTTAGAGGTTAAAAATACCAAGCGATATCACTGAGATCTGGAAATGCCAAATTATTTATTTTTTTCTGGGCTGTATATTACTCTGATAATGTCTTATTTTAGTGCCACAATTCATATTCTCTATTTTATTCATGGCCTTGGTTTATATTATTGTAATTTTTCATGAAGAAAATTCAAGTGACATTTGATACCTGCCTTTAGTTGATTTTAGATCAAGTGATATTAAATGAAAATTATTCAAATCTGAGCAGCAGATCTGTCATATACTTATAAATGATGAATTTATGTCCAAAGATATTACTTTATTTTGCTAGTTATAACCGTAACTATAGTTTGCAAGCAGATTTTAAAGAATGTTGCCTGCTGTTTCATCTTAGCTCTGGACAAAAGAACTGAAACGAATTTACAATTTTTATGAAATTGGGTATGACACAAAATGGTTGTCCTTTCAATTTCAATATGCCTTTGAACATCAATAATAATAGTCTTATAAGTGAGTTTAATTTTCAAGTAATTGAAACTAGGTTTCGAAGGGCTTATTAACTTAACAGAAGAATTTTATATAATTCATATAATCCCAGGTAGAAGTTAATTATACAATTATTATTGTTGTATTCAATTCCACTACACCGATACAGGCAGATTCAAAACCCTTTGCAATTTCACTTGCCACAAATTCGAACGCAGATTCTATTAGGGCTTACCCAATGCTTTAGTAAAATGAACCAATAATTTCCCATTGAAGAATTCAGCTGCTACGTTATTGTCCTAAATGACTGAAATTGTGATTCATTACTTGATGATTTCAATGTTACTCCTGTTGAGCATTTTTGTTTTGTCGCACTGAATGCTCATTTTCGGTCTAAATTTGACTCGGTTTTTCACCATTTCCCTACAATTAATTCTCTATGCAATAATCTCTTCCCATAATACTCCTTCTAGTCGCATCGATTATGTGGTTTACGAGCACTTTGACGTCGGTTTTCACTAACAACTAAGGCACATACTTACCTCCTCAAGCAGATTGACTGTGTTTCTACAGGAACTCATAGAAGCGAAGAAATTTGAAGTTGTAGGAGAGGCCATATCCTCCCTAGTTTCGTCCACAAAACTTCTAGCAGTTATTCTGTCAGGCATGATGGCTGATTTAGTATTACTGCTGATATTTCTTTAGTAAAACATGGTTTTGATCAAGTGTTCTGTGAGGGAATTTTCCAAGTTTCTTCCAGAGATCGTACGAGACAAGTTTCCGGGCGTGCAATTAGTGCCAGGCCTCTATCAGAGACGCGCGCTTTTGCAAGGAACGCCTTGCAGATATACGCATATTTACTCACTTCACTTGAACGCCAGAGTCACCAGAAATATCATTTTGACATAATTTCATCAGCGTAGATGGATATTTAGAGTATAAAATAACTAAAATCTTAACATTTCCCTTCGTTTTATTGTTTAGAATGTTTTGATACCCGTACAACATTCCACTGTTTGTTGCCCGTTTGTTGTTCTTCAGCCGAACCCGGAAGGGTGTGGATTATTAACGCGATGTTCGGATATCTTTTTTGGAGGAGATTTGCATATACAGAATTTCTTTAATGATAATACTCTTGGAGTAAAGTTCCTCGAGTTTTCGCAGAAAGACTTTTAAAAGTTTAGTTAATTGAAAAATGGCTTACAACGGCGAAGGGTCTGAAGTCAGAGGACTGTTCAAACTTCAGTGACTCCAATGCTTTCCAAATTGCCTGCTTGCTTCAGCTTTTGTTTGGGCAGACGGTAGATTCGCTAAAGCGCTAGAAAGAAACCGCTATCGTGATCAGTGCAGGAAACCGGTCAACTTTAGTCTTCTGGATCCGCGTATTCTTTGGACCCGTAGTCTGAGTCGACGCTACAGAGCAATCAACTGAAACGCTTTCGGGGTAGCGGGCACTGTCAGGGAGGAAATCTCTGGCGTGGTGGCTTATCCCCACCAATGCCCCATACTTCCTCGGGGTGCAGCGGCGTAGCCAGGAATTTCGAAGGGGGGGGGGGGGGGGGGGGGGGGGGGGGACATGGGACGAAAATGCTCAAATTTCCTCCAGCAAATACGTAAATGTATCGCCCCTTTATATATAACGTTGTATATAGCGTTAATTGTTAAGGTAATTTTTATTAATTTTACTTTTTCAATAGGAAAAATCCAAATCCCATCACTTTTTTGCGAACAAATATTTGCTTTTTTCCAGTTGAGGTCTTTATTGTACAACATTAGAATGGCATCCCCGTCACGTAGACAGGTACTGTAATGCGTTCAGAAACACAAAATGATTCTTTCTGAAAAAGAAACATTTTTTTGTGTCCCCGCTACAAAATTCATCTTGCGCAATTTAATAACAATGTTTCCCGCGCGGTTAAACTGTGAATCATGTGTCCGGGTACAATGTTCTAGCTACAGGTGTCCTTATAGTTTAATATAACCAAGAGTTTTATGCGCTCGATTATACGCTGCTTTATGCAAGGTCACCAACAAAGCTTCTTGCAAGTTTCTGACGCTTTAGCTCCGGTGCATTTTTACTCCTTTCGCATGAGTAAAGGTTTCTCTTGTCCTATTTCCCTCTCGTTTCAATACATTTGGGGGGAAAGCAGAGAAATGGATATTAGGAACTCCAAAACTTGTAAGAAATTTTGTTGGGTGTTCACGGTTCGACGCAGAGGGCTGTAAAACTTTAGAGAGTCTATGCTTCGATACTTGAGAAAATTTGCGGGAACTTTGAGCTCTTTATCTACAGCGGAGAAACAACAGGCAACATTGTTGCTGCGTTGCTGCAACAATATGCCTCGTTCAGTCAGCGCGCACTACGGTCACGTGATCCAGGGACGTGCGTGATCTAAAGGTGAGTTTACGTCGGAAGAAAGCCGTGTCGTCCGACGTTCGAAGTCTTGTTTGATGTTTCATTCGCATCCTTTCCTGCTTTGTAAGAAGCTGTCTCCGACGATACTAGAAATTGTCAAGCTTATAAGTGCGTGAAGCGTTCGTTTGGTTCCGATCCTAATCCCAGGAAATGTGTTAATTTACGGCACAGGTGGGGGGGGGGGGGGGGGGGGGAGGGGGCCGCGGCCCAACAACAACAACAATAATTTATTTAGCGCTTGGTAATAAAAGAAAATTACACAATCTGTAAAACTTAAATTATATTTCTAAAGGAAAATAAGCACGCACCACTTAAAAATAATCAGAGGACTAGTCAACAAAGGGCTGTTCCAAAAGGGCTGTCCCCCCCCCCCCCCCCCCCATCGAGAAACCTGGAAATTCCACAGGGGTTGCCGTGTTTCACCCTGGAATTTCCACAGGGTCTGTGATTTTGACCCTGGAATTTCCACAGGGCCATTCATTTTACCCTGGAATTTCCACAGGGGTATTCATTTGCAACTATGGAATTTCCACAGGCCGACAAGATAAGGAGGAATTTCCACAGGGGTTGCTTCAAATTTCCACAGGGTTAGAGCAATTTTTGAAAATTTGGAGTTTCTCGATAGGGTTTTTTTTTGGAACAGCCCAAACTAGCGTGAAAAAATCGCCACACATCATGGACGGACGCAAATGGTAGTATAACGTTGTGACAAAATGGTAGTCAATAAAGGAACAACAATGTATGAAATGGATTTTTTAATAAAGGCCTGCAAACAAATTTGCCAAGTACAGCAATGAATTGCACACTGTGACAGCAGCACAGAAAAAAAATACAACCCTCTAAACCTGCTAGCGTAAGGGTAGTAGTAAATATGGTCTTGTCCCGACTAGTCCATACTTTTCTTCATAGACAAATCCGTGCAAAAACGTCCCAGCTAAAAAATTCTCAAAACCAATTACAGCTAAATATCTTTTCAAAAACTAAAACTCTCAAACTCTCATATTCTGGCCTACTCTTCTGTACATGTTATGTTACAATGTGAGGTCGACTCTATTGGATGTTATGTACAATAAATATCAGAGGTTTTTACAAGATGGACTGGGTTTTTCATGGATAAGACTGGATAAGGGATAGAAAAGAAAATATGCTCAAAATTTAGCAAGGAGCTAAGGGGAAATTCCATGCTGAAATTGTTCAGAATTGCTTAACTCAAAAATGAACCACTCAAACATGAAATTTCAGTAGAGCACATCAGGGAAGTATATCGCTGTAATATGGATCGGGCTTTAGTTTTAAAACCATCTGCCTAGCTGCATAAAGCTTTGTTCACACTGGCAAAACAATGACACAATGGAAGGGTGTGGCATCTTATGTCGCAAAATAAGACGTGTCTTTGCGACATGCTTATCTTTTGTCAAGCCATGACAAACATCATAATGCCTTTCCTGTTATGTCATTGTATCCTAGTGCAAACCAGGTTTAATTTGCTTATATGAAAAATGATGCATTGTCATCAGTTGCCAGATCTGGCACTGTCTGGTCTGCAAGTTTTTGGTCAACCCGACATGGGCTTGTTACAGGAAAAGTAGAATTAAACCATGGGTGCTCCAGAACTTCTGATGCAGTCAATCGTTCATTTGGATCTCGCCGCATCATAGAGTGTATCAAACACTTTGCTTTGGACGACACAGTGTCTGGAATTGCAAAATGTCCTCTTCTGATTTTTGTAAACAAGGCAGTTGGTTCACTGTCATGGAAAGGGTATCTTCCCACTACCATTGTGTACAGCATAACACCTAGACTCCAAATGTCAGCAGCTTTTCCTGAGTAGCCATTGGAAGACTGGAGAATTTCTGGACTGACATATGCTGGGCACCCATGCTTGTCTTCTAACATGTCATCACGGCCTTCTAGAAGGAACGCATCTTCTAAACCTTCAAGTTTGACTTGTGTTCTGGAATAATAAAGATTGATCATAGATTAATCATAATGTATTAATGATTTAGTAGAAGTCCTGTAAAAAAAATCATGTAACAGGGCTGCAAATTGCACCCATGGGGGTCGCCTTTGCGACCAACTTTTTCTCTTTTGCGACTAAACTTTGTCAGTCAGTGGAAGATTTGCGGCTCACTTCTTGTCTAACTCGCTGCCGCAAATTCAATTTTTGCGACTAACATTTTGAAACTTGTCAAAAAATATCAACTGGACTTTTTTTTTTATTTGCAGCCTGTGTGACACAATTATACTATCAAACTGCTAGGGGCACGTTATGAGCACATGATCTCAAATTACTCACAAAGAGAGGACCCTTCTGAAGAGTAACCTTATACTGTTGTTTGCAACTAAGTACTGTTTGAAACTCTTAAGCTTGTGGCTGAACATAAAATGAGCATAAATCCATAAACCTTTGTGACTGAATAGAAACCAGAGAAACCCACTTTAATAATAATAATATTAAACTTTAGTGCAATAAACTAAATTATGCTCTAAACACATTGTTCTCTTTGCTGTCTTTCTCTTTCTAATACTGAAACACCTTGTTTCATGGATTTGTGGAGATCACTCTTTAGATAAGAAAAAGAGGGATTTCAACAGCAGAACTGCAAAAAATATTATTTTGTATGATGTACAGGCTAATTCTCTAAATGCAATATAGTTTTGCCTTATGATAAATTTAAACAAGCTTTTTTGGTAGATGCTTTTTTGGCAGTCAGGATTTGAACAGAATCCCCTTTACTTGGTACTTCACAATTACACAGACAAAGGTCTTTGTCTTCAAATCAGTTCAACCAAGAAATACAATGGACAAACCAGAATGAGTGTTTTGAAAAATTGATCAATGGATGAAAACGTTAGGAAATTCTATATTTGGTCCAGCTTGACCCAGTTTGCAATATCTCTGTCCAAAAATAGCTTCAAACAGAAATAAAAAACAGTCACAAACAATGAAGAGGAAACAAAGAACTTAACACCATGGCACTGAAATGAACATGTGATCACACTCTATTGAGCAATTAGACTGCAAAAGTGGAAATAATCTAATACAGTTAAAAGCAGAACCACAAATATAAGAAATAGCATGTTGCTTATCTCTTTCTAACTTCATCCTGTTCTTATAACAGCTATGTTATAAGATTGTTAGCATTGTGAACAATTCTAAGGATCAATTCTGAAGATCATGTTTTCTTTCATCTCATATTAGTTCTCAAAACTCTTTGAAACAATTGACCACACAAAAGAACAACAGACAATGGCAATTTCACAACCATGATGTCTGTTGGCCTTCTTATGGGCTATTTATTTGTCAGGAGCATGCAGAGAAAACCTCTACCCTCCTTTAAATGTCCTAAAACAAATCAAACAAAGTATTTTCCTCCTCTCACATTAGTTAGCTAACTACTTTGTTGTGCTATGATTAACCTATTTGTCTTTGTCTAAGCTCTGTTGAGGTGTTTGCCCAAATGGGTTATCAAAAGATTTCTCACAAAAGTTGTGTACCATCTGCCTTGGTGGACAATGGCCGCATGGATCCCTTTGGCACATGCAACTTTTTTTTGTGAAGAGCTCACATTGTTGAAGAACAAAGGCAGACATTTTAGAGTTTGTAAGAAAGTGTGCAAGTTAAAATTTGTATTCATCGTTTTAACTGATCTGCATCAATGGTTCATCTTTTTAAATTTAACACTTAAGAAAGCTTGCTTTTCCAATACCTGGATTATTTTACAGTTTTCATCTTTCAAAATAATATTGTTTATTTAAACTAATTCTCCACCTCAGCAGGTCCTGAAAGGTTAAGGTGTGGGAATTGGTATGGGTGCAAAACATGCAAATTCCACCCAAAATATCTTAGGTCATAAAATGCAGTTCAGGGAACAAATTTCTAATATGAAGTCTGGAAAACAATCAAAATTGGGAAATGCTTAGTCTTATTGTAATGAGTCTTATTGTAATGAACACACAAGTAAAGAAAGCCCCTCCCTTTCTTACAACCCATTGCTATTGTAGCTCATTCGATGCTCTTATCAATTGCTAAATGTTCAAACAGGATAAGGTTTAGGAATTGCTGTAAAGAAACATTTAAGATAGGACAAGAAAATATGCTTTAAAAGAGAAATATAACAGAAAAGAAAATGTTGCACCAATTTGAATGGTTACAGGACAAGGGTGACTAGGGAAATGATTTACAGAAATATTTTGGTAATAATACAGCTTTTAAATAGAAATACAGCTGGAAAAAAGTCACACAAATTAAATCCCAAAAAATAATTACAAGCTTTTTAGAGCTGGGAACCCATTTGAGGGCAACTTCATTAACTGCCTAATGTTGCAATAAAAGAGTTAACAGACAAAAGGTTTTCTCCTAACAAGCTGGCTTTTGGGGTATGAAATGAACAAAGCAAAAGCGTGGTTAAATCCTTTGTTCATTGTTTGTAAAATTTGAAAAGCAACCGGGAACCCGGCCACGAGAGTTGCGTGAAATATAACACGTGGTTTACTTTCAAGAAACAACGTTGAAAATTTTACGCTGCCACGTGGAATTGCCACGATTTGAAATGATTTCATCGAAAGCAGATTCTAGCTTTAGGTCATACATACTTAACTACAAATCTCAGTAAAGATCCTTTAAGTGAGTTCTGCTTTTAATACGGGAACATTGCTCAACTGAAGAGATCTACAGATAATAAAATTTAATAGACTTGAAAGGTCGAAATTTCCCGCCAAGTCATGTGAAACACAACATACCGGCACGAATTCAAATATTTTCAGAAACAACGGGCATTAAATGAACCATGAATAAATGCCAAACACTCTTGGTAAAATCATTTGAATAAAGATATGCAAAACACCAATCCTGTGGGAACTAAATTTCTTTCTTGGTTGGGTAAACCGGAAATGAGTCACCCCTCGAAAAGTGAATTTCACAACAAAGCCGAATTCACATCATTTAGCGGAATCGCATTATGTCTCTTTTAGGTCTCAAGTTCAGCTGTTCTTTATGTTTTTCTTTGTTATTATTCGAGAGACTCGCAAAAAATTTAACACAGTTTTAATGAAGGTGAATTGTAATGCCTTCGACCAACCAGAATTTCTTGATTATTAGCTTTGTCACGCGTAACTTTTTTTACCCTTGAAAACAAAACCAAATTATCAACCACGCGAAGCTATTTTTTTCTGAAAACATAAACTAAATGGAGGCTGGACGAAATAAATATTAAACAGGAATAAAGAGAGTCTATTTTTCGGTATCCGAAGCGTCCCCTAACAACAGCAAGTTGCTCCATACACGCGGGGTTCCAAGTCATCAAAAGAAAAGTGTAACACAATGCTCAAAAGCTTAGAACCAAACCACATGGAAACAAGGCTCATGCTGGCCTTAGAAAGCGAAAACGTGACCCCAAAGTAACAGAAAGCGAGCTTTAGATAAAAAAAATTCAATCGTTAACGTTTAAACTCACCTTTCAGGGTTTTGAAAGACAAACTTGCGAAGTTTAAGGTCCCTCAAGACAACACCCGAGTCGTGACAGTGCGCAACTACACTCGCTATCTGACTGAATAGCTTGCTAGCTTCCTCTTCCTTCAGTCTTCTGCGTGTCCTAACATAGCTGTGTAAGTCCCCGTAAGATCTCTCAAAAAACACATAAGCGTAAGAGTCACTGACCAAAATCTCGACGACTTTGTTTATGCCTTGGTGCGAAGTGAGATGAAAAACGGGCGCGAGGGTCTCGCGAAATTTGTTGACATCAATAATTTTACAAGCGAGCTCTGTTTGAGTCTCTGTATCTACAGCTTTGTACAAGCTCCCTCCGCTATTTCTATCAAGGAGGATGTATTTGCCAACCTTGCATATCTGTGGAGCTTCTGTATTTCGTTTTTGCGGCGTTGGCTGCAGTCCTATAGTCAAGTTTGGTAATGGCGCAGTAGTTTCAATATTTGTTTTGGATGCATAGCGCTGGTACGGATGAAATCTTGCCGACGTACTGTTCATCTAAACTCCCGTAGATTAAAACAGCAAAACCCCTCAATCTTCTTCTCCGTTACCTATGATCCAAAACAAGCGAAAAAAGCAACCAGACGAGCTTTCTCCGCGATTTGTCTTGATTATAAGTACGTATTGCCAACTAAGCACAATGACGTTGCACGCAAATAAGCGATGTCGAATATGGTGTCGTTTTGGTTAAGAAAACCTGGCGAAAACCCGGCTGGAACACAATTCTTGCTACTCCCAATTGAGAGAACACTAACTACTCTTAGCCTGGAAGGCCGAACTGGCCTTCCCCTCAACAGCCAAGCACGGGTAAACAGTACATGATGGTGAAACTGAGGAGGATTTCAATGTCGTTGCGAAACGAAGAAGTGATCGCGGACACAAGAACTGACGCAATGGGGTCTCAACTCAACTCCAACTCAAACCCTTATTTGGAAACATTGCGTCACTCCCATGTCATCTGACGTTACTTACGCACTCTGATTGGTCGAGAGAACAATATCTATTCTTCAAATCAATCAATTCACTTCCGGTAGATTTGCATATCAGTGTTTCTCGTCGAAACGAAATTATCTACGCGTCACCAAAATAGAGGTATCATCGACCTAAAACTGAACTGAAGTCATTTTATTTTCTCACAGAAGATGGAAAGACTTGTTTGCTTACTTTTTATCCAAACTGAACACAGTTTTCGATAGATTTTTTCGGGATTCGGGCGAAATTGTCGAGTTGCACCATCGACAATCGTGTTTGCCACATCACGACATATCTGATAACACCACTGTCACGCAAAGAATAGCAGTCACGCATACCCTGCTTCACAAATGCGTGACATTCGAGATATGAGTCAGCGATGCATCATACAATTTTGATTATGTAACAGTGATAAATCGTGCGCAATCTCTTGTATGATTTGTTCAGAACTTTCCGACAAGAAAGCTAAATGATCTTGATCAAATTCCTTTCTTGATGCAATTTTTAAAACCTCAAAATGCTATAATGATAAATATTTTTAACCGAGAAATACAACAATACTCAAATTAATAATGGCCTTGCTGGGGATCGTCGCCGTTTGGACGCTACTAGAAATCCTCATTATTTTAAGACATTAATTTTATGACTATGGAGGCGTTTTGATAGCATCTGATTTGAAATCTTAACCTATATATATAAGGATATTTTTATGTAATAACTTTGCAATTTTCTAACTTTTCGTCCAATAACTACTTGGGCTATATTATTATGACCGTGTGTGTGACCTAAGGGGTTGGAATAAAATTATATATATTTTTCAGGAAAGCTGCGCATTATATGAGCGTTTTGTTTGCCATGTTTCATGTAATCAATCAAACAATAGCTGTGGCTTTAACATGAGAGTGAATTTCTATCCTTTGTAAAAGACGCGTCCCGAATATGCATATTTCAAATGAAGAGTATTTTTTCACACGCCTGTTTTGCTCGTATTGTTGAATGCAACACGTAAAGCCTTCAAACGTCGAAGGGAATAAGAAAATCTTTGTCATAATTTAGCTATATTCTAAATTTCTGTCAAATTCTAATCCTGTTGATTTATTACAATATGTAGTATACACTTATTCCATTTCCGCCCATTCGTTTAAATCCATTCTCAGTTTTTCACTTTTCATTTTAGAAAATTGGAGAAGCCGGAACAATTTGACTGGATTTCCTTCTTAGAGATTTATATTCAAAGTACTATGAAATGAGGAAAAGATATATTTCTATAAAGTGGTTTCGATATATTAAAATCCCTCTTTTTTGAATGAAAATTGAAGAGAGATTTGAACGACGATTGTCAACGTCAACTATACATTGTCAATTTGACCTTCTTCACCTTTTTAATGTTATTTACGCCATTTATGTGAAGTTTACATATTCCCATTACTCATGTATTTCTACAATGAAAGAGCTAGTTGTTTGACGATTTGTATCGTCTTATATGCTACGAATGAAACGAGATTGCAGAGGCGAACTAGCATGTAATTATGCAGAAATAATAGAATTGAAATTGTGGCAAATTGCAAACACCGCCCCGAGCATGCGTTCGAAACCGTCTCATTTTCAAGAATTAGAATTGAGCAATATTTTCAGAACAACGATTTACTGAAAAAAAAAAGAAATAACAAAAAACCATCAAAAAGGGAGGATACAATCTTTCTTTGGGTTTACAGCGGGTTTTCCTTTTCCGGGAAGTGAACCGGTAAAACAAATATCAGGGAACATTTTGCGGAAAGAAAGTCATTTTTTTGGTATATCACAACGAACGAAAATGTCAATATTCAATATTTAAAGAACGAATATCCGAGAGGTTTTGAATCCAATATCTCCGCTATTGTAGCTGGTTTAGTGAATTTCCCTCCCTGCTGTCAGATTTTAATCAAATTCTCAGTATCTTTAACAATATATATGAGGCTTACTTAAAGGTTTCTTTAGGTGTTAGCTACATGTTATCTATAGGGGATCTTGTATTCTACCGGAAGAGTTATGTAGTAAAACATCAGCAAAACTATAATTAAAAGAAAACACAAATATTACGAAATTTGCTGGGAGCAAAAATTTCGTCGACTCGTCGTGCGATTCACCTTAATTTTAAATTTTATTCTAGAAAATATTTTACAGTTTAACAATGGGTTAACTACGCAAAACCTTACGTAAATTTGCCTTTGTATTCTTTTTAAGCAGCACAAAGACTTATGCGAAGCTATTCGCTTATTCAAAGATTTTTCGCAATTCACATATATTCGCCCTCCCACACTATTGTATCACCTTCGCCCACGGAAACGTTTTAAGAGAAAGTTTATTCCAACATAACAATTAAAATTTGAAAACCCATAGCCCTTTCATATCTCTTCGCAAGTTTCCACCCGTTGTTGATATTTTGTAAGGAAATGAACCGAGGGATTCTATGTCGTTTTATTTGAAGTTCCGATGATGGACAAAGACCCCGAAAAGACTACATTTGGAGCGCCAAAACTAGGGCGCGCGCGCGGCTAGTTCGAAGGCTTCGTTTATATTGCTTGCTGAAATTACGCAAAAGATTATAATGCATAAAGTCTAGGTCAAAAATACTATCGATGATTAATTTGAAATTAATAGGTCGATTAAAGTTCTGCATTACTTATTTCAGACTGAACAGCAAACTGATCAACATTTTTTTTGTTCTCGTCCGAGATCTTGATTCATGTATATTTTGGAGACCGTTCGCGAAATTTCGTGAAACCTAAAAAAAAAAAATAATAAGTATTTGGAGCATTATATTACCTCAATGCTCTTACAAATGTATGAAATACATGAATTCCGGGATTAAGCAAGTTAAGAACCCAAATTATGAAAACAAAACCTGTTAAAACTAGGTTTCTTTCATCATAATACACCCACTTTAAGCACCTGTTTGAACATAAAATTAAGAAGACAAAGAAATCCCATTTGTGGCCTAACATGCGGTATTAGAGACAAATTCATAAACCGTGTTATGACGTAGGAAAACGTGACAATTGCACAAAATACGGTATCGTTTTAAAATTCATCACGAAAATGTGTACTAACTTCACAGGGGAAATCGCGTCTAGAGTCGTGTTGTTTTGGAATGGAAAGAGTTTTGAATATATTTTTGGGGTGGGTAGTGGGGGTTGCACCCCCCTCCCCCCTCCCTCTATGAGAGTCATAGATTAGTAGTTATTTGATCTCAGTGAGTTATTTGTAGTTAGTAGTTATTTGATCTCTTTCCATTCCAAAACAACTCGACTCAGTACGGGTCATAACAGTCCAACTTAGTGCTACAACCCCCCCCCCCCCCCCCCCCTCCCCCCCCTCCTCCCCCTTTGAAAAAATCCTCGATCCGCCACTGTATTCTGCCTCTTGGCAAGGGCGCAGTCCAGCGAGCAAGCGTCTCGAACTGTTTCGAGGGGAAAATGACGGCGAACCTTTGGCCACATGTGAAATTCACTGGAATTTAAAGGAGCGCCGCGCTTTCTCTGTAATTCCACGTGGGAAAGCTCGCTAGCACGATGAAGCGTTGGGGGATGGGAACACGCAATAAAGTTCTCTGAGTTTGACCAGACGGTCTTAGACCCCGTCCACACTACACCGTTTTCAAACGAAAACGGATACTTTTTGCAACCAGCAACGTTTTAAAAAAGATTTGCGTCCACACTTATCATTTTCGTATTGTTTTCGCCCTTTTCGGTGATCGTTTTCGGCGTTTCAGTGTGGACGATAGACCGTATCCGGAGTAAAAAGTACCCGTTTTCGTTTGAAAACGGTGTAGTGGTGGACGGGTCTCATCTCGTCTTTCGATCGTGCTTTTTCCCAGGCCGCTTTCCCGCCCATTTGAATACCCACCAAAAATGAATGACTTTTTGACACACCGGAAAGTCCGCCAAGAGCAATGATTTCTACTGATACTCGACTCAAAGAAGACTAAGATACGTTTCAGTGCCAAAGATCCAAAACCCACTTCAGACGCACGCTACTTTTTGTCACGTTTTCGCTATCCTTGACCTATCCTTGACACAACGCCCACACGTAGCAACAATCTATTTCGCCACAGAGAGACCGTCCGCCAAGAGCATGAATTTTAATCCTGTATAAATCGACTTTTCTCAAACCAAAAACTAAATAGAATTGCAATTAGACAAAATAATTGCAGTTGTACTAGAATATATCAGTCACGTTAATCTATTTGATTGTAAGGAATGATGAGATATGAATGGGTCATCTGTTTTAATTTCTTATGGTCGTAACGAAATGGCTGTGTGTATTGTCGTTTGATTATCCTAAAAAGTTCTTTTAAAAAAAAACTGCTTTACGAAAATTGCACTTTGTGATCTTTCAACTCATATCTGAACTTTTACGTACATATTTCTAGTAACCATGAAACATTTAAAGTATTTCCGTGTCACATACACTAAAGGATAAAATTCTACAAAGGAGTTCAGTCTAGCGAGATGATGACAAAGCGAGTGTTATGACTTTTTCTAGTACTTTCCATCTTACTTCCGTCACATAATGCTTTGTTTTGTAAATATACGCCCTCTAGATTCTCGATGCGTCCAATACATTAAATACATGCATCTCTTCCTGCTGTCTTGAGTTATCAGTATTACCTGACAATCAAAAGCAGATCAAGGCACGATTTTATAAACGTGCTTCCTCGAAAATCACGCGCGAAGCTAAGAGAGAGGCTAGTAAATGTTGCTTTTATTGAGGTCACGCGGCGAAGAAATACACAAAGAATCTTTTCATTATTTCAAATCGTGCTGCACTCTCCAGTGGTGTCGTCAATATTAGGCCGATATTTTTTTTATCGAAGAAAGTAATGACATTTACCTATACATCAATGCTTTTCTTTTATATCTGGGCACCCTGTGGATATTGGATATTGCATCGAAATATAGTCAAATGTACTAGAGAGTGTATCAATTGTAAAAGGAGCCGACGCACTGCTTTGTTTTTTGTTTACACATTCAATAACCAGTATGCAGCGCGCACAGTCTGGGCACTTTCTTTCGAGTCCAAATTGTCGCTTTTATTTACCGACATACAGCGCGCGCATACATTCATTGTGTTGCTTCCATCGGTTCGCGCCCCAAGGGTCCTCCCTTCACTTCCCCCCTGGGGAGGATGATTATAACATTGCGGCAGATATATGGACAAGAAAAGTGCATTCCACAATGGGTGCCTGTGAAAGATATGCCGCATCTTTTGGCCTCAGAAGGTGCCCAACGAAGATCCACTAATTCTAGACACTCATAATGATATGCAAATGGTTACACTCAAATAACCTTCTAGACTTGCTCCAAGTCGACCTCATAGGACACTGAAAGCGACCCAACCAAGCAGGAAAAATGTTTTTAAGGACTTTGAGAAAGTCTAGTAACCTTCCATTCAAACACAATCACGTGTGTTACGTCATTCAATTATACTACTTTGGCGCGAAATCAGATCACTCTACGACTCTAGGCCAGTTTTTGTTTAGCGGACAAAGACCCACCCTCCCACCCTGATTCGCGTGGGTCGTAATATCGCCGTGCCCTAAGAATCATTTCCCCTTCCTTAATTATAACTGAGCATGCGTATGAGTGTTCTTGAACAGAATACTGTTATGTTTGCTTATCATTGCAGGTAAGCCTGAATTTCAAGGGTAAAAGGGTGAGGAAAATTTAAACATAGCTATCCTATAATGGCAATAAATTTTCCGTAACGATATGTTACAAAATTGTTTATTCTGTTGTACTGCTTAAAGCTGTGCCCGACAGGACAAGAGGAGCAGGAGTGGATCTAGGGAAGGGGTTGCGGGAGTTGTACCCCCCCCCCCCCCCCCCCCCCCGTATGAGAGCGATAGATTCGTTTTGAACTCTGTACGGATTATAGCCAGTCCAACAATAGTGCTGCAACCCCCCTCTGAAAAAGTCCTGGATCCACCCCTGAAGGAGATACATCGAAGATCTTCGCCAAGCATGTACAGAGGAGGCAGCTACACACAAAAAAAACATGAAGGAGCTCTGCGAAACCACCAAGAAACGGCTGGTAAGTACAAACAGGATAGCGGGCCAGTGCGAGACAAGAACGGAAATATGCTGACGAATACTAAGGAGGACCAGCTCAAAAGATGGGCAGAACATTTTGAGGAGTTACTAAACAGACCCGCTCCTAAGATACCGCAGAAATACCACCAGCGGAAAGCCCACTCCCGGTAAACTGTGATACAAAAACTAGAGAGGAAGTGCGAAGGGCCATCTTAGCGCTGAAAAATGGCAAGGCAGCTGGTCCAGATGAAATCCCTGGAGAAGCTTTGAAGGTCGCCCAAGATAGATCACAAATGGTGGGGCAAATTATCGAAAGAATTTGGGAGGAGGCGGTCCCAGATGAATGGAGGGAAGGTTATCTTGTTAAGCTACCCAAGAAAGGCGACCAAAGTGTTTGTGACAACCATAGAGGTGTTATGTTACTATCAGTACCCTGTAAAGTACTAAACAGCGGACCTAGAAAAAGAAAAAGCGGACCAACGTGGTATGAATTTGTTTTTTTATTGAGAAATCGCTAGTCAAAATTCGCTAGAAAAGCAAGTATAATATAAGTGCTGTATTTACTGTGTACAATTAATGTGGACCTTTTTGTCGCGTGGGTGGGGGGGGGGGGGGGGGGGTGGGGGGCGGAACCCCCCACACCCCCCACACCCCCGGAACCCCCCTGGCTACGGGCCCTGAAATAGCAATAATCGGGCAGTCACTGGAGTGGAATTCATCCTTGCATAACGTTTATTTACTTGCAGAAGGCTTTTGACAGCCTTGACAGAGAGAGACCTTGTCGAACTTAAGGAAGCGTTACGGAATTCCAGAGAAGTTCATCGGGCTTACTAAGAACATGTACAATTGGATGTCCAAATTTAAAGTTAATACGGGCGTTCGGCAGGGTTGCTTATTATCCCCTTTCTATTTTTGCTAGCTGTGGATTGGATAATGAGGGAAAACACAGAAGGAAGAAAAAATGACATCCATGGTGGAATCAGCTCGACGACCTACAGACTTCACTGATGACATCGCCCTACTGTCACATAGTCACCGTCAGATGCAAGAGATGATCGGTTGCTTGGAGGAGGCAGCAAAAAGACTGCGACTATCTGTTAGTAAAGATATAAGACAAAGTCTCTGAGGAATAACAACAGTATCGAGAAACCTCTACTTCTAGAGGGGAACATTGAAGAAGTTTCAACTTTTAATTTCTTGGAAGCAGAGTGAGTACAAATGGAGGCACTGAGGATGATGTCAAAACCAGAATTGGGAAAGCTGGAGCAGCATTTAACATCTTGCAGAAGGTTTGGGAAGCCAGAGACATTACGACAACAACAAAGCTATGCATATTTAACACTGTCAAGTCAGTATTTCTTTATGGCTCAGAAACGTGGCGGACCACCAAGGTCATGCTTGGAAAAGTTCAAGTATTCATCAATAGATGTCTGTTCGGAAGCTGAGGAGGGCCACGCATGCCTTTAGGTTTCACTTTTGACTTCGAAGTAAAAAATTCGACTTTGAAGAAACGATGTTCGACTTTGAGGAAATCCTTAGGAAAAGATCACCAACGAGGACCTTTGGAGGATGACTGACCAGGAACCAGTTGGGAGGTTATGTTCCCCCGTGGCATGGGGATAGCGGTGCACCTGTTGGAAGCGTAAATTCAGTAGTCGCAAGAAGTCATTCTTGACCATCGTCATTCTTCTCGCCTGCTGTACGTCGACAGCTAGCAGTTTTTCCACCTTGCTCCACACTTTCCTTGGAGCCAGAACATCAAATAGCACCTGTTTCTGGCGGTTATTATTATCCAGTCTACACACGTGCTAGATACTTCAACATGTCTTCCCACGTAAAAAGATTCGCCCGTTACGCGCGTCAAGCTCTACGTGATCTCCAGCTACAGCCTCAGCCAGAAAGCTCTCAGTCTCGTGTGAGACGTCTGCAGTCGAATGTGCTATACGAAGATCGGGCTTATCAGGCATCTACGCTCCCGCAGATGCTAAAAACAACCTGCCGGGAAACCTTCAATATTATAGAAACTGCCTTTCAGAAACAGTACAGAAACTCTGGTACACGCATTTCTTTCCTCGAAATTAGATAACTGTAACTCCTTGCTCTCTGGCTTGCCTGATCACTTAAAAAGTAAGCTACAGCGCGTGTAAAATGCGACCGCCTTGTTGCGCGTACGTGCTAATACGAACGCCATACTAGGAAGCTCTGAGCATTTTCGGCCTTGCACACAGTGTCCTAATGGTACACAGGGCTCTGAGCATTTCGGGCCTTGTACACAGTGTCCTAATGGTACACAGGGTCATGCAATGGTACACGGGGTCATGCTATGATACACACAGTCATGCTAAGGGACACAGGGAACTGCTATGGTACACAGGGTCATGCTATGGTCAGGAAATATGTGAATGTTCAGGCAATACTGTGTCCGCGAAGCACTAAGTTCAGTGATGAAGATAATGAATATAACCTTATGTGTAAGTTAAAGTGCTAATGGAATATCCAATGTGTGCTTCTGAACGTTACCCTGAAGAAGCGGAGAAAAAAAAAATAGAAATCTGCCATCCATCTCTCGCCATTCCGTGTTATATAAGAGGTCATGCCAAGGAAAAATAAGAGGACATTTGTTTTATACCACAACAAGAAGACAAAAACAGAACGCGCGCGACAAACAGCTTTTATTGGTTCTTCAGGCGCGCGCACTGATGATGACGCGTTCCATGGTACATACTTTTATTTACTCATACTGCGCTATCCAGTTAAGCTTGGAGTGCCCATTGCTTTGTCGACAAGTTTTAGCGTTTCGTTTTGATAGAATTGCGCGTTGTCAAGGCGAGTTCATAATGTTGTCAAGAAATGTCGCGACAAAGTTTCAAAATCACGGGCTTTCACTTGTCAACGTACTTTTCAGAGATTCTGAACAAACGACAAAACTATAGGCGCTCCAAGCTTAACTGGATAGCGCATTAGCTGGGAGCAAATTAGAATTCGAGAAACGCGCGCGTTGTGGGTCCTTCTTGGGTAAACCGTATCTTTCTCGTCATCATCATTATAACAAAACAAAAGTGACTAAACACTAATAACTTGATCATCCTTTTATTGAAATCCAACCCTTTGATCCGCATCCACAATCTTTTCGATGCGATTATCCGTCAGTCCGCATTGCTTCGTTTTACTCCAGTAGTCACCCAAATTTTTGATATAAGTCTTCTTGTAGTTAATATTAAGCGCCGCGCAGAGCGTGCACACCCAAGGAGCAAACCGAGCGAGCTTATATTTCCTTCTCCAAAAATGATACCTCCTATACTCCTCATCGTTTCTGTTCAAATAATTCAAATGATCTGCAAGAGCTTTCACAGAGGTAAAATTCATTGCGTTGACAAACGAGCCTGGGATTGCCATGTCTGCATTATAAGTAGATCCCCCTATAATTATGGGTACAATACCTTCCTTGAGAGCACCCCAGTACTTTTCGGTAACATAGTCTCGACAATTAGAATTCTCGAACCCTAGAAGGAATTTATATCTCCTTTTGAGTTTAGTACATTCCGGCGCGTTAAACTTGCACACTCCAGCCGGTTTTAAACCCATTCTTTCTGCGCAAGCGCCGTAAATATCTATGGGAATGTACTTGTTTAGTTGTTTGATGAATCGTTCTCTTGGGAGACTACAGTGGCTTGCGGCCCACATGATAAATCGATCCTTTCTGTTCATTATTTAGCAACTGTTTTATCCGCGTCTTTGATACCAGAGTGGATTTTATAGTAATAACCGTAGGGACTAAAAAAATCAGAGTCTCGTCTATACGTTAAAGTCCAATGGAAAAAATTATTTAACCACCTTGATCTTTCGCTGTATTCCGGACTCTCTAACGCAAAGAAGACCCATTTCTGAGCTTTTGGCTTTTGTTTTATGAACCTAAACATCTCAACTCTCCCTGGCATATCTTTAGCGTGGAAAATAGCCGCATCGGCCGTCTTGAATTCGCGATTATCAAACGTTAAACGGCAATTAAAATATGGGCACGATATACCTTCCCAGTGATTAAATGCCCACGAATTCGGAAGCCAGTCCCAAGGTTTCTTGTAGAAGAAGTTAGTGAAACAGAGGACGACTTTTGGCTTCTTGTGATGCGCCCTTTGCGAGTACTCAACTAATGTCATCCTTCTTTTAGGGTCCTCCAATTTCTTCTTCATAAGGTGAAGCTCGCGGTGGATGACACGAAGCCTGTCGTCCATTCGTTTGGGCTGAAAAAGAGCGTGGAAGCTCTCTGGTGCGTAGAGAACATTTGATAGAAGAACCAGGAATAAGCATATACAAAGACCGACAGGAACGCAACGGCGAACATCTGCGGTGTACAGAACTTGGAGGATTCTTGGAATCATCGCCAAGAGCGAACATGGCCGACCTGTGTGACTTTCAGATGCTTAGGAGCCAGTCGGATCACATGAAAATATTAGGGTACCAATGTATGCAAATTAGTTTTCATTGATGATACATAAATGTATTAATGCTACAGCTCCGTGATACTGAGTTAATGTTTGCAAAGAATAATCAAGCAGGTAGTTGTATTTACATAACGTTGTAGATTCAATGCATGGATGGACTTAGAATATATTATGTGTTATTTAGTTCCTGGAGGCATTATTATATCTCGATAATAAATAACCGTTCAGTTTATATTAGCACAGCATGGTAAAAAAAGAAAAGAATAATTCCTGCGTGTATATATATATATATATTTTTTTTTTCATTGATGGACCGCTAACTCAGTATAATACAATACACTTATAGTACGTCCTAGGGATATGAAACATGACTGCCAATGTGTCTAATAATATCTATTGTTGGAACATACTTTTAAACGAAACACGAGAGTGTAAACGCAGTATTAGTTAGTAACACTGCAAAACTTTAAAATAGATAAAAACAGTAATAGACCTTTTTACCTATGTTTCCTACGTATGCAAAAACTTTGTCTTTCCTGATTTTTTTTCGGCGTTTTCACGTGGATATGAATGAAACCATTTCAAAAGATGAAAACATCACATGATTACAAATGGGCAATTTGCATATGGAGGTAAAGAGATCTATTATACGCGAGAGAGAAGCGTGTTGATTTTCTTTAGAGGTAATAACGGCTACTTGAAAAGCAGCCTTAGCTGAATGTATTACCGTGGTTAAATAAAGCTATATTATTAAACATATGCAGCACATTCATATTATCCAGTCAGATAGAACTCTAGTCAGATACGTAGTGGGGCGCATGTTGTGCGCACTCTGCCAAGCAGAAAATAAATGCATATGAATCGAGCTTGAAAGTCATGCACTCAACATGGTGGCTAGTAATGCCAAACGACAGCTTTGTGTAGAATTCATCGAGTATGCAAGGATGCCAAGACGACATATAATCATAAAAGCCCTTCTCGGGGTTATACTAATGATATGGGTTTGTTATACGCTGATAACGGTGCTTGAAACTTCGACAAAGAAGCCTTTCGTTCAACCTAAAGGCATAGATGATCGCATTCTAGCTGTACACAGGGAAACTTTACGAATGAAGGCGCGACTTGAGAACGTTTCTGAGTCAAAATCTCTGTCAGAGTACATTGCAAAAGCAAGCTGGGAACGCACGAAGATAATTCTGGTACGAACGAAGTTCTTTCACCAGCAGCCATGGGGATGGTTGAAGGACAGCAAGAGATTTAACACTTGGGAAGGGGTCAAATGCCCGTTTTTCCGTTGCAAGTTGTCGTACAACCAGCGTGATTTTCCTAAAGCAGACGCTGTCATATTTCACGCGAAAGATATGTTCAATAACCTCATTATGCAGCGATTATTGCATTACAAACCCAAAGCACAAAAGTGGGTTTACTTCGCTCTTGAAAGCCCAATGAATAACCCACCACCAAAGCGTCTAAACAATCTCTTCCACTGGACATTAACGTACAAGAAAGACTCCGATTTCTTCTCGTCCTATGGTTACTATTACCATGTTCACAGAGATCCAGAAGAAGCAAATAAAGAGATAGCAAAGCTTATTGCGAACAAAGACAAACTAGTATTCTGGGCTGCAAGCCATTGTGGCGTGCCGCGCGAGAAATACATTCGTGAGTTGCTAAAGTATATTCCTATTAGTGTCTTCGGTCCGTGTTATTCCTACGTAGGTCTCAAAAACCAAAGTTATTGCGGGAGAGATAACCCTATATGTGAAAAACTTGAAAAGAGGCACAAGTTTATTCTCGCTTTCGAGAATTCCATGTGCAAGGACTACATCACCGAGAAATATTGGACCGCGTTACGCCGCGGGCTCGTTCCAATTGTCATGGGAGGCGCGAATTACACTTCGGATTTAGCAATCCCTGGTTCTTTCATAAATGTTTTAGATTTTGCAACTCCAAAGGCTCTTGCAGATCACTTAGTGTATTTAGACAAAAACCCTCGTGAGTATGCGCGGTATTTTCAGTGGAGACAGCGGTATAAGATGGCACAATATGCGCCATGGACATGCGTACTGTGTGCGGCATTGAATATGAACACGGAGAAGACGTATATCGCGAGGTTAGATAACCTTTTTAGCGCCAAAAACGACTGTGGTATTAGGAATAAGGCGTTGGATAGTGTTAAAGAAAGAAGAAAATACAAAAGGAAGCGTTAAATTGAAGGAGGCAGATCTTGGTCCTTAGATAATGGAACACAAGCACATAGAAACGCACGGGGAGATTTTTGGGAGAGTACATGGGATATACCAACTTCAATACGAAGCCGTATTTGTGGACGATTTTAACAACGTTTTTTTAAATAAAAGGCTTCTTTAAAATAACTTTTATAATATAGCTACGATATAACGTGCGCTCTGATTGGTCGAAATCTTTGCTCTATTTCACCGATAAAGTAATGGTTCTCCCCCTCTGTATCATAAAAGCATTAAAGTACAAATTTCTATGACTTTATCGGCGATCATAGAGCACTTGTGATGTTGGGAGAGACACTCGAAACGTTTTAAATTCACTCGCCTGCGGCTCATTATATTACAACGTTCTCGCGTCTCTCAACATTACGCGCTCTATTTCGCCGATAAAGTCATAGATAGTTGTGCTCTAATGCTTAAGTAATGTAAGGTTTTTGATGTAATATTTTCGTGTTTTTTCATGTTTCCGTACGTACGTCGCGTTTTCTACTAACGTTTGTGCATACGTCATTGTTGCCGAACTGTGACACGAAATCTGCTCCAATGGCGTAGAGATCCCCTTTTTGTGAACATTCAGCCAATCACATCGCGCGAAATCATTGATCAACCAATCAAAATGCTTAGACATATCACGGCACAATACCGTTACGGCGCGGACATTGCACGGAGACCGCCATAAATCTTTTAAAGTCATACAAAATCAGTTGTACAAAACATTTGAATACAAGGTAACCGGAGTAAAGTATTAAATAGCGATCACTAAAACAATTGGGCAGAGGCTTCTTTGACCTTTTGCCAACCTTAAAACATTGGCTAAATGACGATGGCAAAATTGTGACGAGTACTGACCAGTACTGAATTAGGACTTGAAATGAAGAGTATGAAATATGTTTTTAATCTGATCTAGATTGCAAAACCATCGCGAATTTCCGTAAAGGGAGAAAAAAAATTCCACATCGCTCTTTCAACGCCCCTGGTGCGAGGGATTTTCAGCCATTCGCACGCATTGTTTGCTGAAGTTTCCTTTCTCCGGCTTTACGGATGTTCGCGATGTTAAAAGGTTTGTGTTTCAGTCTTACTATATCGGGTTGTTTTTGTTGGGGTACATCAATGCAACTCCTTCTTCTCTCTACACTAGGGCGCATGTTGCACGCATAAAAGTAATAACAATAGTCCCTTTTTGTTTCCAAATTGAGCCAGGGGAAACAATTTTTTGCGAGCAACAAATGAATTGCCGAGAATCACACTCCTCATTCTACCCTCCCCCCTCCTCCTCCTCCTCCAACAACATCACTATCATCATATGAAGCATGCCAAAATCACCACAACCACCAACATGACCTGCAACATCATATTCATCATCTCCACAGTAGTGTCTCATTGGAGACGGTACTTTACTCCGCCCGCTTTACTGGATCAGCTTCTCAGCTTTCCGCTCCTTATTCCCACACTGGTGTTGGGCACTCCAAAACGTCTCCAACCCTGCAATAGGTAAATGCGTCGTGTTCATATGCAAGGCTGCACAGAGCTCACAATTCCATGGCGAGTAAGTAATAATCGCATATCTATTTTGCCACTCAAGGTACTTGCTATATTCCTGGACATTTTTGTCCAGGTATAAAAGTCTTTTTGCAAGCGCTTTGGCTGACGGAAAATCCATGGCGTTAATGAATGACCCAGGAATGGCCATATCCGAAGTGTAACTCGCTCCACCTAGTACCACAGGTACAATCCCTTCATTCAAAGCCATCCAATATTTCTCTGTAATATAATCACTGCAAAATGAATTCTCGAATGCTAATAGGAACTTATAACGTCTTAGGCTCCGTTTACATTTCGGAGAATCCTGAATGCATTTTACCCGTTTAACGTTCAGATCATCGGCACACTTTCCAATCACGTCTATTTTAATGTACTTCAATAAATTCTGAACAACCTTGTCCCGAAGCAAACCGCAGTGACTCGCAATCCATACAGCAAGTTTGGTCTTTCCTCTAGTGTACGATATAGGCGGTTTATTTATCAGTTTGTTTGCCTTGTAGTAGTACCCGTAAGGGAAATAAAACGTCGAGGATGGTCGGTATGATAAGGTCCAATGAAACAAATTATTGAGTTGATCAGGTGCTTTGTTGTTCGTAGGTGCTTCTCTAGCGAAGTAGACCCACTTCTGGGGTTTCGGCTTTAGGTGTAGCAATCTCCTCAAGATCAAAGTCCCAGGCATGTCCATCGAGTGGAAAATAGCAGCGTCGGCTTTCGACAATTCTCGATGATCGTTAGTCAACTCGCATCGAAAGTAAGGGCACTGAACTCCTTCCCAGTGATTTAAATCATAGTTATTATTCATCCATCCCAAGGTTTCTTTTGAAAGAACGACGTATACAGAAGAACAACTTTTGGTCTAGTTTCTTTGGCTTTGGCGATGTATTCTGCTAAAGAACCTGACGTCGAAGATTTCTCTACTCGTTTTTTGACTCGTTGAAGTTCCTCTACAACGGCAGCGACACGATTGTTGATGTCTGAGTCGAGCTTCAAGATTGATGTAATGTTTGTTATGATTTTTCTATCGCTGAATACTACGTCGAATATAATGAGAAAGACTATACAAGATAAACAACCCAGGAAAAAGTTCCTTTTGCTGGGAAAGGTGCTAAAAGAGGCCAGCATTTGAGTATATATCATCGAATCAAGTTGTGCCTTGAGCAGACTTGTGCAAACACTTACGCCTGGGGGCCCAAACAAGTTTTAATGCAAATTTGAGTGCTTTACTTCGCTTCACCCGTTGACGATGACAATGCGATCACCCATTTGTACTAACACAGAGAGCGCGCACGAGATAACCATGCGACCATGATTCTCAGATGCAAAAAAGCAAGAGCTTCGCCTTTTCTTGGTGACAATACTGACCTAGAAACATAACCTGGACAATTTGAAGACTTCTTTCGATAAAAATACTTGGTAAAGTTGAAACGTCTGGAAATTGTGAACAATTTGCGCGGACTTGCGTTGTTATGGCCAGACGATCGATGCAAGCTTTCACAGCGTTTCAAACGCTGTAAGAAATACAAATTCAACGCAAGTCAGCGCAAGTTTGCAACAAGACGCCCTAGCATCTACAACTTGCATCGACTTGTTGTTGAAATTGAGTTCCGTTAGACCAGGACGAAGTATCAAACCCCAAATCAAGGCGTTAATTTACGTCCGTATGCGCAATTTCGAGACCTGTAATGCCGCTAATATGGAATTGATAGTGTTAGGAGAAAACAGTTTATATGAACAATTATTTTCACATTTGGAAGAATATCTACAGAGGCAGAGCGAAAATGACATTAGTGATCTGTTTTTCTTTATCATTTCATTTTTTTGGCTGCAATTATATCTTAAACTTTTTCGTGAGAAACATTTGCTATCTTCCATTGCCCCATGTACCATGTTCGTTTTGCAAAGTTGTTGCAGAAAAACCTTTATTTTTTTGTTGATCAAAGTATCACCTCTCCCAACATTTACACGCCTTTATCTCAAAATCATATCTTTCAATTTTGTTCAAAATTTCGATATTTGTTTTTGGTGACTAGGAGACGATACAGGAATTAGTTACACTAGGGTTTTAGTTTGGGTTTTAGTTGCCGACAGATAGCCAGACCGCTGAAAGCTTGCTAACTAATGCTCATTACGCATGCTCACAATGGAATAGTTGTCGACAACTAAACCGAACGCCCCCACACACTAGAAAAACGCTAAAAATCTTAGTTGTCGATTAATAATAGCTGTCGACAACTAAGCAGTTTCCCTTTTCGAAAAGGGAAACAGCTTAACTAGCACCACAGACTACGTTTTTTAGTTGTCGATAACTTTTAGTTGTCGACAACTAAATGCCTAGTCTGTGGAGGGCCTTAGCTCATTTCCGCTCTAGAATCTACAGGTGGTTTCGAGTGGTTTGTAGTTTTATGCGTCGAAGCAGGATAAAGTTAATATGATGCACAGCGAGACGTTACCTGATTTGCATGATTTGAACTTTGACGAATAACTTACCAAACACTATATCTAACAATGGCGGAACCCATCTGACGCGTAATTTGATAAGGCTATGCTATTGGGAAGAGCCATGGCAATTATGCACGAGAAAACAAAAAATACTCCAACCAAGCTCTTTTCGATTCTTCAAAGGGTCTCGACGGCCTTGAAATTCTCCCGTACAGCAAGAAGCCTGGGAACATATAAAAAATGTTTGATTATGTCAATTGTTTACCGTCAATAACGATTTCGATAGAAAGGCTACCCTCGAGCGTGAATAATAAATGGAACGATATATTTGGCAGCGATGAAAGCAGGGGGGGGGGGCATAGAAGGGGTCACTAACAGATATATGATGGTTTATAATATAGCTACGATATAACGCACGCTCTGATTGGTCCAAGTCTATGCTCTATTTCGCCGATAAAGCAATGGCTTTTCCCCGCTATATCATAAAAGCATTAGAGCACAACTTTCTATGACTTTATAGGCGAATAGAGCACTTCTGATGTTGTCGCCTTCGGCTCGTGATTTTTCAACGTTCTCGTATATCTCCCAACATCACGCGTGCTCTATTGCGCCGATAAAGTCATAACAGGAGATGGCTTTTAAAGACAAGACATGACTTGGCATGGCACAGAGCAGATTTCAGATGACTATAGAAAACCAAACGCAACACGAAACCATTATCTAAGCAGAAGAAAAAGTCATTCAACGACTAACCAATCAGGAGGCGATATAAGTCGGACGTGAGCAATGGCGCGTTTTGATTTAGTTCGCAATTTGATTGGCTTAAAGACGAAAGACTTCGCTCTCCACCAATAGAAACGCTGACTCAGCACAAGTCTGGCTTACTTTCGACGGTCATCTGAAATCCGCTCTATTCAAGATACAATAGACATGACCCAACAATCACGATCTGGCAAAAACACAGCATGTCATGACATGTTATGACACTCACATGACCTAACATGACACTCACATGACATGACACTCACATGACATGACACTCACATGACATAACACACTCACATGACATGACACACTCACATGACATGACACTCACATGACATGGCAACCACATGACATGAAGCTCACATGACTTGACACTCACATGACTTGACACTCACATGACATGACACACTCACATGACATGACACACTCACATGACATGACACTCACATGACATAACACACTCACATGACATGACACACTCACATGACATGACACTCACATGACATGGCAACCACATGACATGAAGCTCACATGACTTGACACTCATATGACATGACACTCACATGACATAACACACTCACATGACATGACACACTCACATGACATGACACTCACATGACATGACACTCACATGACATGGCAACCACATGACATGAAGCTCACATGACTTGACACTCACATGACTTGACAACTCACATGACATGACACACTCACATGACATTGCACTCACATGACATGACACTCACATGACATGACACTCACATGACATGACACTCACATGACATGACACTCACATGACATGACACTCACATGACATGACACACATGACATGACACCCACATGACATGACACCCACATGACATGACACCCACATGACATGACACTCACATGACATGACACCCACATGACATGACACCCACATGACATGACACTCACATGACATGACACCCACATGACATGACACCCACATGACATGACACTCACATGACATGACACCCACATGACATCCACATGACATGACACCCACATGACATGACACCCACATGACATGACACACACACGACATGAACTCACATGACATGAAACTCACATGACATGACACTCACATGAAATGACACTCACATGACATGACACTCACATGACATGACACTCACATGACATGACACTCACATGACATGACACTCACATGACATGACACTCACATGACATGACACACTCACATGACATGACACACTCACATGACATGACACACTCACATGACATGACACTCACATGACATGACACACTCACATGACATGACACACTCACATGACATGAAACTCACATGACATGACACACTCACATGACATGACACACTCACAAGACATGGCACTCACATGACATGACACTCACATGACATGACACTCACATGACATGGCACTCACATGACATGACACTCACACGACATGACACCCACATGACATGACACTCACATGACATGACACTCACATGACATGACACCCACATGACATGACACCCACATGACATGACACTCACATGACATGACACCCACATGACATCCACATGACATGACACCCACATGACATGACACCCACATGACATGACACTCACATGACATGACACCCACATGACATCCACATGACATGACACCCACATGACATGACACCCACATGACATGACACACACACGACATGAAACTCACATGACATGAAACTCACATGACATGACACTCACATGACATGACACTCACATGACATGACACACTCACATGACATGACATGACACTCACATGACATGACACTCACATGACATGACACTCACATGACATGACACTCACATGACATGACACTCACATGACATGAAACTCACATGACATGACACTCACATGACATGACACTCACATGACATGACACTCACATGACACTCAAATGACATGACACTCACATGACATGACATGACACTCACATGACATGACACACTCACATGACATGACACTCACATGACATGACACACTCACATGACATGACACTCACATGACATGGCAACCACATGACATGACACTCACATGACATGACACTCACATGACATGACATGACACTCACATGACATGACACACTCACATGACATGACACTCACATGACATGACACACTCACATGACATGACACTCACATGACATGGAAACCACATGACATGACACTCACATGACATGACATGACACTCACATGACATGACACGCTCACATGACATGACACTCACATGACATGACACACTCACATGACATGACACTCACATGACATGACACTCACATGACATGACACTCACATGACATGACACACTCACATGACATGACACTCACATGACATGACATGACACTCACATGACATGACACACTCACATGACATGACACTCACATGACATGGCACTCACATGACATGACACTCACATGACATGACACACTCACATGACATGACACTCACATGACATGACACACTCACATGACATGACACTCACATGACATGACACACTCAAATGACATGACACTCACATGACACTTGACACTCACATGACATGACACTCACATGACATGACACTCACATGACATGACACTCACATGACATGACACTCACATGACATGACACACATGACATGAAACTCACATTACATGAAACTTAGCTGACATGCCACTCGCATCGCATGACACTCGCATCACACGACACTCACGTGACATGACATGAATTGACACACTCACCTGACATGACACTCACATGACATGACACGCACATGACATGACACTCACATGACATGGCAACCACATGACATGACACTCACATGACATGACATGACACTCACATGACATGACACTCACATGACATGACACTCACATGACATGACATGACACTCACATGACATGACACACTCGCATGACATGACACTCACATGACATGACACACTCACATGACATGACATGGCAACCACATGACATGACACTCACATGACATGACACTCACATGACATGACACACTCACATGACATGACACTCACATGACATGACACACTCACATGACATGACACTCACATGACATGACACTCACATGACATGACATGACACTCACATGACATGACACACTCACATGACATGACACTCACATGACATGACATGACACTCACATGACATGACACACTCACATGACATGACACTCACATGACATGGCACTCACATGACATGACACTCACATGACATGACACACTCACATGACATGACACTCACATGACATGACACACTCACATGACATGACACTCACATGACATGACACACTCACATGACATGACACTCACATGACATGACATAACACTCACATGACATGACACACATGACATGAAACTCACATTACATGAAACTTACCTGACATGCCACTCGCATCACATGACACTCGCATCACACGACACTCACGTGACATGACATGAATTGACACACTCACCTGACATGACACTCACATGACATGACACGCACATGACATGACACTCACATGACATGACACTCACATGACATGACACTCACATGACATGGCAACCACATGACATGACACTCACATGACATGACATGACACTCACATGACATGACACTCACATGACATGCACTCGCATCACATGACAGTCGCAATGACATGGCACTCGCATGACATGATACTCGCATGACATGACATGACACACTCACGACATGAAACTCACATGACATGAAACTCACATGACATGACACTCACATGACATGACACACTCACATGACATGAAACTCACATGACATGACACTCACATGACATGACACTCACATGACATGACACTCACATGACATGACACTCACATGACATGCACTCGCATCACATGACACTCGCAATGACATGGCACTCGCATGACATGATACTCGCATGACATGACATGACACACTCACGACATGAAACTCACATGACATGAAACTCACATGACATGACACTCACATGACATGACACACTCACATGACATGAAACTCACATGACATGACACTCACATGACATGACACTCACATGACATGACACTCACATGACATTGAAACTCACATGACATTGAAACTCGCTTGACATGACACTCCTATGACATGACACACTCACATGACATGACACTCGCATGACATGACACTCGCATGACATGACACTCGCATGACATGACACTCGCATGACATGACACTCGCATGACATGACACTCCTATGACATGAAACGCACACGACATGAAACTCACATGACATAAAAACTCACCTGACATGACACTCGCCTCACATGACACTCGCATGACATTACAAGACATGACACACTCACATGACATGTCACTCACATGACATGGCAACCACATGACATGACACTCACATGACTTGACACTCACATGACATGACATGACACTCACATGACATGACACACTCACATGACATGACACTCACATGACATGACACTCACATGACATGGCAACCACATGACATGACACTCACATGACTTGACACTCACATGGCATGACACTCACATGACATGACACACATGACATGACACTCACATGACATGACATGACACTCACATGACATGACACACTCACATGACATGACACTCACATGACATGGCACTCACATGACATGACACTCACATGACATGACACACTCACATGACATGACACTCACATGACATGACACACTCACATGACATGACACTCACATGACATGACACACTCACATGACATGACACTCACATGACACTTGACACTCACATGACATGACACACTCACATGACATGACACTCACATGACATGACACTCACATGACATGGCAACCACATGACATGACACTCACATGACATGACATGACACTCACATGACATGACTCTCAAGACATGACAACCACATGACATGACACTCACGTGACTTGACACTCAGCTGACATGACATGACACACATGACATGACACACTCACATGACATGACACTCACATGACATGACACACTCACATGACATGACACTCACATGACATGGCAACCACATGACATGACACTCACATAACTTGCCCTCACATGACATGACATGACATGACACTCACATGACATGACACTCACATGACATGGCAACCACATGACATGACACTCACATGACTTGACACTCAGCTGACATGACATGACACACATGACATGACACACTCACATGACATGACACTCACATGAGATGACACTCGCTGACATGACACTCACATAACTTGACACTCACATGACATGACATGACATGACACTCACATGACATGACACTCACATGACATGGCAACCACATGACATGACACTCACATGACTTGACACTCAGCTGACATGACATGACACACATGACATGACACACTCACATGACATGACACTCACATGACATGACGCTCGCATGACATGACACTCACATGACTTGACACTCACATGACATGACACTCACATGACATGGCACTCACATGACTTGACACTCACATGACATGACATGACACTCACATGACATGACACTCACATGACTTGACACTCAGCTGACATGACATGACACACATGACATGACACACTCACATGACATGACACTCACATGACATGGCAACCACATGACATGACACTCACATAACTTGACACTCACATGACATGACATGACACTCACATGACATGACATGACATGACACTCACATGACATGACACACTCACATGACATGACACTCACATGACATGACATGACACCCACTTGACATGACATGAGACACTCACGTGACATGACACTCACATGACATGACATGACACCCACATGACATGACATGACACACTCACGTGACATGACACTCACATGACATGACACACTCACATGACATGACACTCACATGACATGACACTCACATGACATGGCAACCACATGACATGGCAACCACATGACATGACACTCATGACTTGACACTCACATGACATGACATGCCACTCACATGACATGGCAACCACATGACATGACACTCACATGACTTGACACTCACATGACATGACACTTAGCTGACATGACACTCAGCTGACAGGATACCTGTGTCGCGCGACACAGGTATCCTGAACCCCGAAAAACAAAATATCCGAAAAAACCTCGCAGGCAAGCTACAAAGTGGCTGTAATCTAATTTACTCTTGCTGTAATAGTATCTCCATGGTGGCGTAAATAATGACCTTATATTAGTCACAGGAAAATTAGATATCATACATAATTTAATACGACATTACTGTCTCACAAATGTGAATAAAAAGAGTGGGATTTTTCCAAATAAAATGAAATACTAAATATACAAAACAAAAATATAAAAATACGAGGACAAAAACTGGCTTCGCATGATTGACATAACGCGATATAATTTTGGAAATACTGTGCTCTAATATATCTAGATCCTTTTCCAATGTCAAGCACATGACATTTCCTGACATATCGCCGGGCGATCTGGCGACAGCTCCTAATTTCCATTAATTCAATATCTTTTTCGTAAGACATCTGAAAGTAACCGCCATGTTTTTAGTAAGTCTGCTGCAATTATAGTACAATCTGTTATACGGGTTTCCACAAATTACGTCGAATTGGGAATAGATAACACCAGGATTTGCGATAAAGACCCATCCATTCCCACTTAGCATTTTAATTTCATCTTATTTGTTCGGCCCTGCCCGCTTACTAAAATATTCATTCGTTGGAATTACTGTCCAACTATGATTCTAAAGAATTTAGTAACGTGTGGTTATACTTAGCTAATTCTTTGCCCTGAAAATGCACGAGTTTTTAAGGCAGCTGAAAAATGCTTTTTCAGACAGGATCGTCTAGAAAGGTGTTTTGAGAGTGGGTTAAGGAGCCTTCATTACGACTGCAATTTTTGATGGTGACACTTCTTTACGAGATCTGTGACTGATTGGTTAAAATATCCGCACGGCTTTTAATTTGCTTGCGTGAGAAAAATTGAACGATATGAATAACTTTAATTTAATCACATCTATGTATTATAATTTTATCGATATCGAAACATAAAACCAAAAAGAGTTAAAAACATATGGCATACATTCCGAGTAGACTTATTTCAATAATCAAAATATTTTGATAGACTTTTTCTGGTACTCGACACTGAGCCTGTGACCTTGATAAAATGCCTATTTTTGGGGAAAGACACACATCTGTCAATTGGTCAGTTTAATGCTACTACTTTTGCTAATAAGCAGAAAAAATTCATGCAAATTTGAGGACCTGACAAAAACCAAGCAGCTCATTTCAGCTGCGCGGAATCCAACCTGTATTTTTTCGTTTTAATTTGAAGCAGTACAGCTCAAAATTTGAACTATGGTGTCAAGTTTTGGGGTCGTGAATATGTTCATAGTTTTGTTATTTTAGTTTATGAGCACCGTTTCGTTTGTGTTGTTCTTGGTTAAAATAACACGAAAGTTTCTTCAGTCAATCAAGTATTCATTTGAAGACTTGCACTGCGCCGGCAGAAATGCAAAAAAATACTTATTCACAAAAGAAACCCTTTTTTACAAGAAAAATGGGTTTTTGAACCGCGTTGTTTAGCACGTTTAACCTTGATTAATTTTTTAGCTCAATTTTTGATCCAATTAGAAGTCGCAATTCATTCGAGAAAAAAAATTGCTGAATAATATTTTCCCCGCACGAAGTACGGCCTTGATTGAGAGCAAAATGGGAATTTAAACCGCACTATTTGGCACTTTTGACCCCAGTTAACTTCAAATTATTACATTTCACAAACCCGACTGACTATCGGAATTGCTCGGAAATGTTATTAGCACTCGTAATTACGTCGGAAAACTCGAGTTATTGTTCCGGTCATTCGCACGGTCGGAACGCTGAATTCCGACAGTCGAGCGGTCAACTGTACTTGATCAACCGCTCAGATTGCAAGTAAACAACGGTCCTGAAGTGTGTATTTAGAAAAAATTCCACAACACTGGAACAGATTCATGTCCGCAAAGCCAAAGCCATGACACGTTCGGGGCTTGGGCTACGCTATGTTCAGCCGGGAAGCGCAGATTTTAAGCGAGGTGCGAACGACTTCGTCGGAGATGGAGGGTTCAGTTTAAAGGAATCTCGTTACGAGCACCACGACTCGAAAATCCAGCTAAACAAACTCGCCCACGATGAGGAAAAGGCGATTAAACGAAGCTCGAATTCTGGAACACTTAACTCTCCTAATGGCAGGGTTGATTTACTAGGGAGACCCATTTCAGGGACAAGAAACAAACCTCATTCCGAGCGGTACCGTCGAACCCAACTTTCGTGCTACAACTTTTTAGAAAGACCACGGGGCTTAGCCATCGTCTACCATGTTGTGATGTGAGTATAATATGTTTCTCCCAGATTAATATTATGTCTGTACATTTCTGGTCTGTCTCTAACAGATTAATATTTGAACACGGAAAGGTTCAGTGTGTTTTGATTATGGGTAAATTTGTTCGGGTCTATGTTCTAAGGGCAACAAGAACTGCCGCAAGCCGCTCTGCGAATTCGATTATTTCCATCAAAGTGTTTAAACTGAATACTTAAACCTGGGATCACACACTGTACAATTTATAAACTCCCCCTTAAATCTAAACAGAAGGCTAGTTAGTGCTCTCTTTCAATGTTAGCTTCCCGTTAGCAAAATAATCTATTTTTGATCCTTCCCAGAGAGCAGGCATAATACAGAAACGCCGGGACAAAAGCTTTTTAGTCTACAGTCGCTTGGCTGGATGAAGTTTATGGATATTTCTTGAGCAGATCGCAATACCAGAAAGCGTAGATGATGTTTTTATCTACGAAAGATATAGAGCTTGGGTCTGAAGTGGAGAAACTTATGATCGTAGATCTCGAAGACTGCGATAGATAGTCGCAAAAGCAAAGTTCTCTTACTTGAATCCGAGAATTTTCCTAAACGCGCATTTGAATTTCCAGAAGACATTACAGCCATTATCCTCAACTCTCACAGCTGTTCCTTTATATTTTTCTATGTTATGAGAAAAAGATTAAGACTCCAGCAATTTTTATTCTCTCGTAATTGTGCGTAAACACCCTGTTACCGTTTCTCGAAAACAAAAGCAGTAGTTGTTTAATCCTATCTTGGATGTAACTGATAAAAAGATAGGCCTCATCTTCAGTATAAAAATACCACTATAATTCGTGTTGATATTACAAAACGACGTTTTCTGTTTTGATTCTGAGTTCTTTTAACGTACATCCAAGAAACCTAACAACATCCCGCTAAAAACACACGAAATAAGTTACTTCATCTAGATTCTTTACATTGAAATCGACAAAAAAAATATTTCAGGTAGGTTTCCTTTCGAACAAGTGATCGCAACAAGCCTTTCGAATTCGAACTAGGCGATTACAGTATAGTTTTTTTAATCCCATATAATTGAGTCACGACAGCAATTTATTGCTGAGCGCAAATAGGCATAATAAAGTTCTGTACTTCTGATTTCTCCCCTGAGAACCCAAACTCTAGTCAATTTCTAGTAGTGCGGGAAGCCATTTGAGTGCCGATGAAAATGTTCGAGCGTCTTATCGGATTCGAAGCCGAATAGTTGTAGATTTCAGTCCGTGCGATCAAACGTTCTGAAGAACAAATTCTGAGAATGTCATGAACATCCTGTCCCCTCGGAATCTGATCCTGTACTCTAGGTCAACCTGTGAATTTATTCAACTAAAATAGAGAACCTCCCCTATTAGCCTCCTAATGTACAGACACAAACTCGCGATATCAATAAAACAACGTACACAAGACGCTCTGGCTTTCAGTTTTAGGTACAGCAATTTGGAACATAAATCTACACTTGTCCGTTGAAAGGTTTAGTGAACTTTACGCCAAGATTAAACCACTTCAAAGTGCTTTTATATGCTCTGAGCCATAACGCTGAGAATGAATTTCAAGGAACTTATAGCTTAAGCCCGAAAGGTCAATTAAAGCAGGCTCGCTTCCTGCCTGAGTCGAGTTATCTCAAGGACGAATAAGTTGCTCCAATTTGTTAGTATTTGCATGTTTAACATCAGGAAGCCGGCTGGGCTGCACGATATTACCATGTGTTGCTTGGTCATGAAAGTGAAATTAGTTCACCAATCACTCATTTGAAATAATACTGTAGAAAGATGGAAAAAGGAAATACTCTGTTTACAAGTGGACCTATAAGAAATAGTTTTTCATCACTGATCTATTGTGCTTATGCAACAACTATTTTGACAGTAATTACTGCACCTAAAGGATTCAACAAAATATCTAATTAGCTGCTTCACGGTTTCTTACTTTAATTTTTTTCTTAGTTTACCCAAAACATTTGTCAAAGTTTACACATGAATTAGATAACTGCATGCAAAGCTGAATTTTGAATCATGTTATTGGATACAGACAATGGAATTAAATACAATTAATACCTTTCATACAGAACTATTGTGTGAATTAAGCATAGTGGGGTGCGGATAAAACAGGCAATTTTTTTCTCAGTTTACCCAAAACATTTGTCAAAGTTTACACATGAATAAGATAACTGCAGGCAAAGCTGAATTTTGAATCATGTTATTGATTACAGACAATGGAATTAAATACAATTAATACCTTTTCATACAGAACTACTGTGTGAATTAAGCATAGTGGGGTGCGGATAAAACAGGCAATGCGTTAATGATAAACCTATAATTAAATATTTTTTAGTAATTTTTTATAGAAAAAATATAATACTAGTTTACTAGTATTCTCGTTTTGAATTTTAATGCCAAATTTAACTGTTTTTATTTACAAATAAAAACATCAAAACCATAGAAAAAAAGGTTTTAGATGGTTTTTTCTTTTTATTTAAGGGTTTATTTTGTATCCTCTCTTTCAGAGAATTTTTTATGGGCAAGTGTCTGCACTTGTACAGTATTCAAACTAAGTGAAGTTATCCAAGGTGCAAGTTTTAACACTGTTAGTAGCAGGGGCAGATTCAGGTTTTTGGAAAGGGGGTGTGTTCCTAGTTTGAGCCAGATTTATCAATAGGGCTACTGGAACCTAGTCTTTAGGGCCAGATTTTGCTGTTTTAAACCATTTTTGGATTACACAAGGGTGAATTCATCACTGTGTAGTATCCAGCACTTTTTTGTAGAAGTAGCCCTCTTTGTAGAGGAAACTAAATAAAAATAAGATTGAAAAATACAGAATAATCTGTTGTTTGTGCATTACTCCCAATATTATGTGCACACATATCTACATCACAAACAAGTCTTGTGGTATCTTTCTAATTGTGTTTTCAACATAATTATAACTAATTGTGAGAGCTGTTATTTTGTCCAAATATCTCCATAACTTTTCTCTTAATAAGCCTACTTGCTCAATAAAAGCATTCCTTTTGGAAGATACCATCACAAGTGCGCAAGATCGTTCTGATTAAAGTTATTTCAGCCCCAGGCATGTTGTCTAGAGCATATAGAATGGATTTAATAGTATAATATCATGCACTTTTGATCTCATATTTCCCTGAGAGTAGAGGTTTTTTTCTGCCAAGTCTTTAAGCTTAATATCGAGTCATTCACATGCCCAATATTCCTATTAATTAATAAACAACAAATGCAAATATCTACATATGGATGACTTGATAATAGACAGAGAGAAAACTTCTGCTTGCAGAATAATGTTAATTCATTCCTTTCCCATAAGTGTGATCATAAGTATCAATTATGTGCAATGTTTCAGACTATTGTTATATATTTTAAGTTTCTTTTCCCTCTCACAAGCTCAGACATTCAGTAAAATAAAACTTCCTGTCTGCATGCTGTCCGTAAAACCAATTGAATGGTTAACCAATCTTGCTAATATGATTCTGGGATTTTTCTGTTATTGGTGCTTATAACATGGTATATATCAGTTAAAAAAGGTTGTTGTTAAGATAATATAGTAGCCATTATACTCTAATCAAGCCAATATAGATATGTGACAATCAGTTAATTATCTTTATTGCAATTTTTCATTTGACAATTATGTATTACAAACAAATAAATCCAAACACATCAATCATACTTGTCAGGGCAAGATTAAAAAGATCAGCATGCCCTTATTAATTAAATCAAGATAAGCTTAACGTTCCCTGCCAGCAGAGGCCTCCTTTCTCTGCATTTTACTTTGTGAGTTTCGACCCAGGGCAGGTCTCTTTTCCTTGCGATCCTCAGCCAGCGAAATGCAGATAAAAGAGACCTCTGCTAGCAGGGAAAGCTTAAGTTATCTTTTACTTAACTTTTACTATCTAATACTACTGCAGTAATAAAAACCTGCATTATTTTTAAGAGCCTGAGCTAAAAAATTGTAGGTTCTTATATGCAGGTTCTTACTGTACAACACTCTTAGTTTATTATTACCTTTTGCAGTCTTTAGACTGAAAAATGTATGGTGAGAGTAATAACAGATACTTCTTACTTCTTAGTTACCATATTATGTATACAAGATGTTAAAGTCCTTCGGCTACAGATTACACTTGTTGGTCACAAAATTTCCAATCTTACAGGATCTAAACTCTGCCATTTGTCACACCCAAGTAGATCTAGCAACCAAGTCTGCTACTCCCCTTAATTTTAGCACAAGCCAATAAACAGTTTTATTATTGAAATTCTTTCAAATAATGAAGGAATAACGGATTAAAAGTAATTGTCCGAGTTCTAATTACCTTGATAATTGATGCTATTTGATGGACAAAATGCTTGTTTTATATTACATTTTTATTATTGTTAGAGAAGGAAGTTTAACTTAGTTTAACTTAATTTTATACTGGATATACAGTATAAAATACCTTGTAGAATTATGAGCTTTTGACTCTGACCAAAGAGTCTTGATCAGTCACAAGGCATGAAGTTTATGCAGAAACATCTGTTATACGTTTCTGGTTTATGGAGATCACACTCTTTTAAGATCATGGCTGCATTTCTTCAAAGGTACAGAAATCACACCTAGGGTGCACAGGGATGTCTACTTTTTCACTCCGGTTTTGTTTCCTGGAATTTTCTCATATATATCATTTTATTTCGTCTGAAAGTCTTTGCCTTTGGGTTCACACCCATGAGAACAGGCTATAATTGAAAAACTCAAAATGTAAAATGGCTAAGTGACATAACATACTTAATCATTCTTAATGCTGTGATTGTGTAGCAAGTTTAATGATAGGTAAGGTTGAACAGAATTGACCAGAGTATAAGTACAATCAATATAAGCTAGTTGGGGGAGTTCCCTCAAATTTACCATTATTTGCAATACTTGAATGCAAGGAATAAGCTTAACTAGGCATTAACTCTTTAAAATATAAGTGTGTTTACCTGGCTTTCCTTAAATCCTTCTTCCTTCTTCCCTTCTTGTCATTTCTTGAGTGAAGAATGATTTTAAAAAATTGCCTGAAAATCTCCACTTGGCTCCTTGGCCGCCATCTTGAATTCTCTCGGCCAAAGGGCTTGGGCCCTAGGCTATCCACAGGAAACCCATGCAATGTTCAAAAACATCCAGCTTTAATTCTGGAGGATTTGGAGAGCTGCCAACTCTGTTCCCTGCGATGAGCAGAGACTACTTTTTATCTCCCTGCATTTTCTTTTACTTTTAATGTTTTCTTGTATTTTTCAACTACGCAAAAGTAGCCTCTGACAAATGTCATTTCTCTATCTTCAAGTAGTGGCCTCTGCTAGCAGGGAACCAACTCTCCAGGTTTTCATGGGAGTGTCCAGGTTTTTACCCTTGATCTCTGAGGAGAAAAAGTGAAACTTTCCACATATATTTACTGTATTAAATTTCTCGGGATTTTCGCATACAGTTGTTGCATTTGAAACACAATCTCCAGGTTTGGAGCTTTCGAGGTTTGCAGGTATGAGAGATTGCTAAACATTTGGGCTTTTTCAGTGTTCTTTTAGATTTAGTGTGTCTCTCTTACTTCTAGACATATTTTTGACAAGTTTTGTCAGTAGTTAAATTGGATCCAAATGATACGACAGGCCACATTATTTACCCTTTCTGTTAACTTATTTTTGTATCTTCTTTTTTGCTATTGACAGATGCATCCTTGTTATCGTGAGTCTGATTTTAACAGCTCTCAGTACGGTCACCTCTTATGATATCCTTCTAAAAACAGCAATATTTATTGTGGTAAGTATGCAGATTATTATTATATAATACCTTTCCTGGGAAAATCGTCCCCAAATTTTTGATATTGTTTTCTGACTGATTTCTTGCTTGGAATTTTCTCTCTATTGTGTGTTTCCAAAAAAAGCTATCCATCCCCCCCCCCCACACACACACACACACAGAAGAGTGTTCAGAAATGAACCCCCCCCCCCCCCCCCCCCGCCCCCACCCCTCTGGAATTTTCGCACTTAAAATCTTTATCCCCCCCCACCCCTCTGGAAATTTCTTGGCCTTTGAAATTCAGCTGTTAATTAACTTGAAACTTAATCTAGCAATATTTGCCACACGCATATAGTTCCCCCCGGCCCATAGTTTGCAAATCACAATCAATGATTAATTGATTGCACCCAGGGGATACAAAATCTTGCTGACAGCTTTGAAGTTGTGGCTGACCACAAACTAGCTAATAAGTCAACTCATGTGGTGACTTAACATGCCAGTCATTCCAGGAGCAAGCATAATGGTAATTTTGCCCATCTTTTATTTGCTCGTTCAAACCAGAAATGCTAGCTGATAAAGGCTTAAACTGCCCCTAGAGAATGGTTAGATTAATGGGTTTAAAGTCTAAGTAAACCATGTTGGGTTAAAATTTAACCCTGCTGCACCTTGAAAATATTCTCAGCTAACTTGCCTGAAGTTTCAGAAAATTTCACCAACTTTTTAGTTTTTAGGGTGGCTGTGAACCTGTCATATAAATAAGTATCGCGATTCACCCTGCCACTCTGTGTTGTTGTGAGCCGTCAATATTTTGTGGTATTGATGGCTCAAAAAGAGCTAGCAAAATTCAACTTTTTTCGCACGAATTTATGTTTCATTTCATTGTCAATAGTTAGAAATAACGTTTAGCTATATTTCTAGCAATATCTTATGGCAGAAAGAGATTTTTTTCGCCGAAAAAGATGGAAAAATGTAAACAGAAAATGCTCGAGCTCGTGCGAAAAGCCCATGTGATTGCGTGAGATCGTGCGTAAATGTAATGAGAATTGAAATTTCAATCGACAATAAATAGCACTATTTCTTGCCATTTCCTCCAGAAAATCTTCAAGAATCGCGATACAATATTAATTACGATTTTGAGACAGCAATTCCACAAAATATTGACGGCGTTGGAAGAAAATATTTTCACGTATTGGGCTCCGTCGCTGCGCGACTCCGCCCAATACCTGAACATATTTTCTCCCAACTAGCCGTCAATATTTTGTGGAATTGCCGTCTCAAAATCGTAATTAGTATATATTATTTGATAATGTTTTCTAAAATTTTAAAATAGAACAGAATGGACTCAAAATGTGTGATTTGTTCAATGAGGATAGAGATATTCTATTTGCTCAGAAAGAAATCTGTGTCAACCCCCGTAATATATTGTCCATGACATTTGCCAGGGAGTTATACATTTTACAAAGCTCTACCCTCGCCAATTCAACACTTTTTTGACACAATTTTAGCATTGGCTATGATGTGTTCGAGATTTTGGAAATTCGATTTCCTTTTCAAGTTATAATGTTTTTCATTTCTTAAAAAATCCTAGCAGCGCACAATGAATTGTCTCTAAAATCAGCTCTTTTTAAAATTTCAAATATCCCTGACAGTTTTATTTAAAACACTAGCCCATCATGCGTTGTACAATTTTGTTCAAGTATGAACAAAGCAGTGTATAATTTGTGTGTGGAACCCTTGAAGCATGAGCTGACCCTCAGAAAGGTGACTCACTAAAAATCATCTTTGTTTTATCAAATTGATGAAAAAGTTTTCCAAAGATGAGGTCAAGAAATAATTACCTTTCAATAAATGAGGGATGCAACCCTCTTCAAAAATCTGGAGACTGCCTTGAAATGGCAAAATTTCCTGTAATTCTCCCGGGAGAAATACAGTAAATGTATGTCAGTCATCTTGAATTTTTCACAGGAGAGGGAGCAAAAAATCTTGAGACTCCCAGCATTAGTGGGAGAGTTGACGTCCCTGTACTTGTCAAGATACAACTTTTTGTTCACGAAATTATGCCAGTTTAACGAAAAATACCACAAAGGTATTCTGTAAACTTAATTTAAAAAATACCTTGTTTTTCCCTTTACTAAGACTTTAAGTATTAAGCTTCTAGTTGTGGCTAACTCTTTTTTTCTTTCTCTGCAGGAGACATTACTATGTCTTATATTTGTAGCAGAATATGGGTTACGATTGTGGGCAGCTGGCTGCCGTAGTACATATGTTGGAATTAGAGGAAGATTAGCATTTGCCAAGAAAATTTATGCTGTTTTAGGTAGGAGTTACAGTCTTATTCTTCTGCACAACAACTACATCTTATTCATCTCCTTGGGGCCTGACATTATAACTATTTTTGCTAGGTGCCATTGGGGACCCATCAAGACCCATTTAGTTGCCAAAAAGCAAATATTTAGTCGCCACATAAACGTGGATCTCAGCTGAACTTAGAAAGATGGGGTGCCATTTGGTGACTAGCTCTAACATTTTGGTCGCCAAGCCCGCAAATTTAGTCGCCATTGGTGACCATATGGTCACAATGTCGGGCCCTACGTCTCTGATCACTTGGAAGTTAATTATGTCCGGCCCTTCCCCCTCCCAAAGATTCTGATTTCTTATGGACAATTTCCAATGATAAGATTTCCAGCTCTGTTTAGTGTGTTATCTTTTAGAAGAAAAAAAATTAGTAGTGCCAAAATTGAATTGCCAAATATGGGAAGGTAAATTTCATTTTTACCATAACATAACAGTTAGCTTTCTCGCAAAATGATTGGGAAATAATGAGTCCATACCACTCTGCTCGCATCAGCTTGCGCGCGCGGCTCAAATTGTTCAAGCCGCAGGCGAGTGACTCCACAACAAATTTTGACCACGATGATGGCGTAAAAAGTGGTAAATAAGAGTCCACACCACTCAAAACCTCTGGAAATTTATTTTTTACCATAACAAAATCCCTAATGTTATGATTATGATCATTTTCCGTTGCAAATAGCGCGCGCATTCGAACAATTTCCCTTTGTTTTTGAGCCGCGCGCGCAAGGATGTGAGCAGAGTTGTATGGACTCTTATTTCCCACGGCAAAACAGCCAATCATTTTGCGAGAAAGCTAATTGTTATGGTAAAATTGTTAATTCCCATTGCGCCTGGAAAATTGGTTCATAATTACATTATCTACCACAGACGTCGTCGACAAACATTGTGTGCTAAAAGAGCATCCCGACGAAAAGCCAACCGACTGCACTTGGTGAAGCAAAGGACATACAGTACTACTGAAATAAGAAGACTCTCTTAAAAATGATAAGAAATATAAATTGTGTTAAATAACAAATATATTTTTCTCTTTCAGATATAACAGTTATAGTGTCTTCAATTGCGGCTTTGTCGTTAGCATCAGATTCTACTGATACTACTGTAAGGTAATGTTTGTCCCATTAAATCTCATTCAAAGTGCCTGGAAAGCGGAAACGTTTTTGCAACCCGAGGTTGGAATGGTACAATAATAGTGTGACAAAAATCTGGATCTCTCCCACTTTATCGTGATAAAGTGGGAGAAATTCAGATTCTTGTCACACTATTGTTTGTACCATTCTAACCTCGGGTTGCAAAAACACGTCTTCAAGGCCTGATTTAAACCCCTAAAAGGTTCGACGAGCACCCCCGCCCAAAAAATAAGGGGTCTCCCCAGAGACCTGTTTCCCATCCCCTTTCGCGCTTCTGGCTTTGAAAAAGTCCAGAAAGCCTCTTGCTGAGAACCCTTTTATACTTTACCTTTTGCTAGCAAAAAACTCCGATGTCCTGTGAAATGTGTCATGAAATTTGCCATATTTCGTGATTCATGAGTGTGCAAAAATACCTTGTGGTGACCCTCCACGGGAAAACGTAACTTGACTTTGGGTTTTCGTTGTATGAGACCGTTATAACGGTCTTCCGAAGCGTTATTTGAACCCAGAAGAGCGCTATCTTTTATAACAGCCCGTTACAACGCTTTAGAAAGCGTTAGTTTCCCGAATCAGCCCGTTATATCGGCCTAGGCATTAACGCGTTATTTTCTTAGACAAAAATCATTATAGATTGTTGGCAAAGCGTTATGCCCTTGAGAGAAAGCGTTACTTCGTCAAATCAACCGTTATAAACACTATCAAGGCAAAGCGTTACTCCTTCGAATCAACCGTTGTCGGTCAAACCAAAACGTTGTTTTTTACAAACAGGTCCCTAATACATACCTGTCAACTTCAGATTCTGAAATCTGGAGAATTAATCGGAGCCATCTCGTCTCCTCGAGTCTTTCCCGAAACCTTTCCGAATCTCCTCCGATGAAACGTCCGAACTCTCTCCGAATCTTTGCCGATGGCGCGGACTATCATACTATATGTTGAAAAATCTGGGAGATTTGATTTTAACCTGGAGATTGCTTGGGAGATATGATAAAAATACCTGGAGACTCCCGGGAAAACCTGGAGAATGGGCAGGTATGCTAATACTCTTCCCCTGTCTTGATTTCAGATTAGTTCGGTTTTTACCATTACTAAGAGTGCTGCGTTTTGACAGACAAGGCAGTACATGGAAGCTGTTGGCTTCTGTTATTTATATACATAGAAAGGTATGACCACAATAATACTACTTACAGCAGATTTCAGATGACCGTCGTGAAACGCAATTGTGTAATCACTAGCCAATCAGAAAAAGAGTAATTACAACTTGCTGTTGAAGGGTTTTCAGCCCAGCCAATCAGGAGCTCAACCAATTCAGTATTACTTAGTACTCACACAATTGCTCTCGAATTTGATTGGCTAGTAATTCCTTGCTTGTAATTAGTTCGCAATTTGATTGGTTGATAGAAATAAGCAGCCAATGAGAAAGCAAACAAATCGCAAACGCAATTAATTCACGACAGTCATCTGCACTCCGCTCTATCACATACTGTGATGGGTATGAACCATTAGTAGAAGAAAGGGCGTCTTGGAGCACAAACTGTTAGAGCAATGGTGAGTTTGCAGGTGTTGCTTGACATTGTGAATTTTGATCCTAGCAAAATAAAAACGCCATATTTGAAAATCCAGTATTACTTACCGAAATGCGTGAAATCCTCAAATTTGAGGTGATGTCGACAAATAACACAGAAGTTACGAGCGTCGGAAGTTGGTTGTTTTCCTATCGGTTTAATGTTGTGGTGGGCAACATATAGAGAAACAGCCTACTTCGGGCGCCAATAACTTTGCTAATATGTATCCAAATCAACTCAAATTTTCGGCTTTTTCTAATTTCGGTAAGCTCTTTTCAAATATGGTATTTTCATTTTGTTAGGATCAAGATTCAAAATGTCACGCAACACCTGCAAACTCCCCATTCGCCTTTGTCACACGAGCGCCATCTTGAAATTTACAGCCGATTTATTCAGCACGGAGACGAGGCCAAGCAGGGCACAGGACTTGCTCATGGTGGAAAGCGACGCCTGATGCTGGAATTTAAGCTACAAAAAGTTGAGAAAAATACCAAAAATTACCCCTTATTTGTTTAGAACCAAAAAGTTGATTGGCCGTTTGCTTTTTTCTGCTTTACCGAGTCGTTCTGGAAATAAAATGGCGGCCACGTGACAAAGGCAAATTATATAGGCTGCACCTTATTTCTGCTATTGTTGTTCTGATATACGTGGCCTCAGCGGCATATAAACAAGACTAAATACCAATCTAAAACTTGGTCTGTCAAAACGCCTTTAAGGAATATATATCATGAGCCCCTGACTTAAAGTGTTTTTGTTTTTTTTTCCACAGGAATTACTTACAACTCTATATCTAGGATTTATAAGTTTGATATTCGCTTCGTTCGTCCTGTATATGGTCGAAAAAGATGACAATGTCAAGTTTGACAGCTGGCCTAACTCGTTTTGGTGGGGAATTGTAAGTATCATATGATGGGCATTTCTAAAGGCCACCTGCAATTCATTTGCCGCAATTTTTGTCGCGCGAGTCGCGGCGATTTTTCTCGATCTTACGCGTGCGATTTGAAGAAAAGAGCACAGAAATCGCACCGCGGATTTGCATCTCGTTTACACAAGAGAGTTGGAATTGCAACTGATTCGTTGAAAGCTGAATACGTCAAAGCTGACATATGAATATGTGACAATTTCTCCTATAGGTAACCCTTACGACTGTTGGCTATGGAGACAAGACCCCAATCACGTGGTATGGCCGATTGTGCGCCGCAGTGTTCGCGGTCTGCGGTATCTCATTTTTCGCGCTCCCAGCTGTAAGTACGACAAAAGTAGTCATTCTAATATATAGATTTAGGCACTGCCTAAAAGCGGAGCTCAAATCAATACACTTACTGTCATCAAGGTATCGACATTTCTTGTTATGTTAACGTCATCGATGACGTCATGCCACGTGACCTTGGTGGTACACCCCCTTGCTTCTAACATTATAACTTAACCCAAGTTTGGTCACCTAGCGATGTTCGGTTCTCGAGATATAGTCAATTTTTTCTTTCTTGGTGGGAACCCTGTGGTGGTACAGGGACGTCGGACGGACACCGGACGCGCGTTCAAAAATCAGATCCATACCTATACAATATTCTCTTAGATATGGAGCATCCGCTGGCGCGCTTCGCGCGCAGGAGCTCCGCAATAAAGTCGGTCAAAATTAGTCAAACAAAGTCGAACATTTAGCTTTCGAGGAGAGGAATAAATGAACGAGACTGCAATTATTGACTCACAAATTTGCCTTTTTTTTCCAATGTCATAACTAATTATTACTTCCCCTCTGGTTAAAGTTAATCTCACACATCCTTTTGGCAACCGCTCCCTTTTTTCATTTCGCGAGGCTTGCATAAAGTAATTCTGATGTTTCACACTGAATGCTAATCCGGATTTTCGCAACGAAACGCAAATTATGTTTAATTGCTTTTGCATATGGATTTCGGATTTTCTGAGAGATAACTATTGGCGGCATATAGACTCAAACATGTTTTGGGTTTTCGATCGTTCCTTTCATTGACACATTCTGATATCTTGCGCTGCATCGAATTTAAATTTTCACAGTGAAGCGCAGTGGTGGTCATTGGCTTATCTGAGAAGAGCAACTTCTATTGCGCTTTCCGTCATATAAAAGCAGCACAGCTACAACTGTGTCCTATCTGTATGATGCCTTTATTAAAGTGGCTATGTCACAGTTGTTTTAGCAAAATCCCATAAAACTAGGCCACTGGTCCTATATTCTATATTGTACTTCAACTTAGTCTAAGAAAGAAGATGGAACTACAATTCGCATTATTTAAGCGTTTCTATAAGAAATAGGAAATAAAAATTGCAATTCACAATCCATTTCCATCCGTTCGAGAACAAACCAAAATACTCCCAATTTGTGCCTGTTTGGCAGTCGAAAGGTTGCTTAACAAACCTAGAGGTTATTTTGCTTATTTGTTGTGAATTGAATTTCGTTTAAGGTAACTAAATTAACCCAAAAATCGTGACAGTCCCCCTTTATGTTATATTATGTTGTCAACCTGTGGGGTAGTTTAGCGAGATATGCCGACGCTTTGGCCCTAGAACTGATATGACTATTGTAAGATATTATCTTTACTGACGCGAACACCATCTGGTGTCAATGTTGTGTGGGCGATATTGAGTTTGTAGACAAGCATCTTGTGGTCACTATATAAGTTATCTATAGTGAAAATATGCTTAAATTTTAATGAATCGCGTGTATCGTTTTTGTTACAGTTTCTAAAATTATTGATAAGGAAACTGAAAAGGACGTCGGTTGATTAGTAGCCGTCCTTGTTTTGTCCTAAGTAAATGCGAAACACTGTGTCTCTGTTTTCCAGGGCAGGCGCGCGGCTGGCAATCAGAGCCGATCAGGGCAACCTTTTTGCTACTTTGAATTATTTTCCAGAAAACTGTCAATACAATACTTTTATAAAGCGGCCCTGTTGGTAGCTTATTTGTGGTTTGTATATTTAAGTACATTGGGAATGTAGGGAATATCCCTGAAAGTACAGATTGGCCATGATGCGTTTCTAACTCAATCAAATTAAAGTTTCTTCTTCATGTGGACGCATTTCTGTCGATCCATGTTTTCCAATTAACAACGTATTTGTAATCAAGAAAGTATCCCATTTGTCATTAATTTTATTGCCTTTTTTTGCGAATTCTGCCGTAATGGCCTATAAAAATTCACCGCGTTTCTTTTCGGACTCGCTAATGCACCTTATGTTTTCCCAAATACGCCACGTTTTCGCAAGGCCTGTTTCAAACGTCCGTCTGCCGCGTCGAATCTAATTCAGCCGACTGATTTTCTCCATTTTACAACCAAAGCTAAATACGAAAAACTTTACATTACAATATGTTCTGCTATGGCTCATCGAGATTTTTATTTTGAATTCGAGAAAGTGCCTTTAAAAAAGCTGCAAAAATAATTTCAAACAGTTAGATTCGACGCGGCAAAAGATCGACGATTGAACGATTGAGTGCCTGCTGCGTTGGTTTTCAAATTAAGTGAACCAAAAAATTATCCCAATACCGAATCCCTGTAGAGTTTTATCTAACTTTGTCTATTTAATTTTATTAGGGTATCCTGGGTTCGGGCTTTGCGCTAAAGGTCACACAACAACAAAGACAAAAACATTTTCATAGACGTAGGCGGCCAGCGGCGATACTGCTACAGGTACACACGCATGCGCATTCCCTGGTTACGTGCATACTCGTACCCAGAGCTCCCCGGCTCGTCGCCTCACAGGGGAGGCTCTGGTGACAGCCGTTGACGCATGTGCGAGATTTAATACAAAGTGGCATTCTCGAACCCAGAGTTCCCCGGCTCGTCGCCTCGCAGAGGAGGCTTTGGTGACATCCATTTGAGGGCCTTCGCTGATTGGCTGAAATGGCGCGCACGCGTACATAAAAGTAGCTTAATCTCGCTTTATAAAAACGTATCTGTCAGAATAACACTGGCATTCGTTTCTTAGTCGTCTGTTCAACCTATGCCTTCGACTTGAACGCTCTAAAAGTAATTGTGAGGCATAAAACCACCATTTTCTTTCGAGCATGCGTCGGTGGCTGTCACCAGAGCCTCCCCCGCGACGTTACGAGCCGGGGAGATCTGGGTTCGAGAATGACGAAGTCGTTGAGAGACCATTCTCGTACCCAGAGCTCCCGACTCGTCTGCTCGCGGGAAAGGCTCTGGGGACATCCATTCGAGGGCCTTCGCGTTCAAAATCAGCCAATCACCAAAGACCTCCAAATTGATGTCACCAGCGACGAGCGCGGGAGCTCTGAGTACAGGAATTGGATACATGTGGTTAATTGTATTTTTAATGATCTGATGGTATTTGTTTCAAGAGGAAAGAGTCGATTCCGTATGACTGCGAAACCACACAGCACATTGTTCAAGTGCGAAATGAAAAGAGGAGGACTATTAGTAGCGTCTGTGAAATCACGTTACTTCGTGTTCAGGTCACGCAAACCCTTCTCCAGGACTCGGGGACTCGTTCTTGATTGGCTCGCGATCACGTTATCAATTTCTCGAATTTGATTGGCTGAAAATTCTTGCTCACACCTACTCAGATGAGGGAGGTCAGTAGCGGATGTACAAAGACTTCAGGTTGTGGCGTCCCGCCAATCACACCTTACACCTCATTAATTTGCACTTTCGGCTCTTTCTCCTATAAAACCTCCTTGGTGAAAGTGAATGTTCATGGTGTAATTTTGATCTTTCTCCACGTAGTCTTACTGGCGAATGTACTGTGCCGATATCCAGTCCAAGTCTGTAGCAACGTGGCTTCCTCATATCTACTATAGCAACAAACCCTCCCCGAACCCGGCTACAAACACCGATAAAGTGTCCTCTAACACTACAGTGGATCAGTAAGTATCCGTGAATCTACCCGTCTGTCTGATTGTCTGTCGGACTGTGGGTCTGTCTGTCTGTATTTCATCTGTCTGACTGTGTTTTTCTCTCTGGTGGTGTGCCAAGTCTGTTTGTTTGTCTGTATTTTGTATGTCTGTCTTTTTGTCTGTCAGTGTCTCATCTGTCTGTCTGTCTGTCTAAGTGTGGGTCTGTCTATTTTTCTGTCTATCGGTGTGTCAAGTCGGTGTGTGTGTTGTTTTATTTCTTCCTGACCAGAGAAACTATAAAGCTACCAGAATATAAGCTTGTATATTCATAGGCAGCGCAGAAAAAAGTACAAAGTGGGGGTGCTCATTTGACGAAAAGTGGGGGTGCCCCCCGCCGGATCTGCCGCCTATGATATTTATTTGCTTGCTTGCTTGCTTTGTTAGATTTAATTTCTTGCGTTTACATTCAGATGACTGTCGTGAGTAAATTTGGTGTCATCACTTTGCGATTGGTTACAGTCTGAAATCCGCCCTATTTGTTTCTTTTTCCTCTTCCTTTTCTATTCTTGCTTACGTGTAAATTCCTTGCTTGCGGGTGTGATTGTCTGTGCTTGTTTTGCGTGTTTACTGTTTATTTTCTTCTTGTCATTTGTTTTGTTAGTTTTTCTGTAATTGTGTTATTTTGTTCGTTTCGCTTGCCTATTTGTTTGGCTGATTCTTCTTTGGTCGCTCTTTTGTCTGTTCCTTTGCTTTGTTTTGATTATCCATTATTCGTTCGCTTGTCTTTTCTTTGAAAAATATATTTATCAAAATGCTACCATTTTCGTTAGTCAATTTGCAGCAATGCCTTCACCAAGGAAAGGTCGCAAACTCTCCGCAGTTTGGAAAACCCGAGGGGACGGGAAAAACACTCGCAGCCAATCAGCAGACATGACAAAGTTCAGCAAACCGGATTCGATAGAAAGCTTTCGCAAAGGAAGCATGGCCAGCACACTCGATACCGGATTCTTTGGTGAGTTGTAAATATGCAGGCATCATTCTTTTCTCGTCGAAAATGTCACTTAATATTCTAGCACCGTCGGTTACAACCCCTCTACACGCTCGACAAAAAAAATATTCTGTCCCCATGTGAAACTTCGGCAATTTTACAGTTGAACTTCAAAGTTTGCCCGCCCATGTGCAAAGCTTTAACTATAACGCTACCAGAACATTAGATTTTTTCAGTGAATATTGTTAAAACGGAATTGCGGACTTCAAAATTGTGGCAAAATTGTTCACGTTTTCCCGTCAAAACATTGAAGTTTTACTGTAAAAAATTTCACATTTAGACAGAACATGTTATTGTTTAGCTCCTGTAGACTGGTGGTAGATGCATCCGACGGTAAAAGAAAGTCGGGACGCTCGACCTATCTTTGTGGTGTGACGCTCTATTAGTGCTATCTCTTAGGGGGATCCGAAAGGTCTGCTATCACTTATAAGTGTGTCGTCTGAAGCAGCTCTCGCATGGAAACCCAAAGTTCCTGTTTACGTCGAGCATGAATTTAAACCAGTTGGCGGTTAATTCCGCCATTTGATAGAAGCGAATTGGCAAAAAGCTGTCGCAATCATTAAAAAGAGCTCCCCAAATGTAGTAGATATGCCAATTTATAACACCTTAGGATGAAAACTAGCGAAGATATGGCTTTGCTGAAAAGTCGGAAATTTTGCAAAAGTTGACACCTCACCGTAAAATATTGAATTTTTCGGGATCATATCTTCAGTAGTTTTCATCCTATGGTGCTATAAATTGGCATCTACTAAATGGCGGAATCAACCGCCAACTGGTGTATGGTAGCTAAGACAAACCTGCTTCGAATTTGGTCGCTCTCGTATTGCTATTCCTCAGGGCTAAATTTCATTTTTCCTGTCGAGCACCACCGTCGAAAGCATAAAAAATAAAGTTGATGAATTTGAATTAATAATTCTGTATTATATTGATTTTGGATATGGCTTTGGTTTCCACTACTTTATTTTATGAACTTGCTATAATGGCTTCTCGTGTTAAAACATAGCGGTGTCCTATTTAGAAGTAAAAGAGGCCATCTAACCCTGCTCCCTTTTTTCATACACCCTTGAAAATGTATTCCATTAAGTGCCTTAATGGTGTTGGTTAAAAATATCTTAAGTGATCACTTAAAACATAGCCTTTCAAGATGAAACTCTTGACGTTTAAAGTGCTACTCAAGGCAGAAACTTTCTTTATTTCATCAAAAAGTTTAATGATTAAAACTAACTTTTCCGGAAAAAAATCCTTTTTGCGTGCGACCTGAATTTCTTACCGATTTTTAAAGATTAATTTTCTTTCGTAAGCAAACCTTGCGCGTTGCATTGTGGGAAATATTTCCCATATGACGCATATGACGTCACAACGTACTGAGGTATCGCTTTCATATAGAGTAAACATGAGAGGATTTTTGCGATGGTCGTCGAAAAAATCCCTGTAAATCAACGAATTTGCATCCCATCGCTCTGGGATCGCCAGTGGTCTATCCCATATAACTATTTAGTCGAAAGAAATCGACAAGGTGTGGAAACATTGCTATAAATGTTCTTTAGGCAAGGAGTTATCTCCATTTGGACCTCGAGTTGGACGCTAATGATGGCCGCCTGTTCGAGGCCTGAACTATCTCCTGCAACCAAAACAACGCAAAGGACACTGCAAGCGTATTGGACCATCTACTTTTACTGATTTTAATTCTTATTCCATGGATTCTTCATCAGTATATATTATGAGGAAGACAAGTCGATTGTGAAGCCTCTTGTCCCAGAGAACCAAATAGATTTTGCCTTCGAACTGTGGTTGATTTCCTGTACTGATCGGATGGGAGCGTAACGCATCGAGCGATTCGTCGACTTACATAGGCATTATCACACTACTCCAAATAACAATAAAGGCGAGCAAGCTATTTTGTGTTATTTGACCTACTCATTACTGGTTTCGCGACTATTCAACGGAGGCAATTTGCGGGTTTTGTGACTTGGTTCGATTTTGTTTTTATGCAAGTCTCGACCATTACATTGGACCACACCGAACACCTGAGAAGCTTTCAATAAGCTATATTATTCCACTACTTCGAACTTTTTACAGAATCAACTAATAACGGCAGAAAAAACTTGACCACACCATTTTAGGAGGTTTGACTTTTCAATGGCGGCAAGTTTGTGAGTTTTATGTCTTGGTTCTGCTTTGTACGGGAAAAAGTCCAAATAATTTATACTTGGACCTACTGATAGCGAGTAGAGGACACCACTATTTGTACACAAGGTATTTATTTTTTTATCTTTGTGATCTGTTTTGTAGTTTTTTGGAATTCGTACACACAACAACTTCAACTGATATGCTAATATTGCTCCTGCAATTATACAGTTATTAAGTTATTATATTTTATCCCCTATAGCTTTTTTCCTATTTAGAAATATAATGACAATACTTTGAAAAATACAGTGTACTTCGTGTAATTGAATAATAAATGTGAAGGTACTGTACATGTACTGGCTTATACCTGGCCTGTAGGGGTAGTCATGGCAAGAGAAAACTGGAATGTGTGTTTCCAAAAAATATCCATACCCCCCTACGGAAGGGATTGGAAATTCCAGAGGGGTGGGGGGGTCAATTTACCTGATCTTTTCCATACAAACACTGTATTTTTCTTCGGAAATTCCAGAGGGGAGGGGGGTCATTTCTCAACACCCTTCCGTGGGGGGGTATGGATATTTTTTGGAAACACACAATGAGTGTAAACAGTACCACGGCTAGCGCCTAGGTAGCGGGGACACTTGTCCCCAAGCAAAGTAAAATTTCTAGTGTCAACATGTGGGGAAAAACTGCTTTCTAGGTAAAGCCTTGGTAAACTGGGAAAAATGCAGTTTTATCTTGCTCTGACTTTCTCCTCTAAACCTACCCTGAAATACAACATTTTGTGCCCTCAATGGCCGACAATTGGTTTGAAACACAGCCATAGTTACAGGAAGGGGGAGACAAGTTTTTTGCCTCTCTGAAATAAGATACGCTCAGAAAAATAGAGTCATTGTAGAAAGTAGAAAACCCAGTAAACTGTGACGTTTTACTGGAAAATATAGGCACAAGTTTTATACCCTAGCTTAGTCATCCTCCATTTCAAACCCTGTATAGGCATCCTCCTCCATGGCTTTTGGGAACTCCTTCTGTATCTTTGCATAGGCACATGCTGGGAGTGGAATCCTCTTGTTACCCAAGTACCCATAGACCAATCTTGTGAATTCCCGATATGACAACAAATGAAAGAACCTAGAAAAAATGTCACCATTCCACCCCTTTAGAAAGGAAGAGCAAAATGCTATAAGAACTCATAACTGGGAGGCTTTAGGAATCTGAGACTGACTTGTTTGCATAATCAAAACAAGGACTTTCTGCAGCATTTATATAGATAGCTTTTCTTGGTTTGACACTTGTAACCTTATCATATTGAAAACCACAAAGCAAATACAAAAATGCATCACTCCTATGGAATCATATCTACAACATTTGTTGTGGGGGAGGGTCTTTGTCAACCTGATATTTAACATAGGGCTTTTCATATAGCATCTGGCTGAGACAGGATGCTTTGCATTTATTTTCACTAGAACAAGTTACTAAAATATTCATTTTTCTCTAATACAGCATGACAGGGTGGGGTGCAGCCAGGCGAAAAGTTTTGCAATATTTCTCCTGATTTTCTTGGCACCACTGTAGTAGTTATCTATCGCCTGTAGTCTTCTGCTGGGGCATCAGCCGCAAATGCCACCTGTTTAGGCAGGCTGTTGTGAAGCCTGGGAGTTCTGTTGTGCAAGAAATAACTTGGTCTGGAGCTAATTCTTGTAAAAGAAGATCACTTTTCAGACTGTCTGTACATCCTTCCAGCTCCATACAACAATAACACTCATTTAAATTTTGAAGCACTGTCACATCACAGTTTTTACCACACTTGCACCTAGCAAGCATCATTACATGCACAAAACCACATCAGCCTCACTACCCCAATAGCTAGTGGATAACACAATGAAATGCAATACAGACAGGAAGCGACAACTGGGTGTGACTCTGCCTCCCCTGTAGAGCCTGTACTGAAATGAGGGGGAGGGGAAGAGAAATTTGCACTGCTTCAAAATAACTTCTGTTCAGCATGTTGTGGATTCTTAGTTGCAGTACCAAAAATCCAAATCGAATGTGGGCTAAAAAATCTCAGTGGAAAATGTCCGTAGATAAGTGTGTGTACATGCGAAAGGCTCAAGAAAGGCCAGCAAACGATTTTGGTGATGGTGGCAAAGAAAATATAGTTTCAAAGCAGTACCAAGGTCTCTTTTCCTTTTGAATTTGAATAAAAATAAAACACCAGCTACCTTTCTCTTTGAGCTCCTGAGGTCTCTGGTAGAGTATCGTTTTTTGCTTGTTTGCTCTCTGACAGGGTATGTATTTCAGTATGGCTACCCAAGTGCAAACAAGTTTTGATCAAAGTTGTGCCACAATTAGTGGAAAGACAGTTTATTTTAAAACGTTCTCATGATTAAAAAATACCACTTTGATAACGACCAACTGGACCACCCTTGTAACTAACTCCCCCCCCCCCACCCTGGGCTAGTCAATTATACATTTCTAGCTTGCAGCTCTGAATTCCTTCTGGTGTAATGTTTGCAACTTTCACAAGGGCTGGTCTAGAAAAAAAACAACAGCAATAGTGTCAGGATTATGTGATGGTTCACTTAAGAGACTTACTTCTTTGTCATTATTTTGAATTTTGAAAAATAATTTACCATGTAGGGGGCTTGTGTCTCAGGATGTTTACCTTTACAGTTACAGTAAACAAATATTAATTCATTTGAATATAGAGCGATTCTCATAACTGTAGTAAAACAAACCACAAAGTAATTAAACCAATTATGAATAAAACCTATAGGTCTGTGAGTGATTACAAAGTCACTATGGTACCACTCACAACAATTGTCTGAAAAATTATCTGCTCTAATTCATATACACCATGATAACTATGATCTCTATGAAATACTACCGAAACCGGTAGACTGTTTATCAAGCTTGACAAAAAGCACTCATCTCAGACCAAAACATTGACAAGTCTGATTTCATTCCTTCAAAAGCATTCATCCATTGTGTCACTCGCAAACAAAAACTTAGAATTTTGGGAAATAAAAATTTTCATACTAAAAACATAGGCAAAGAAATAGAAATCAAATGTTTTTAGTATGAAAATTTACCAAATAAAATATCTGAGTTTCGATTGAGTTGCACCCATTGCTGACTCCAGTAAAGCTACATTGTGAATGTTTTTGTCTGGAGATGTGTGCATTTTCTCATGCTGAAAAAACTGTCTTCCGGTTTTGGTAGTAGTAGAAAATAATTTACCATGTAGGGGCTTGCATATCAGTATGGGGTTCTAATGTGCTCATGGCTTGGTCATCGCCCTTACAGTACCTAAACAATGAATTATTATTAGGATTTATTTGAATATTTCATATACACCATGATAACTACCATATGATCAGCTCTTGAAATATAGTACAAATATGTAGGGGGCCTGCGTTTCAGGATGGGGTTCTGATGTGCTCTCAGCTTGGTCATTACCCTTACAGTAAACAAATAAATATGATCAGGATTTATTTGTTTCATATAAGCTTACACCATGATAATTAGTATGATCTCTTGAAACATTGAGTAGAAAATAATGTACCACGTAGGGGGCTTGTGTCTCAGGATAGGGTTTGATGAACAAATATTTACTGTCTTATATATATTTTGGACAGCTTGATTGAACTTGACTAGTGTTCTTGGCCCAAGAACGAAAGGTTCTGCAACCGGTGCAAGTGCCAAAATACTCGTAAATATAGGCAAACAAAAGTGGATTTAAAAAAGCAGTAAGCTAGGCCGATTCCCGATTTTCCTAGTAAAGACGATCGTTTGATTCTTGGACATTGATTATGAACTTTCCTAACCTACGGTAATGCTGTCTGGGTCTGGATTCTCGAAGGTCAGATCAAACCGGAAGCCGGGAGAATAAAGTTTGAAAGACAGTGAACTCAGCGGAGCATTTTCAGATGTTCTTCGTTTGTTAGCCGGGCTGAGATGTTTTAGTCTGTCTAGTGCTGACTTAAGTACCTAAACGAAGCATCCGATTGTCAACAAATGCCGTCTAAAATAATAGGACTCACCGCTTCTGTGTCGCCTTCCCGCGCCTTTGTAGTGATAGCGGTTCATTTCTCCAAAGACTTTGCAGGTATCGTAAGGAATACACACACACACCGATCGCATCGTTCTTCAATATTATCCTCTTCCAGTATCTGCTCGGAAATGCATCCACGTGGAAGTGTACAGAGCACAAGAAGCCTTCCGAATCCACGATTCTAGTCGAGCCAAGCTTTTCTCTTTCTCGCGGCCTCCGGGCGATCGGCGTAGTAAAAAGGGATAATATGAAGACTATTTCCTTTGCTGGAGTCTGCTACATTATTGCATCCCATTGCCACACATTTCCGAACCATATTTTCGGGAGAAATCAACGAAAACTAGGGGCACATGCGAGCTTCCTCTCACAATCACAACATAGTCTTGCGAGACCCGTTCCCGTTGTGACGTCAGAGGCGAGTCTAGATAATTAGCATAAAAATTAGCATACGGATTTCATTACCAAGAAAAAGCGCGAAACAAATATATTTGAAAATCGGTAAGAAATTCAGGTCGCGCGCAAAAAGGATTTTTTTTCGGAAAAGTTGGTTTTAATCATTGAACTTTTTGATGAAATAAAGAAAGTTTCTGCCTTGAGTAGCACTTTAAAGCTAAGCGCTCGTGACCGATTTATCTAATGCTTCTAGTGGGAGATTGTGATTTAAAATCAGTCGTACGTTCATGCATGGATAGTGCATGCTTCAAAAACACAGAAAACCGCGCTCAAAATACTAAAGGCTGGTCTTAAAACCAATTCAACATATGTGAATGTTTATTCAACAATTTCTTCGTGAACAAGCTTTCCGAACCCGACGAAACTCGGTAATTTTTTTAATGCATGTCTCCAGCGATAGACTGCTAGCAGCCCCTACTTTGGCGCGTGCCCAGAGAAGCATGCGAACCTCCGTCCCACGAAAAGTCTTCTCTGTTGACGCGCCAAAGTAGGGGCTGCTAGCAGTCTAGTTCAGCGATGTTTAACGTTGTTTAATGTACGTTTACTGTTTTCTAAATCGCTGAAACTTAACTTCGGGAAAAGTTGAATCGTGTTGAATAAAGTTTCAAAAATTGAACACCGTCTTGATTCATGCCCTTCATTGATGTTGAACCGTTCAACATTCGTTAAAAAAAACGCCGCCGTAAAAATCAAGGTTTCCGGCGTGTAAAATGATTCAAATCTTCACAAGTGCTAAATTTTAGCCATCGCTTCAACTGATTCGAAAATTGCTGATTATTTACTGAGCATTGATGAAAAGTTTGCGCTTAGAAAAACAATAGAAAATTTGAATGGACAAGTTGAACTCGTTTAGCCGACCAGCCTAACACTTCATGCACGAATCAAATTATAAAATGTTTCAGCTAATTCCCGCTCTAAACTAACTTCATTGTAACAAGAAATTCAGCTGCATGCACACGTTGAGCGATTTGGTTATCTCATTATAAACCTAAACTGGGCGTGAATGATAACATTTATTCTGTTATTACTCAGGAATTCGTATTGAAACCTAAAATTATACATAAATCCAAATCATTAAATCATAAATGTCATAAAGTTCCAGGCGAAAACCTACATTGCACTTTACTTTACACAAGAAAGTCTTTGTTGGCAAGCGGGAATTTTAATTCTGGTAAGTTTGGCAATCAAATGGATGTAATTCCCGATAAAAATGGATAAGCTGTGTTAAATGAAATGAATTAACTGTGTTAAATTTAAGATTTAAAGTAAATGTGAATGTGAAATTGTAACTAATGGTCCCCTTTTGTTAACGTGGAAACAACTTTCATTGCCCCTGTTGCAAACTTGCTTTGTAGACATGTATAAAGATCAGAATGCTGCTGTTTTGCATTTAAAGTGAACGGAATTAGTTCCTACTTGTTAAAGTTTTTTCGAATGCTAGACTTCTCGGTAAAATCCCGAAACGTGCACGTGGCGAACGCGTGCCGTTCACGTGATCAACCGAAATTCTTCCGTTTGATTGGCTGTTGTTTTAAAATAAAATTCTCCCCTTTTTATGCTCAAATAAAATTTGCATTCTGGTTTTCCCCATTTTTATTTTCAATACACCTTGAGGCCTACATGACCAGAACATTAACTAAGCGAGACATGCATCAGATAAAGGTGTGAAATCTAAGATAACTTGCGACAGAATTGCATGTACGTGTTCCACTAACGATACAAATTTGTGTTGTAACCTCATGAACTGCCTTATTGATTTTTACACAGACGAAGCTACCATTTCCATGTCTGAAGATGGAGAGACAGCAATTACGTAAGTGGCGTCGCTTTGTGCGTTGTTTAATAAATAATTTGCGGTGTGTGGGCGTCGAAACGGTTGTGGCCAAATTGACACGACATTCTACAGCAGTTTGGTCATTTAAAGACTTTTACACTGGAAATAATAAATATTTGATAATTTAAATGACTAAAATGTTTGCCAAAACGCTTGCCTGGTTGATACACCTTATTAAATAAAAGATGCTTTGGGAATTTGGTCGTTGTTGAAGCACGGAATTCTTTGCTCGAGTTACCATCCAGCAATGGCGCCTGACCAACAAAGACAAAGTCCCTATGCAACCTTTTTACGAAATAGGCGCAGTTGATGTTTATTCTTCGAAATGGTTTCGTCTAAAAGTTAAAACTTTTAAACATCTACGCTCAAAGACAATTGCATAATGTCCATGCACACTAGCGATACAACGACATAAGGACGTTATGTTCCAACGAAAAAAGCATCTGAAAGTAATTGAAACAATCAATATTTTCCATGGATCATCATTAGATTACATCACCACAGCAATCTTAAGCAATTTTTGTGGACTTTTTGAAACCACTAAAATGTGTTCGCATGATATTTTCGTAATAAGAATCAGACCCGTATCCAGCATGAGGCGAGCGAAGGCGAGCGAGGTACTCGCCTCGGTAAATATTTTTGTTAATGATAAATTAACTTTCTGCTTCATAATTGGAAGAAAATTGTATAACGATTTTTTTCTTGAAATCTCGGTCACTCTGCTTCGGTAACGATTTTTTTTTCTGGCTACGGGCCTGCTTATGTTGTTATGTCGCAAGTGTGCACCAGGCTTTAGAAAAAAGGAGAAAGGGATTTTTCCTTCCCTTCCCCTTGATGCAACCATCCTTTTTATTCCCCATTTGCTGAACACAAAAATGGGAATTGCTCGGCCGCTTTCCCATGGTTATACACTTGTGAAGCTTTCACATGGTGATTTCCGAAAACTTATCACATTCTTGTTCCATGGGAAACTCAGCTTTTCCCATGAATGGGTGTTTCTGCAGAAATTCCCTGTGGTCAACTTGTGACAAAAATGTGAATATTTTTTATTCCTAATGTTTTCTCACAGAAACGATATAGAGAAAATACTTTGTAATCGAACCGCAAGTTGGAGCATGTGAAGAAATAATTTGCCATCTGTCGACTTTCCCGACGATGCAAAACTTGCTTATTAGAAAATCTCCCTTACCTTACTTGGAACGTCTATAAGTATTGCTACATATCTTAACGAAAAAGCAACAATGTTCACCAGAACTTGCAGAAGTTCGACAAACATCTTTCTCTTGGTCGCCATTTTGTTTTTTATTTTTCTCGGTCAAATGGTCTGGTGATGAGACTAGAAAACCCACAGGCAACCCGTACGGATTCGTAAAAACCTGAAAGGTCTTTCTTGATATGCTCGATTCTGAAGAACTGTGCTCAGCTGAAAACCTGTTTCTTTATTTACAGGCTAAGCAATGCTCAGAAACACGCAATTCGATTAATCAGACTCTTGAAGTTAAAAGTGGCCGTGCGGAAATTTAAGGTACGTGTATATCTAGAAAACCCATTAATCCATTATTATTATTATTATTATTATTATTATTATTATTATATCTTATGTATAACATAACAGTTAATTTTTGCTGCGTTCGAGAAGGCAATGTACACCCATTTCAGAAAAGGTTGCGCCGTCACAACTGTCTTTGGAAGAACGAAATTCTCGTGTTCACCTAATACGAAATTTCTTGCGAGACAGGGTGATAAATATGGCTATAAAAACCACAGTGATTCCTTCCAAGAGCATCGCGAGCTGCAACGACAGTTGTGAAGGTACAACCTTTTCTCGGAAATGTACACCTAAATTTGCTTGTGCGCGTCTTGCTGGATTTTGTACTAAACACCTGGGGCCGGTTCCTAGAAGGTCAGTTAAGAGATATCTGTAGATAAACGCTTATCCAACGGATAAATCCTGAATCCATGTATAACTTTATCCAACCTTTCATGAACCAGCCCCTGGGATTTCCATATCAGTAGTATAGTATGCGATTTACTGGTGTATTCATTCTACCACAGGAAGCCCGTCGGCCGTATGATGTGAAAGATGTAATAGAACAGTACTCCACTGGTCACGTGGAGATGTTGGCAAGAATGAGAAACTTGCAGCAAAGGTGCGCAGTTACCATGGGAACACAAGCAAATTGGGGGAAATCCGCCTGAAAATGTGTGTGTGTGTGTGGGGGGGGGGGGGGGGGGGGGGGGGGGGAGGGAGGGAGGGGGGCACATAAAAAATCGGCTCTCCGTCCCTAGAAAGGGCGCGGAAACACTGAGCTTTCGAGGTATCAAGAGTTAACTGAAGTTTATATGGAAATTTTAGCCATATCCCCTGAAAACAAGGCAATTCATTGTTCTCACCTGTCAATCACGCGCCTAACATTAGCCAATCAGAACTGAGGGCGGAAAAGTCCGCCACATTGACGCACGGCGAGTTTCGAATTTCGGCGGTCGTAGATTCAGGAGCTTCACAACCTTCTGACGATCCGACAGAAATCCATCATGAAGTTTCTGTATCGTTTCCCAAATAACAATCATGCCTTTCCGAGAAAGTTTAAGAGAAAGGTCTTTATTGCTCTTCAAATGGGTACATCCACGAAATTATAATGCATAAATTGCAAACACCACAATCGGCCTACTGAACGATGCTCCCCCTTCTTAGTCCATCGCGGTGCTCAGTGAGGAAGAGTGACATTCATATTTGATACTGATGACATGTCAGTCTTAGACTAACAGATTTAAATTAATTTTCTTTCCAGATTGGAGAAGCTACACAACAGCCGTGACAGTAAGTTCCGTTCCTAAAATCCTGGACAGATCTTGAAAAAGGACCTTGTTGGTCGCCGTTGCGAAAAAGAATGTATTCGTGGCGACTAGACGATTACACTAATACAATACTATGCTTGCTTACTACGTTTTCCTAGTACACTTGGCGACTAAAAATGATGTTATAGCGACTACCTTAGCCGACAAAACAGCATCTGAAAGACAGAACTCTCAGCATTGCAAGATTCGCCAGTATATGTTTCAGCAGCTTGTTGTGTTTCATCGTTTCTCATTTTGTTATTTGTAGCTGAAGACGAGACCACATTAAAGTCCAGCGTGGGGTTACGTCTTCTAAAGGTCGAACATCAGGTAAAACAAAAGAACGGTTCCTTTTGCATTTCCTTGTAGGAAAGTGGATTTGCATTAGTGGATTTCTAGTGAACAGTCCTAAATCCACTATTGCAGGGTTTCATATTATGGGTGCTTGGGGTTATTCCTTTAGACCCTGGCTAAACTAGGACACATGTAGCGCGCAACATTGTAGCCGGATACATGTTTCCTTCATATTTACCGGTTTAACCGCGCGGGAAACATTGTCGCGCACAACAAATTTTGTATCCGGAACACAAAGAAATGTTTCTTTGCCGTGAGACAATAGACATTTCATGTTTCCGAGACACGCGTGCCATGTTTTCTAGTTTAGCCACTCGGAAAAACATGCAGGACACAAATGTTGCGCGCTACATGTGTCCTAGTTTAGCCGTAGCTTTAACAGTATCAGCATTACGAGTGAGCCGTTTCCACGCTGTGGTTCGAAGTGCGACTATAACGGCGATCGGTGACGTTGCATTGCGCCGTTTGAACGGTCGCTGATATCGCACTGCGATATTTGTCGCCGTTACTAGAGTAGATTTCGTATGACTTTGGAAAGGCACGGAACACGGTACGGTCACGGCACGGTACGGAACTGTGCCTTCTCGTGAACAATCAGCCAATCACATCGCGCGAAATGACTCATCAGCTAAAACAATGCTCAGACAAGGCACGACACGGAACCTTGCCTTCTCGTGAACAATCAGCCAATCATATCACGCGAAATGACTCATCAGCCAATCAAAATGCTCAGACACGGCACGGCACGGAACTTTGCCCTCTCGTGAACAATCAGCCAATCATATCACGCGAAATGACTCATCAGCCAATCAAAATGCTCAGACACGGCGCGGTACAAATACCGTTACGGCGCGGAAACGGACCGTAACGTTTTCACAGTCACACGAAATCTGCTCTATTTATTTCCCGCGCCTTTTACCTCTATGCAATCGATGCAACTGCCGATTGTATCTCATTCCTGTGTATTTTTGCAGGTAAACCTACTCGATCACAAAATGGACGTTATGATTAGTTTATTATCCAAGTTAACCGGCACAGAGAATACTTCACTCGATGGTCAGTTCACTTTCCCTCCGTCAAATTCCGACGGAGGCCCGGGACCTCCGAGCGTCTCTACGAGAGTTCAACGAACGTTTTCCGATCCGGCGACGGCGACAGATAGTCGAACTGTCACGCCCTTGTCCGGCGATCTCCCGGAGGTCATCGTTGGTGCCGGAACGACGTCGAGTCTTCCCGAGCGTTGCCGAAGTGAAAGTTACCCTGCTTCGTCATTATCAAAGTGTCCGGACTCGCCTTCGTCGTATTCGCAATCTTTTCCGGCGCTGAACATCAAAGCAGATTCCGACCCCGGTGCGCTTTGGTCATCTCAAAGTAGCGAGGAGTCCCTTATGGACCATCTCATAGCGCCAGTCGGAACGCTTTCGGGAATTAGTCGGCTTCGTGGAATTCACGAACGACAGCTCTCCGACGTCACGGAAGGCGACGAGAGCATCGGATCGGACTCCAAAGAGAATGTGCTACACCAGTCGCTCTCGAGCGAAATGCAGCTAGCGTCGATTGACGAGGACGAGAAGAGCAATAGCGAACCTAGTAGTCCTACAGAGACCACGAAATTAGGATCCTTTGAACAGTATGAACCTGATAGAAGGGACTCTTCGGATGGGTGCCCGGTATGGGAGAAAAAGACCCTGGAGGGCCCTAGAAGAAGAAGATTGCCTTCCAAGACTTCGAGCGAGAGCTCCGGTGGAACAATATTAGCAGAGGGCTCTCGGGACCAAACCGAGGACCTTTTCAATGAAGGCCCTTTGAGCAAAAAGCCTGATTTTGTTCCTGTAGATATTTATCCAGAAGGGGACGAAGGGACATTAGAGACCGAGGTGCCTGGTGCATCCTCTGATAATGTACCCCTGGAAGGGGCCTCTCCTAAATCGTCCCTTGATGATTCCGTTACTTCAGGCTCGCCCGAAGGAAGAAATAAGCGTAGAATGCTACAAAGGACTACTCCAATTGAGGTATAGATAGGTAGATCAACCATTTAATCTCGACCCTTGTGTCATCACCCTGAAATGGGTTTCTATCGAAAAGACGAGAAATTAATGGCAATTACCCTTGATGTCAAGGTCTTGAATTATACGATCCCAGAGTCTTCTGGGTAACTTGAAAATTTCCCACAACACTATGGGATCAGATCAGCCTCTTCCCTTGTCAAGAAATGGCAGCACAAAGTGTCAGATCCGCCATCTTGAAATTGTCTCCATTGTAATCCGCCATCTTGAAAATTACCCACAAGACCACGGGGACGAGCAGGATCTTCGCGTAAGGTGCCATTTGATGGTAAAACATAGACGCAGAGGTTCCGCGCCAATTTCAAGATGGCGACTCTGACAAAGGTGTCGAGCAGAGTGACCGAAGTCACCTTCTTGAAATTGCCGCCATTTTGACCAGCCATTTGGACAATTACCTACGAGCAGCATCTTCGCGCAAGGGACCATAGGATGGTAAAACATCGCCGCAGAGGTTCCGTCGGAAGCGCTCCCGTGCGCCATCTTGGATTTCTGGGGCGTGCGCTCCATAATTCAAGATGGCGGTGGTGATCTCTAACTTCCGGATTTCTCGTCATAAAACTAACGCTCCTTTCACAGGGAATTTCTGCAGAAACCGTGGGAAATGCTGAATATCCCAAGGCACACGCATGGATAGCCATGGGAAATCCGAACACTTCCCATTCTTCTACCATGGGAAATTCAGCTTTTCCCATAGGTTTGTACGGAAATTCCCTGTGACTGCCGGCTAGCTGATTGTTTACCCTGAGGTCGTTATGTAGAAATTCCTCGGAGAAACCGGAGGATCAGCGTCACGCTTGTTCCGCACGTAACGCAGCGTGCACAATCTACCAAGGGCCTCAACACGCACCACGTTAATTGTTTTTACCGTGGGGTTTAGAATTTTGCTGGGTGACTTGGATCGAGGTTGTAGATATTTAAATTTTTCAAATATTGAGGCTATTCAAATTGATATTTCTTTTACGAGCACCAGTATAGTAGTAGGCGCTAAGATCTATACAGAGCTTATAACCCGATACAAATTTTAAGTTATTATAGTAGTAGAGCGGATTTCAGATGACTTTTGAATGAAAATCAGACTTGCGTTTTCTAAGTGTTCTTATTGGTTGAGGTGTTTGGCCTTTGTTCAGTCAGCCAATCAGAATGCGAGGAAAAAACAAACACAGTGATTCTTGTTTTCGCGTGTCACGACTAAACGGAAGTCGTACGTACTCTCGTTCCCTGATTGGTCAGTTGTTGAATGGGTTTCGCTTCTGATTGGCTAAGTGTATGAACTTCGTCCCCTGATTGGTCAGTTGTTGAATGGGTTTCGCTTCTGATTGGCTAAGTGTATGAACTTCGTCCCCTGATTGGTCAGTTATTGAATTTGTTTCGTTTCTGATTGGCTAAGTGTATCAACTTCGTCTCCTGATTGGTCAGTTGTTGAATTTGTTTCGTTTCTGATTGGCTAAGAGTATTTACTTCGTCCCCTGATTGGTCAGTTGTTGAATTTGTTTCGTTTCTGATTGGCTAAGTGTATTTACTTCGTCCCCTTATTGGTCAGTTGTTGAATTTGTTTCGTTTCTGATTGGCTAAGTGTATTTACTTCGTCTCCTGATTGGTCAGTTGTTGAATGGGTGTCCTTTCTAATTGGCTAAGTGTATTTACTTCGTCTCCTGATTGGTCAGTTGTTGAATGGGTGTCCTTTCTAATTGGCTAAGTGTATTTACTTCGAAACTCATCTGAAATCCGCTCTATAACTCCCACTTGGTATTATGAGCACAGTACAGTATAAAAGAGCCCTAGTCCGCGGTGCCACTCCTTTGTTATTGTTTTCGTTCGATAATAGAATACGAATTAGCCTGCTTGTATGCGGTTTGTGGGTGTTTTTACGGTGAAAAAGCTTCAGGTTCGTATCCCGGCCACAATCGTCGCCATCTTGGACGTGCGCGAGAAACCAGTCTGGGGCGAGCAACAAAGCGCGACAGTCGAGTGTTCTGTTGCTCGCCTCAGACTGATAGTTATCGCGCACGTCCCAAGATGGCGGCGATTGCAGCCGGGATCACGAACTGAAGCTTTTTCCCCCGAAAAGCGCCCACGAAGCGCCTACAAGCAGGCTAAATACGATTAGGTCTAGAAGTCTCGAAGAAATAACCATTTACACACAAGGTTTTATTCTTCAATTACCAAATTCAGTTGAAAATATTGCACTGCATTCCCTCAATAAAGCGATGGAAGTGGATGCTTTTGCTGACTCTGTTGCTAAGCTGACAAAAAATATGGCGACTGGCTGGGGATCTTTAAGTTACTGTTACTGTTCGCTGTGATATTGGTTATTTATTACCCATTTTTGTTTTCGGTCAGCCAATCGCTGGTTTCCTAGTATGTCACGTGGCTAGAAGCCGACATGCTTTGCGATTTTGCTTAGAAATTATTTGCGCAAATACATTTATTTCAGTAAATTATTTAGAATGCCATATACTATAGTCTTCTTCACTAAATTCACAGTTCAGCTCTCGCCGACTGCTCGCAGCCTCTTTTAGCTTTTTTGCGCGAGTATTTATTCACAGCGCAGATAAAGGCACCGCGTTGCGGGGAGGAGGAGTGGAGCGCTAGGGGGAGCGGGGAGGTGGGGTGGAGCGCTAGGGGGAGCGGGGAGTTGGAGTGGAGCGCTAGGGGGATGGGAGCTCAGTCCTGCATTAAGTGCTCACTACGTCAGTGTGGCGCTTCCTTAATTTGCCGGATCTGCAGATGCGTGTCAAAAGAGGCTACTTGCAGACTAGATTTGCCAGGAGTTTATTACTTCGGAGTACCGCCATCGGGCTAGGATTTGTGCTATTTATATAATCCTGCTCTCCCGACTAAAACCAGGAAAATCAAGGAAACGTTTTTCAACGAAGCTGGTAATCTATTTTGCACACCATTGTTTTATATTTTGCTCCCTATGGGAACCACTAGGATGATTTTCAGAATCCCAACAATTTTGATGCTAAAAATAGCACAACTTACACTGCGGTGGCCGAATGTCTTAATGTGGAAGGTCAAGACTCCGTGCGAGTGACTCCTGGAGTTTCCTATTCTGAAGGACTTCACAATAGTATTCCGAAACAATCAGGAGGTTAATTCACCCGGAGCGTCCATCAATATTAGCCCTGTAACTTGAATTTCGCCCGCGACTCTATTTTCGGTAACAAATCTCACACAAGAAAGAGAAAGGGGGAGTGGATTCACGAATCCTACAGACCTACCACTCAATTCGGCTATGCCTGAAAGCTAACATTGTTCATAAATGCCTGTCAAAGTATATAAATTTGCTCATTATACGAAAAGTGCTGAAAGATATACTGTCGCTTCCGTCAGATAGACTTTTTTGTATATTCTTTATTTATAACAGGAACCCGAGGTTAGATTTCTTATGTCTTATATATAATGTCTATAATATAGAGATGTATAGAATTAATTCGAGGGAATAAATAGTTCCGATCTTTGTACTGCGATGATTTGTTTATTATATTATTGATAGGGCGGGGATCCCATATTTTTGGGGCGGGGGTGCTCGTCGTACCTTTTAGGGTTTAAATCAGGCCTCTAGCTGGTATACCTTTTAGGGGGATAGTCAAAAACTTGCACCTTTTTTTTCCAGACCTGTTAGTGGTCCGTTCTAGCAAATCACACTTGTTGGTAGCCTGAATTTCAGACGTATTTTCCCTCGTTAAAAATACTGGTAAGGATAATGGTTTTATTATTCAGCACATCGATAGCACACAAAAAAACGGAAATGATTTACTCAAATCATATTTCAGTATTTCCCTCAGGATTCATGTACAGGACATGCAGCTATTGGCGTTCCAATGACCAGATTTGGGCAGTGCTGACGTAGTGTGAAGTAGTGTGCAGCAATGTAGTGTTGACGTAGCTAATTTTCTTATTAGCCTCCTGGCTTAGCTTATATTAGAGTTGGACCATTAGAAATTGGGGGGGGGGGGGGGGGGGGGGGGGGGGGGGGGGTGGCAATTCCCCAAAAAAAATTTTTGCACTACCTCATCCCGAAAAAAAAATTCATGCGCAAAGAAATTGCCACCCCCCCCCCCTCCCCAATTTCTAATGGTCCACCCTTAGCTATTTAGGAGTGTAGTAAACTCAGATATTTGTCGCAGTTTGTTTAACCGCTGAATTTGGGGGTGTTTGTATAGAAAAGTTAATTTCCTAATGCGACCGTCACTTGCCAGCGAGCTAAAACTTCTTACCATTGGTCACGAAAAAACCGGTACTTTCGGTTGGGATTCCAATGGTACAGTCGATGTTTCGGTCATTCCGGTTGGTACGAGAGGTTCAGCTTCAGAGGTTGTCTCGCCATTCCAGTTGGAACGAACCGATCGGAATGGTTGTACCATTGGCACTCCATCCGGTTTTATGACCAAATAAGGTAGCCGATCCGAACCGAAATGCGAATAAGCGAATGGTAAGCGCCATTCGACTCGATATTTCATCCCAACCGGAATATTTGTACCATTGGACGCTGATCAAACCAACCGGTTTCCTTGACCAATGGTAAGCACCCTAGTCTAAAAATAGACACTTTTCTGACTGTTATTCGGGCGTACATAGTAAATATGGAAACTCTGGATAATCCACTCTTGGTGTAGAACTAAGAATTTGCTGTCAATCAAATAATGACCCTAGAGCAAAAACACTACGCCTTGAATTTTGCGGCAATTTTTGTTGCTGTGAAATTCTGTGGAAAACATGAAAACTTTGCCAATTGCGACCCATGCCTTAGTTGAGTTCCAAGGGCAAATCGAAAAATACCCTCTCTGGCTCTCACTTTGGGTACCCTGTGTCTCCCTGCGCCGTTATCACTGGGCACGAACACGCCGCTTCGCTTTCGTTTCATTTCCAAGATGGCGACTCCTGAACAAGCGGCCGAGCAACAACTCGCTCTGGCAATGGCGTATTCCGCCGCTTATACCCAACAACAACAACAAGACTACACCACAACTCCAACAGAAGAAGACACTAGACACCATAGAGAAGACAGTGATAATGAAGACACGGAGGGGAGACGAAGAGGGGGAAGTTTTGAGCGAAGCGACTTGAAGAGGGAAAGCTCGAGCCGTCGATACGCTCCCTACAACAAAGAACACAGAGGAAGGAAATCGAGTGGGAAGACAGAAACACGAATTTTTGTCTCGAATTTTCCCTACACAGTGCGTTGGCAAGACCTCAAGGATCATATGAAGAAAGGTGGGTGAAAAATATTGGAAAATGTCATGGATTATAAAGTAAAAGTTTCATTGTGTGCTTCAAGATGAAGCTAGCAAAGCTATTTATTAACAAAAACCATTTAAGTTATGGTATTCGATACTAGTATATACTCTGAGAAGTTGTTGTATCATGTTTGTTATAGTTGGTGATGTAGCTTTCTGTGAGATATTTGAAGACGAAAAGGGAAGATCTAAGGTAATTAAGATAAAATAAACTTAAACCAAAGTTTACTCCTTTCCTGCATCTGGACCCATACGATCCATGATACAGAAACAAGCTGGCAGACGATAAGGGAATTGCAGTTACAATGGTTCGCAATTCTGCAAACTACAACTTTTAATTTAAAATCAACAAAGAGCATTCTGGTTTCTGTTAATCAAAGTCTTAGAAGCACGGCTGGCTCAGTGTTACGGCGTTGGGTCTCTCACCACTGTGTTCCGGGTTCGACTCCTGGCCGGGACACAGGAGAAATTATTTCTGTTCTGGTCATGGTTGAAAACAGGTTCATATTGTGAGTGAACTTTGTTCTACTGTTTCACGTCTTTCGGATGAGACAATAGACCAAGGTCCTTGTTTCGTTTCTCTACGCTACCCAGTTCCAGAGGGACGTTAAAGAACCACTGAGGATGTAACAAACCCTCAGGCAGTGACCACCCTCAGTGTCTGTGATATGGTCACTTGGCTGCCAATGGCGCCATTGAGGCCCAGCATTATTCAGCTTTCAAGCTGCAAGTATAGGAAGTTGGCCTCCGATATTTGTAGTTATTATTCAGCACATCGATGCACTGCCCAAATATGATCATTGGAACGCCAATAGCTGTCTTCTTTACATGACAGCTATCCTGCGATATCCGTCTCTGAGGGAAATATGATGTTTTGAGCTCGTAAATAATACACAAAAGTCATGTTTTTCAGGGGGTTTTTGTGCTATCGATGTGCTGAATAATAAAATCATTATCCTGCTCGATTTTACAGAATATCGTCTGATTTTAGCCAACTCGGGACTTCGTCCCTCGTCGGCTAAGTATCAGACGATATTCTGCGCAATCTCGCAGGATAATGGTTAATTAAACAGCAGTAAAGTTTTCAACTTTTCAGATACACCGAATTCTGTTAATATCTTCCAAATTAATCCATTAATTTGTTTTCTTTTCTTTTCTCCTAGGGCTGCGGGTGAGTACTTCAGGTGTGGGTGAATACAAGAAAGCATTGTTTTTCAGGATCTTTACGCTGATTCTCAACCATAACAGGTTAAGGAGTAACAAGACTGAGGGTTACAATCTCCCCAGAAAATCTTGTTTTATGGAGGCATTATTATATGCCTGTATGGGGCACTATTTTGAGCCCTGTACCTTACTACATAAAAAGCCTTGAAAAATGTTTGGTTGTCAACACAGACAAAGTAGTTCTTTGTATCATGCTGACACTAAACCATAGTCCATACTGCTCTTGATTGTTACAGCTTGTTACAGGGTTCATGTGTGTCCTGGAATAGCCTGGATTTTCATTCCTTCCTGGAAAGTCTCAAATGTGTTTGAATCAGTCAGCTTCGTGAATCTGATTTTGGACTGCAAATTATGACGTCCTCCAGACTTACATGTTTTTTTTTTGGTGAGGGGACATTTCTACCCAATAAAAACTCCTGCAAAAGTAACTACTGGATTTTTGCACTTCAGAATGTGTACGATTGTTAGCCTAGTTTGTGATTGGAAATTGTCTAGAATGGACTTGGCAAGATATGATTCCATGTTTGGAAATGAAGCCCTCAATTGCTGTCCAACAAATGCATAAGTGTCTGTGGTGCATACCAATAGCCTGTTCCTTGAGTTTCTTGTTTACTCTATACATTGTAGTGTTGTAGAATTCCGTGATATTGAGGATGCCGAGAAGGCTATTCTGAATACAATGGGCAAGACTATTTGGGCAGAAGACTCCTTGTCAGACATGTAAGTATCAACGCGCTAGATGCTGCAAACTTTGTCTCACTGCAGGAGAGGAGAGAGCATGGTTGTGCAAAGTTTGTGAACTCTTTAAGATCCTTCTTGCCCTCGAGGGCAGTGATTCATGACCTCTGTCACTTACCTATTCACTAAGAACGCTGTCCTTCAGGGTGCTGTGGCTAACTCTCATAACATAACATAATGCTTTTTACAATAACGGCTCCTATGTGGAGCTATCTGTTACAATGTAAATTTAACAGATCAATTGAGAAAACTAACACATAAAAAGCTACACAAGAAAAGTGTTATGGCACTTACATTGATAGGAAAATATAATTCAAAATTATAGATTTTACTAGGCATTACAGTCAAAAGACATGAAGTGTGCCCCCCTAGAGTTGAAGATTCAATTCATTATTCCATTATTGATTTCATTATTCAATCCAAAATGCATTTTTGAGTTCAATATTAAAAATGATCAAATTTGATTTCTGAATAAGCAATTGCTCACCCAGAGTAATTATTTAGATTATAATTTTTGGATTGAATAATGAAATCAATAATGGAATAATGAATAGGCCAGGTTCGAATTACGCTCCAATGCTCACAAGACAAAAGCTTCAAATCGAGGCTTTCTCCAAGTTCTAATACATTTACAGTAATTTCAGAAGAAAGCCTCGACTTGAGGTTATTGTTTGTAGGCATTGGAGCGTAATTCGAACATGGCCTATTGATTCTACAACTCTAGGGGGGCACGCTTCATGTCTTTTCACTGTAAGTGCTTTGCAGCCTTCTGCTTGAAAGTTCTGATGTCTGTGTGATGTTCTTCAAATCTCATGGAAGAGTTCTGTACCGTTTGGCCCCACGACAGGCAAATGAACGTTGGCCGGTTTCGTAGAAACACTGACTTACTTTACGCTTACTGGCTGCAGCCTACCCCTCACACAATCATGTGGATTATTGGCTGGGCGGTCAGCTAGAATTTTTAACAAAATAAATAAATAACTTGTGTATATGGTGTACAGGTCTTGCCAGAAGAGGAAGAGAGGAAACATCGCTCTAAACTACGTGGGACATCCGCTGCTCAATCCCAGGCTCAGTCTGTTGGGTTTGGTGGTCTACCAAGTCTCCTGAATCTTGCCAATAGTCCTAACCTGTTACAGAAAGGGTCCAATGATCCAGCAGCTTGTACTGTCTTGTTTCTAATGTAAGTAGTTGGGTTTAATTCTCGTACCCAGAGCCTGTCAGCTTTTTATACCCCAATTCTGGACTTCCGGTTTAAAAAAACTTTGTGCAATTTTGCCATAAACAGTGGCAGATCTTAGTTGTTTAATTGTTTATTGGTGTTCTGGAATTTTCTTGCATTTTATGAAGTGTTTAAAAATCAAGTTCATTATGCTCTTGATCTACCATGCATGCGATCTTCCGTGAGGCGTGACGCGACAACTAGCATTTTAAACATTTGTATCGCAGACGTTTGTCAATCAAAACTTTTTGTTTCCCTAATAAAACTGCACGTACAGGGATGTGAAAACTTTCATGTTTCCCGTGGGAATCTCTAAAGTTACAGAAGTTACACACCAAAATCGAAACAAACTTACAGAATCTGGGCATTTCTGACAAGAAAAGGTACTAAATATTTTGATATTATTCAACTTAGGATGACTTGTGGTAAAAACTAAGATTATCGCGACAGAAACTCAAAATTTTTAGTATGAAATTTGATCCTCATTAGCAAAGTTTTGTGGACCAAACAAAAAGTTTTGATTGACAAACGTCTGAGATATAAAGTTTTCAGACGTAGATGTAGCGTCACGCCACACGGAAGGTCGCAAATGGTAGTAAAATTGGATCCCCCTAGAGACCATAATCTGTGGGCTTTAAGTTAACTTTCAACATACAGTAATCTGTATTTAATCCTTTCTACAGTACTTCAGTGATCATGTTAACACACATTCTCGAACCCAGAGCTCCCCGGCTCGCTGCTCACAGGGGAGGCTCTAGGGACATCCATTTGAGGCCTGTCGCTGATTGGCTGATTTGAGCGTTGGAGCATGCGCTGAAAGGTGTTTCTCTCAGCGGCTCTGTATTAAATCTCGCGCATGCGTCAGTGGCTGTCACCAGAGCCTCCCCCATGAGGTTACGAGCCGGGGAGCTCTGGGTTCGAGAATGGTTAACACAGAAATCCTGCATTTTCGTAATTCTAATGCATCCCAGGATGCAGACCACCTACTTGAAAACTAATAATTTTTTCTAGAAGGGTTGACATCAATGATATCTAGGGACCTATACATTTTTGCAATGAACCCCATTTTCACCAGACATGTGGGTTCCAGGACCCAATTTGAAAAATCCTAGGGCAATCCCTGTACTTCTGTAATCAGGATGGAATGTTTGGCTTGAGCATGCAGACACCTATTTGCGAGTCTCTTTTGGTGAGTGCTAAGTCTATATATTAAAAATATGTTGGTTTTGATTTGTGACTTGCAGCTTGATTACAAAGTGAACTGGCAAAAGTTGAAAGACACCTTTAGATCTGCAGGTAAGTCTGAGATTTTCTGCTATATTGTTATCATAATGCAGTTTGAAGCATGTACTCAAAATGGCAGCTGTTATTTCATTGGTCAGAAAAGTACCTAGTAGTTAGAGAGAGCATCCATTTTTATCAGCTTATTGAGCATAGGAAACAATATAATATATAATATATTCTATGCTTAAGCAAAAAATGAAGTGTATTTAAGGGCCTATTTAATAAATACACTTCATTTTTCGCTTAAGCATAGAATGTGTTGTGGCTACATAGGAGCGTAATGTATTCTCTAAGAGGCAATGCAGTTGACAAGTTTCCAACAAGGGCTGTGCAACTCATCAGGTCAATTCTTCTTGAGTACAACCTAATGATGGCTTGTCACGACGGTCTGTGGAGCGTAAACATTCTTATTTCGGCAGTGGATTGCAGGCCAGGTTGTCAATAAACATCAGCCTTTGGCCACCCCAAGAAGCTCTACCCTATTGAGGTCACAAAGAACCAGATTGTGTGCTGTCACATTATCATGACGGCCACAGTGTCCCGCCAAATACAAATTCATTGAACAAATCTTTGACAAAAGTGGTGCAGTACCTAGTTTCTTAGCAATCAAAAATGCCTTGTTTCAGGGAATGTAGTCAGAGCAGAGGTGATGGAAGATGATGACAAGAAGTCCAAAGGCATGGGAACAGTGCAGTTTGAATCACCCCTAGAGGCTATGAATGCTGTCAGTATCCTTGATATAGTGTCACTTTTTTGGTGCCGATTTCGTATGACTGTTAAAAGTGCTGTGACACGGCGTGGTACCGTTGCAGTGGCAGTATGGAACCTGGCCTACTGTAGATACTGAATGAAATTGCATAGTCATGGTACGGCCATGGTTGTGGCGTGGCACAACTCTTTCACGGTACTTTTCACTGCAGTCATACAAAATCTGCTCTATATAGTGCAAAGGACCTGAGCTGAATGCAGGCCGCTTGTAATTAACTTTTCTAGGCAGTCGTCCCAGGCAAGCAAGTCTGGTTGCCTTAGCATCTTTTTTGGTCGCCTGAAAAGCTTTCTACTGTAGTTGCCAGGTAATTTTGTCAGTTTGTTTTGCCTGTGGTGACGTTATTTCTGTCACATTTTTGCCATTTGGGTTGCCTATGGTGGTGTTATTTGTGTTCACATTTGTGTCCATCATATCCTAGGAAGACTGTTTTTTCTGCGATGAATTATTTTCAGGTTATGAACATAAAAAAATAAATAATCATATGGCCTGGTTGCCTAGAGGCAACTAAGTTAAAAGTTTAGTTGCCTGAGGAAAAGAAATAGCCGCATTGAAGACCAGCTGGTCACAATTTGAAGCCCTGGAATAACTCACTACAATTTTTTTTACCAGTTCAGTCTGGTATAACAAGCAATGCAATGAGCCATTCCATTAGGTGGCTGACAACATTTACATATGAATGAAAGATTTACATATCAATGAAAGATTTACATATGAATGAAAGATTTACGTATGAATGAAAAATTTACATATGAATGAAAAATTATGTATGAATGAAAGATTTACGTATGAATGAAAGATTTACACATAAATGAAAGATTTACATAAGAATGAAAGATTTACATATAAATGAAAGATTATTAGATCTCTCCTTTGACAATCAGAATAAAAATGATTTGCAACACCTTTGCAGGCCAGTGACTTCATAAGATATCATTATCCAGGCCTGCTGGTCAAGCATTGAAACTTTATTGCATTGCACTTTACAACGAATAGTACATAATATCCTTAATTCAAGAATAGCTGTTCTCCATGGGAAAATGCTTGATGGCAGGGCACTCCGTGTTCGAATGGTAAGCCTAAGGGGTTATGGTTAAATTCCATGAGCTGTTACAAGTCTTCTCAATGTAAAACTAATCAGTTGGCATTTGTCATTTTGTGTTGTCACATTTGCCCTCTTATTTAGGATCGCAGTGCTCCTCAAATGCAAGCTCCAGGCCAATCTGCAGCTTCTGGAGGTCTACAAGGTTTTACAGGCCAACAGAATCCTGCTGCAGCTAATCCTCTTGGTTCAGCTGCTGCTAATAATCCTGTGGCTCTCTTGCAGCTACTACAGAGTCTTCAGGTACAGTAAAAACTTGGTTGCTTCTCCTGTCTGGATAAGGGAAATCATGGTTGGCTCAACATTATAGCAATGGCCTCCAAATGGTTTGACTGGGATTGATTCCCTGCCAAAACCTCTTTCTGTTCAGGTGTGGTTGTAACTGTTTCATTTAAGCAATAAAAGTACTTTCCGCATGCTCTCTGTTTTCTTACAAACACGAGGGGGGAGAACTGATCAAAACTTGAAAGACACGAGCCAGCGAGTGTCTTTCAAATTTTATCAGTTCGACCAACATTCCCCGAGTGTTTGTAAGAAACCAGAGAGCATGCAGAAAGTATTTTATTGCTTTTAGAAAATAACATACACACGCGCGACAGCGTTGCAGGACAATCGTGTTTCTCAGGTCTCTTATAAACACGCTTTTAACCAATCAGAATGCGCACATTCACAATACAACATAGGTGTTGAAATATGTTCTACTGTGAGAACCCACGACCTTCCAGTTACTAGTCAGATGCTCCACCAACTGAACTCTGTGGTGAGCAGGTCGTGGGAAAGTTAAATCATCCAGACAGGTATACATGAAGAGATATAACTAATCACATACTGGAAATAATTGCTTGCAACCTGAACCCCCCCCCCCCCCCCCCTAGGCCACCTGGGCCAGTTCCTGAAAGGTTGGATAAAGTTATCCACGGATAAAAGTTATCTGTTGTATAGGATTTTTTGGATTTTCCGTTGGAGAAGAGTTATTTACTGATAACTCTTATCTGACATTCTAGGGACCAGCCCCTGGTATCCATACTCGATGATCCAACACATACATACATCTTTATTTAGGCACGCTGGCCACAACAACTGTCTATTTACAAAAGTTAAAAAACCAAAACAGACGCTGATTTCCATGTGGGGCGTGTGACTAAATATGAATATATAAATATGGTTTGCAAATTTTAACCTAGCATAGCCCAGCAGCGACATCCCTATTTATCAGACGCTTAAAAGCAGATAACGATTTAGCCATTTTGGCCTCTTTTGAAAGGGAATTCCATAACATGGCGCCATTACACCTCTGTGTAAGCTGGCCAAAGGTCAACCCCACCAAGAAAGCTCTTTATCCTTGAGCCTGACATCTGATTCTGTCTTTGTTTTCTTGTAGGGACTTACAGCGTTAGCCCAGCTGGCCAACTTAGGACAAGGTGCTACTGGGGCAAGCAGTAGTGGGGCCAGCGCCTTGGGGTCAGCTGACCTGACTAATGCCTCAGCTCTCAGTGCCTTGGGAAGTTTGGGTGCCCTCAGCGGCATGATGGGGAACCTAGGCGGAGCATCTGTTGGGAACATCAGTGGATCGTCACAGGGGATGACACCACATGGGGACTCTTCAGGGAAGCAGATATTTGTCAGGAATGTAAGTACAGGTTTGAAATGAGGCAAAAACGCAGGGCTCATGCAGACCTGTCGGAATATTTTGAAGTAGGTGGCTGCACAAAAAAAGTAGCTGGCTGCAAAAGAAAAAATGATGGTTGACATGCAAATTTTGTAGCTTCAAAGCAGCAAGTTAGTTTCCTCGCCAAGCTAATTCTTACACAGGCATGGAGCTGGGAGATTTTTAAGAGGAACTACAATTTAAGGATTCCATTACCTCGCCACGTAGTCCTGGCATGGGTGAAATATTGGTCCGGCTCTGACAAAATTTAGTATGCAAAATTTGGTACCCATACCACTTTTTATTTGAGCCATGCCAAAAAATCCCTGTCGTGTAAATGGTGCTTTAATCTCAAGATATTGATTTCTGTGAGATGTAATAACTTTATTTAACCACGGATTCCTTTCAAATTTAAAGTGCTCTTCAATGGAGCCGTGCATCTAAAAATTCAATAATAATTATCTAATAATGGACTAATAAAGTACAATGATGTAATAACCTGCTTAGCCTCATTAGGTAGCCTGTTCCAGAGGACAAAACCCCTATACTTGACACTCTTTTTCATGGCCTCGGTATTTGGTCTTGAGATAAACAAATTATGTGTTGATCCCTCAGGTTGTGACCATGGATTGTGTTAATAATCTATATATGGGGGAACTTGCCTAATAATTGTTTTGAACATCAGAGTTTTGAATTGTTTTTCTTGTCTGTTACTGAGGCTTATCCAGTCAAGGTCGCTAAGTATATCGACGGACCTGACATCCCTTTTTATCCACAGCTTCCATGGAAGTATACTTGGCAGGACCTCAAGGATAAGTTCAGGCTGGCAGGTTAGAATAAAACATTATCACTCATTGTTTCAGTACTGTTAGCTATGATAGCACACGTACAGGGCCCCAGATCAACTATTTTATCAAGTTGCCAGTCGGCTCCTAATCGTAATATAGTGATCATCAAGTTGGCAGAAAAATTGGAGGCCATTAGAATGGGACAAGAGACATACCAAGTCGGAGAAAGCATCCATTTCCATCGGCTGATTTAGAGAATATAGAGCAATGTTCTTGATTGAATTTGGTAAATCAAATCTGAAACTTTGTTTTTAGAACAAAGGAGTGGCAGACACAGGACAGGTAGTTGGGTCGCGTGACCCAGTTAGTGCAAGTGGCCTATTCACCTGATACATTGGGTTACTATGTGGTGACCTGATGCATGCTGACATAGCTATCTTTCATTTCTTCTAGGTAAAGTGACGAGAGCGGATATCATGACGGAGACCAATGGCCGGTCCAAGGGGTGTGGAATTGTGGTGTTTGAAACAAATGATGATGCACAACGAGCTATCTGTATCCTTGTATACACCTCTATCTAATAGTCTATCGTCATACGTCTGTATGTCTGTTCATAGCTTGATTATAAAAATCGGCATTCTGTTCTCTTGGCTGCGTTTAGCTGCACAGAAATTATTTCCAATGTACCACTAACACAAGTTAGAGGAGGGCCTGCCAGTACTCTTTATTGCATAAGCGTATTATTACCTTTATTTAGCGGCCACATTAATGATTTTTAATACCATTTTGGTGACAGAAAATGTTGTGACAATTGACAACAACAGCAAATTCTTCTTTAATCTTTGTTGTGACAAGCTTACAAGCCGCAATGCAACTCAAACATGCGGTGGTGGTTCTTTGAGAAGCATTTTACAGTAGTTTCAGCGGACATTGAAACAGTGAAAGACTGTTCTTGTTCTACCTCTATAAAGCGGCCAACCTCTATTAAGCGGCCAACGGGCTTGGTCCCGAGAGTGGCCGCTCAATAGAGGTACCACTGTATATCGGTATCAAACACACATTACATATTGAGCCATGTCTCTTGATAATATGATTATTACAGAAGTAGCGTATGGAAATATAATACTACGGATACTTTTAAAGCTATGGATAAATATAAGCCTGAAGACTACTGGTAGACTTCAAGTGACGCTATAGGCTCGAGGAGTGGTTTATGTACCACTCAAATACATTAGCGCGCAATGCAATGGCACGCAACTAGATAAGCTTGCCCCAAAGGAAATACATTTTGCTTGATGTAATTTGTGACGCATTTTCTTAACTGCCTGTACCAGCTATGTTTAACGGGTCTTCGTTTGACGGTAGAGAGATTGACGTACGTATTGACAGGTTCGGTTGAGCTGAGCAGGAGATGTCGGCGGGGGAGAGTGGGACTGTGGCGTGTGAAAAAATGTCGGAGGGCGGCTTTAGTAGATATATAACTCAACTCACCTTTCTTGCACTCACTGGCGCAAGTCATCTGCAATAACTGGGGTGGACGTTTGCTGCATTATCGTTCTGAGGTGATGGGAATAACTATGCCGTCAAATTATCTGCAATAGCTGGGGTGGACGTTTGCTGCAAGTTCTGGGGTGGAGTTGCTGCAAGTTTTGGGTGGACGTTTGCTGCATTATCGTTCTGAGGTGATGTGGATAACTTTGACGTCAGATCATCAGCAATAACTGGGGTGGACGTTTGCTGCAAGTTCTTGGGTGGACGTTAGCTGCAAGTTCTGGGGTGGACGTTTGCTGCAAGTTCTGTTGATTATGACATGAAAGTAGCTTTGCATCTTTGACGAATGGAGAATTCCTCTGTCAGACTAGCTCCGATGAGTCGGGATATCTGTTGGATCATTTGGAATTTCACTCGATCAGTTGATATCACGGCATCGTTGCGTCTAGGTTGAGTAGTAGATCTGATGTAGAGTCACTTGCAGCGTATGTTTCCCTTGACATTTCCTTTGACATCTGGCTGAAGCGAAGAATTAGTCTGCGTCTAAATCATCATTGTTTACGATCATGACAGCAGGTCGTCTTGGCGGAAGTTTGTGGTGAAGCTCTACCTTTGCAGATGTTTTTATTGTAGTGCTAGTTGATGACTTTTAACGTTTTAATATTCATTTTAGTTGCTTGATACTTCCCGATTTGGTTGTTTTATGGATGCTTTCCTTCAGAAATGCTAAGCATCAAGACACGAATGGTGTTGATTGTTTAATTTCGATGAAGATGTTGATTTTGGGATGTATGTTTGGAGTGTTTTTTAAATCGGATGTAACCAAAAAAGATGGCACGGTCATGCGTTGTGGAAAGTTGCATTGTTGAAGAAAGCATCTGTAGAAAACTTGTAGAAGAAAAGCGCAGATTAATCTTTAAAACAAAGTCAGTTCCGAGGACAACAGCGATTTTCCCTGATTGCTTTCGCTTTGTATATACATGCGTCTATGAAGCTTCTACGTCTTTGCGCTTGATTTCATTTTTGCTGTATGATGTATGGACTTATTGTGCTTAAATCATGGTTGACTATCAGACATTTGTAGAGTTGGCAATATCTCACGCTTAAACACCGATTGAAATATCTTAACACACCAGTTGCTGTTGCTCGTTGTCTAACTGGGTAAATGGAAAGGCTTGAAGGGGTCGGCCTGGGGATCGTTTAGCAAGGGGAGAAAATATGACAGGAGGGATGATTATTTGACTAAATTACGTGTGTTGCTCGTTGTCTAACTGGGGAATGGAAAGACTTGTTGGGGTCGGCCTGGGGATCGTTTAGCAAGGGGAGAAAATGTTGACATGAGGGATGATTAATTGGCTAAATTACGTGTGTGTGCTCGTTGTCTAACTGGGTAAATGGAAAGGCTTGATGGGGTCGGCCTGGGGATCGTTTAGCAAGGGGAGAAAATGTTGACATGAGGGATGATTAATTGGCTAAATTACGTGTGTGTTGCTCTTTGTCTAACTGGGGAAATGGAAAGGCTTGAAGGGGTCGGCCTGGGGATCGTTAACAGGGGAGAAAATATGACAGGAGGGATGATTATTTGGCTAAATTACGTGTGTTGCTCGTTGTCTAACTGGGTAAATGGAAAGGCTTGAAGGGATCGGCCTGGGGATCGTTTAGCAAGGGGAGAAATATTGACAGGAGGGATGATTATTTGGCCAATAGTTAACATCAGGGCATTTCCCGGGGTATGTAGGACAACGTTTGCAAGGATGTGTGGGTAAGGTTTGCTTCTGAGCTCATGTCGCATCACCAGATGTCCTTTGCCTTAACACGAATGATTTATCTTGAAAGCCTTGGTCGGAGTTGCTTTCTTATCGAAAATGCTCGGGTTAAAAAGGACGTGCCGATGTGATTTTGCAGTTGCTCTATCACTGTTTCGGCTTGAAAATGATATCGAACATGCACTCTGTATAGGGAGGAATTGTAGTATGAATCTTCTGCAGTCGCGCTGTTCTGACGCTTGACGTGGCGGGAAGATTCGCACTGTTGTGAGAGACGTCTGGTACATTTGTTCAAAGTTGTTTACTTTCCTAAAATAACGGGATGGGTTGATTGTGAACACGAGGAAGTCTTCCGGGTGTAGGTAGTGATCCAGTTGCTCTCTTATCTATTGGATTTGCTTGTTTAAGGAAATAGTGGGAAAATGATTATCTGCTGTGCTATTCTAATTTGAATTGCCCGTAATTCGAATGGGATAGGGGTTTAGAGTGGTTTAAATATTGGTATTGACACGTATGAATATTCGGTGGTCTTTACATCCGGTCGTCGATTGCCACTCAAAAATTCTTAGCAGTTGTATTTATACATGTAGTTGACGTGGCTGTTGGCAATATTTACACCATTTGGAATTTGTTTCTTGGATTAGGTTTCTGGAAAACGTTTTAGGTACGAGATGCTTATTTGTACATGGTAAAGCTGGGGCCCAGCTCAATGTCGAACATCAGTCGCCATTCTTCTTTCAAACCTTTTATTTTGCAAAGGATGCCGCTTCATTAGACTTTATAAAGAAGACTTTCTATGCTTTGAATTGGAACGGCGCGACTCTAGCACGACGTTTCCCGTTTGCCTTAGTTGAAGTTACAGTCGAACGTCTATTAAGCGGCGAGGACGCTCAGGGGCCTATCGTGGTGTGTCTTATGGGAGGTGCTCGCTATCCGGTCCCAAAACAAAATGACATGTACCGCTTTTTGGTATGTCCTCGCAATGGATTTTTGTAAGCAAGCAAGTTTGTTAACTTTTACGTCATCGAGTTTTTGGGCTGCAAATTATGACATCCTCCAGACGTATCATGTTTTTTTTGGGGAGGGGGCATTTCTACTCAATAAAAACTCCTGGAAAAATAACTAAAGACCTCCTGGAAAATCCTGGATTTTTGTCATTCAGAAAGTGTACGAATCCTGGGTACTGTAAAACAGGTTCTCCAAAACTTGCTCGCTGTCCTTCTGTTTACTATATTGGACGAATTTGTCGCCAGATGTGTTCAAAAGCCAGTGGACTGCACTAGGCGAAATAGGGCAAGGACCTGATGGCCTAGATGGTTGGTCATGACTAAAAGGGATGACGCAAACGACCTGATCAATACTTCATAGGCTTCACGGTAGAACGGTGCTGCATATACCATGTCGCGTCGTCTATTGTTCATCCTATGGTCCTGAGTCATCCCTTTAGCCATGACCTAGATGGTTTGATTGGTGGAACAGAAAAAGCGCGAAACAACGGCTTATACTGTAAAACGGATTCAGCAAAACATCCTCGCTGTCCTACCTGTTTATCATGCATTGCTGCGCTTGCATAATGCATTGCTGCTCTTGGAAGAATTTGTCGCCAGATGGTGTTATTGCATTGGCACCTTAAAATGATGCTCCTGGAGGACGTCGTTTGTGCACGATTGTCGCTAGATGTTACTACCGAAACAGGTAGGAGCGTTTATTCGGCTCGAGAAAAAACACTCGTTTCCAGACAAAAACATTGACGATGTAGTTTGAATTCCTTTACTGAGGTCAGCGATGCGTGCAACTCAAATATTTTAATTTGGAAAATTTTCAAACTTTTAAACACAAAAAAGCCATCTGCTCGTGTTTTCTACTAATTTTATGAGGTAAGAAATGCAAATGAGTGTGTTATTCCCAAATTTTTAACGATTTTCTGTGGCAGCGACAACGCATGATTGATTTTGTGCGAAGGAATGCAATCAGACTCGCCAACGTTTTTGTCTGGAAACGAGCGTTTTTTCTCGAGCCGAAAAAAACGCTCTACCTGTTTCGGTAGTATTGCATTGGCACCTTAAAATGATGCTCCTGGAGGACGTCGTTTGTGCACGATTTGGGGTTAACTCCGGTGTAATAACCATTCCCAGAGGACACCTTTGTGTTCAGTTCTTATTTCATCCTGCTTCGTTCTACCAAACAAAGGAAGCTTTGTGACGCAGTTCGTGAGGACTCACAGGTTATTACACCGGAGATAAGCCACGATTTGTCGCCAGATGGTGTTATTGCATTGGCACCTTGAAATGATGCTCCTGGAGGACGTCGTCTGTGCACGATTTGTCGCCAGATGGTGTTATTGCATTGGCACTTAAAATGATGCTCCTGGAGGACGTCGTTTGTGCACGATTTGTCGCCAGATGGTGTTATTGCATTGGCACCTTAAAATGATGCTCCTGGAGGACGTCGTTTGTGCACGATTTGTCGCCAGATGGTGTTATTGCATTGGCACCTCAAAATGATGCTCCTGGAGGACGTCGTTTGTGCACGATTTGTCGCCAGATGGTGTTATTGCATTGGCACCTCAAAATGATGCTCCTGGAGGACGTCGTTTGTGCACGATTGTCGCCAGATGGTGTTATTGCATTGGCACCTTAAAATGATGCTCCTGGAGGACGTCGTTTGTGCACGATTTGTCGCCAGATGGTGTTATTGCATTGGCACCTTAAAATGATGCTCCTGGAGGACGTCGTTTGTGCACGATTTGTCGCCAGATGGTGTTATTGCATTCGCACCTTAAAATGCAGTGCCCTAGCTAGCGGAGGGGCAGAGGGGGCAGTTTGCCCCCCCCCCCCCCCCAGCGAAGTAAACATTTCAGTGTCAACATGTGGAGAAAAATCCCCCCCCCCCCCCCCCCCCCCCCCCCCCCCAGCAAAAACAAAGGATGACCAAGGCTTGCCCCCCAGGCAAAATTTCTAGCTACGGCCTTGAAATGATGCTGCTGGAGGACGGAGGAGGTCGTCTTTTGTTCACCATTTGTCGCCAGATGGTGTTGTTGCATTGGCACCTTAAAATGATGCTGCTGGAGGACGTCGTCTTTTACGGAGACAGTTATATTCCAACGGACGAAAATAATTTTTGTTGGTCAGAATTTGAAGACTCGGGCTACACTTGACATGAAGGAAAGGTGACAGATGGGTAGACGAGATAAATGTAGTTGACTGTTTGATGGATGGTCGTCAGTTCTTTACTTTTTGATAAGGAGTAATACGGAAGATGCATTTTCCGTTCTCAGTATCCAAACCTCCACATACAAAACAAAAGCACAGCTAACGTTGTCAACCTGGTCCTGGTACACCATGAGTTGCGTCGGCTCTGAAGTTTCCGTCATTCGTATTTGTCACTCGGATTTTCGGTTTTGAGCGGAAGATAAATGCACGTGCTGTATTTTGGCATATTCTGAGGGTTGAAAGCACTGTAATGTCATTTCTTCTTGCCAAAAAAAAAACAATGAAGGGCGGAATACCTTTATGCATTTGGTAAGTTGCCAAGGTAGGTAAATGTTATTTGGCTCCCGGGTGCATTTACGACGCCCTTCTCGCTAGAGTTTGTGGCCGTGCCCGACCCTATAGCTAATCATAACGTTGTACAATTTCTCAGACTGCTGAGTGTTTGCAAGTTGTACAAAATGAGAAATAGAAACCTCCCAAATGAATCATCTTGTGGTCTGATTTGGGTGTCAAGAAGAAAACACACTTGATTTAGGTTTGGGCCAAATAATTTCAATTTTTTAACCATGGGGGGGGGACGTAACTAATTAACATTGTTGAAGTTGAAGATGGTTCACTACCAAGTGTTCAATTGGCTTGGCCCCAGCCTTACACCATAAGGATTAAATGAGTGATGGAATCGAGAGAATAACAAGTTCTTCCTTCATACCCTAGATTCTTAACAGTCGCTCTTGATATGAGATCATTTGTTTAGTAGGGAACGATTCGGATGCTAAAGAAACTCCATGATCTATCATCGCCCTTTAATTTTATAACTGGATCACAAGAATGGCAAGAGAAAATGATACCTTGAATTACTAATCTGTTTATTTGTTGCCATGTACCGGTATGTTTATACTGTTATCTTTACAAATGTTTTGTCAATAAACTGCTCTTTTGCTACAGAACGTTTGTTGTATTGTGTCGAATTGTGGCCCGGCTTCTCTACTAAAGTGTTACAAATGAACAATGGTGTACCTATAAAGTCTTGGCGCAACTGGAAATTTTGAGTTCCCCGACCCCTCTTAAGCCTCCTTTGCAGAAGAAAGCCGAACGAGCGATATACGCGAATGTGAATGGGGCTATTGCCATGCAATTCGTTATGAATACCAAGCCCCCTCAAAACACACACTTTTGTGATTAGTCTACAGCAAGAGAAAAGTCTACAGTCAAAGTGCGCTTCGCTGGAATTGCGTTCGACTGCCATTTCATTAATGCAGACTCGAAATTTGGAAAGCACTTCTGGTAATGCTCACAAGGTGACCCCAGTCTTGAATAGTACATTTGAATGCTAGCTAGTGCACCTTGTATCTAATTTCTTAAAACAAAACCGTTTATTTAGTGCTCAATGGATTGTACATAGAGCTATGATCTAGTAAAGATAAAGACCTTTGTACCCTCTGACATGTACGGTTTCGCATTTGCTGTCATCTTCAGCATTTGACAGAATGCCAACGAAGGGTTGATCGGATCTGGAAACACATTTACGGCATCGCAAACACCGAACCCACGTGACCTGCAGTCCTCGAAACATTCCGTGTCTGGATTCATTGATGTCATGGTATGGACTTGGTTTCCTTTCGCCGCCTCGTTGTAGGTGATTTTGACGCTGATGGACTCACACGGAAGGAGGTGTGCACGAGAGCACTCGAAGCAGACAAGAAGAGTTATGCATACCAACAGTAGCTTTAGGTCGAGGGTCATTGCTGTGGAAATTTGTAGCATTGGGTTAGGACCTGCAGCCGGGGCGATAGGGATTCAATCCTAGGAGGTTTTAATCCTTAGGAGCGGGATAATGGGTATAATGTGCCGCCCATAAAGGACGAACCTGCTTCAGGGACAAGTCCCCTAGTGTGTACTCCCGTTTTTGCGTTGAAATTTCAGTCGCGGGGTCTAAAAATTTGTCTCGGGGACGAATCACATTGGTTTGATTCCTGCTGGGACATATCGCGCATTTTTCCAGTGTGTATGGTTCCCGCGTCCCAAGATAATTCTAGCCAATGAAAACGCGCCATTGACGATCTCATTTTGCAAGTTGGACGATTGATGTGTTTTGCATGGGAATCTTGATGGAAAACACCCGGGGGGGGGGGGGGGGGGGGGGGGGACTCCCATATTTTTGACCGGGGATGATCGTCGGAAATTTTCAGTTTCACCCCTAAAAGATACCAAACATGGCGGGCCATAGCGTGGCTCAAAAATATTATTACCCTAAAAGATGCCCTAAAAGATGAGGTCTTATGTGCCAAGTAGGCGCGAAGGACACAGGTAACAGGGGAAAAATACCCATGAAGATATTTCCGTGTTTGTTTCTAATTCATCGTCTTCTCATCGAATAATCTCTCTTTCTTACACGGTTTTTAGAAGCACCATCATGAGAAAAAGCAATTTGGACACAGTTTCGGCCCTAAAAGATACCAATCTGCCTAAAATTTATTGAAGATCAAGATCACCCCTAAAAGAGACCAAACCAACGTGATTTTAACCCCTAAAAGATACGACGATCATCCCCGGTCAAAAAATATGGAGTCCCCCCCCCCCCCCCCGGGGGAAAACACCGCCAAGTGTTTGATAAATCTTGTCAAAGAAGGAATAAAATCTCAAAAATCTATGCAAATTAAGACCGCGTATTCAAGCCAACTTCGCGCTTATGATTTCTTTGTTAAGTTTGATGACCATTCATTGTCAAGAAACGAATGACCTGTACACTCTTTAATAGAACATTCTATTTTTTGTTCCGAACTTTATATACGTTTGAAGCGGGCAAGTTAAAAGTCAGAACTCTGGAAATGAAAAAAAAAAAGGATGCACTTGTATACAAATTCGAAGTTACACTTGTATAGAAGTTCGACGCAAATTAGGCCTACGGCAAACGCCGAACTTCAGCCGCTCAATTCTGTCGAACCTTTCCTTTGAAAGGATGCCGCTTCATTATACTTTTTAATCAAGAAATTTCTATTGTTTTGTTTTCGAACGGCGCGACTCTGGCACGGCGTTTGCCGTAGGCCTTAGCGTCGAAGGAAGCCGGCTTCATTAGACTTTATGATAAAAAAACTTTTTATTATTTTGGATTGGAACGGCGCGACTCTGGCACGACGTTTGCCGTTAGGGACGGTCATTATTTATGTCGGAGAGGGGGGTGGAGGAGAAAATACCTGTGATCCAAAAAATTTCAAGAACCCCACCTGATAGCATTGATTGTTTTCGGGAGCCCCCCTCTGATAGACTGAAACATTTCAGGACCCCCCTTCCCCTCCATCCATGTCAGTCAAAACGAGTCAAACAGGTCCTGAAGGGGGTCCAAATCCCATTTCTCAGTGTAAAAGTTTCGCAAGATCCCAGTCCTGAAGTTTTCCCAGTCAAAGTTTTCAAAATCCCAGCGTTAAAAAGTGACTTTTAGACATGTGTACAGAGTGTTTGTATTGCAGTCGTAGGGCAAAATTTTAAAAGCAGTTCACAAATTTTAAAGCCACTCTTTACAGACGTTGATATTTCATTGTTGGTTCAGTTAAAAGCAAATTGACCCATTTCTAGTTCTATTGGCCAAATCCCAGTGACTCCAATCCCATTTCCAAGCCTAACATAAGGTCTCCCACAATGGCTATCATGGCAAGTCACTAAAACTTCCCCCTCTTTACTGAAGGCAGTAAATGGCAACAGACGGCCGACCCGTCACTATTTATTTATACTACCTCACCCCACTAGTTTCGGCTTGTTCAGCTTGGTTTCATATATTTTTATATTTTTTTTAAAAAACATTATTCAACCCATAAAACATAATAAACAAACCAATAATATAATAAACAGAATCAAAGTAGTAACAATTAAAGTACTTATTATTACTATACAGTGCATTTAAAGCACTTGGGGATCACTTGGCTCTACAAAATTTCACTATAACTAAATGAATAAGTGATCACACAACACCATAAAAAAAAAACAATTACATATATACTTGATACAAATATTATATATACAATATATCAAATGATTTGACAAAGAAAAATCAATATAACATCAGACCAACAGAATATGAGTAATAATTATATGAATATATTCTGCCCGGGTTGTACCATGAGGAGCTACTGTGCACTAATTTTTGGTATATCACTTATGCTATGTTCGACGTACTCCTCACCTTGCTTTTCTGGGGATCGCTGGATGGGGCACCATGTCAAAAGACCAATTTTGGTTCTATGCCTAAAATCAAAAGACAAAATTGCCCTATTTTATATTACAACAACAGTTGTGCAGCTTTTCACCTTCCCTTGTTGGAGACCTGGTATTCAAACTGAACCCAGGTCCCGAGGGCCAGGCTATCGAAACCAGAGTCTCTGTGCGCCCAAGTCGAGTTCGCAGCTCCATATCAGCCCCAATACGGAATGTAAACAACTGACCAAAATCCAGCGGTCACCCTTGACGGTGTTCTACCAGCGCCACTTGGTGTTACCTAATGTACATCCTGGTGAGCTATGCTCTCAACCAGTTGAAGCCACTAATCCTCACCAGCTTGTCAAGGACCATAGCAATGGCGGCAATGGGACTATCCCTGTGTTGATCAGTAATTACAGGCCAAGACAATCGTCTTTGGTACCCACCCGAAATCAAGACAATCTTACCATCATAAAAACTATTCCGCAGTTGAATCATCCCACCTCATCCCTTGGATTCCGTATGTCCTTATTGAATGTAAGATCAGCAAGGAAGAAAAAGGCTTTAATTGTGAAGGATTTCACTGTTGATAATGATTTGGATGTGCTAATAATAACTGAAACATGGCTGAGACCAGGGTCAGCTGACTCTGTTTCTGTGGGTACCCTGTGTCCTACTGGCTATCGTTTTCTGCATGTCCCCCGCATCAGCTTCACCTTTGGCGGGGGTATTGAATTCCTATATAAGGAATCCCTTGTGGTTAACTCGAATGTGCGTGAATTGTTTGAAACATTTGAGTTGATGGATATCTCTCTCAGGAGTATTCAAACTGTACGAATCCTGTGTGTCTATCGCCCTCCTGACGAAAGCACTTATGCTCTTTTCTTTGAGGAGTTCACACGGTTATTGGAGCGAACCCTTGCTCAATGGACGGCAACTTGATCATAGCTGGTGATTTTAACTTTCATATGGATGACCTCCAGAACAGTTATGCAAGGCGTTTTGCTGAAATTTTAGATGCTTTTGGGCTTCAGCAGCATGTCACAGGACCTACTCACAAAAAAGGACACACCCTTGATCTTGTAATAACTAGAGCAGGGGAATCCTTAATCAGGCATATTGAGGTGAGAAATCCAAATATTGCTGACCATTTTGCTGTACACTGTCAGCTGCAACTTGAAAAACCACATTTTCTTAGAAAGAAAGTAAACTTTCGCAAACTTCGGTCTATCGACATGGAATCTTTTCGTGAGGATATTTGTAACTCCAGCCTTCTTTCTGATGATAAGGGACTCGCGGATCTGGACACACTTGTTGTAGAGTATGAAAACGTTCTCTCTTCCACCCTTGACAAACATGCTCCTGTAAAGGAACGGTTAATAATTGCACGCCCAAAAGCACCCTGGTATAACCAAGAGGTGGCGGCTGCTAAGAACGAAAGAAGGAAACTTGAGCGGAAATGGCGCGCGACTAAACTTGAGATTGATCGGGATCGTTTCGTAAACCAATGTTCTGTAGTAAATAACATGATTCATGAAGCAAAACAGCTTTCTATAAAGAGATCATAAATGAACACTCTGGTGATCAAAAGACACTTTTCTGCACTGTGAATAAGCTGCTACAAAAGAAATCCACTAAGCGCTATCCACCTGCGCCTGACACCGTTTCACTTGCAAATTCTTTTGCTGACTTCTTTGACTCCAAAATTCAGAAGATTCACTCTGAGCTTTATGTTAAAGGAAATGCTACTCCTTCTGATCCAGGTGGCCCTTATGGCTCTACAGATGATTGTATACACGTTTTTTCTAACTTTGAAACGGTCAGTGACGATGAAGTTAAAAAATATCTCTCAAAGTCTGCGCTTAAATCATGTAATCTCGATCCTCTTCCGGCTTCAGTGATGAAGAGCTGCACCGATGTTCTTCTGCCAACAATCTCGAAAATGGTCAACCGTTCGCTATTGGATGGCATTATGCCTGACCCTTTCAATTGGCAGAGCTACAACCATCCCTAAAGAAACATGATGCTGACCATGAACTCTTTAATAACTTTCGACCCATCTCAAACCTCAAAATGGTGTCTAAGGTGACTGAAAAAGCCGCGGCTGTACAACTTACCAACCATGTTGTCACACACCATCTTGATGAATGGTTCCAGTCTGCCTATAAGCTATGCCATTCTACTGAAACAGCATTAACCAGAGTACAGAATGATATTCTTTTGGCGGTTGATGACAATAAGTCTGTTCTACTCCTACTGCTTGATTTATCTGCTGCTTTTGATACTGTGGACCACTCCATACTGACCAAACGTCTTTCGAATCGTTTTGGGGTTAGAGGTAAAGCCCTTGTTTGGTTTGAATCTTACTTGCAGTCTCGCAAGTATTATGTCCAGGTTGAGGGAAGCAAATCATCCCTCCGGACTTTGACTTCTGGGGTACCTCAGGCTCAGTCCTGGGTCCACTTCTTTATGTACTTTACACTGCACCCATATCTGACATTATCAAGGCCCATGGACTCCAGTATCATTTTTATGCTGACGATACCCAGCTATATGCAGCTTTCAAAACTGATTCTGAGGACGATGCCAATGCCACCAGACTGAGGGTAGAAAATTGTGTTAGAGCCATTGACAACTGGATGGTCAACAACAAATTAAAGCTGAATGATGACAAGACTGAGCTTCTTATTTTCAGTTCCAAATTTCGATCTCGATCTAATCTTAGTCAAGTTCAAGTTGGTACTGAGATCATCCAAGAAGTGCCCGCTGCACGTAATCTTGGGGTGGTATTTGATCGAATGCTCTGCTTCGAAGACCACATCAGCAACGTGTGCAAATCTGCACACTACCACCTCAGGAACGTCAGCCAAATACGCAAATACCTTGATGATAGTTCTACTGAAATGCTGATCCATGCATTTGTTTCCTCAAAGATTGATTGCTGCAATGCGCTTTTAGTTGGTTTACCGAAATATCAAATTAACAGGCTACAATTTGTCTTAAACACTGCAGCTCGAATCATCACATATACACGTAAATACGAGCATATCACTCCGGCACTTCTCAAGTTGCATTGGCTGCCTGCTTTCTATCGTATCCATTTTAAAATTTTACTTCTTACTTACAAAGCCCTCAATGGCCTAGCACCAACATATCTAATGGAGCTACTCCATAAACGCACCTATGCTCGTTCTCTGAGGTCCTCCACTCAAGATCTTTTAAGGGTGCCTAAATCTCGGACGGCTACCTACGGGGATAGGGCTTTTTCGATCGTTGCCCCTAAACTCTGGAATGAGCTCCCTCTTGATGTGCGGCACACAGTGGGGGTAAATGCCTTTAAAAGAAACTGAAAACAATACTTTTTCGAAAGGCATATCCCCAACTGTCATATACTATTTAATTTTTTGACACATTTTAACCCTATTTGTTTTCCTTTCATATTTTATTGATTTTACTGATCTTTTATCCTTTTTAGTTTTTATTTCACATATTATATTTTTATGCCAAGTATTTTGTATTATAAGATAGGTACATTTAAGTATTGTAATCTCACTTTAAGCTTTTTTAGTAATGTGAAGCGCTATGAGCAATTAGTGTAATAGCGCTATATAAATGCACACTATTATTATTATTATTATAATGGGTCTCTTACAATGATGAGAAGTGTTAAGATTGAGTAGATGGCGAGCGCGTAGCGCGAGCCGAATTTTTTATAGACTTTTTGCTGATATAGACAAAATAATTGTTTCTCAAGACCCCCCTTAACTGCCATTTTCGCCTTTCAAGACCCCCCTTGTGTTCGCTTAAAAAATTTCAGGGCCCCCCATTTTCTCCTCCACCCCCCTCCGACTTAAATAATGACCGGTCCCTTAGGCCTCAGAAAGATTCCGAGGAAAAGTGTTGCGAGACCGCGCGTGAATGAATGCACTAACATTTTCAAAGGATTTTTTCTGGTGCATATTTACGTTACTAAGATTCGCAAAAATTCACTAATAGATTCGCGCTAAAAGAGCCGAGACTACTTGGGTGCTCTTGAAAATAAGTTTTTGGCAGAAACATTTCATCATTTAGTGCTGTCGCTAGCATTTCAATAATTTGATGACGAAGTAGACTTATAGTAAGCACGAGTCGCACTGCAGTATGCATACTAATTCAGTGCTCTTACAGGAAGTGTTTTTACAGGCAAAAAAAACTTCATCATTTTGTGTCGTCGTAGTATAGTAAACATGTAGCACATCAAAAAGTTTAGCCGGCCTTACCTGTGGGATTTTTAACACTGGTAAATTAATATAACTTGAGGGGAAATCGTCTCGGGAAGTTAGAATTCCCTTGCGCACCTGTTACCGATATTTTCATCTGTATTTGCATTTTCATCATAAATTCCAATTAGTTGAAAATAAATTCCTTTATCGCCATCTGGAATGGCCGACAGGATCACCTCATAGGGCATCCATTAATAGGATTACTGACTACAATTCGATGTTAAAAGTCTAAAACTAATAATTAGTCCAATTTATTTTTTCAAACTTCAGCACAGTAATATATTTTTCATAACATTCGGTATTGAATGTGTGGTATGGCTTAGCAAAAGAAGAGGCCGTGTGGTGACACAGTAATTTCCGAAAATGTTTATGCGGTAAAAAGGGGACTGGCTGCTTGCACCGGTGTTCAAAAGGTCGCTAATGGTGATACCTGTCATACGGTTTTCAACTCTGGTTACCATAACAACAAAAAATACGATACCTCGTCTTTATTAATTGTTGATTATAAATTATTCATAAAAAATTACCTAGTACACAATACAACTAACACTACAACTTTACGCCAAAATAGACTATAATTTCCTTTCAGATATAAGAAAGTTTCCCGCACCGCACTGTCATTAGTAACTTTAAAAGCCAATTCGTTGTTTCTCGCCATCCACAACAATGAAAGTCAATTTCGGGCGGCCCCTCTTACAGCTAAAATCGTTGCATCGAGCCCATATCAAGATAGTTCCCTTGAAAAAGTGTCGACATTCTCCAACTTCCTTATAAGGAAATATCTGCATACCATATTTGGAATCCCAGTAAGTTTTTCACTATTTCTATTGGCTTAGAAAGCGTAAAACGCAATCAAAACTCAAATATACTCGAGGAAACATGCTATGTGTATTTTCCACTCTCGTGTTCACGGTCAAGAGCCTGGTAACAAGGTAGACAAGATACCACAGGAAGCCCGGTCAATCTCTAGAAAGGCGACACTGCTATCTTGATATGTTTCCCGCGACGGGTCTTTCGTCTGAAGAGTTTTCCGTCTGATATGAATTCAGACGATTTCCCGTCAAAAATCCGTCCCGTCCCGGTTTCACACTAAGACTAGTTTTCCGTCCGGACGAAAAACTCGTCTCAGACGAGTTTTCCGTCTCTAGTGTGAATACCGCTGATCAAATCTTATATCAATCTTGCCTGTTTCGCCAATGCAGTCGCCTGGCTTTCTGTCGCGACGTTGTCTGGTTTTAGTTTAGAGGGAGGTCAGGTGACTGCACTAGGCGAAACAGGGCGAGAGTTTCATTGGCTCAGATAGTTTGATTGACGGAACAGCGAAGTCGAAAATCAAAACAAAAATCAGTTTTAATGAACCTGTGTGCGCGCGTTGCACCCTGGTAGTTGTGTTACATTCAAAGGCATTTCTTAGTCCTGGGCCCAGTTCCAGAAAGGTTGGATAAAGTTATCCACGGATAAAAGTTATTTAGAAAATAACACCTATGTTGTATTGTGAATGTGCGCATTCTGATTGGTTAAAAAGCGTGTTGTAAGAGACCTGAGAAACACGATTGTCACGCAACGCTGTCGCGCGTGTGTATGTTATTTTCTAAAAGCAATAAAAATACTTTCTGCGTGCTCTCTGGTTTCTTACAAACACGAGGGGAATGTTGGTCGAACTGATAAAACTTGAAAGACACGTTTTGATCAGTTCTCCCAACATCCCCCTCGTGTTTGTAAGAAAGCAGAGAGCACGCGGAAAGTACTTTTATTGCTTAACTGTTGTATAGAATTTGTTCTGTATTTATCAGTTGGATAAGCGTTTATCTACTGATAACTTCCTTGTAATCTACTGCTCTGTTGAGCTACCTTTCCAGCTGAATGGTGCGGACGACCATGCGCTAGACTGGTATTTGTTCAAGTGCTTGAGCGATGTCCTGCTTCAAGTCTTCAACATGCTCAAGGCCAACACTGGTGAGATCAAGCAAAGGTATTGTTTAGTTAAGCCCTGGCTAAACTAGGGCACATGTGGGGGGGGGGGGGGGGACTCCCATATTTTTTGTCGGGGATGATCGTCGGAAATTTTCAGTTTCACCCCTAAAAGATACCAAACATGGCGTGGTTCAAATAATTTGTTACCCTAAAAGCCCTAAAAGATACCCTAAAAGATGCGGCCTTATATGACAAGTAGGCGCGAAGGAGACAGGTAAGAGGGACACCGCGGCAAAACGTATTTGCCATGCGCTAAAGATTCGCTTCCTGTGAAATGACAACCTCGTACCCAGAGCCCGTCATCTTTTGGCCAGCGGCAAGATTCGGCCCTGGTGGAATCCGATTTGTGAGCATGCGTGGTAGGTCAAAAACGTAACGAACTTTCATACAACGTTCAAACCGGAAACCCAGAATCTGGGTTTTAAAAAAATCGATTCCCCCAGAGCCCTGAATCTTGCCGCTGCCCAAAAGATGACGGGCTCTGGGTACGAGATTGGTGAAATGAAGACAAAAGAAATAATCATACATAACAAAGATATCTCGTGCTCTCTTGGAAACTTGGAAAACGTAAGCTCCAGACACAAAACGTAAGGCCAAACATTGCAGAGCAACTAGAATATGACCATATCTTTCTCTGAACTTTTGCACCCAAGGCGAAAATTCTGGTTTAAAGTCAAAATTTATCGTTCGCTGTTGTTATGTAGATTTTTTCAATTGTCTTCATTTCACAGGCCAGTGAATCTTTAGCGCATGTGAACTGGGTTTTGCCGCGGTGTCGGTAACAGGTAAAAGATACTCATCATAAAATTTCCGTATTTGACTAAAATGTAATCACAGTTTTTAGAAACACCACCATGAGAGAAAACAATTCGGACACATATTTCGGCCCTAAAAGATACCAATCTCCCTAAAATTTATTGAAGATCACGATCACCCTTAATGATACCAAACCCCCATGATTTTAACCCCTAAAAGATACGACGATCATCCCCTACAAAAAAATATGAGAGTTCCCCCCCCCCCCCCCCCCCCCCGGGCATGTAGCGCGCAACATTGTACCCGGGCACATGTTTCATTTAACCACGACAAACATTTGTTGCCTGCGACAGGCGACGGGTGTGTATTTTACCGGATATACTTTAGACCCTGTTCACACAAGACCGGTACAAAACCGGGCCGGTACAATTCTGGTACAGTACCGCCTGTTCATACGGTACCGGTACAATTCTGGCACGTTTTGCAACAGTGTTCACACGGCTAGCCGTGCCAAAATTGGTCCGGTACCACAGGTCCCATGTGAACGTGTGCCAGTACCGCACCGGTTTTGTACCGGTCTCGTGTGAACGGGGTCTTAGTGTACCAATTATCTGCCAGAGGACCGAAGGCAACGAGATTGTGGGAACGAGATTGCCAGCGCTTACGATCACATAGACACATATCAAGAAAATCTCGCCAAAACTCAGTGTCGACTTGCCGACGTTGGAAAACTTTCTAATTAGGAAATCAATACCTTAGTAGGATGGTCTTTAAGTATTTTTCCTTATATCTTAGCGGGAAAAAAGAAAATGTACAGAACTCGCAGATACTCGGGAAACACCATACCCATGGTCGACATTTTTTCCGCTCGGCCAAAGGGCCTGGGACGAGATTTAAAAACCACAGACAGCCTTTCTTGATGGATTACCTAAATCGTATCAAAGACTCGCTGACTCCTCCCTCCTTCTTCATCTGGGGCGTCATGTATTTATCGGGGTGTGTCATGGCGCTAACTACCTCAACAAGACTGTCCACACCCCCGAGTGAGACCGCTAGTTTGATTAGCTTCACGCTCTGTAGACAAACAAACCGGTGGAATTACTAGAACACTCAATCCTGACTTCGATCATAGACAGAGACGTTCCTCGTACAGACGCGCCTCGCTGAAGAAATGGCAAGTACACATTCATAGCTCAGGCTGCATTCATTATGTATACTACTACAGGGGGGGGGGGGGGGGGGGGGGGCAGAGGATTTTTTTTTTGACAATGCAAAATCTTCAGATCCCCCAAAGCCACAACATATTTTTAAGAATCCCCCCCTCTTGGTCAAAAGGAAAAAACATGCCCCCTCCCCCCCCCCCCCCCCCCTCTCCCGAGACATTTAATAACATTTTTTCAAAAGATGCAGAACAAGGCTCAATGATAAAAAAAATACAAAGCGTAAAAATGCAAATAAACATCCTAGGTGGCTGTACTCTTTTCTGTGTATTGACTTTCTACCTAGTGATCTGGTTCGCTCCTCGATTGGAACTTACTACATAGACTGAGTATCATTTATTTTGTATTTGATTGTTTGGTTTGTTTTCCGTTATGCGCGCGAAGCGCGCCGCAATTTTGACAATGAAGCTACAAGACTATTAATCAAAAGTCCAAAGGCGTTTTTGTCTTGCAGACAAAGGTCACTGAAGAGGACCTCGAGGAGTTGTGTTAAAACAAGAGGGACTTACGATTTTTTAAGTTTGCGCGCAGCTTTTTTTTCAACATATCAGTTGAAAGAGGGTAAATACACGAGAATAGTAGTGCAAGTGATATTTCTTCAGGAGGTTCAAACTCGGTGTTCAACAATTGAGCCTTCTTTCATTTACTATCAAACTGCACAACCTTGTCTTAAATATATATAATACCGCAACAAAAATAAGCATCCCCCCTTCATGTTATGAAAAAAACTTGACATCCCCCCTTTTCCAGTTCCTAAATTTTGAGATCCCCTCTCAAAATCCCCCCCCCCCCCCCCTGTAGTATACATAATGAATGCAGCCTTAGCAAGGGATTTATGTTCTGGGCTCCCTGTGTCGCAGGCGCGAGCGCAAAGATGGCGGGAATTTTGGCGGGAAAAAATTTAGATCGCTTCATGGGATGTAACATTTGGAATGAAAGCAACAGAATGCAAAGAATTAGCTTGATAGACGAACAGAAAATAGCTTCACTTCGATCGAAATTTGGCGTATGTTTGATCAATTGCGTAGTGAAGCAGGCTCGGAATTTCCCAGCTGTAATTATTATATTTCGCGTTGAAGTGATATCTAAATTGAAAACACGCAGACATACACAGACACATGTAAACGCCCTCAAAAATCCAAATTAGTCACCCCCCTCAATGAGTAATGCAAAAGTTCATGGCAATGACAGAAAGTCCATTAAAATTAGCTTTTCAAACCCGTTAAGTATTATAAACATGTTATAATAACTGAAGAAATTATACTCCTAAGGCGACTTATTAATATCTATTCAAACACTATAAAATAGAGGCTATATGAAGCATTTAATTGAGTTCACTATTGAGATCATCGGCTAAGATGGATTAGAACAGCTCTGTTTTCGCAAACTCCACCAAAACCAGGCAAACACAACAGGAATTCATCATCACTGTGTCCCTCTCGTTTGGCATGAAGTACTAAAGGCGACAAATTATTTGTTGTACTTCCTTGGTTGCGTATTAAATGCTTTTGTCGTCGTGCTGGTCTTGGCGCGACCAAGAATGAGAAAAAAAAATGAATTTGTTTATTGCAAACATGGCGTTTGCAGATATGCTGAAGATAGTGGCAGAATGTATTTACACATCAACGGGGCAGAAATTAGATGAACATTGGCAACTAATTGGGGGCTTGGAGGACGAATTACGTGTAAACTTTCCTGGTTTCTTGCTACCACCGCACCCTATGTATCGTTGTTCACTATGCTAATCATCTCCGTTGAACGCTTTCGAGCAATATCCTCTAAACTCTATAAGGAACCTTTGTCTCGCTTCTACATAGCAGAAATTAGATGAACATTGGCAACTAATTGGGGGCTTGGAGGACGAATTACGTGTAAACTTTCCTGGTTTCTTGCTACCACCGCACCCTATGTATCGTTGTTCACTATGCTAATCATCTCCGTTGAACGCTTTCGAGCAATATCCTCTAAACTCTATAAGGAACCTTTGTCTCGCTTCTACATAGTTTCTGCGATAGCCGCGACCTGGATCACCGCAAGTTTAATTTGTATTTATTATATAATTTATTTTGACCTGTACTATCAACCACTGCAGAAACGCTACTTTTGTACCTATTTTTCAACCTATACTTATTCCATATATGGGCTGTCCATATATATATTTTACGTCGTTATATGTGTCATATTACTGGCCGTCAACCTCGCTATCATAACGAGGCTAAGGGCATCCCAAACCGCTATGGTCGTGCAGCTTGAAGAGCAACGGCAACAAAGAAAAAATCGGATCAAGTCTGCTGTCAACATGGTTCTTGCTTCCCTCCTCCTTGCTGTTCTTTGTCTCCTACCTCACAACACTTGGTTGTCTGTGTTCTACATGTGTAAAATTGCCGGGTGTATTCCTGGACATTATGAGGGCTGCGCGCGGTACTATGTCCACGTGAGTTTAGATATCATCCGCATCTTTAATTTTGTGTTAAGCCCTGTCATCTACTTTATATTCCTAAGAGATTTCCGTTCCGTATTACAAAAACTTTGGCCCGAGAAACAAATGGCAAACACAGTCATGTCAAGCCAAAGGCAAGCTAAACCGCAAGAGATGATAGAACTGGAAAATATAGAAACTGCTATTTAAAGAAGCTACAATTTGACCCAATCGTGAAATGGTACAGCCGTGTATCACAAGGGCATCTAGTGGAGAGAAACTGAGTGTATACCAACTCAACAAATCTCGGTGATACCCAGTCCTTGACTTACAGAACAGAAACCTTTATTTCATTATAAGGCTCAGGGTAGCCCTTTCAGATTGAATAAAAACAATCTGTTATCAACAGGAGCCCTGAGCACTAATAGAAATCTACAATATATAAAACGTATAAATATTCGCATATAAACAATAATAATTATAAATGGATAAAAACTATAATTAAAAATCTATATGTATATATGTATATATATATATATATATATATATATATATATATATATATATATATATATATATATATATATATATATATATATATATATATATATATATATATATATATATATATATATATATATATATAAGAGTTATTTAGACAGTTTTTTAAAACCAGTACAGCCATAAAAATAGAAAGACCTTTTTGCAGCTTCAGTTCTAACAGCCGGGAAATGCAGCAAATTGCGTTGCCTTGTAGTGCGCGCGTATATGGCATTGCTGAACTGAAAATAACCCTTAAAATACTGTAGGCAACGCCCCTTAATGCATTTTTTGACAAGATTAAATACATGGTTCTGACGCCTTTTCACTAGAGTTGGCCATTTAAGCGATTCCGTAGCAGGGACGCTGGTTCGCGCTACAATTCTACCTGCGTGCTTCTGTATGTTTTCGAGATTTTGACTATTCACCGTAATCTAAAATTGGCCGTATTGCCAACGAAGACGACCTAACATGCCTACGCGCTTGCCTACTTTTGATAATAAATTCCTTACATGACTGTTCCAGCGAAGACGCTGGTCAAAAACTACGTATTAAAAGAGTCAGCATTTGTAATTTTTTGGGCAGTCCCGAAAAGCATTGATTCAGACTTTGTAGAAATTCAGAAAGAGCCTATTTTCGAAAAGCTAGCGTTCTATCTCAGTGCAATTCAGCATTAAATTTGTTTTCAAAAGATGAGGCTCGGGGTCCCGAGCAATACAGAACTGTATCATCAGCGTACATATGAGGATGTTACACTTAGACGTCACATTCGGTAAATCATTCACGTGTAGTATGAACAACAAGGGCCCAACAAGACACTTGCTTGATATCTAACAAGGGTCGCAACTTGTTTTTCAAAAGTCGTGCTGGATTAATATACGTCTACTTAAGGTATCAGCAGCCGGGATTTACGTGGGATTTCACAGTAAGATTCGGCAAGTTCGTGTTTAAAGTTTTTCTTGCTAAGAAGTGCCTGAAATCTATCACCCTGGCATGCCAGACGAAAACGTAAAGGCTGCTAAGCTGACCGGCATGGGCCTGGAAAATCAATCTTATCAAGTCGCCGGCCGGGAACGAAAAATAACAGACTTTTATATAATATATATACATGTAAAAATTTACGGGTGTTGAGCTGTGCTGCCTTAATTACATGTTCAATGAGAATTTTAGACCAAAATAATTAGTCTATCATTTGTGTAAAGTATAGACTGACAACATGTCAAGTACTGTATGTATGTATGCTGATGAAGTTAAGTTCACTTTAAATGGAAAGTCAATGGTGTTATGGGTTATAATTAAGAACATTTTCAATTATTTAAAGTAATTAAAGATAAAAAGAATCGAACCGTATCAGCAGATGCAAGACCTATATTCCGCGAATGTTCCATAATTTCAATTTCAATTTCAATTTATTTACTTTCACAAAGAACAAAATAGTGTCACACACAACCTGCTAAGTAGCTAAAAGCTAGTCGAGGCAGGCAGTGTGGTTGACGTGAAAAAAAATAAATAAAAAGGTATTTACGTACAATTGCTTTTTTTTTATATACATGTTTAGTTGTAACTATCATATTTGCGGGTAAAAAGAGAAAATGAGAAACAAGAAACTAAACTATAATTGCTGTGAACTTAATGTATACAGTAAGGGACGTGTCATTATTTACCGGGGGGGGGGGGGGGGGGGGGAGGGCTCCCATTTTTTTCAAACAAGGCTAAAAACATTTAGGGCCCTCCCCTTGAACATAACAAAAAAAATGTGACCCTCCCCCAGTCGTAGGTAAAAAAAAATGGGACCCTCCCCCATGCAATTTATTTCTGAAAAAACTGTTAGATAGACTATTGTCCAAGCGATGTAATGTCTCTTTCATTCTTCTTAAGGTGGCTCCCGAGTATTTATTTCAGAAATAGACCTCAACTTCTAGCGTACGTTTGACCCTGAAAAAATCTTCCGATTTCCATAATTGTTCTCACAGAGCTTAAGCAACCTCTGCACTACCAAATGGTGTAGTTCATTTGATATATTAAGCTCGTCTGTCTTGGGTATTTTAAATTTTCCAAAGGAGGTGTTTTTAGAAAAATTGTTATAACTTGAAAATTCGAGCGTGAATGCTCTTATTACCAGCTAAAATCGCATCCATAGTAATAAGGGTTTACTCAGAGAAATGCACAGGTCAGCTTTTACCATGCGATTTAAGTTGTAAACGATGTAATAATTTTGCCTCTAAAAATGTCTTATTCCGCTTCTGTTTAATGTGCCGAGCGCGGATATCAGAAAAGTAGGAGAGCTCTTCGGGATTATATCGGCTAATGTTCACTCTTAATTATATAAAAGAGAAAATATAATCGAGTATCTACAGAAAGCGATATTTAATAAGCGAATGAGAGCAGCTTCTTGTCCAGAATGTGCTGTTGCTATAATATTCAATTCGAGCTCGAAACAACTAAATTACTGGAATTGTTTCGTAAGTTTCTTTCGTGAGAGGTAGAGTACAACTAACTGAGAAGACTTACCAAGTTTGGGCTCGTCTTTCCAATACTATGTTGAGAAACATTATCCAAAAGGAGTCAGTGTTTCGTTGCTTCAACACAAACGCCAACACAAACGCCATTCTAAAAACACCTCCTTTGGAAAATTTAAAATACCCAAGACAGACGAGCTTAATATATCAAATGAACTACACCATTTGGTAGTGCAGAGGTTGCTTAAGCTCTGTGAAAACAATTATGGAAATCGGAAGATTTTTCAGGGTCAAACGTACGCTAGAAGTTGAGGTCTATTTCTGAAATAAATACTCGGGAGCCACCTTAATAACAGAACTACGTTTTTCTTACTTCTGTCATGCACCAGTCAATTGACATCACGGCCCCCCGATTTAACATTCACTAAGTGTTAAATGTTATTATTATATAGCTCGTGTTATTCGATCAAAGCACGCGCTCTGATTGGTTCTATCATGGTCACGTGGCGGGCTACAAATCCAATGTTGCCCGCGCGGGCGACATCGCTAGAGCGAGAAATTTCGGCGGATGATTTTGTATGATTTTTACCGTATTTTCTTTTGCTATATAATAAAACACTTAATGACTGCTTCCGAGGGAAACAGCGAGTTTTGTTTTCCCGAGAATCTCGATGTTTCCCTCGACTTCGTCTCGGGAAACGTCGAGATTCTCGGGAAAACAAAACTCGCTGTTTCCCTCGGAAGCAGTCATTAAGTGTATACTATTTTCCCGGTCACCAGGGACATGATCGTTTTTAAAGCTCCAGGCCCCCGGCGACACTTTCGCAACATGGCGAAACGCGCCTTTATTTTGATAAACGCATTTCATCAAGCCTCCAGAGAAAAGATAAACGTTTTATTTTCTGCGTGTAGTAAAAAAAAAGCCTGTTGGTTTTATTCTTCACGCTACAAATTATTATTATTCATATGCGTTAAGCGCAGCCCAAACGAATTTCTATTTCGTATCACTGGAGGGCTTTTGGGGGTTTTGTCCTTGCCAAGATACACATGCTTGTAACGACATTCGTACGCATTCCATTTAAGCGCCACAAGCGAGTTCTCTAAAACTAGATTAGATGCGTGCGAAGCGCGCCGAAATTTTCAACATAATGAGTGAAATAAACTAGAGAATGATATAGAACTCGTTGCTGGAATCTCTCTTTCAAGGCTTCAGGTTTCGAGAGATCCTCCCCTTTCACTCGCCCAAAACTTCACTCGACCTCGGTCCTTAAACCAATATATTTTCGCACGATAATCGAACTTCTGGTTCAGCGTTAATTCCCTGTAATGCCCCGCTGAATATCCCCGCTATAGAAGGTCCGTCTTAAATTCCCTGCCCTTCCTCAGATTAATGTGTTAAATCCCCGGCCTGGCCGCGATACTTTCCTGCCCTGTCCCAGGGGTGGGGGCCGGGGTGTCAATTGACTGGTGCATAAGGAACCGCGGTTATTATTCATCGCCTCGATTATTTACGTGGAGGATGTTTGGTAATACACGGGTAAAATACAGTGATTCTCCCTCTAAGTACAATGATTAACGTAATTCCACATCTCCCGTCCCCTGTTTGACCTAGTACTGTAAACATTTTACAGAAAAACGGGCTCGCATATCCTTCGTTGCGCGCGAAGCGCGCCCAAATTTTGATAAACGTCTGTTTGTTTGTTTGTCCATCGTTTTTTTGTTTCTTCATCGCATTTCATCAAGCTTTAGAGAAAGGGTACATGAACATGTTTTGTGTGCGGCAAAGTAAACAAAAGCCTGTCAGGAGCTCAGGAAGTACACTACCTCAACTATAAAGGTTAGGTTATATTATTCATGCGCACAACTGCGCTCCGCAAATGATATTAATATTATTAATATTCATGTGCGCGAAGCGCGGCCCAACGGACGAATTTATGCTTGTAACGTCGAAGACTCACGCTTACCTAACGGGTCTTCTTTCAAACATATAGTGACTTGCCCTCCAGGCCTATCATTTGCAGGGAAATTTAGGGAGAGTTTGATTTTCCTTGTCAAGAGAACTTGTTCTTGTCAACGGGGTAGTGTCCTCATTGCTCAAAGAGTAGCGCCGAAATTTTTATGGAGAAGTTGCTGAAATAACCACCATCGCCATTTGTTTTACCCTCTTCATCGTCCAAATGTTGCTGAAAAAAATTATGACCCTCCCCCAAACAGGATTGAAAAACATTTGGACCCTCCCTTTAGACACGCGAAAAAAATTAGGACCCTCCCCACAAAATTAGGAGCCCTCCCCCCCGCTAAATAATGACACGTCCCTAATATATCAAGAACATTTCTTTATTTCGTTGTTTAAAGAATTTAAATCAGCATTGCTGTCTTGGCTTTCAAGTGTTTCGAATAGAAGACATTGTATCTTTTTTTGAAAAGGTGTTTAGGTAGCACTCGCAGGCTCTCAGGGATAGAATTCCATACTCTAGCACTTTTTCCAGAGAACGAGTTGAAATGTTGATTTAGTCTTGAACGTTTGATGAAAAGTTTCCGGCAGACACAATGACACCCCATCAGCCAAAAAAAACTTGTCTATTTATTTATTTATTTTCTTCAAAACGATATATGTATGCTTCCTGTGACTGGACTTGCTGATGGGCAAAGTTTTTCCAGTAAAGTAGTAGAAACAACGAAAATGACTCTCAAAGAAGAGTTTCGGGTGAAAGTGAAGGCAAATAAACTATTTTTACGACTTTACATGTAACATCTGGCTGAAATCGAGCCAGCTCAACTACGCTTCGCCCGCACACAGATGATACTACGACGTAGCTTTTATAAATTTAAAAAATCTTACTAGACCTTGATTTGGGAAAAATTTCCATGAAGTTCTCCTAACCCTTTCAGGACGCCATTTCATCAACGTGTCTTTCGTCTCCCAGAAAAAAGCCTTTTTGCTGGTTCCTAGCTTTATTTTGAAAACCGCGGGCACACGTCTAGCGATTTATAACTAGCGAGTTTTGTCAATAAAATATAAAACTCATATCCAGTTGGTCTGCTTTTTCTAGATTTTTTATTTTTTTTTGGTTTAGACTCACCATCAGGGGCGGATTTAGGGGAGGGGAGGGGAGGGGAGGGGAGGGGGCTTTCTCGTGAGATTTTCTCATACATTTACTTTATTTGCTGAAGGAAATTTGCAAATTTTCGTCCCAAGTTTTCACTATCCACCCCTCCCCCTTTTTTTCTGGAACTCCTGCATCGCCCCTGAAAGCTTTCTGAGTTCTTGTTAGCCAGACAATAATCGTTACTTTGTTCTTATCTGTCCTCTCTGTACTTTCTCGTTATATGTAGCGAGGGGATATCCTTGTAGTCAACTCTCGTTATTGCGGACACCCTCGGGGGTAAGCTTTGGTGTCCGTAATAGCGAGAGTCCGTAATAGCGGGGTGCGAGGAAAAAAATCATCAAACCGTTGACCAAACCTCGCAGATTCCAACGGGGATCAAAAAAAGCAAAACGAGGGCCTTAATTTAGAAGGGGCGAGAAGTGAAATTTTATCCTCTCCGCCACATACTAACATTATCATTTTGTATATGAATAAATGAAATAAATAAATGAAGTGTATCTACCTCTGCAAATTTAGCGGCCTCTGCTGCTCCGCCTTTCACTTCAAAGGATACCATTCCACCAAATCCCCGCATTTGCTTTTTAGCGATGGCATGTCCCGGATGTGACGGTAGGCCCGGATAGTGGACAGCGGTTATCTGTTGAACAAATCACGTCATTCCCGGGTAATATCGGAAATTTGGACAACCTTTTGAGCTTGTCAAAGAAACCGGTAATTTCCTGAAAATTGCTCACGTGACCTTTCGGTTTGTGCCGTTCTATTTGACCAAAGGATTTCAGGAGACTCAAACCGAACTTTTGGTAAATGGAAAGCACCCCTGAATGAATGACTAATTAGACTTCACGCAAAAGGACCATACCTCCAGACAAAGAGCTGGGGCGTCGCTATGGCGACCATACGATGAATCAGCGCCATCATCGTACGCGCAATAAGCCCAACATTATCACGTGCAAAGTACCAATTTCCCGTTTAAATTCAAAACCATTGGCCTAAGGCCTGGTTTCCATATAGTCTTATCCGTCGTATCAGTCAACCGTGAAACAATATGGAATTTTATTTTTTTATTGTTTCACAGTCGACTGATACGACAGATAGACTATATGGAAACCAGGCTTAAAAATCAGTTGACTCTTCTAAGTCCTGTATGCGTATGAGCTAGTTGTGTAGATGGAGGCCCCTGGTGATAAGATACACTGGTGCAGCTTTTACCTTGTCGTGTGAGGCTAGGAACTTTGCCAGCTCGAGAGCGTTCGAGTTGTGTCGTTCTATACGAACGTGAAGAGTCTTCATTCCTCTCGCTAACAGAAAGGCGTCGAACGGCGACTGAAAACAGGCAAAATGAAAATGATGGGCTTCCCTTTCAGTTTATTTGGCGAACGGCCCTAGGCAAATGCAAGAGAAAAGCACTGGAAAAGTCTTTACTGCACGCGAATAAAATATTCATTGTGCCGTGCCTGTGTGTCTCGCCGCACGAAAAATAAAAACAAGTGTCTGTTGCAACACTTTTGTTAAAAATCCATGTCTTCAAGACCAAATAACATTGGGCAAAAAAAATCCGCACCGACCCTGGGTGGTCCCACTGACAAGAAACGCTTGAATTCCAGGCTGGTTCTAGAGCAGACTGGAATTCCAGGGTGGATGGGGTGGGTACCCTACTATAAGACTGAAATTCCAGGGTGTGTAAACCAAGAAGATTTACAGGAATTCCAGAGTGGGTAGGGACAAATAAAAAATTGCAGGGAGGGTAGCAAAACAAACAGTTCTGCTTGTATTAGTTTTGTGACTGCCTATTCAAAGTGTAGAACCTCAAGGCCGCAGAGAGTGATCGACAAGAGCGTTTTTTGGATGCGCAAGGGAATGCCACATGGGTCAATCTCAGGGCCTGATCTTACCAAACAACCTCCAAAGAACTTTTGGTATTCATAGCACACTTTGAACAGCTCAGTTGAGGAAAACGTCAGGGATCCCGCGGTTAGGTCATTATGGCCGCCAAGGTACTTGGTACTAGAAAATAAAGTAAAACGATGAGATGTGGTTACTGTGGTAACGTGGTGGCGTGACTTGAAATTTATCTTGCTCCCTATTTTTCAAGCTCTTAAGGTGGCCCGTGCATAAATATTTGAAAAATAACCAAAATATTTTTCACCGTGAAAATTTAGCACTTCCCAATTTTGTTCAGTAATTACAACTAATAAATGCTGAAGACAGGTTGTTTTAGAACCTCGAGCAACTGAAACATGAAACAGTCAAAAATCTTGTTACTAAAAAGTAACAAATCTTTTGATTTGGTTTTGGTGTTTTTGAAAGGTATGAATGTAAGTGATAAGCTGTTATCATCCTGCGAAAATAAAATTACCACTGCTTATTTCTTTCATGGGATCCTTCAAAATAACACCAAAGTAAAGGCAATAGGTATCAAATTTTTTAGTAACAATATTTTTGGCCAAGCATTGCTCGAATCTCTAAAATTACCTGTCTAAATTATTCAATATGAAATTGTTACTATTCTATATGCCAGCCACAAAAATACACACAAGAATGATATACCTAGTATGATATACCCACCAAACTTTATCACTGAATGAAAATGGAAGGTGTGAAATTTTTTCATGGTAAAAATATTTTGGTCATATTCTAAATAATTAGGCGCGGGCCACCGTGAGCATACCAGCTATGTATGCTAATATTGATTCCATGGTGAAGTGGACTTTGATTGAATGATGATCCAAATGTTCCATCTACCATGGTGACCACACTCTCCCCAAGGGACACACCCAACTGGGCAAACGCCTCTAGATCAAGTATTGTCATGGTCGGATTACAAGGGGTTTCTCCGTAAAGAACCTAAAACAGAAATTTGTATATTTTAATGTTTTCGTCAGATTATATGGGATTTGTCCATAAAGAACCTAAATAGAAAGAATAAGACCAAGGTTTGTAGCTACAAGTTTTTGTCTGGGGGTCAAGCCTTGGTCATCCTTACTGGGGAAGGGGTGGAGGGGGGGGGGGGGGGGCAAACATTGCTGGGGGGCAACTGCCCCTACCCTAGCTAGCTATGGCCATGAAGACCTAACAGAGGCACTTTTTGGACAACATATTCTGTCAACAAGACACATTACAAGTCATGCCTATGTAAACACAAACAGATGGACCAGACAGACAGATAAGATTAACAGACAGACATCAACAATCAAGGGTGGATGCAGGGGGGCCCAGGGGGCCGTGGCCCCCCTTTTTCCTTGTATTTACTGCACTGTGCTGAACGAAAATTTGCAAATTTTCTCCCCATAGTTTTCACTATCGTGGGCTCCCCCTTTGTAAAATTCCTGGACCTGCTGCTGGAAATTTATACCTTAGTGTTTGGCTTAACTGCAGCTTTGTAGGCCTCAACACTTGTACCATCCACAAGGGTAACCTCTACACCATATCGCGGCAATATTTTACTAAACAGCAGCAAAGTCCCACTATACACTACTTTGGGAGCAACCTGCAAGATAATGATAAATTAACATTAAGTGTGTAAACACCAGAAATTATACATACCGGTACCGAATTTTCTTAAGGACCTCCACACACCCCTTGAAATTTCAAGTGGAAAATAGAGTAGGGGTGGCGAATGGTCCCCCCAAAAGACTGTTTTCTCACGAAATTTTAGGCGTTCTCCAATTCTCAGATTTTTTCATTTGATGTTCTTGGATCTCGGATTTTTTTTCAGGTCGTCTCGGATCTCGGATTTTCCTGTTTTCCTTGTTCCAATACCCTCCATACGGTGAAAAGCTTTGATGTTTATTCTAAAACCACTGGGAATGGACAAATTTGGGGAATTAAGGTTACTGAGAACCTTCGCGCACGTGTTCGAAAAAAAAATCATACACGTCTTTAGTTTAACCAAAACATATCAACCTATATATCGTTGGAAAGCTTATAGAATGGACTAGCGAACTATGGCAAAAAGAATTTTTTTTCATAATTACAAATTTTTTTAAGGTTTTATTAAAAATTCGGCTGTGAGAGTTTCAAGAGATAACGCTGACGAACTGCTAGACCTTGACTCCCAAGTAACACATTGTTTTAATCCTTAAAGGTATTTCTCAAAAACCGTGTCTCCGTTTTTAAAATTTTGCTTTGCTCAAAAGTTATCGAACTTTTAAATTTCGAAGGTCAAATTTTGTGGAATTTTCACGCTCTAAAAATTGTAAAAATTCATAACTGTTGAACTAAACAAAATTTAAAAAATCGCAGACACGGTTTTTGAGAAACACCTTTAAGGATTAAAACAATGTGTTACTTTTGAGTCATGGTCCAGCAGTTCGACAGCGTTAGCTCGTGAAAATAGCACACCAAAATATTTCATCAATGCTTTTAAAAAAAATAAAAGGTATCAATAAGTGATTTCTTTTTGCCATAGCCCGCTAGTCCATTCTATAAGCTTTCCAACGATATATAGGTTGACATATTTTGGTTAAACTAAGGACGTGTATGATTTTTTTTTCGAACAACGTGCGCGAAGGTTCTCAGTAACCTTAAGGTATTTACGGCAATTTTGGAGTTATTAACTAGTAACTAACTATCTATATAAGTCTACAATACAGATTTTACCACATGATCCCCAGATCCAAGTAAAACCAGGAGGGCAGTAGAGATGGCAGCCATTCCAGATGAGAACAAAAGCGTACCTTCCCCTCCCTCTAAAGCATTCAGTGTCTGAGCCGCTGCATCAACTGTAGGATTTATCCATCTGCTGGAAAAATAGCCATCAGCCTAAAGAAAAAACAACTTTTAAGTGTGGCACTAAGTAGTACTTCATCTTGAAGTAAAGCACACATATATGCAAATCTGGTCAACCATTAACAGCTTATGTTCCAGATTACACTTTTTCAATTTAGTGGAATATAAAATGATATTCCGTGCTTATGTTTGGTTGCAAGAAATTCTATGAGCGTGGAATATTATATTCCTATTCTGTCTTTATTCCACTAAATCGGAAAGTCTATTTGGGCTCCAGTTGTGATACACAGGGATTAATTGGTATACCATTTTCTTGACTGGCTAATACTTTGCTTTGATTTTTTAGTCCCATCTCATTTTAAAATTCTTGTTGTTTATAAGACCATCCGATAGGCTGATAGCCAAGATCTATCTTGAAAAAGCCTGTGGTTAGTGGAGCTGAAAACGATATGGCAGCCAGGCAAAAGTTGTCTTTTTTAAGGCTGAAAATTCTCATCTAAAATGCTGTATTTCGAATTCTAACAACTCCCCAGCAACTCCCCAGTGTGTAACATGACTATATATTTGGAATGAATTTTTCACAGAAAGGAAGTGAGTAAACTAGTGCCTCTTAATTAATTGGCACACCAGTTGCGATATTGTGTTGTTCCAGAAATTATCCATACCCCCCCTACGGAAGGGCATTGGAAATTCTGGAGGGGGGGGGGGGGGGGGGGGTCAATTTACCAGATCATTTCCATACAAATACTGTATTTTTCCTCAGAAATTCCAGAGGGGTGAGGGGGTCACTTTTCAACACCCTTCCATGGGGGGGGGGGGGGTATGGATATTTTCTTTAACCACACATTCCATCTCATTTCATCCCATAGAAGATGTCTCTAATTTGCCTTCTGCTCATCTACCCCAGCAAAATACAAAGGGAAATAGGCCTCTGCTAACATGGAAAGTAACATGCATCTGATCTTAATGGTCCTTTAGAAAATGTGTTTTATATTTACCATTCCTTCAGCTAAGTCAGCACCATGTTGTACTGTTCCAACTTTGAAGGTAGATGAAGCATATATGGGGACTGGTATGGGATCTGGTTGCTCGGCAAACTGCCAATTATGTGCAGCAGCTATGGTCTCCAAATGTTCTTTACTCATGGCTGCAATCAAATCCTGGGGGGTACTTCAAGGTTAAAATGGTAGGGATGACTGTCAGGAAGCCCAAATCTCCACCCAAAAAAATACTTTTTCAGGGTACCATTTTAGTGCCCCTTTCCGAAATTCCTGGATCTGCCCCTGCTAGTTGTGTATACCTAGGGCTTTTGATTGCTGACAAAAACAAATGCCTGTCATTGGTGTAAATGTTTGGAGGACATTTTGTATTCAGAGTCTTGCATAAATGATGGCCTGTAGATTTGAAAAATCTTGGTATGCCTAGCCTGTGAGGCTGTCCATTACATATAAGGTTGTGCATTACATAACATTCATAGGCAGTACTTTTAGTGATGTCACTTATTTTTGTGGCTTTATCCCCCTTCCCCTTCTTTTGGGTACATCATTTCTCATATATATTCTTACTAAGAGGATGGTCATCCCTTCTTCTCTGTCACTTTTTTATCATTGTCATCTCTTTTGTAAAATTCCTGGGTCTCCCTCTTTATTTAAATATTTTGTACCTTTTTAGTTTTATCATTTGTTGAACCAACCAGACTGCCCCCCCCCCCCCCCCCTTTTGGGTTGGGGATGATCGTGCCCCCCCCCCCCCTTTTGGGTTGGGGATGATCGTCAGGAAAAAGATACCAAAAAGGGCGTGGCTCAGATAATCTTTTACCCTAAAAGATACCGATCAAGAAATTTCCGTCCTTTGGTTGATGTTGTCCGAGTTGTCTAATTATCGTCTTGTCTACTCTCTCTCCTTTAATGAAGGTGTGTTAGAGCCCTAAAAGATACCAATCTACCTTAAATTTTATTGCAGATCAAAAGGGCACCCCTAAAAGAGACCAAAACCCGTGATTTTAACCCCTAAAAGATACGACGATCATCCCGACCAAAACTTATGGAAGTCCCCCCAAACGACGACCAGCACGGACCAAAACTGTAGAACTGTTACTGTCCTACGGAGAATGCTAGCGCATGAGATGACCTGTATTTCTGTTTAGTCCCAGCAGCGTTTTACTGACCTTTTTGGGGGTCTTTTTGACTTCAAGGGTCGCTTTCTCGTTATCCAGTTTTCCCTCTGCGATTCGGTGGAGTTGGCGAGAAGGGAACTGGGGACTGGCACTAGAAAGAAGCCCGGTCTCAACATGCAGGCTACCTGTGGTGGTGCTTTGTGAAACATACTCGAACGGAACCCTTTTTATCACGGGAGGCGGTGGGTCCCGGGTTGTACCACCCCACCCTACCCCACACCTATTTTCCACTGCCCATTCTCCAAATGGGCCATTTAATTTGCCCTAAAAAGGTTGGTTGGGGGGGGGGGGGGGGGGGGGGGTGCCGCCGAGGTCTCCAAAACGTGACCCTATCAGAGACCAAAAATCCTCGTTTTTTATACCTTACCACCATAGACCTACACTTAAAATTGTATACCCTACCGCAGACCAGCCTAAAGTTAGTCACCAGCTGGGTCCGGTTTCTCGAAAGTGGTTTAGCACTAATCCAGGATTAATTACCGTGGTGCCTCGATGGTTTTGTTCAGAACTAAACCTGGTTTAAATTTAATCCACCTTTGAACAACCCGCGCCAGGGTGGCCGAAATTGTTCGCGAGCGAATCAAATGCCGCGCCAATGTAGAAGTGATCAACACTACAACAAAGCGAGATAACCGTAACTTTAATAGAGAAGACCCAGTACCGCTTGCAAGCAGGCTAACGGTCCTCGTGGTTCTTTAACATCCCTCTGGTTCCAGTCTCTCGCCTGGTGTCTCTCCCCTAGTGCTGGAGTCTCCATTGACTAGCTTCTCACTGATTAAAAAGTCCACATTCCTTGTAACCCAGCTGAACGATAAGCGTGACCATGCGCTCTAGACTGGTATTTGTTCAAGTGCTTGAGCGATGTCCTGCTTCAAGTCTTCAACATGCTCAAGGCCAACACTGGTGAGATCAAGCAAAGGCATTGTTTAGTTAAGCCCTGGCTAAACTAGGCAAATGTAGCACGCAACGTGATTCTAGCCCGACACATGTTTCCTTCGTGTTTTCCAATTTAACCACGCGAGAAACATTGTTGCCAGCGACGGATAGGTATTTTACTGGATCGTGCCGATATATGTGCCAGACGACCGAAGGCAACGAGATTACGGGAACGAGATTGCCAGCGCTTACGATCACATATCATAAAATCTCGCCAAGTGATTTGTAGACTTGTCGACGTTGGCAAACTTCCTTATTAGGAAATCAATCTTTATTTGTAAGGTCTGTAAGTATTTTCCTTAAATCGTAGCGGGAAAAACGGAACTTGCAGATACTCGAGAAATGCCGTCCCTTGGTCGCCATTTTTTTCTCGAAAACACAGGCATTTCTTGATATAATTACCTAAATCGTATCAAAGACTCGCTGACTCCTCCCTCCTTCTTCATCTCGGGCGTCATGTATTTATCGGGGTGTGTCATGGCGCTAACTACCTCAACAAGACTGTCCACACCCCCGAGTGAGACCGCTAGTTTGATTAGCTTCACGCTCTGTAGACAAACAATACGGTGGAATTATTAGAACACTCCACCCTGACTTCGAGCACAGCAGTAAACGTGCATGCTTTCTGATAGGTCCTATTATCATCGGAGTCAATGATGGCAAAAAACACAAAATGGTTTTCTTTCGCGCTGGAAAACTGAAGTTCCTGCTGACAAATTAGCGCTCGCGTTTCTAGCTAAGAGTTTTTCTTTACTGAATGTTTCGGTGGGATGCTACTGCGCTATTCAGTTGAAGGTGGTTTCCCTTTAGTTTGATCGACTAAGTTTAAAAGTTTCGCTTGGATAGACTTAGCAAGTTGAAAAATATTGGGGGGGGGGGGCTTTCGTGAAAGATAACTAACGTTTGGTTACTAACAAGCTACCGATTTACGATTGAGTGGACTTTGATAGGTACTGAGTTGAGGCATTTTGGTATGTCCTAAATGCGCTGAATTTGACCTTGAAGTTTTATTTTATTTCATTAGACAAGTCCTATAGAATAATTATTGAGCTATGATAAGCTTTTTATGCACAGTTGAATGGAGTCTATACACCCACTCAGTCACTGTTACTCGAATTTGCGCTGAGTTCAAAATCTTCAAGAGAGAAAAAACACTATATTATCACAATTATTGGGGGGGGGGGGGCTCGCGCCCCCCTAGCCCCTCCCCCTGCTACAGGCCTGTGTTGTCAAGGAATGTCGCGACAATGTTTCGAAATCACAAGTTTTTCCTCGACATTGCGAACTCCATTTTCTTGACGACAAAACTTTAGGCATTCCACGCTCAAATATAGCGCAGTAAATAAAAACATTTTGGGCCGTGCGTCTTCGTGAAAACCATAGCAGTCATGAAAGCAGGGCTTGCAAATGGATGCGCACTTTTCCATGAAGTTTTTGTTCTGGTCCAAAAATTGTTTTTGTAGAGGGTGCTTTATAGTGGATGTATCTACCTCAGCGAATTTCGCGGCCTCTGCCGCTCCGCCTTTCACTTCAAAGGATACCATTCCACCAAATCCCCGCATTTGCTTTTTAGCGATGGCATGTCCCGGATGTGACGGTAGGCCCGGATAATGGACAGCGGTTATCTGTTGAACAAATCACGACGTTCGTGGAGGTTATCAAAAGCGTAAGGCTGGGGTCTTACTTGAGAGGTACATTGGGGGTTGCGGTTCTGCGTTTTAGTCTTTTTATTTTCGGTTTTTCGGATTTCATCATGTTCTAATGCGGCTTCAAGATTTCTACAAAGCACATTTTTCTGCTATGACCACCTTTTATTCCCGTCACGGAATCTAATTTGTGAATTAGAGAGAAATATCAGATTGGTTTCTGATCTCTAAATGAATGGCTAATAAGGTTGACGCAAAAGGACCATACCTCCAGACAGAGAGCTGGAGCGTCGCTATGGCGACCATACGATGAATCAGCGCCGCCCCGCCATCGCACGTGTTGAAACCGTTAAGTACCGCAATTTCCCATTTAAATGCAAAACCCACAGTCTAAGACCCCGTCCACACTACACCGTTTACAAACGAAAACGGATACTTTTTGCTCCGGATACGGCTATCGTCCACACTACAACGCCGAAAACGATACCGAAAACGGATCAATCCGAAAACGCTCTCCAGAGTGGAGCGATTTGAAACTAGTGTGGACGGGTGAAAACGATGCTATCTGAAAACGATGACGTCACCACAGCAAACCCGACAGAACGAAATGCGCATGCGTTTTCCTTATTTCAGCATGCGCACCAATAATCTGGCGACGCATGCGCAGAAAATGCAGGGCTCTGGGAACGAGATTGCATGCGCACCGAATGCGTTTCCGTACACATTCTCGAACCCAGGGCTCCCTGGCTCGCCGCCTCGCAGGGGTGGCTCTGGTGACATCCATTTGAGGGCCGTCGCTGATTGGTTGATTTTGAGCGTTGGAGCATGCGCTGAAAGGTCTTCCTCTCAGCGTAAATTAAATCTCGCGCATGCGTCAGTGGCTGTCACCAGAGCCTCCCCCGCGAGGTTACGAGCCGTGGAGGTCTTGGTTCGAGAATGTTTCGTACGCGGATACGCGTTGTAGCGTGGACGGGCGAAAACGATACGAAAACAATAAGTGTGGACGCAAATCTTTTTGAACACGGATTATCCGTTTTCGTTTGAAAACGGTGTAGTGTGGACGGGATCTAAAAATGGACTCTTCTAATCCTATGCGCATGGGCTATTTGAGTAAATGGAGGCTCCTGTTGGGGTGCTATTGTTGCAGCTTTGTACCTTGTCGTGTGAGGCTAGGAACTTTGCCAGCTCGAGGGCGTTCGAGTTGTGTCGTTCCATACGAACGTGAAGCGTCTTCATTCCTCTCGCTAACAGGAAGGCGTCGAACGGCGACTGAAAACGGGCAAAATGAAAATGATGGACTTCCCCTTCAGTAAATGCAAGAGAAAAGCACTGGAAAAGTATTCACTGCACGCAATTAAAATATTCACTGTGCCGTGATTGGGTGTCTCGCCGCACGAAAAATAAAACAAGTGTCTGCTGCACCATTTTTGTTAAAAATCCATGTACTTCAAGATCAAATAACATTGGGCAGTTGCAACAAAAGCCACACCCACCCTGACAAGAAACGCTGGAACTCCAGGGTGGTCCTAGAGGAACCTGAAATTCCAGGGTGGGTAAACCAAGAAGAAATTTACTGGAATTCCAGAGTGGGTAGGGACAAATAAAATTGCAGGGTGGGAGGCTGAAAAAGTGGTGTTTGGATTTGTTTTGTGACCTATTGAAAGTGTGGCAAGCGAGTTTTTGGACACACAAGGGTATGCCGCATGGGTCAATCTCAGGGCCTGATCTTACCAAACAACCTCCAAGAACTTTTGGTATTCGAAGCACACTTTGAACAGCTCAGTTGAGGAAAAAGTCAGGGATCCCGCGGTTAGGTCATTATGGCCGCCAAGGTACTTGGTACTACAATAAAGTAAAATGATGAGATGTGGGCACTTTGGTAACATAGGCTTTTTTTTAAATAACCGGAAGTCTTGAATTCCACTGGGAAAAACTGCCCATTGTTTGGTGATTTGATTGTATGTATTACGATCTGTGACTTCCGGTTTATCTCAAAAAGGCCTATCACAACGTGACTTGACATTTATCTTGCTCCAGCTATTTTTCAAGCTTTTAAGGTAGCCTGCACATAAACATTTGAAAAATGGCCCAAATATTTTTCACCGTGAACATTTAGCACTTCCCATTTTTGTTCAGTAACAACATTTGGAGGGTGTAAAGATATGCAAACTGAAAATTGCTGTCTTATAAATTCTTAATTATTCAATATGAAATTGTTACTATTCTATTACTATATGTCAGCCAAAAAAAAATCCACACAAGAATGATATACCTATACACCCACCAAACTTCATCACCAAATAATCAAAGGCACCGAGTGCCTCGGTGAAATCGTGGATACTGTTTATCCAAGTTTTGGACTTTTGGTCCTGTTCCCTTTCCGAGATATCAATTTTCTAGTTGTGATGACGTCATCGATGACGTTATACCACGTGACCTTGGTGCTGGACCCCTATTGTCATGAAGATAATTTTACCCAACTTTGGTAACCTAGCGATGTTCCCTTCTCGAAATATTATTTTTTCTAGTTTTTGATGACGCCATCGATGATGTAATGTCATGTGACTTTGTTGCTGGTCCCTCCTTGTCACTAAGATAACTTGGTGCAAGTTTGGTCACAAAGCGATGTTTTGTTCTCAAGATATTATTTTTTCTAATTTTGATGACGTCATTGATGACGTAATGTCATGTGACTTTGTTTCTGGACCGCCCTTGTCACTAAGATAAATTTGTGCAAGTTTGGTCACCAAGCGATGTTTTCTTCTCGAGATATTAATTTTTCTAGTTTTGATGACGTCATCGATGACGTAAAGTCATGTGACTTTGTTGCTGGACCCCCCTTGTCACAAAGATAACTTGGTGCAAGTTTGGTCACAAAGCGATGTTTTGTTCTCGAGATATTAATTTTCTTGTTTTTATGACGTCATTGATGACATAATGTCATGTGACTTGTTGCTAGACCCCCGTTGTCACTAAGATTATTTTGTGCAAGTTTGGTCACGAAGCGATGTTTTGTTCTCGAGATATTAATTTTTCTAGTTTTGATGACGTCATCGATGACGTAATGTCATGTGACTTTGTTGCTGGACCCCCCTTGTCACTAAGATAACTTTGTCCAAGTTTGGTCACCTAGCGATGTATCGTTCTCGAGATATTAATTTGTTTAGTTAAGATGACGTCATGAGCTAACACTTGAGTTATGAGTGAGCGAGTGACATCTGGCCCACCACAATAACTCGTGAATACGCTAACGCGTATCCACGATTTAAAAATGGAAGGTGTGAAATTTTTTTCATGGTTAAAAATATTTTGGTCATATTCTAAATAATTATGCATGGGCCACTATCGCAAAAAAAACTACTAACATTACATACCAGCTATGTATGCTAATATTGATTCCATGGCGAAGTGGACTTTGATTGAATGAAGATCCAAATGTTCCATCTACCATGGTGACCACACTCTCTCCGAGGGATAAACCCAACTGGGCAAAGGCCTCTAGATCAAGTATTGTCATGGTCGGATTACAAGGGGTTTCTCCGTAAAGAACCTAAAACAGAAATTTCAATTTTTTATTATCATGGTCAGATTATATTGGAATTCTCATACCTATAGTGTTTGGCTAACAGGATAGGAAGACACATACAGACATCAAGGGTGGACCCAGCGGGGCCCAGGGACCCCCTTTTGGGGGGATTTTTCCATGCATTTACTTGTACTCTGCTGAAGGAAATTTGCAAATTTGAGTCCCATAGTTTCATTAGTATATACCAAATCAGTGAATAATCATTTTCGCGAGCTCTGACTGGTTCCTGAAATAGTAGATATCAAACACTATTTACTGTTTTGAGAAAACTCTAAAAATGGCAGCTCGTTTTGTGCGCGATATTGCGTTTTGAACCTTAATTTACCGTATTTTACTCTACTGATTTGGTATATACTAAAACAACTATCCCCCTCAGGTCGGTGCCTAGCGGTGGATATATACCTCAACACTTCGCGTCTGGGTATATATCCACCACTATTCACCTCCCCTTCGGGGGATAGTTGTTAACTATTGGGCTCCCCTTTTCTAAAATGCCTGACAATGCATACCTTTTATAGCCCTGCTGTCTAGCTGTCTATTTTCTAGGCAGCATCATCTCAAACACATGTCGATTTTTTTGTTCTTCATTTTATACAATGTTCAATGTAACGGGATCCCGCCTGGGATTGGGCGGGATCCCGCCTTTTCACCAGTCGGGATCCCATCTGGGACAGACGCGATCCCACCTGGGATCCCGCCCGGGATTAGTGGACATCCCGCCTTAGCGGGATCCTGCCATCCCACCCGGGATCCTGCCATCCCACCCGGGATTCCGCCATCCCACCCGGGATCCCGCCATCCCACCCGGGATCCCGCCATCCCACCTGGGATCCCGCCATCCCACCCGGGATCCCGCCATCCCACCCGGGATCCCGCCATCCCGCCCGGGATTAGTGGACATCCCGCCTTAGCGGGATCCCACCTGGGATCCCGCTATCCCACCCGGGATCCCGCCATCCCACCCGGGATCCCGCCATCCTGCCCGGGATCCCACAATTCTACCTGGGATCCCACCCGGGATCTTGCCATCCCACATGGGATGCTGTCACCTCACTTGGGATCCCATCATCCCACCCGGGATCCTGGGATCCCACCCGGGATCCTGGGATCCCGCCATCCCACCTTGGATCCTGCCATCCACCCATCCCGCCATCCTCCCGGTATCCCACCATCCCACCCAGGATCCCGCAATAACACCTGGGATCCTGCCATCCCACCTGGGATCTTGCCATCCCACCTGTGATCGTGTCACCCCACCTGGGATCCCAACTGGGATCCTGCCATCCCTCCCGGGATCTTGCATTATTCTGCCACCTTACTCGGGATCTTGCTATCCCACCCGGGATCTTCTCATCCCACTAAGGATCCCGCCATCCCACCCAGAATCCCAATCGAGATCCTGCCTACAGGAAAGGCCATCACAGCAGAGAATTCTGTCTTTTATATGGACTTTGAAAAAGAAAACTTGTCTCATAACACAGTTATTATTATCAGCAGGTTTAACCAGGATGTGTCCCTGGTTTAACCTATGTGTCCCCTGATGTCATCACAAGAAAATGCATTTACAATTAATGAGACATCGATATATGTTTCAAGATTTCCTAATAATGTGTAACATGGCTATGCTTACAGAGGAACTTATATAACTTGTCTATATTGCATAGACACTTGCCGAGACCCCCGTCTATGCAAAGTATGTGGAAAGCAGTTTTATTGCTTAATGAAAATCTTGTGAAAAAGACCTGTGAAAAAAACTTGTGAAGCACCTGTGAAAAATGCTCTTAAAAGAACCCCAAAATTTGGCCAACAAACCGGTGAAAAAGAAAGATTGTTTAAGAACTTCAAGCAATTTTTGCAAGAAGGTCAAAATTTTGTTACTCTGAAAAAATAAAATTCACAATTCACAAAATGTTGCATTTAGCAGGAAAAACCTAATAATTCTAACACTCTAGCTGATGCAAAATACTATACTTTTTCAAGGATTGAAAGTTATGCCCCCACCTTCCCCATGCCAACCCCCAGAGACAGCTCACCTCATGCGAACAGAATCCTACCACAGTGACTATGCTGTTACTTTAAAAGAGCAGATTTCAGATGATGCCAGAGCATAAGAACAAACAAACATGCAGTCTCTTGTTTTCTGCAATTACTTTGTCTCCTTTTGCAGCTTGTGTTTTTACTCTCCCAACATCACAACATGCTCTATTGCACTCAATTTGTACTTCTCTTTTGTACTTATGCATTTAGATTTCAACACTCAATATCAAATCCACTCTAAGAACATAATGTGACACCAAAACTCTGTGCAGGTGATGAGTCTGTTTTATTCATTTTTAAGCAATGTATATTGAAAATGGTGAATAAAACCCCATGGTAAACTATGAATAATTTTTTACTTGAATTCATGTGCTGCTTCTTAGCTCCTTCACTTGTTGCTGGCTAGATTATTTGATTGTTTCAGACTGAAGGCAGCGTGAAGTTCTGTTGATGGCAGTATGCATATGCATTCTGTTTTACCTGAAAAACGTGACAAGCAGGATACATTAGAACTTGCTTAAGCTTAAATGACTCATTAAACATAGTTTTACAGGTGTACAGGTCACTTACTTACTTGCTTACTGCGGCGGCCTCAGCCGAACCTCGCATCTTGAGCTCAAGTCACTCCTGTTGAGCATACAGGAGCCAAGCTCAGTGGTATTGGCCACACCAGTATCGCTCCGTAGAGTGTCAACCATAGTTGTCGCTGGTCGGCCGGGGCGGCGGTTGCCGTGCGTTGGCTCCCACAAGACGAGATGATTTGCTGTGAGCTCTTTGTGGCGGTAACAATGACCGGCGAGGCCAAGTCTGCGGCAGGCCACCCTGTCAGATATTCTAGGCAGATCACCGTAGAGGATGTGGTTCGGGATGTGGTCACTCCAACAGGTCAAGCCTTGTCTAATTACCTGTATGTCATTACAACAGAATCAAATGCTCCATGATCTAGTGCCTGTCAACCTGCGAGTGAATAATTAAGACAGGTTGTTTTATAAGCGAGCATGTTGAACACCAGTTGTCAAGATTATTGTTACGAAAATGTAAAAATATTTTAACTTAGGTATTGGTTGTTTTTTGAAAGGTATGAATATAAGTGATAAGCTGTTGTCCCTGCCAAAGTTCACAGAAATGTTGTTCATTACAGCCATTCTCAGTTACATGCTCTGTTACATGCAACATGAGGTTGCTTGGAAAAAGCTTGCAAGCGAAAACCTGTTTTTTTTTTGTCAAAGTTTCCATGACAATGCACGTGCTTTCGCCGGCTTGTCGTGCTCAGACAAGACAGCAAAACAAGTTTTCGCTTGCAAGCTTTTTTCCAGGCGACCGTGTGTAACTGAGAATGGCTGTAAGCATGAAAAATATTTGCCAAGGCTATCCAAATTATACATTCCTGGCGCAGGTTGTTCAAAGGTGGACTAAATTTAAACCAGTTTAGTTCTGAACAAAACCATCAAGTCACCATGGTAATTACTCCTGGATTAGTGCTAAACCACTTTCGAGCAACCGGACCCTGTATTATTTGTTAAACTTTAAAATTCAGTTTCTCTGATCTCCATGCGAGTTTTCATACATATAATCATGTGAACTCTGAAGCAATTACTAGTCAATCCATGGTTTAGCAGCTTATTCCTCTGTCTCAGAGATTTTGCAAATACTCCTAAAGCTACTACTATGTTTGATTACAGGATTATGAAACTATGAAAAACCACAGTAATTAATAAATGGCAACTTCATACAGATTAGAGTGGATTTCAGATAAAGTGTTGTAAGTAGATCATACTTGTGTTTTCTTTTCGATTGCCAATTGAGGTCAAGAGGTCTTGAAATTTGTTTAGTCAAGAAAATTACGAGTTGTAAAAATGATCCCTATGGTATTTTGTTTTCTAAGCTTTTTTGAGCAGTAAAGAACGTTAGCGGCCAAATTATACAAGGAAAAGAAACATCACATAAGTATACATAATAACAAATACTTGCCTATGTTTGTAGCTTATAGTTTCTTTCAAATGTCGATACGATAGTAGAGGCGAAGACTGAAGACATGTTTTCCTCGTTTTTGGTGGTGAAAAAGACGACGCGTGTGCGTCGCGTTTCCCGCCTTTTTGGTGTCACGTGACCTTGCGCTAACGTATGTGTGGGCTGCCTGTGGTGTGGTTAATCAAACATGGCGCCTTCCTTCCTTTGCTTCTTGTTTCGCGGTCGTTCCTTGCCATGAAATGTGGAAAGATGGGTGCAAAAACAGCTTATCCGAAAAGTGGGTTGAATTGCTAAACGATTTAATTATTGAAGATTTTTCTAAATGCATTCGGACTGTTTTTTTCTGTAAGTTATGCCTTTTTCTTTGATGACAACTGAATTCTAAGAGAACATCAGTCAATGGGCGAGTTCATAAGCACAAGACAAATGTTACATTTTTTCGCAATAACTAAATTGTAAATTAGCTAGAAATAGTACAGAATAGTACATAATTCTTCAAATTTATTATCATGGATACACATGAATTTGGCAGAATGATATAAAGTTTATGTTGACAAATCTTATCTACATGAGTGAACTTCCAGTAGTTATAGCTGTGGAATAGGTAAAATCTCATTGTGGCTCAGGCCTAGTTTATATGTCACTTAATTTCGATAATTAAATTTGTCTCAATTAAATTTGTCCGAAATACGATGTATAAACTAGGCCTCAGTGTACTTTAGTCTATAAACATAGATGTACTATGTAGACTGTTGGGGCTTTCTCACATTATATTACTGAGTAGGGGTGTACAATATGATGGGTAAGAAATCACAGTTTGTGGTATCTTTTAGGAGTTTTCCCCTTGAATTTTGCAGTAAATTAGAGTAAGTATTATTTGGGAAATATCAGGTTTAATGGGCAATTCCAGAAAATAAAGGTACCCCCCACACGGGCGGCATTTGGAAATTCCGATGGGATGGGGGGGTTTAAGAGCTCGGAATTCTGATTGCAAGGGGGGGGTTTTCGAAGCTGGATTTCTTTAACCTGCCCGGAATTCTATATGCATGGGGGGGTAAACCATTTTGGAAATTCTGGATGCATGGGGGGGTCAAAACTAGTGCCGCCCGTGGGGAGGGTACCTTTATTTTCTGGAATTGCCCAATGCTGTTGGCCACTGTCAATATTATTGGGGGGCCTCCCCCTCTCCCCAATCATAATTACAGGGGGGACAAGAGTGCCCCTCATCCAACTGCTTCAATCACCCCTAGATACTGAAAGATGTGCCTGAGAAAATAACAAGTTATAATAATAATGAAAATCAAAGCTAGAGTTGGGAAATCATGGCTACGATCAAAATCAAATTTAATTAAACATCGAATCAAAACAAAGGTTGTTATTTTGATTTCAAAAGAAAACCAAAATTAACAGTTTCTTCACATCATATTTTCTCATACCATTTTGTTAATACTTAAGATATAGAATTCACAGCTTTTTTTCACGTTTTTCCTGATTCAAAATGTCACATTTTTCTCATGATTTTCACAGGGTTTTTTCACAGGTCAAAATAGTTCACATGTTCATTCACAACATTTTCACAGGAATTTCACATGTTGCTTTCCAGTCTCACTCTCATCCCACTATGGAGGTGTCCCATCATTGCAGGATCCCCGGATCCCAGCGCCTCCCACAAAAAATCCTGACAATTCCCAACACAGCTGATAAATTTCCCTGCACTCTTCTCTTCCCACCCAGGTTCTCCCCCTTATATCCCACTGTGGTGTCCCATCATTGCAGGATCCTGGCTTCCCCACCTCAAAAAAACTCCCTCTGGGATTCTGCCATCCCATACGGGATCCCACCCATTAGGTACTCAAGATCTCACTGGGAATCCCACCTGACCCTGAGAAATTTCATCCCAAGAAGGATCCTGCTATCCCATCCATTTGGGATCCTGCCCAGGAAGGCTGGATCCTGGGATCCCTGGGAAATGTTATCCCACCTGGGATAGGCGGCATCCCACCATCCCATCTTGGATCCTGCCCGGGATGGCCATTATCTCACCTGGGATAGGCAGGATCCCACAATCCCACCTTAGATCCCGCCTGGGATGGCAGGGATCTCCGCAGGAAATGATATCCCACCTGGGATAGGCGGGATCCCGCCATCCCACCTTTGATCCCGCCCAGGATGGCAGGATCCCAGGCGGGATCCCACCTACCTGGGAAATGTTATCCCACCTGGGATAGGCGGGATCCCCCCTATCCCAACAAGGATCCTGCTATCCCATCCATTTGGGATCCTGCCCAGGAAGGCTGGATCCTGGGATACCTGGGAAATGCTATCCCACCTGGGATAAGTGGGATCCCACCATCTCACCCCACCTTGGATCCTGCCCGGGATGGCCATTATCTCACCTGGGATAGGCGGGATCCCACCATCCCGCCTTGGATCCCGCCCGAGATGGCAGGATCCCAGGCGGGATCCCACCTCCCCGGGAAATGTTATCCCACCTGGGATAGGCGGGATCCCGCCATCCCACCTTTGATCCCGCCCGGGATGGCAGGATCCCAGGGATCCCAGGCGGGATCCCACCTACCCGGGAAACGTTATCCCACCTGGGATAGGCGGGATCCCGCCATCCCACCTGGGATCCCGCCTATCCCGGCCGGGATCCCGCCTGTCCCGGCCGGGATCCCGCCTCTCATTTTTACATGGGATATTTGTTGTTGTTGTTGTTACCTTAGTGTTTGGCTTAATGGCAGCTTTGTAGGCCTCAACAGTTGTACCATCTACAAGGGTAACCTCTACACCATATCGTGGCAATACTTTTCTAAACAGCATCAAACTCCCACTATACACTACTTTAGGGGCAACCTGCAAAATAATGATAGAACAGTGTGTTATTCCAGAAATTCTGACCCCCACACCCCCTTGAAATTTCAACTGCAAAATAGAGTGATTCCACTACCTGGAATTTCCAACTCCCTCCATGGCGAAAAGCTTTGGTGTTTAATGAAACCATTGGGGATGGGAAATTAATGTATTGAATGGCAATGTAGCAATAACATGCAGCCCCAGCCCTCTGGTCAATGCCACTGAAATTTTTATCTACAAAGTATTAATTTCCTCAACTATTTGTAAATGTACAATATTCTTTGAAAAGTTTTTTTTTAACTGATTTTGTTTTAATTATTTCTTATTAAGTCCTTTCTCATACCTGCCAACCTTGGACAAGTGAAAACCGGGAGTTAGGGGAAAGTTTGTCATCCCAACACCCCCCCCCCCCAAAAAATTATTAATTTTAGGAGCGCTGGAAGGATTCAAAATTTTAATTTAGTGTGGCAGTAGCACCACGTTGGCACGGCAGATAGGGCCGTTCCTAATGCAAATGAGCTCGAGACAATAGCTCTAACAAACTAAACAATGGGAAATTCACATTTAGTGCGGCAAGAATTAAGTTCGACGTCTAAAACTAGCCTAAGTCTACAATACAGATTTACCACATGATCCCCAGATCCAAGTAAAGCCAGGAGGGCAGTAGAGATGGCAGCCATTCCAGATGAGAACAAAAGCGTACCTTCCCTCCCTCTAAAGCATTCAGTGTCTGAGCCGCTGCATCAACTGTAGGATTTATCCATCTGCTGTAAATATAGCCATCAGCCTACAGAAAAAATTGGAATCAAAGTAAAACAACTTTTAAAGCAGTAGTAGTAGGAAATCCTTGCCTTACCATATTATTCCATAATCTTGGCCTAACCCACATCAACTACCAGTTCCCCAAGCTGTTTTGTTATATCTTGAAGTAAAGTCGGTAATTTTAACAGCACAAATAGAGCAGTTTTCACATGACTGTCATGAAACAATTGCAATTGAGCAATCACTAGCCAATCAGAATCGAGAAATCAAGACTTGCTCCTAAATGGCTTTTTTCTTAGCCAATTGCAAGCCGAACCAATTACTAAGTAATTACACAATTGTATTTACTACTGCAGAGTTTGATTGGCTGAGAAAAACGAGTAGCCAAAGAGAACGCAAAGCAATCCCAATTACATAAAGTTTGACAGTCATGTGAAATCCACTCTATATGCAAATCAGTCCGCTATTAACCGCAATGTTCCAGATTTAGGCTCCAGTTGTGATACACACACAGGGACTGTAATACCTTTTTCCTTGAACTGACTTATTTCTTTGATTTTTTAGTTGCACCGCATACTTCACAGTTTTAAATTTGTCTCATTTAGAAGACCATCCGATGGCTGATAGTCAATATCTATCATGAGAAAGCTTGTGGTGCAGGTGGAACCGAAAGCCATAATAGAAAGAAAACCATAAAACCAAAGTTCTCTTGTTTAAGACTGAAACTTCTCAACTAAAGCATGCTCCCCAATGTGTAGTGAAGTGAAGTTAATTATAAGGACATAATTTCACAAAAAGAAATAGTAGTGCCACTTTTAATTGGTCACGGGCCTTTGTGATGTTCCATCCATCCATTATTTGTCTGCCTACACTCACTTTTTTTAACAAATATGCCGGGGGGTCCCATATTTTTGGGGCGGGGGTGCTCATCGGAACTTTAGATTTTACCCCTAAAAGGTACCAAACATGGTGTGGCTTAGTTGATTATGACCTCTAAAAGGTACCAACAAGACATATTTTCCCTCATAATTTTCTCTCATATTTTTTACGAGGGGAAATACGTCTGAAATTCAGGCTACCAACAAGTGTGATTTGCTAGAATGGACCTCTAACAGCTACCTATCTTGAAAAAATAACATGTTTTCAAATTTTACCCCTAAAAGGTACCAGAGGCCTGATTTTAAACCCTAAAAGGTACGACGAGCACCCCCGCCCCAAAAATATGGGAGTCCCACCCCCCCGGGCATATATGTGACATTCCTTTCAGAACGTGTTTTATATTTACCATTCCTTCAGCCATGTCAGCACCATGTTGTACTGTTCCAACTTTGAAGGTAGATGAAGCATATATGGGGACTGGTATGGGGTCTGGTTGCTCAGCAAACTGCCACTTATGTGCAGCAGCTATTGTCTCCAAATGGTCTTGACTCATGGCTACAATGATATCCTGGGGGGTACTTCAAGATTAAAATGGTAGGGATGACAGTCAGCAAGCCCAAATTTCCACCCTAAAAAATTTCCACCCTAAATGTTTGGGAAGACTTTTTGTATGAGTAAGTTACTGTCCTGCATGAGCTTGCCTCTACAAGGTTGTGCATTATATAAATTCATAGGGACTTTTAGTGATTTCACTTATTTTTGTGCTTTTATCCCCCTGCACCCTCCCCCCCCCCCTAAAATTCCTGGGTCTCCCTCTTATTTTTTTTGAGCACATGAAAATGTGAGTGAGCACATGAACCAAAGAATTATGTGGGGTAATCGCATTTAGTAGATCCTCAACTCGGGGATACAATTTTTTAATGGTAGAGCCCATTCGAATTTGTCGAACCGCCCGGACCCGGACCCGGACCACCACTTTATAAAGCGACGGCCAGCACGGACCAAAACCGTAGAACTGTTGCTGCCCTACGGAAAGTGCTAGTGCATTAGATTAGCTTTATTTCCGTTTAGTCCCAGCAGCGATTTACTGACCTTTTCTTGGGTCTTTATGACTTTCCAGACACCCTCTGCGATTCGCGATTCAGTGGAGTTTGGCAAGATTAGAGGTGGAGGCGAGGTACTGGCACTAGAAAGAAGCCCACGGGCTACCTGTGGATACCTTGTAGCAGTCTGCAAAACACTGATTTGATTTGTACCCCCACCTATTTCCCAATGCCCATTCTCCGTGCTCAAGTAAGAGATGCTGCATGTTATTTAGCCTGCGTAGTGACATGGCTCTAAAGGGAAGGGAAAACCGGAAGAAGCGCGACCGCGAAGGGTTGTTCACCCATCAGCGCATTTTTATTGTTTTCACTTGTATTACTTGGAGTTGCTTCTTTGTTATTTTGATCAAGTTATTTTAGATAAAGCATCGTTGGCTTCTGGTGTACCATTTTGTTTGTGACGTCATTTTTTCCCAAATTTTTTTTTTTGCGAGGGGGGGGGGGGGGGGGGTGGGGTTTCAAACCCCGGGGCCCCAAAATTTAGACCCCCCTAAAATGCAAGCCCCAAAATTTTGACTCCCCCCCCCCCAAATGCTAGCCCAAAAATATACCCCCCCCTCCCCCTCGTAGCGTTGCTGTTCTGCCATGTGAATATAGAAAATCACATAGTTTTTCCAACTCTTAAAAGAGTGATTGATCCACTACTCAAAATAATCACCATTGAACTAAGGGATTATTTATCGCCTCGGGGGAACGAATCATGATGAAAGGAACCCCTGACGTTTTGCAGAAAGAGAGGATCGCATTCTTCTTCAGATTAAAAAAAAAACACATCTCATCTAGCCTCAGAAAAAAGGTTGATGAACATTTCATTTTTTTGGAGAGTTAACAAAGGCTGTAAATTCTTTATGCACGCCCTAAGGAAATTCGTATTATTCACGTGCGTTAAATGCGGCCCGATGAATTTCTATGCTTGTAACGTCGAACTCACGCTGACCTAAAGTTCAGGGCGTAGCCAGGTCCTCAGAAAGGGAGGGGGGGAGGGGTCACAACCTTAATGTTTACTGTATTTTTCGTCCCCAAAGGGGGGTCACAACCGATTTTTTCCTTAATGTTTACTGTATTTTTCGGGCACCCCAGGACCCCCCTCCCCCTGGCTACACCCCTGTAAAGTGCCAGTTCTTTCAACATAGTAGCGACTGTCCGCGCCCGCCAGGCTTTTAAGTGGGGGATTATTTTTGGAGTTATTGGCTTCGTTGCGCGTGTTCTGTAAAACTGTATTAGATGTCTTCTTTATGCGCCGAAATTTTTAAATGGCACATGATATTATCAACGTGTGTTACTATGCAGTTAATGAATAAAAATGATTTTACTATCACAATCTTTTCCATGCTATTGCAGCCATAAATGTCACCCTGTCTAACACATCAGCGCCCAAAAAAATATGCCCCCCCCCCCCCCTCGAATGTAAGCCCAAAATTTGAGCCCCCGCCCCTAAATCGGCGCCCAAAAAATCAAAGCCCCCCCCCCCCCACCCGTTAAATAATGACCACTCCCTAAGCAGCATTCTTCATTATTTTGAATGGGAGGACGATCAAATAAGCCACTAAAATTTCAGCCTTGAGTGAAACTTCAAGTAATATATCAAACACGAGACAACGTGTTTCATTAGGATTTCCAAACACTGAGAAGTGGGTTGAAAAAACAAGGCAAAGCCGAGCTTTTTTAACCAACTTCGAGGTTTTGAAATCCTGATCAAATCTCTATCTAGTGTTTCATATAGTTTTTTTAAACGAATGATTTAATGTCGAGAAAAAGAAAGAACACTCTTGAAGGAATGAAATCTCACAATTCTATGCAAATTAAGATCAGGTATCAAACCTCCTCCACGGTTGTGATTTTCTTTGTTCAAACTTGATGAATTATTAATGAGTTTGAGAACTACAGGTCTGTTCAATTTTATGGTAAATGCTTCTTCTAAACTCTGACAGCTAATATGGGAGATTCTTCCCACGGGGGGGGGGGGGGGGGGGGGGGGGACTCCCATATTTTTGGGGTGGGCTGCTACCTTTTAGGGGGTAAAATTCGAAAACTTGCAGTTTTTTTCCCAATAATAATTAATAATATAATAATTTATTAACTTATATTGCGCAAATTAGCAAATAATTTGATCAGATGCGCATTACAACATTTTAAAATAGTAAGAAGAAAAAATATATATATATTGTAATGAACATGAATGAATAAAAATTATTAAAAGCTAATTACATCATGAGACTTTAAAATACCGATCCTATAAAAATGCCTTAGTAAAAAAGTGTGCTTTGAGATGGCGTTTAAAATCATGTATGTCACTCTTGGCTCGCAGCTCACCAGAAAGTGAATTCCATAAACGTGGAGCTGCGACTTCAAAGGCCCTATCACCTAAAGTCTTTTTGGTGATGCGCCTCGGCATACGAAGCAAGAGTGACCCAGACGATCTAAAAGAGTAACGTTGGTTCTCTTTGATCACGATTAAGTCGCTTAGGTAACTGGGAGCAAACCCGTGTATTGCCTTGAAAGTTAAAAGACATATCTTAAAATCGATTCGATATCTTACTGGCAGCCAGTGCAAGCTGAAAAGTGACATGACAGAACTTTAAGTCTAAAAAATGACGCGCGCCGCCGTGTTTTTGTACACGCTGAATCTTATCAAGTTGCTTGGCGGGCAAACCGCACAACAAACTGTTGCAGTAATCAATCCGACTGTAACATTAAAAGCATGCACTAGTTGCTCACACAAGATCACACAATAGGTAGGTACCTGTTAGAGGTCCGTTCTAGCAAATCAACCAATCACGTCTTGTTGGTACCTTTTTAAGGGGTCAAAATCAACTAAGCGACGCCCTTTTAGGTAGCTTTTAGGGGTAAAAACGAAAGTTCCCGGCAAGCACCCCCACCCAAAAATATGGGAGTCCCAACATCCTCCCCCACCCCCCGCCCCCACCCCCCCGGGAGATTCTTACTCTTATCATTTACACGACAGGGATTTTGACACAGCCATTTTAATTCGAGCCGTGCCAAAAATTTCAGTGTCGTGTGAATGGGACTTTAATAATGGATCGAAGCAACAAAACAAACACATTGAACCAGTTCATGGCAGTTTAATGGATTCCAAAGAAATTTAAGATAATTCTGCTTTGTTGCTGCAGGTTTTATAAATAGTAAAACTTTGTTATTCTAGACTCTGGATCAATTTGAAACTTTAAGCCTGGTCTCCATATGGTCGTATCAGTCGACCGTGAACAATGGAAATTGGAATTATTCTATTGTTTCACGGTCGACTGATACGACAGATAAGACTATATGGAAACCAGGCCTTCAACCATCAAAGTGGAAAAACGAAGAGCGCATGCATTTGATTGGGGCAATTACGTTAGTTTACATTTGCCATTCTCGTACCCAGAGCATCCCCGCTCGCCCTCGCAGGGGAGGCTCTGGTGACTTCCATTTGAGGATCTTCGCTGATTTTGAACGCTTGAGCATGCGCAGAAAGCTCTTTTTCTCAAAGGCTCTGTATCAAATCTTGCGCATGCGTCAGTGACTGTCACCAGAGCCTCCCCCGCGAGGCGATGAGACGGGGAGCTCTGGGTTCGAGAATAAACATTTACGTAAAGTGGTTTATGATGAAAATGCGTTATCAAATCCATTATACCAGTAAACGTTTTGTCTAACGCATGCAGACTGTGTTTTTCCACTCTTCCCTTAAACTAAATATACGTGAAATAATCAAGACAACCTTTCAAAAGAGAGCTCTGTGAAAAAGTATAATCAGGGTGTTGCGAGTGAATGGAGAAAAACACTGCGATAACTGTGTCTTCTGATTGGCTGTTGTCAGAAGCTCATAAGTTACTTATGAGCTTCTGCTGTTGTCCATTCAATGTGTTTCGCTAGTTCATGATAAACGGTTCTCTTTGAATATTTTATCCCTAGCAGTCTAAATACCCAACAGCAAATGTCAACACAATAGGGAAGAGAATTTATCCAAGAAATCACATAACATGAAAGCGAAAAATCCACAGCGCCCCCACTCAAGCAGAAAAGGTCTATTGTATACCTTTTCTGCTTTTAGTGGGGGCGCTGTGGATTTCCCATTCAAGAGGAAAAGATCTAACAAACCACAGGGTCCCCACTCAAGTGGAAAAGATCTAACAAACCACAGGTCCCCACTCATGTGGAAAAGATCTATTCAGTTAGTGCAACATGTTGTCTCCTTCTCTGTCTTTTGCGATATTTTTCCGACACACTTGACACGCCTGGGAGACGAGGCTGGTGTGATAATCGCTTAATTTATGCAATTTCGCGTCCATTCTCTCCCAGCTCCCTGGTATAATATACCCTAGGCACATAACAAATTCAGAACAGTTATGAACCCAATCTGTGCTAAAGACTGCAATTAGCTTAAGTTGTAGAAAGATTAATCATGTGGCTCAGAATAATTTAACGCAATTTTTTTCAGAGACACGAGTGCGAGAATCAAACAGTATAAGCTACCTTATTCTTCTTTATTTTCTCAGGTCTCTAATTTCTCAAGACCACAAACTTTGGTGTAATGAAATTTAATGGTAGGGTACCAAAAAGAAAACTGAGTAAGAACAAGACTGGAAAGTACCTTTCACGAGAGTGGATTTTGAGGAGTATTTTTACCGTATCATAGTGTTTAGGTTTTGCTGAAATGGCTGGTTAACAGAATTGTTCTAAAAAAGAATTTTAAAAAAAATTAAAAAGGCATAGAATCATCATTTTCGCGAGAAAGTAGGCAAACCTCCATGCAAGAACTAGGCAAACCTCCATTGTTTTACGGCATTGAAGGTTCCCCACGTAGGATATGTCCTATTTTTTTACAACAGAAAGTTATCATGACTAGTAACATAATAAAAGGAAAAAAATGATAGATTTCGACTTGCTTTGAGAAAATATGGCAACAAAAAGTCTTTAGACCAATGAGATTAAAGAAGAAGAAAGGAGTGGGAATCAGCATTTTATGCTTGGTTCCCCACGTACAAAGTCTTTCAAAGTCCTGTTTGTGAGTACCACATGTGCTTATGTATCCCTAAAAATCCTCAGACAAGATTTTTGACTGATTTTTGTGTCTAAGCCAATGATGAAATTGCCTATATTTTCAAAGAAATTAATTGCATTCCAGCATGCTTTGCCGTTGGCTTGCCTAGTTCTTATACGGACCATTACTACAATTCTTCGACCCCATCGCTAAATGCGCCGACAACAAATTTCCGCGAAATTAAAGTCCCGCGAAAAAAGGAGAATAAGGTGTTTTGTTCATGCTATACACTATAATACATAATATATAGATTTAGCCACTGGCTAAAAGTGGAGCTCCCGGTTACATATTTTCACAGGCGCGCAATATTTTCCTGCCAAACTGAGAGACGGTCTTGAGGTTGACTGTGGTATACTGGACAGACGAGCCCACGGTACTCGTGGGAATGCCGCTGAACCTGAAAACGAAGTCGATCGTATATCTCAGTTATACTTCAAGGCGCTCTGCTATTACGCGGAATGACATTCTCCAGATTTAGGCAAGAAAATATTTTGCAAAAAAAGAGCTCGTCTCAAAGGATCAAGCGAAATAGCGACCATTACATGTTGGATGAACATGAAAGGAAATCCAATTGTTTTCTTAATCCTTCCAAGGTGATTGCCAATGGAAACAAAAACAGAGCGAATTCTTTCACAACAAGAACACTTTCGCTTGGCATAATGTTGCATAATGTCTGGTGGCATTCCCGTGCGTATTTTTCTTTTTTTTTTTTTTTTTGCCACGAACCGAAGGACATATGAATATGGAAGCAACTCAAACAAATAAAATATTATTCAAATGAATGCCACTTGATCTGAAATGGGACATTACGCCCAAACGAAAGAGGTCTTTTAGATGCAACGCCCAAGCACATGGAAATTTTGCAAAACCTGAAAATATCAAGCTCCATTTTTCATGGTGAGTGACTTTTAAAACAGGGCATCTTTTAATGGAAATTTGAACAGTCAAGTTGAATATTGGGGAAAAATCATTTCTGTGAAGTGCAGCCCATTTTTTTTCTAATTTCTAACTTGAAAATTCAGACTTTGAGTTCTTCCCAGTATTACACGATGTTCCGAATCAAATTACGCCTCTTCCGAATCTATGCAAGACTACACTTCTCGCAACAACATTTTTTTACAGATTAAAAATGCATTAGCTGAACTGGTTAATTAGAAAGGATAACTTGAGAATTAAGATATAATCAAGCCACGGACTATAATTCATCGAATTTGGTTTCGCCTTTAGGAATATAAAACCCTAGAATTTACTTTTTTTGTAGAACCCTAATTGGATTTTAAAATTTCGTGTTCAGTGCGCATGCGATTTAAGTCCGATCTTTGTTTAACTTCTCTTTGTTCTTGTTAAACAAAAGAAATCAATTCTTTTGTTTAACAAAATTCGGGCTAAAATCGCATGCGCACTAAACACGAAATTTAAACTCCAACTCATTCTCGAACCCAGAGCTCCCCGGCTCGTAGCCTCGCAGGGGAGGCTGTGGTGACAGCCACTGACGCATGCGCGAGATTTAATACAGAGCCGCTGAGAGAAAGACCTTTCAGCGCATGCTCCAACGCTCAAAATCAGCAATCAGCGACGGCCCTCAATGGATGTCCCCAGAGCCTCCCCTGCGAGCAGACGAGCCGGGGAGCTCTGGTACGAGAATGACTCCAACTAGACTTATACGCTCTCTGCGGTGCATCATGGATAATGGAGCAAGATGGCGGAACTAATTCAGATATAGAAATAGAAGCTAAAAATCACCACTCAAAAGTCTTAGACTTTATCCAGTCCAGACATGTCCTACAAGTGTCGAGAATATTCCAAATCGTTTTCAAGTCCATGTTTGTTTCTGTGGTTTTATTTCTACAGACATATTTTCATTGATTTTCTGTATTTCACACCGGCTAAATTACAGTGGAACCCGATTTAACGATACCCCGTTTTTACGATAACTTTTCTGGGTCCCGACGACAATACCTCGCCTTTAAAATCCTACATCGAGGGATCGTTTACAACGATACCCCGATTTTACGATGCAATTTCGCTGCTCCCGTGGAGTATCGTAAAATCGGGATTCCACTGTAACAGGAATTGTATGAAAAGATGCTTCTTGAATAAAATTCGCGAATACAATACACAATACATTTATTTTCGCATTTCCTTATTTACAATCAGAAGCAGCTATGGAACTGAAATCCAAAGCGTCACTTCTCTGCACTTGTGATTAATATGGAATGGAAAAGAATCGGGACTAATGAAATCTAGTGTGAATTCCAGGCTTGCCTTTCATCTTCGAATCCGAATTATTTCTGCCACCTTGCTCTTAAATATAATGCAACTGGGAGCACGTACTCGTCTAGATATCAGGGAATATTGAAACAACTTTTACAAGACATACAATGACGATTGATAAAAGAAGGGGCCTGCGGTCCTACTTCCTTCCATCCTTTTTTACCTCATATAAATAGCTTTGATATTTTAGTGGCCTTTGGACATTTAACTGCAGCATATAATTTACAAGCACCTACTATATCACCTACGCTGACTTCATGGTTGAAAACCACCGACCCTAGCAACCACAACACTTTCCATGGCAACCGATGTGCATGATTGGCAGTTGTCATATCAACTATACTTGTGGGAATTCCACAGTTTAAAAACCTACTGTAAAGATATGCCTATCAACAGAATTAAAAGCATCAGATTCACGTTTGATTTTTTCGGCTTCATCTGTTGCGAGAGCATTGGTATTTGCAGTAATGCATCTAAGTACTGGTAGGAACCCACATTCCCTACTTGGTTGGTCTAGGCGGCATGTCTTTTCGAGGCGGCATTCTTTCGTTGACCCTGTCCAGGCCCTTGGCCTCCTCAAAGCCACATATTTTGTGGCTTGGGTCCACTCCTTCAAGGGCTGTCGAAGAAAGACACGAACATAAAGTTTAAAATCAAAATCTCCATTTGAAAACTACCTCAATTGACAGTCCTAGCACAAGAGCAGATTCCGAAGACTCGTCCCCATACATACTTTATTTTTTTCACCTTTTTTCCCTTGATTTTTACAATTTACGAAAGATACATTTACTATTACAGCCGATTGCGTTTGAGCGTTTTACCCTAACAGTTCGCACGTTACGTTTGAACGTTTGAAAGTTGCGTTGTGAGACAAAAAGTCGGACGTTTCCAAGGGCAACCGCCATGTGTATTTTTCAGTGACCAATCAGAGAGGACAGAACTCTTTGGTTCGCCATAGAAACGTCTCGTTTCATCATAGAAACGCAAGTTTCAAACGTTCAAACATAACGTGCGAGCTGTTAGGGTAAAACGCTCAAACGCAATCGGCTGTAAAAGAGGGAAGGGAAAGATACAGCAAAAGAAAGTAATCTAGTTAGATTTAAGGTCCCTAGCTCCAGGCTATTATAATAAACATTTGATTATGTAGCGACAGATCCTTTCTTGTTGTACTCTTCGCGGCGCCAGGAGCCGATGAGTAGGAGCTTTCATCTCTCATACTAGGCTATGGAGGCAGCATTTTGACTGACCTGGCTATTTTTAGAAGCAGTTCTCTATTGTTTTCCAAAAGTCTGATTCCCTTGAATAGGCACAAAAATCCTCATTATTGTCGAATATTGTTGATTCTTTTTGCAATCACTGTTACTCTTTAATGTTAAGAGTGGGTTATTTAAGCAGACTTCTTGCCTTGTCACAACTGACCTATGTTGAAAATATAAAACTGCTTCTAAAAATAGCTTGGTCAGTCAAAAACGTTGCCCCAAGAATGTATCATGCGAAGTGTCGCTCTTCCCGTAAGCCTTTGCGCAATACCGATAGAGCAGATTTCGTATGACTGTGAGAAGTGCCGTGACACGGCGCGGTACTGTCGCGGTGGCGGTACCGAACCTGGCCTGCTGTATGGTCACTTTTCATGTCATACCAAATCTGCTCTAACAGTTCAGGAGTAACGCAAAAGCGAAATAGAAAGAACACAAATAACGACTGGGTACGCAGATTCCGCACAACTTTGAAAAATAATATACCACTAGTACTTTCCACACTGTGATCATATTATCAAGACGCCAAACCCGCACGGGCTGCCTGTGGATTTTAAATCTCGCCACAGGCCCTTTGGCCGAGAAATAAAATCGCAATGAAATTCGCAATGTGTCACCAACAAAGATAAAACAACTGTTTTCAACAGCCTGTCTTCTCCCCTGTAGACATCTGCCTATCTCAGAACTTTCAAACCACTGCCGAACAATTAGAGCCAAAACCGATGTTTTACGCTGTTGCTGTAAATTTCATAATTACGCGAACTCTACGCTAACTAACAAACCGCGGTTTGGCTTCCGTCAATCAAACGAGTGAACAGCTCTGGGTGATTTCACGCGGACATTGAGAGTAATTTTGAACTAATGACTAGCGAGGCTTCAAAACCAAATTTTCCACCATAAAATGCAATAGAAAATTAGACTAAAAATCCATGCACCTCTTCTTAAAAGGTTTGATTGACGGAAGACAAAACGCAGTTTGGCGTCCGGAAATGTAAAGTAGGAGTTTGCAGAATTATGAAAATCGCACTAATTTTCGTGATTTCATTTTTACTTTTTCTGCTTCGCCAGCCAAACCACCTTAGCCAATTAGTTCCTTTTCCTGAATGGCTTTAATTGTTTGACTGCCGAACCGAAAAAACCCTTAGACCCCGTCCACACTACACCGTTTTCAAACAAAAACGGAGAAGTTTTGCTCCGTTTTCAAAAGATTTGCGTCCACATTTATCGTTTTCGTATTGTTTTCGCCGTTTTCGGCGTTGTAGTGTGGACGATAGCCGTATCCGGAGCAAAATGTATCCGTTTTCGTTTGAAAACGGTGTAGTGTGGACGGGGTCTTAGTCAACCCAAATACTTCATCAAATAAAAATTGTGAATGGCCATTTCAACTGTAGAATAGAATAGGTTTGTTTACCTTCTTGAACTGTTTGTTTACCACCGGACAATACCCCCACTGGAAGATGACCTGTCGGCGTCAGACCCTTAGCTGGAGATGCTCTCACTCTCTTCTCTAGAAGCAAAACACATCACAGAATATTCTTTTGTTATCAAATTGCATAGCCTTGATAATGGTTATTTCACACTTGCAGCATAAAGACATAACTTTATGCCCAGGGGCGGATCCAGGAATTTCAGAAAGGGTGGGGGGGGGGGGGGGGGGGGGGGGCTGATAGTGAAAATATGGAACGTAAACTTTGCAAATTTCCTTCAGCAAATACAGTAAATGTATGGGAAAATCTCCCGAAAAAGGGGTGGCCAAGCCGCACCCTTCTGGCAGCATTTTATTGCAGCAGTGTTATGACGTTTTAAATAATAAAGCTTGGTTCACATGTTGTAGTACTGATGACGTTATATCACCATTGTGAATCAGTCTACTGTTTAGCAGTAAGAATTAAAAGTTTCCTTTCGGAATTACAACACGAAGTATTTAAAAAGCCAGAAATCATAAAATAGTCATCTACAATGAAAATTTGCCACTTGATTTTCTTAATTCAATTGAAAATAATGCACTAGATTCCCTAAGTCAGCCGATGGAAATGGATTTTTTTCTGACTCACTCGGTTGCTAATCTGACAAATACCAACTGACTGATGCTCTTCGGCGAAACTCGTATTAATCAGGGACGTCAACTCTCCCGGGAGAGACGACTGCCAAGCTTTTATTGTATTTATCCCGGGAGAATTTCATGAAATGTCGCCCATTCAAGGTGGTCTCCAGATCTTTTGCAGCCAAAGCTATTCCATCGCGACCCACGTTTTCAAAAACATCAAATTATTTTTGGATTTTTGACTCAAGTGTTCCACCAATCAATATATCTGAGCCAATGAAACTCTTGTCCTGTTTCGCCTTGTGCAGTCAACTGGATTCCCTCTGAACTAAAACCAGACAACGTCGCGACGGAAAGCCAGGCGACTGCACTAGATGAAACAGGGCAAGAATCTGATTGGCTCATAAGCTTTGACTGGCGGAACAGCAAAACCATAGGTCGCGACAATTTTAGCAACAATTTTAGCTGTAAGTCCTGGGGTTGACCTCCCTGTTTGTTTGTTGCACCAACTCACCTGAGGACTGTGAACACTCGAGCCATTTTCCCAATCGCCCGAATCTTACTGCGAATTATCTCCTTTCTTTTGATAGTTTCACTCTTTTCTTCGTCTTCTTCGCCATCCTCAAGTTCTTCGTCAGTGCAAATGCTGAGAATATTGACCAGCATTTCGGTAACTTTTTCACCCACGAACGGCAAGGACCACGTGAATACATCCATGAAGTTTGGAAGCCAGTATGGATGTGGCGAGCAGTTAAACTGTCGGATGTTCATGACGTTATTTTCGTATTTAAGCACAGCAGCTAAAAGAAAAAGAAACAATCAGTTTTACGAAAATGCGAATCTAGGCTGTGGCAAAGCAAGCATTGGGAAACAGGGATTAGAACTACTTAAAATGTGTGATGACATTTTTCCTTTAAATGTTAACAATACTATTTTTCGCACCCTAGGACCCCTCCCCTGGAATCAAAATTATATTTTCTAGCCTTTAATACAAATACTTTGCACAAATAAGCAATGGATTAAAAGAAAAAGTCAACAATTTTTTGATGATACATGACAAAGTGTATCACCAAGTTTGTATTTCCAGTGAAAAAAGTTAAGAAGTCAGCAATAATGTGCAAAAACATGAGCAATTTGTAGTGAAATTGTGCACTGAGGTTGATTATTTATTTGTCTACTACGTTCTTGCTAGCAAGATGTCAAACTGAATGACAGCTAAGCTATTAGCGGTCAAAAGAATGGATTTGATTGGTTGAGAAGCGAGGTGGTCGTACCTGATTGGCCGAATTTATCGGGGTGGCGGGAAAAACAATTCCGGGAAGATTGCGGGAAGTGGAGAACTTTTCAGAGCAAAACGAGACATGTCGAAAAAAGGTTAGTTTTGAAGGAGAAAGAGGTAAGTTTTTGGCAATTTCAACTTGGCAGAGTATAAGTGAATGACTAACCTTCACCAAGGGTGAAAAATTTCACGAAAAGAAATTCATTTTTGACCTTATTTTTTTACGACTTCAAAATGCTTCCCAACGGGAGGTCAAGACCCGCTAACTTAAAGTTAAAAAAAAAAATAGGCGGTTTATATTAACAGGATTTTTTAGGACTCCGAAAATAACGGGAGTTTTGAGAAACACCACATTTATCAGGAGGTCTCTATAACGGGTAGGTTAGCGGGTCCGATAAGCTACTGGGCGTTTTCAGAAACGGGCTCCTGGTTGCAAATGGTCGCTTAAAGATCAGGGTTCACAGAATACAGACCTTTGTTGTTATAAACATCTAGATAATTCGGTGCAGAGAATATAGTAATGAGGGATGGGAAACCAGTAGCTTGACTTTTTCTGTACATACGATATCTAGCATAAAAAGCAAAGAGATTGATTAGATGGCCCATGAATGCAGAGTTTTCAATCTCTTGAATTTTGCAGGAGAGTTCAGCATTTCTGGCTTGTCTTCTGCTCTCCTTAAATGGTTCCAAATCTCCCATATTCTGATAGAAATACTGTAATTTTCGTAATAATGTATACAGTTTTATACGTCAACTCTCCCAGTTTTGCTGGAAGTCTTGAGATTTTTCGCTTCGTGACTGGGAAAATGACATACATTTACTGTATTTCTCCCGGGAGAATTTCAGAAAATTTCACCATTTCAAGGTAGTCTCAGATTTTGAAGTCCTGGGGTGACGTCCTTGCCAATATCATTTGGATATGTCAAATGCAGTTTACAGAATGATGTAAGATGTCTGATCTCTAAGATGCAAACTGCAGTTAATTTGCAATGTAGCTTACAAGCATAGTAGGGTTGTAATGCATCATGTGTAGTGAATCTCCCACATTTTAAAAGCTAGAGGTTGACATCTCTAACGCATGTGAGTTATATAGAGAATAATACATGGGAACAGAGATATGGAATTTATCTTCCAGGGTTAAAATTTTGATATTGCACAAGTGAGGCAGTGAATTTGAATATCAAATTTGAGCAGTAGATAAATTTCATATCTCAAAGCATCCATGTATTACTCTGTTTTATATAAACATGGTCACTGACACTACTAATTTGGTATAATAAATGAGAAATATTCTCCTTGGGTAACATACTTACCCGCATCCTGTGCCTCGTGCGCTCTTATGACGGATAGGAGGTTGTTATTTTGTAAAAACTCACATGTGGCAGGGTAACTAGAAGATACAAGGGAATGATAAAGATACAATAAATAAATACAGTTTAAACTCAACTGTCAGGAGCAAACATCTGCTATGGACCATGTTTTTAAATTCATGTTTGAATTCTCACTCAAGTCTGTAATTAAAAGCTCTCTCATAAGCAATCAAGTTCCATAAGTGACCAGCTCTGTTAGCTCCAGTAAAACATTAATTACACTTACGGAATAAAAGGCAACACTTGAACAACAATTACATTGCATAAAAGATAGGGGCGTCCTCAGGATGTTTTAAGGGGTTACACATTACCACACCCTTACCCTTAAATTCCTGGAGTAACAATAACAATAGAATAGAAGCTTAAAAAAATACAGGGGGGTTGCCAGGAGAGGTAGCTCTGCAAAATTTCCCAAATTAAAAACATAATTTTAACTTGCTTACCTGTAGAAGTAAGAGCAACCTCTGACAGTGTTGTGACTAAAATGTTCGGAGGTTTTTTCATTTCCATAATCTTCTAGCGGGTCTGACCACAAAAGGTCACACATGGGTCCAAATGCTGGAGGTTCTTTAAAACGATCCAGCTGTAAATGCAATAAACAAAAACTTTTTTGTTATCTTAGCAATAGCACAGACAAACCCTTTTTCTGAATTGTTTGAGAAGAGATGGAAAGGATGCCCTCAAAATCCTGCAAGTTGGTGCTGTAATTTTGAGGGAAGTGTGTTAATTAAAAAAAATAGCAGTCTCACTCAACCCATAGAAACACAACATGGCTTGCCTTTCTGTTTTTTACCACATTAGATACAGACCATTTGGGGCAAAGGCATGTAAATGAAAAACTGTTAAGAGCCTCCTTAAACTTTTCTCTTTAAAGTTAAGTATCTGATTCACAAAGACCACTAATTCCAATGTCAACAACACAATATGTAAGGATCAAGTGCACACTTTCATTTCTAAGAAACAAGATGTAAAGAGCCACTAAAGATAGAAATCAACCACAGTTCATCATCCAAGGGAACAGTAGCGAAAGAAAAATGTGTTTTGCACACACCATGAATATTTTATTGATTTTTTAATATATCCGATTGCCTTTTTTTCGTTCAACTATGCACAATGCATCTTGGGGGAGAAGCTCTACAGAACAATAGTTCCTTTGATGTAACAACAAGACAAAAAAGAAGAACAAAGAACACGTCTTCCACAAGATGCAGCATGCATAGTTGAATGAAAAACAAAAACGCCAATCGAATATATTCAAAAATAAATTTAAAAAATATTAACTACATGCGCAAAACACATTTTTCTTTCGCTACTATTCTATTGGATAATGGATTGTTTTTATGAAATGTGGCTGATTTCTGCCTTAATTTAGTGGCACTTTCAAACATCGGCAGCAGAAGAGATTTGGAAGTGTGGACTCATCAGAGACTGTGTGGCAATGAAGTGGTAAAAAACATCTGAATGAGTAAGAAAACAAATGAAAATCTGCTGAAAATGTGTTGGGGGGCATCACCCTTGTTAAGGACATAATAATAATAATAATAATAACATGTTTATTGAGCCACATAGCAGCATTAGCTGAATTGCAGTGGAGGTCATAGAAACAATACTGTTGGAAAAGTTAGACCATTTATGCATTGAAGGTCTAAGGGAACTGTGATGGTCTAAGGGGAAAGGAAAGCATCCCTGCTTATCTTCTCAGCAGTATAGTTAACAAAATTCCAGACTATAATGTAAATATTTTAACCACTCAAGATAACTAATGATACAAACTAATTAATTCAGGCAATTATATCTGATCATAATCTATAGTTGACATAGAGTATTAATAAAAGATTAAACTAAAAAGGAGATATCAGTTTTTCAATCTCTAGCAAAAAGAAACTTTTTTCTTTAATGCTAGAAATTTCTCTGAATTAATGCTGCTGGCAACTTATTTTGAGGAGTATCTCGATTCACCCTGCCACTCTGTTTTGTTGTGAGCCGTCAATATTTTTGTGGTATTGACGGCTCAAAAAGAGCTAGCAAAATTCAACTTTTTTCGCATGAATTTATGTTTCATTTCATTGTCAATAGTTAGAAATAACGTTTAGCTATATTTCTAGCAATATCTTATGGCAGAAAGAGAAAGAAGATGGAAAAATGTAAACAGAAAATGCTCGAGCTCGTGCGAAACGCCCTTGTGATTGCGTGTGAGCACGCGTAAATGTAATGAGAATTGAAATTTCAATCGACAATAAATAACACTATTTCTTGCCATTTCCTCCAGAAAATCTTCAAGAATCGCAATACAATATTAATTATGATTTTGAGACGACAATTCCCCAAAATATTGATGGCGTTGGAAGAAAATATTTTCTCCCAAGTAGCCGTCAATATTTTGTGGAATTGCTGTCTCAAAATCGTAATTAGTATATAGTATTTTTAAAAGGCCATTTGGCAACTGTGTTGACATTTTTGCTTGCCGAACCCTAAATCTAGTTGCCATTGGCAACCAAATGGTCGCAATGCTGGGCATTGCCAAGGAAAACAAATTTCAGTAGGTTAAACAGCTGTACAGTACAGCCCAACACCTTTGAAAACCTGGCATTGGTGATGAAGATAATCCATTAATTCGCTGCATTTCAGTTTGGTTAGACACATTAGCTAATTAACAAGGTAACCCTTAGCCTTTCAATGGGTGATGAAATTTAAACAAGCAGGCATCATCTTCAAAATAGCTTAATGCATCATTTGTCAGCAGTTTTTCATAAGCTGAAGTTTTTTTGGGAGAAAGAAACAACATTTCCTGCGTCAATTAGATAGCATAAATAGGTCAAACTGATAGGCTCTTTGTTTAGTCTTTGGGATGAATTGTCTGGTTCATGATAAGTGAAAACACCCTTAAAATACAACAAAGATCTAATAGCAGACTTATGGTTAGCAAGTGTTTCATTCAGATGCAAGAGTAAACTCCACAGGAGATAGTTAAATATACATTATAATATGGCATAAAGGGCATACTTGGTTAAATAAAAGCCTCTTCTACTTCAAACTTGGTTTATGTAAATTCCCCAAATCCACTTTTATCAATGTTGACCTTTTGGGATCACATGTTAATCTGTAAAAATATTTGATCCTACCATTTCAACTGCTTTGCAATAAACAATTCTACTTTTTTGCAACAAACAATTTCAAAGTGACTAAGCAGTTAAGGGGTTGCAATAACACTACAGAGAAATTTGCATAACAAATTTTCCATTATTTTTCATAATCAATACATATTCAGTCTATAGACACATTTGATAACCCATATACAGAGAAGACTTTTAGTTCTACGATTTGTATGGTAGGAAAATAATTTGTGCACTTTTATCTGTATTTAGGTCAGCTAAATATCTGTATAGCTTCCTGTTTAGAATGAAGTGACCAGGGCACTTAAATTCTAATAAGATTGATGTTTTGTCTTCATTTGAATATTTTATCATATTCATAAGGAATACCAACCATGAAGATATACAAGATAGCTCAGTTTCATTTTTAATTTTCACTCCCACTAACTCACAAATTATGCAATATCATTTCTTGACTATAGTGTTATTAAATTTCCTTTTTAATGACTTAAAACACAAAAGGTAACCCCTGATGCAATAAAAATGTAAAGGGATATGTTTATAGTTCCAAAAGCATCAGCTGGAAAAAAATGAGACTGAAACAAAATCAATCACTCCTTCACATTCACAATAACTATCCTATCCTATACAATCTGAACAAAATGTGTTTGGTAATTAAAGCAATGCTCCCATTTTTCTGTAGGGGCTACGAACCAGATAGCAACTTTTTAAAACTTCTTAGTATACCCCATGCAAAGCACCACAAAATCAAGTCAAAATAGATAAGTATTTGTATATAATTAAACTTATTTCTACACTCATATAGAGGTCACACTGGGCTGAGTTTTTGACATATGAAAACTATTTTCGATTCTAGGCCAGGTTTCAAAATAATATGCTTGAAGGCCTACTTCACAAGTGCTTAAGAACATAGACCCTGGGGGAATTTTGGCATTAGGCTTTGTGACAGAATTATCATATAAAACCTTGAGCGATCTCCTGTGTTTACTTGACCTCATTTTGTGTGCATTATGCAGGCCATATCAGTAGTTAACTAGAGATTACACTTGATGGCTGTACAGTACAAAGCTAGTGGAAAACAGCACTTTCAGATTCCATCTCAACTTGTTTCCCCTTCCATGTGGTAAACCATTATGCTGCATCAATTCTTGAGATCAACTTATTTCAAATACGATGGAAAGAGAGTGATAACAGATCATTAAGGAGGACGTTCTGAAATTGCCTTTCATTTATTCTCCAGCTGCCACAAATATCTAGGCATGAATAAAACTGAAGGAGCAGCAAACCAAAGCCCAACACAGCTAAAAATTGCTTCACCATTTTAAGAAAATCAGTAAACTTTGAATCCCACTAAATTTTATTAACTCCCACTGCAATTAAAGTCACAAAGCATGGACGTTAATGTTCTCCATAGTACTAACCCTAGTTGATGGAATTCAAGCTCTTTCAAGGAGTACTAACCTTTTTAATGTCGTCTAAGGTGTGAATTTCTGGTGAAAGCCCTCCATGTACACACAAAAATTGTTGGTTCATAAGGGCTGCCAATGGCAAACAGTCGAATGACTCCATACATGCATCGTAGACTGCTTCTGAGTATTTTATTTTACCTGTAAGATGCAAATGTCAAAGTTATCATTTCTTACTGAGAAAATCAATATAAAAATGCTCAAAATAAATCTCCCTAAAAAGACTTGTATTACAAGGCTTTCCCATGATGTTTACTGCCATTTTCATAATTCTGTGAACTCTATACCAACTAACAAACCATAATTTGGCTTCCATCAATCAACTAGTGAGCAGATCTGGGTGATTTCACGCGGCTTTGAGAGGTTTTTTGAACTAATAAGAACTACCTCGGCTTAAAAACCATATTTTACACCATAAAATTCAAACGAAACTTAGAAAAAGTTCATGCGCCTGTCTTGAAAGGCTTGATGGATGGAAGACAAAATGCAGTTTGGCGTTCAGAAATGTAAAGTGGGAGTTCGCAAAATAATGAAAATGGCAGTAAGGCAAGCTCCCTCAAGTTGAAAATGGTTGGGAAACAGTCTTATCTCCTCTTTGCTCCGACGAAGGGCTAACGCTCGAAACGTCAGCAAAACACCATTTTTCCACGGCGTTTAACATAAATCTCAACCTTTGGTTGTTGTTGTTCATGTTCACGTCTCCGCCGACGCAGACCACCTAGTTTTCCCGTAAAACTAGTCATACCATAGTCTTATCTCAAGTCTCTAACATGATTTAACCCATCCATGGTTTTTCATGTATTTCAGGGAGCAATGCAAAGTACAGTAACTATAACTTGACTATGGTCAACAGCAATTAATTGCTACTTTACTATCAACCACTACAGAATCTTATTTATAAACTCAAAAAAATACACCTTGAAAATGAAATAATATTTCAGGCAGCTGCTTGACAGGTTCTCAAACTGGTGGATGCAAACTTAATTTCAAATAACTGGAATAATGAAATGTAAAATGAAACTCAGTTTAGTCACATAGCAATGATGCAGTGAGTAATTTTACTAAATCAATTTCAAGTTGTTGACGTATTGTGTAGAAATATTCAGAGGAACATGTGCATGCCTTAGCAAAATGAATTTTAATTCTGAAAATGAAAGAAATTCATATGATATGGTTGAGCCAGCCCCCCTATTGGGAAAAGTGGCTTTCAATATCTGTTTGTAACAAGCCCTTGAACCTCCTAAATAATCTCTACGATAGAATGTATAGAAGGGTTTATACTCTGTAGAGACAACTTAGTAAAATGATATGAAATTAAAATAAAAACCCAAGATTTCATGACCAATGCTAGTACAAAATTTGAAAGAATTGTGAAAATCTAACAAACGGATATAGACATAACGAATAAAGGATAACAAATTGCCTTCCTTCTCGAGTCTGGGTGAAAGACTTGACTGCTTTGGTCACTAATTTGGAGCTGACAGGGGAAATATTTGTTGCAGATTGTTTATTCTACTTTTTAGAACTTGACTTGATCTCTCAAATATAAACAGAGCATGACATACAAAAACTCAGTGCTCCAACGCGACAAAAATCGGGCTACATTTCTAATTTGGTTTCTTTTGTAGCTAGGGGGATATTTGGCAAGAACGTGTGTGATAAGGTTTGAGGAATGAATAAATAGTGGAGGGTACATTAAGGAATAGCACTTAAAGAGAGAAAAGTTTAAACAAATGCTCGAGAATGGAGTCAAAACTGCCATCGTAGCTACTGTTAATGTGGATGATTCGAGACAGATAATAATACATATTAATCGAGAGAAACAGGCAACACAGAACGTAACACAGCCAAAAACACACCAACAACTGAATTGCTTGGTACATGGCTGGATATTATTGGGCACGACTATTCCGTGAAAAGTTCAGCTCCCAAAAGTCCAGAAAGAGCTATTCTAGGTACAAATACAACATGTAAATATAAAGTAAAGTTTAAATAATTTATGCAAAACATCGCGGGAAGTATAGGCCTCAAATGGGCGAGGTAAAAGACGGAAAAATAACTGCGAAAAAATCGGTCACCGTAAAGTGAGAACTTCCATTTCAGAAATGTAAGTTACAACTAAATCGAAGAAATTTCCAGCCATGGCGTGATCTATTTCGAAGCATTTCGAATAAATAATCAAGGCGTATCCGATATAATTTCTCTGTCGCATTTTATCCCACTATCCCACCCTGGTTAAAAGGTAATGTAATAAAAGAACCAGCGAAATCACTTTGTACTTACATTCAGTTTTAAACGTAAAATATTCTGTGAGATGTCTACATTCATGGTTCCCGCGAAGAAGAAATAGTGTATTCGAATAAAGTGCTTTCAGAGTCCACAAATATAAAACACACTGCAAAGGGAAAAATATATACACAATTTAGACTCCGGTCTGGAAGGTAGCCAGTCGTATAGGCAATATTGAAGCAGTTAACAAAAGTATTTGGAGAAGGCACAATCTAAACGGAAAAAAATAAAACCATTGCGAGCAATTAAGTTATATTTTCCTGCAGAAAATTTGTTAGCTGCTGGAAGTATAACTCCAAAGCGGGGGTGAGATGCTGGTCGATATTTCAGCGTTTACCTCGATGGAGAAATACCCTCTGTCTACATAATCGCCGAGAAACAAGTATCTCGTACTTGCAGGAGTGCCGCCAACTTCGAATAGTTTGACGAGATCGTAAAATTGGCCGTGGATATCGCCACATACTACAAATGAAAAGAACAAATAGACGCGGTAAGCAAGAAATCCGAAATCTACCAGCTTGAGGTGAGCGTATTTCAACTTCAATCACAGATCTCTGGCTGGTACCTGTGTTTACATCAAGCCGAACTGTTCCACAGCCTACATTACCTGTTATAGGAGCATCAACTTCCAGCATATTCTTTTCTTTGCGCAATAACTCGGTCGTATCGTTTATAATTCGCAATGCAACTTCGTCCTCTATCCGTCCTTCCAGTATAAAATGCGCTTTCAATACATCTGCTCGAGGTTTACCATTCGAATCGTAAACGTCGGACATCGTAAGCCTATGTGTCGGTGGCATTGGTACGTCTTAAGTGTAGAAAGAAAGAAAGACATGTTAGTTATGAGTTCAGCGAGCTCGTCATAAACGAACATAAGTAGAAAGCGGAGCCGGTCCTGGCATAACATCGGTTGTCAAGCTGATCGGTTCTACTAACGTTTAAGAATTCTATCCGACGTTGGTAGCTTTCCATCTTGTGTCGCCATTGCTGTCAGGCCTGTTAAAATATATTAAAAGCAACAGCAAGGCCGTCGATCTTCAATCGACCCTGATGGAAACGGATTCCCCTGTGCAAAACTCCGTTCCTTCTCTGTTTCTCTACCAGCTCCCGAACAACATAAACAACAACCAAGCCAAGAGCCGAGCGAGTAATGCGCCAGGCGCATGCGCTAACCTCGCTCCCGTGCTGCACTTAATTGTTTCTGTATAATTTTTTCAACACCTTTCACCAAACTTGCCTCTAACGCGGAGCCCCTTGGGTTTTTCTTTTCTGTTCTGTTCGAAAAAAAAAAAACTATCTGTCGGCCGGCATAATAGTGACCAAGTTGGCAGGCCCCTTGGGTTGTCACATCAACATACTCTCTTGAATGAATTTTGGACGGGGCATCCGTATAAGTGGAGTGTGGCATCCTGAACAAAAATTTATCAATCAGATTTGGCATAAGCAAGATAGACAGTGTATTTTTCGTCAATACCACTTGCGTGACGCGGGCTACCTGTGTTGGGTATTTCCGCACTCCCTGGGGACCAAAACAAAGATGGCCGCCTACACGAACAGCGTTCGATTCTCTCAAAAATCTGCAAGTTTTTGAACTTTTTGACATTTATGGGTAGGTAAATAAGCAAGGAAAGCTTCTGGAATTCCAAATATGGTAAGTAGAAACTCCCATGTAATGAAATTTTAGAAAATGACACATTTCAAAGAGAACTATCATTGATATGCGTGAAAACAATCGTGAAAACAAAGTTAATTCACTGACGTCAGGATTTATTCTTTTAACGCCAAGTCTGAGCAAATGTGGTGTCTGGGGAGGGAGAGGGGGAGAGAACTGCGCATTCGTATTCAGTCCTGATGATCAGGGGCGCGGGGTCCAGAATTTCAGAAAGGTGGGGCCGGATAGTGAAAACACGGGACGAAAATTTTCAAATTTCCACAATGTCACCGTAAGTTGAATGTATGAGAAAATCTCCCAAGAAAGGGGGGACCGCAGGGTCATGGCTAAAAGGGATAACTCAGAAGGACCTGATTAATAATTCATAGGACAAACAATAGAACGAAGCTACATTGCATAACATGGCATATGTAGCTTCGTTCTACCGTGAAGCCTATTAATTATTAATCAGGTCCTTCTGAGTCATCCCTTTTAGCCATGACCGGACCGCAGAGCAGTTGATAACTCCGAGAAACTAAGAAAAAAACCATGCGTCTGCCTCAAAAGGTTTGATTGACGGAAGCTAAAACGCAGTTTCATTTTGGCGTTTGGCCATGTTAAGTGTGAGTTCGCAGAGATTGTGAAATCGCAGCACTTGTGTTTGAGTAGTCTTTTGAGTTAATCAGCAAAGGAACAAGATCAGTCAGCATCCGCCGCGCCCCAGGTATCCCCGCGCTGTTGGAGATTTTAAAAGGCTCCTCATTTCCCCTCTTTCCACTTTTTCATTTCGAAGAAATTATCACATATTTAGCGGCAGCTGAAACACTGAGCAATATACGCTTGAGTCACACGAAAAAATTACCCTAAAATGGTGACACCACAGAAACTTTTCAGAGCTCTTGGTTATTCTTTCCAATCGCCAAATTTTTGCTATCGATAAAAGCTCAGACAAACCCGAAAAAAGGCGTTTGCCCGAATATGTATTGGACTCGGGTTTCGCCCTTAGGCCCTGTTTATATGAGCCCGGGAAGAAGATATAGCCCTTATAGCCGGGGCACTCGAATAGGCATAAATAGATTGTGCTCGGCAACTTTTTAGCAACTTTTAGAGTTTTGAGCAACTTTTTGTAGCAACCTAGGGCAACTCTTTGCTTTCCTTGGCAGCTTTGAATCGTCCAATATGGCGGTCAATAAGTGTGACGTCACAACTTTGAAAAGTGTCGCATTCACGACTAATGAAAGACCAACTATTAAGGCTGGCACAGGCTAGAGGACTTGTCCCAGGCCGAGAGAGTCATGAGCGTAATAGCAAATCTCTCTGAAATGTTTGCATTCCTCACGGGAGTTGATGGCTGGCTTTTTGTCGCTTTTGTTTGCGGATGAACCAAGCTAGTAGTGGTGCAAGTTAACTGAATCTCTTTCAGTAGCCAGGATCTCCACAGTGGATGTCGGCGGCGTTTTGATGGTGCTGGTTAGGTGTTTAGAGCCTTCCACCACTCAGAAACAAAATACGAGGACGGAAAAATACAGGACGTGGGCGTGACAAGGGGGGGGGGGGGGGGGGAGGAGCGAGCGGACACGAGTTCCGGCGAGGCTTCCCCCAGCACAAAAAGTTCACATACGATTAACGATTTACATATACTGAGTAACATCAGAAACATATAACTTAGTTGAAACATGTAACGGTGAACCAAGCTTCGGATTATTCGTATCGAGTTTATGACCATATTTGGTCAATAATGAACTCTCGACTGCTAACCCAAGCAGGTTTTCTTTGCATAATATTTCATTTTTCGCTTAAATAAAGTAGAGCAACAGTGGAAAGTGATAATATACTAACATTCAACATCTTGAAGTCTTTCAACAACATTATTTTCAAAATCAGTTCAATTGTATATTCTGCGAATATTCCGCAGCTTGGCACTAAAGCAATGTATGTGTGTTACACGTTTCAACTCACTTATATGTTTCTGGTAACATGAATTGAATTATAAAAAGACAAATAAGGGAAATAAAATACTAATCTAGCAGCAGTTCATATTGTATAATCTGCAGTTGGGGCGTGTGGATTTCCATGTCCTGACTCTGTCGAAGTCCGATTCCAGTTACAAAAATATGCTCTTCGCGCTTTTCTTGGGGCGCGCCATAGTAGAGGGGCTGCTAGCAGTGTATCCGGTCCCTGTCACAGAGACCAACGTGTCGAACTTTAGAAACGCATAATAGTAATCGGCTCGTTGCGTTGGAGCATGCGCTGAAAGGTCTTTCTCTCAGCGGCTCTCTATTAAATCTCGCGCATGCGTCAGTGGCTGTCACCAGATCCTCCCCCGCGAGGTTACGAGCCGGGGAACTCTGGGTTCGAGAATGCGCAATTTTATGTTTATGTCACGCGCGCTCCTCGGCTCAACACCACGCGGGGAATGCTCCGGTAATAGTCATTTAGGGTCATTGCTGATTGGCTGATTTTGAACGTTGGTACATGCGCAGAAAGTCCTTTCAACAGCAACATTATCAAATAATCTTGCGCATGCGTCAGTGGTTGTTACCAGACTCCCATCCCGCGCGGCGACGAGCATAATAGCTCTGAGTGGGAAATGAGTTGAAGATTGAACGAGGTTGAAATACGAGCACTGTGTGAGCACATTTTCTTATTACAATTTGTAGCGGAGCTCCTTAGAGCGGAGCACCATAGGTATCGGAGGAAGAATACAATAGCTCAAAGTAGAACTCAGGTATAACGATCGACTTCATTTTTCATGGTTCAGCGGTATTCCCATTTGGGTAGCGCTGGCGCGTCCGTGTCTGCGCGCCACCACACAGGTAAACCACGACCACAACACAGAAAAATATGTAACCGGGAGCTCCGCTTTTAGGCAGTGGCTAAATCTATATATTACGGCCCAATTTACGTGGCGTTCTACACGGCCGCAAGTGAAAACACTTGTATCCTGTTATTGAACGTATCGGCTACATACAGGTGACCAGCTCGATCCACAGCTACCCCGGCGGGAAATCTCATAAGCCCGTCCCCAGTCCCCTTACCCCGAACTTTGTCACAAAGGTCCCATCTGGCAGAAAAATTTGCACCCTGTGGTTACTTCTATCAGCAACTATAAACTGCCCTTCACTGTCTATAGTAATACCAGCAGGGTTATTAAACTCCCCGTCCCCTTCCCCCTGGTGCCGAACTGGAAGTTCAATTTCCCGCTTCGGTTGAAGACAAACACTTTGTGATTATTATAGTCTGTCACAGCGATTTTCCCATTTGGTGCTATGGCTACCCCCCAAGGGCGACTTAGTTGCTCGGCGGCAATTGTCCGCATGTGGTACCCCTCTGGGGAGAATATTTGTAGCCTGCTGTTGCCTGAGTCGATTACGTAAATGTTGTCGCTTGGATCCATCGCTACTCCATGTGGGAGGTTGAACATGCCGTCTTCTGTGCCTTGACTTCCAAAACTTTTGATAAAACGACCTGTTGGTAGAAACTAGAGCGTTAATCAAATGGGGAAATGCACCTCGCGACACTTAAATGACCCTAGGGGACTCGTGACTAATGCTGTGATTAGACTAGGACACATTCGCCTTTGTCACACAGGCGCCATCTTGAATGTTTCAGCCGATTTAGTCAGCATGGAAACGAGGCCAAGCAGCGTGCGGGTTAGGGCGCGGGTTTAGCCTAGTGCTGGGCGTAAAGGTACAAAAGTTGGCTAAGATACCAAAAAGTACTCTTATTTGTTTAAGAAACAAAAAATTGATTGGCTCATTGCTTTTTTGCTGCTTTGCCGGGTCATTCTGGAAACAAAATGGCGGCGCGTGGCGAAGGCGTGAATGTAGCGCGCAAAACTGGCTAAACTAGGAAACATCGCACGCGTGTGTCTCGTACACATAAAATAATTTTTGTCTTGCAAAGAAACATTTCGTTGTTTCGCAGTTACAAAATTTGCTGCACATTGTCGCGCGGCTAAACAGGGAAACACGAAGGAAAATGTGTCCGGCTACAATGTTGCGCGCTACATGTGTCCTAGTTAAGCCAGGGCTTTAGACTTGTCCCATTGGGCCTGGCTAACCTATGACACATCTAGACACATTGAAGCCGGAATCAAATTCTTTCATGTTTTTCGGTTAAGACGCGCGGGAAAACATTGTCGCGCGAACAAATATTGTAGCTGGAACACAAAGAAACAAGTAGTACCCGAGACACACGAGTTTAGCTGCTACGGGACAATGCTCTCTGCGTGCTGCAATTGTCCTAGTTTAGCCGCAACTTAAAGAGCCTGTGTCAGCCGCCATTTTGACAGCATAGCAACGTAGCAAGTCGGAGAAAGCATCCATTTCCATCGGCCGATTTAGAGCATACAGAACAATGTTCTTTATTGAATTTGGTCAATCAAATCTGAAACTTTGTGTTTAGATGTTTTATTAAGAGATTTCTTCACGTTATTCGTCTTCTAATATCGAACGAAAACAATAACAAAGGAGTGGCTGACACGGGCTCTTTAATCTGAGCTGACCTTACTGCGATTTTCACAATTCTGGGAACTCTACGCCAACTAACAAACCACGGTTTGGCTTCCGTCAATCAAACGAGTGAAGAGTTCTGGATGATTTTGCAGAGCATTGGAGAGATTATGAATGAAAACAAAATGTAAAATACAAACAAGAAGACATGCATGGTCCCGTCTTAAAAGTTTCATTGACGGAAGCCAAAACGCAGAGCTACAATGCAGAGAGTAGCTGTACGTTACCTGTAATTGTGAACATTTGTACCCTGTGGTTATGACCATCCGACACCAGTATCAAACTCTTCTGCTGATTAAGCGCGAGGCAGTACGGGAACTTGAACTGTCCCTCTTCACTCCCTTGCTTACCAAATGCATGTACCATCCCCCCATTAGGGCTTAGCACTTTTATCCTATGGTTATTCGTGTCCGCTACTACTATACTATCCTGACCGTCCGTTACAACGCTATGAGGGTTAGCAAATCCTCCACATCCCTCCCCTCTCAGGATGTACCCACTTCCAATCCAGTCTTTGGGCGTCACAGTCAGCGAAACAGGTGTCCCGGACACCGGACAACCCCCAAGAAGCACGTGCATGCGATAGCTGTCCGGTTTAGTGATGACGTAATTGACGGTGTATGTACCGTTGTCCTTATCCCGTACATTGTACCTGAACCCTGAATTATCAATGCTGCCCCGTCCACTGGCATATGTCAAAGCCACAGTGAACTTATCTCCGCCTCGTGATTGGACCACTCCTTTTTGATTGACAGCTGTCACTTCGAAATTTGAAATTTGCCCGGATGTGATGTGTATAGCGCTTTCGGACATAGTACTCAGGGAGGGGTCTGTAGAGAGCACGTTGTCCTCTAAAATCCCCAAGTCATTTATAGCTTCTAGAATACCGTCATCGTTCAGCTTAAATGTTATACTCTCGTTTGCGCTGGGAATGTTTGGCGAACTTTTCATATCTTCATATAACTCAGCAAGTCGTTGAGTAATCACGTGGCTGATACTAACAAGTTCTAAATCGGAGCCCTGAGAAAGCACTACCTCTGTGAATTCACAAGAGCTTTGTGCTCCTCTGAGAGTAGCCTCTTGTTTAACTTTCGAAGCCCTCATCTTCTCGAGCTTTGATTCGCTTCTTGCTTCTAAATCTGCAAGCAAACGCTTCATTCGTCCTTTAACAGCGCTCAAAATAGATTCAAAATACTCCTCAATGGCGTTCCTCACGGATTCGTAGTGGGCCTCTAATTTTGTTATTGCATCATAAATCTTTGCGACATTCTTTTTGACGTCTTTTCGTCTCCGTTTGATCTTCTCGGACATATTTGCAATGTTCAGTTTCAAGTTGTTGTACACTTGTTCTGGTTTCTGTAAACTATGCTCTCTGTGTTGTGACACGACGCATTCACGGCAAGCTGGAACAGCACATGTAACACACAAACATATGATCTGTTTCCCGGAATGATGAGCGCAGAAACACGGCCTAGCAAAGCTTGAGGCTCTTTCGGTTTGTAACTTAAGCTCTTTCACTGATGTTAAATGATGAGATTTCGTAGCGCTCATTCTACGATGCGCCGTCGCGCAAAAGCCACAAAGAAACAGAAAACAATCGTCGCAACGCATGGTTACTTTTTCTCCAATAGAATCACAACTATCGCAGGTGATGAGATATTGGGAACTTTCGCCCAGAGCCGCCGTATTCGCCAGGTTATTCAAGACGAAGTTTATAGGGTACTCCATACTTAGGTCCAGACTCTGAGAGCACGAAGGGCAGCGGGGAATATTTCCGTTTTTCGGCGCGAGGCGCAAGTCATCCATGCATGTTTTACAAAGCGAGTGGAGACATGGCAGTATTAATGGCGTCACGAATCGCTTTTTACAGCCCGGGCACAACAAACTTGGGTCAATTCTCGATTTGAATTGTGAATCTACGACAAGTTCATCTGCAAATGTGACTTGTCGCTGCGGCTTTTCCATCTTTCCACTCGTAACATCCGTAAGTTCGTAAGTTCTTTCGTGGAATACTGTATAAAGATTGTTTCACTTGGTAAATTCGGAGATAATTGATTTTATCTTAGACAACGCAACTTTAGTTAAACCACGCTATCCCGTTCTCACAGCTCAGAATTACTTCCACAGTGTAAAAATCCCTCCCCAAGTTGGATTATTTTACTGGTAGCGACCTTCCCTTGAGTAAATCTTGCTTTTACAGCTCAGTCAGAAGCTTGTATGCGTGACAAAGAAGTCATGCTTTGTGATTTCTTGAAAGTCGGATTAGAGTCTCATCCATTTTGTAAGTTCCAAAGCGTTCCCATGGACGACTAATGGCCAGGGCATCGTGAAAGTCATGCTTTATTTGCTTGACCAAGTCAACAAGTCACGAGAAACACGACTTAGGAATTCAGCGTTATGAACGAGAGATTGTTTTGTTGTCGCGCAAAGGCTCAGTGGCGAAGGCAGTAAAATCTTTTGTGAAAAGAATGCACAAAAATATAAACAAAATATATAATTTTTTCTGCAGGTAGACCACTTCTCTAAAATATAATCTTCTTGCTTTTTAGTTGTTTGAATTTGCGCGTCACTTGTATACTATTTGTGATATTGCATTTATGTTTACAAAATACATTAATTTCTGTATTTAAATTAATCAATGGCATTGCGCGCCGTTGCGAGCACTTAGATACTGCAGCAAAGGTAACACCTTCATACGTCTGGCGAATTATTCTCTTGTGAAAATGGGAAAAATTGTCAAAAAATGCCGCCTTCTTTGGAATAAAGATGGCGAAATGTACCTTTCAAATTAGTCACTAAAATTAGGCAAGATTTCCTAAGTGGAATTCAATGTCTTGCGTCTGTAATTTAACTGTAGAAAGCACTCATAGCTTATTCTGCTATTATTCCTGTGTTTGCCGGTCTAATTACTTCGCGAAGCCCCACCCTCCTGGATTTTCTGAGTAATCTGTTTTACAAAATGGATTAAAAATTAATTTGTTCGCACCAATCGAAACGAGGTATTCTTTGAGCACAATTGCCGAAATTGAAAAGAGGATTGTAAACAAGCTAAGTTAAGAATTCGTAATTAGGCTCTTCTTTGTGCTTCTCTTTGGGTGGCGATAGCACCTGGATTATAATTTGTAGCTGAATACAAAATTCTCCACGCATCAATTGCGTATAACTTAAGTATAATTAAGGTGACTCCAACCCATATCAAATGCTTTGCAAGAGCCACCTTAAAATACGAATACGGTAGGCAAGGAGGTTCAACATCTGTTCCGATGGTTAATGACGCAGTTGTGACTTTGGTCAAAATAGATGCAAGTTTTGACCCCTTTTGGGGGTCGAAAAAAAGTTAACATTACAGCTAAAACCGTTGCATATCGCGACCCACGTTTTCAAAATATCAAATTATGTTTTGCTGTTCTGCCAATAAAACTATCTGAGCCAATGAAACACTTGCCCTGTTTCGCCTACAGTCAACCGGCTTCCCTCGCTCAAACCAGAAAATGTCGCGACGGAAAGCCAGGCGTCTGCACTAGGCGAAACAGGGCAAGAATCTGATTGGCTCATAAGATTTGACGGACGGAACAGCAAAGACAAAGCCAATTTTGAAAATGCGGGTCGCTATGCAACGATTCTTCAGCTGTAAAGTAAAACTCAACGAAAATGGTCAGGGTCATCATATATTTTCAGTAGTGTCCCCCTTACCAAATGCTATATATAATGTGGCTAAATGTAATTTAAGGCGTAGTTAAAAACCCGAGACTGTGCATGCGTGCGCTTCTCATAGATCTACTGTGGGGCGGCCTTGCAGGATTAGGGGTACACCACGTGGGGGTATCCAATGTCAGCGGCCTTTAAGACTTGACAGCGCCCTGAAGCATTTCCATTGTGTGCTTGGCACTGCGCGCGCTCTCTAGTGCCAATTCTTCTGTGCGGCCTTACTTCGCGGGGTATCCAATGTCAGCGGCCTTTAAGACTTGACAGCGCCCTGAAGCATTTCCATTGTGTGCTTGGCACTGCGCGCGCTCTCTAGTGCCAATTCTTCTGTGCGGCCTTACTTCGCTAAACGATTTGCCCATCGCTGCGAGATGTGTTCGGGAGCCCATCGCCAGCCACAGTGCCCTGATCCGCAGAATCACACAGCGCGAGAGACAGCATTTAAGCATCCTCCGTCGGCCGCTGCTAAATACCACAAGCCTTCGCACGAGGGAGATAAGTAAACAGTGAACTTTAATCGGTTTAATAGAACGAATCGCATGGTTCTCCGAGACCGTAAGTTGACTCAATGTGTCTGTTCAACTCATTACCCAGTGCTCGTGACTTATTTGTGTATTGTGCCTGTATTTGTGTGCGCCCGGCTCGAGGCAGGCTATAGTCGCTGTGCTTAACGTGTGCCTTGGCGTTCCGTTGCGCATTGGTGCATGTTTTAGTCTGTGGCGCTGCAGTGCGCTACACACGATATTTGTAATTTGCTAGCTTATTCTGGTTTTGGTAAAATATCTTGGTTTCAATTACAATCTTTGGCTTCGCATGCCTCGTATTTGTCAGTCAAGTTGCAATTAGCAGCGTTCGTGCATGTCGTTGGATTAGCTCTAGCTCTATCCCGTCTTTAGGACATCGACTCTGGTTGTTAGCGTTGCTTGCGCTTCGAGACTGGCTTGTCTCGAATTTCACGTACAGTGGGATCCATTCCTGTGTCGTGCGCGTCGCAGTAGCACAGTGTGTATATCAGTGCATGTGGTTATCTAATGAGCCTTGTTTTATAAGAGCGTGGCCTTGGCAATATAGTCCCTAGCATTCCGCGAAGATAAGTGCGCTCCGCATTTTAGCCACCGTGCACCTTGTTATGTTTTATTTGCATTCGTTTATTTGTAATGCGCTTAGTCAGGCTTGGTTCGATATGCGACGGGTTTTAATTACTTCTTTTTGGGCATTCGCGTGCCTCGTAATTTTCTCAACGATCATAGTTGCAATAGCAGTATTTGCATGCGGCTGTTATATGTCTAGCCCGTGTCTGTAAGGCCAATCGGCTCGGTTCCTACAAGGTTGTGAGCACCTCGGGACTGTCTTATTTACATTACTTCGGTGCATTACTTCGAAGGCGTGCAATGGGTATCAGTGCTTTGTGGGCGTTCTTTCAATGAGACTGTTTTTGGGCGTCGCGAGCAGCATTTGTGTGCACGCGGTTATCTAATCAGAGCGCTATCTCTGGAAGATCGCGACACTGACGTGCATTGGTAGTTGTAATGCGCTTAATATTCAGGTTGGTTCGATAGCCATCTGGTTTCAATTACATCTCTTTAGCGATTGCGTGCCTCGTTTTATCCTCAGTTACGGGCAATGAGCAATAGTTTGCTTAAGGCGCGCTTGTCCTATGCGTATATCAGTACGTCGCGGGCCTTCTCGCAGTGATTGCTTCTGGGCGTCATGAGCAGCGTTTGTGTGCATGGGGTTATCTAGACGGCCTTGAGCCTTGTTTTCGTATGAGAGCGCTCGCTATCTGTGCAACATGATACAATTATCGTCTTTGGGCGCCGGGCTGTCGCGTATAATGTCATTTTTGATTTAGGACATCGACTCTGGTTGCTAGCGTTGCTTGCGCTTCGAGACTGGATTGTCTCGAATTTCACGTACAGTGGGATCCATTTCTGTGTCGTGCGCGTCGCAGTAGCACAGTGTGTATATCAGTGCATGTGGTTATCTAATGAGCCTTGTTTTATAAGAGCGTGGCCTTGGCAATATAGTCCCTAGCATTCCGCGAAGATAAGTGCGCTCCGCATTTTAGCCACCGTGCACCGTGTTATGTTTTATTTGCATTCGTTTATTTGTAATGCGCTTAGTCAGGCTCGGTTCGATATGCGACGGGTTTTAATTACTTCTTTTTGGGCATTCGCGTGCCTCGTAATTTCTCAACGATCATAGTTGCAATAGCAGTATTTGCATGCGGCTGTTATATGTCTAGCCCGTGTCTGTAAGGCCAATCGGCTCGGTTCCTACAAGGTTGTGAGCACCTCGGGACTGTCTTATTTACATCACTTCGGTGCATTACTTCGAAGGCGTGCAATGGGTATCAGTGCTTTGTGGGCGTTCTTTCAATGAGACTGTTTTTGGGCGTTGCGAGCAGCATTTGTGTGCACGCGGTTATCTAATCAGAGCGCTATCTCTGGAAGATCGCGACACTGACGTGCATTGGTAGTTGTAATGCGCTTAATATTCAGGTTGGTTCGATAGCCATCTGGTTTCAATTACATCTCTTTAGCGGTGGCGTGCCTCTTTTTATCCTCAGTTACGGGCAAGGAGCATTAGTTTGCTTAAGGCGCGCTTGTCCTATGCGTATATCAGTACGTCGCGGGCCTTTTCGCAGCGATTGCTTCTGGGCGTCATGAGCAGCATTTGTGTGCATGGGGTTATCTAGACGGCCGTGAGCCTTGTTTTCGTATGAGAGCGCGATCTGTGCAACAGGATACAATTATCGTCTTTGGGCGCCGGGCTGTCGCGTATAATGTCATTTTTGACTATCTGTCGCGCGCAAGCCAGGTTCGAGGAACATTCAACTTAACGTAAGGATATTTATTCGGTGTTTTAGGGTAACCGGTTGACGGCCTCGCCGATCAGTCGCTAGTCTCTAGTTGCGTTCTCGCATAGGCTCGTACCCTGCGCTCTTTCGGCGATAGCTTATCTTCCGTCCTTTTAACATTGCCGAGATAATTTGCGCCGATAACCGACACTCAGCAGTTCAACCTTTCTCTTAGCGTGTCAGGCTACCCGGAGCTCCCCCCCCCCCCTTTAACCTTGTACGGAAACGATCAGGGTGGGCGGTGAAGCGCATAGTGTTGCTGTCGCAAGACTCGCTAGTCGCTGGCTCTAAGCGTTGTGCTATCTATTAGACCACGTCGGTATTGGGGGCCCCCGCGTGTTTTCTCTAGAGTGTATAATGGCCGAAGGTGTTTACCTGCCGAGATACGCGTGCGACCTGAGAGAGTCCGTGTGACTGCACAGAGCTTTGTGAGACGTGGACGGCCTTTTGAGTGCGGCGGTCGAAGCGTGTTGTGCGCTTGTCGCGCGCCTATTGCAACGTAGTCGGAGATCCTGGTGCTTGGATGGGTTTGGGGTTTGGGGTTCCATGGCAACCGGTGCCATGCCCCCCCTTCTTTCCCAAGCACCCTATAGAGGGTTGGGTGGTGGGCGTGGCCCCGTTGCCATGGAAACGCTGCGCTGCCGGATGGAGGCGCCCATCATAGCATCCTGGTACCTAACCCCAAACCCATCAGTCGACGGGTTTTTAAATGTGGCTAAATGTAATTTAAGGCGTAGTTAAAACCCGAGACTGTGCATGCGTGCGCTTCTCATAGATCTACTGTGGGGCGGCCTTGCAGGATTAGGGGTACACCACGTGGGGGTATCCAATGTCAGCGGCCTTTAAGACTTGACAGCGCCCTGAAGCATTTCCATTGTGTGCTTGGCACTGCGCGCGCTCTCTAGTGCCAATTCTTCTGTGCGGCCTTACTTCGCGGGGTATCCAATGTCAGCGGCCTTTAAGACTTGACAGCGCCCTGAAGCATTTCCATTGTGTGCTTGGCACTGCGCGCGCTCTCTAGTGCCAATTCTTCTGTGCGGCCTTACTTCGCTAAACGATTTCCCACCCTTCGATGGGTAAGGGGGGATGAGGTAAGTATATTCCACTGAGAACTCGTCTTAGTGTGACAGGTACTGGGTGGTGGGCGTGGCCCCGTTGCCATGGAAACGCTGCGCTGCCGCCCATCATAGCATCCTGGTACCTAACCCCAAACCCATCAGTCGACGGGTTTTTAACAACATCATAATCACTCCATTTCATTTATTTACAATATAGTAATTCAAATACAATCTAAGGAGCGAATCGGCAAAAAAAAAACATCAAACAGTTGATAAAGTGTGAGTAAGTAACGTCTCCTTATTCTAAAATATTATACAGAAACGAGGCATTAAATTACTTTACTTTAATACCCACATAAAAATTTACTCTAAAACCGATATTCGCGTGAAAGTGAAATGTGTCTCGTAGATGTTTTGGTCAGTATGTTTACGATATTTTCTTTTATGTTGTCAGTAAATAGAGTGACTTTCAGATGAGAGAGAAAATACAAGTTGCTACTGAATGGCTTCCTCATCAGCCAATCACAAGCCAAGGAAAAAACAATATCATACGGTGAACACGTGAGTGGTTCCTTTGTAAACCAAGTCAAGCACTCTTACTCGGTGAGCACTAAATACACAGCTGCGTTTAGTTCCAAAATTGATTGGTTGACGGTAGAACGGATTTCACATGACCATCGTAAAAATTGAGTAATCGCTAGCCAATCAGAATCGAGAGAAATCACAACTTGCTTCTGAATGGCTTTTTTCTCAGCCAATGACAAGCCGAACCAATTCCTTAGTAATTACACAGCTGCATTTACTGCCAAATTCTGCGGCAGAATTTGATTGGCTGAGAAAAAATGAATAGCCAATGAGAATGCAAAGCAATCGCAATTACATGAAGTAAGCAGAAACATAAATGCAAATACTCATCTGAAACCCGTCTGTGAATATTCCCCACAAATCCCTGCAGATCGCGCACGTTGGAATGCAAAGCATGTGCGTCTACAGTATACAGTTATTTCCATAAGTTGTCGGCCTTGTGAGCGTCCCAGATGCGCCAAGACCGAAAAGCCGTGTGGGTAGAGACAAAACATAATATTTTGATGATACCTCACTGGTCTGACTGTTAAATTCTACAAAACAGAGCTTTATTTGAAATCAATAAGTCCAGTATTTAGCTAGTAACTCATGTACTCAAACAGTGAGCCGATTCACGGAAAAAATAGACTGCTTGCAGTCTCTTCTTTGGCGAACGTCCGTAAATCGAGAGAAAGGTAAAGGGAGTCTGCTTGTTATCCGACACCTAGGACTCTCTCGTGAGCTGCAAATACGAGCGCGCAAACAAACTACAATGTAGGACTAGGACTTTACTCTCGATATACGGACGTTCGTCAAAGAAGGGGCTGCAAGCAGGCTAGGAAAAAAACTTTGCGGTCTGGGCGCAAAAACCTCCTCACGCCGATTTTGTAATAATGCTATATTGTAATTCTTTCTATAGTACACTGAGATCTGGTTGCAAGCAAGCGTGCCGAAAAGCTTTTATAGGAAATATCCACTGTTATGACTTTCACAAGCTAAAGATTCATAGCCGCTTTTCGAAATGCGGCGAATTTGTCTACCGCGACTTTCATCTAACACTTACAAAGAAAGGACAAGGTAATCTTTAAATAAACTGCTTACGAATATTAAGCAATCGGAACTAATTTGTACACTACACGTATGTGCCACTATATTTATTGTGCCGACTGAGTAGAATGGGACATTATTGGGGGCACGGGATCTGTTAGGTTCATGGGTCTGATGATTGGGGAGGCCCGGGGCACCATCCCAGACATGGCCCTCGCGGATGCTGTCGAGTCTAATGGCTGTAGTCGAGAGTTGGAGGGACGTTTGTCCACTTTGGGATGGACCTGAGGAGGCAAGATGGTGCATTATTGAGGCAGGGGTTTCAATAAGTTTTGAAGTAGCAGGTTAGGTTTTGGAAGTAGACGGCTGGGTTTTGCGGTCCCATACGAAGACCGTAATGCCTGCGTCTTCCTGGGGGTTACGGGGACATGCACCGGGAAAATTTGGAATTTCGGTAGCATAAAAGGCGTTCTCCTGCGTTTTAAGGGCAAGATAATATTTTCCATGAAACTGATCAGCTATACAGCCCACGGAAGTTGCCGGTGGTCAGCACTGAATTGGACGGCGGTTCACCGCAGGTAGTCGCTTTCTATTGAAACACCAGTTGAGGGCGGCGGAAAAGAGGGCAATGGCCACAGATGGCACTGTGACGTATAGATTGCTTGTAGTACCTTTTTTGGCGAACGTTCGTAAATACAAGAAAAACGTATTTGCTCTACGCACTCTTTGATTAAACAGCCACTATCAGCCACTCCTTTGTTATTGTTTGCTTTAGATATTAGAAGACGAATTACGTGTAGAAATCTCTATCGAAAAACAGCGGTTCAGATTTTTTTACAAAATTCAATAGAGAAAATTGCTCCTGATTGTCTACATCGGCCGATGGAAATGGAAATGGACTTGGTATGTTGCTATGGTGTCAAAATAGCGGCTGACACAGGCTCTTTAAACCACGCGCCTTGTGAGACCCCCATGGGGGACGGGGGACTCGGCGTGACTGGAAACTCGACACCAAAGCACAGCGCGAAGAATAAAAGCGTGCCCTTCTATTTACGCGGGACGTTCGCCGTTGGCCAGTTTTTTTCGTACCCTTCATCTAAGAGCCCAGGCGCGGGTAGTTCAAATTGTGGGTTAAATTTAGTTGTAGTTCTGAACAAAACCATCGAGCCACCATGGCAATTAATCCCGGATTAGTGCTAAAAACCACTTTCGAGCAAAATGGAGCTCGGAATTCCAGAGTGGGTGGTCAAAATGGAGCTCGGAATTCCAGGGTGGGTGGTCAAAATGGAGCTCGGAATTCCAGGGTGGGTGGTCAAAATGGAGCTCGGAATTCCAGGGTGGGTGGTCAAAATGGAGCTCGGAATTCCAGGGTGGGTGGTCAAAATGGAGCTCGGAATTCCAGGGTGGGTGGTCAAAGTAGAGCTTGGGCAGGCAGGGCAGGTACGAAATTCCAGGGTGGGTAAGCGCAATTTCCAGGGTGGTCATGAAAAAAAAAACACTGGAATTCCAGGTTGGTGGTTCAAAATAGAGAAATCCAAGGTGGGTAGCTCTGACTGGGGTTCTCAACAGGGGGATTTTTTTTTTGCGACTGCCCAATTCCAGATACTACAACAAGGGAAATAAACTGGATGGGTCCGGCTCGATGTAGTCTCCGAGCTATTCTTAGTGTAGCCGATGTAGCAGGTTGGCGTTTTGTAGTCCAAAAAGGTCTATGCTAATGAAATAAAAGTAGTGAACTCAATCCGTTTAAATCCGACGATATTTCGATCCATCCTTTCGTCTAAAACTGTTTGTATTGATATGTAGTCACAGAACAGCAAACTAATGGTGTTATTTTGAAGGTTTCCTGCCATATTAGACCCTGCTAAAAACATATAGCTATTGTTTTACCTGTCTGGGGCCGTGACGAACAACACCTCCCTCTCTAACGACCACGCCTGCATTAACATCCATGGAATCAACCTGCGATGAGAAAACATTGGTTTGAAGAGTTGCGTGGCGTTGTTGATGTTACGTAACAACTGATCTCATGCTCTCTTCTCATTGGTTAAAAACAATTTAGCGGGAAAAACCTTCAGACAGATGGTGCGAAGTTTTATTTTCGCTCAGTGCAATACAACAAACGAATTTGCTTTTCGCGGGCATAAATATGTTTTGGGCCCGACTCAGGGGCTAATAGCCCGCGCCAAAATCTGAATGACTCTTCGTTCATAGAAATAACACGCACAAAAAATTCATAGCATTCACTCATAACTCTAATATCTTACCAATGGCGGCGGTAATGGCGTAATCTCGCCAGTATGGGTGTAGATTTGACCAGCACTAGTACCCGAGGACCTTAAGGGACCTCCAGCAGTCCCCCTGCTGGGGCGTCCCCCACGTTTAGTGTCTCTAGTGTCCCTCTGGTGCACGGTGAAGATGGCAGCTTTAGAGGATTTGCTCTTGGTGCGTAGCTGGAGGGCCTCCACTTCTGGATCGACGATCGTAAACTTTGTTCGCACTCTAAAAGAGAGGAAATACAACCAGCTGATTTTTATTGGATTGCCATGCGTTCCAAACAGATTCTAAAAAATCTCCTCAGAAAATATTTACATTAGCATAACTTCAATAAATTAAAAAGAAATAAATTTTGTGTTTGGGGGTGGGGGGGATCCCACATGTTGACACTAAAAGAATTTACTTCACAGGGGCAACTGCCTCCCCCCCCCAAAAAAAAAAACACACACACAAAAAACTAGCAACCGCACTGTTATGTCAAATGTAAACTACGGCGTGTTTGATCAGGACTTCCAAAAGCCGAGTTGATTTAAATTGAAATCCTGATGAAATGCTGTCAAGTTCTTGATATAGCAACTCAAAAAGAAGAGAAAAAAAACAAAAATCTATACAATTTAAGATCGCGTATCCAAATCTCCTTCACGCTTATTAATGAGTCGAAGAAAGGTGTCTAGCGTGTTGGTCTTACCTGTGTGATGGTAGTTTCGCGGGGTTGATTCTCATGACAGCAATCACGTTACCCCATTCATCATACACCACGTCTTTAGTGCCTGGTGGACGGCCTTGCTGAGCCTGAAAACCATAAACGTAAATAAGGCACAGACTACTCTTCTAGCTTTCCACTGGCTTATCGGGAACTGGAAACGCTACCGTTATGTATTAGAGCAGATTTCGTATGACTGTGAAAAGTACCGTGACACGGCGCGGTACTGTCGCAGTGGCGGTACCGAACCTGGCCTGCTATTTTCTGCTGTAGATACCGAACGAAATCGTGTAGTCGCGGTAAGGTCACGGACGCGGCGCGGTACAACTCTTTCGCGGTACTTTTCACAGTCATACGAAATCTGCTCTATCATCAAAAGGCGTGGAGGGGCGTAGCAAGTATTGTTTAAGGAGGCCCAAGAGGACCTTATTAATTTCGCGTATGAAATGGATGTCCCCAGAGCCTCCCCTGCGAGCAGACGAGCCGGGGAGCTCTGGGTACAAGAATGTGTGCACGCTTGCCATTATCCATTGTATTTGCGTTTGAAGCATGCGCAGTAGGCGCTTCGTGTAGTTAGTTTGATTTTGTGACACACTTACTGCGTGAGCAATTAGATAAAAACTTGACGGTGAATATTTTTGAAATCTGGACATATCTTAATTTTACATTAATTTTACAAGCTCGAGCTGTTTACAGTTTCATGACGAATTTCATCAAAAATGAAAGAAATTATTCAAGAAAAACATGTTTTGAAGACGTGTGCATGTTTCTACTGATTTATCAATAGTGTGCTATCATTGAAAAACTATTTCTAGCCTCCTTGCAGTTATAGAACAAACTAATGGTGTCATTTTGAAAGTTTCTTACCGTCGATTTCATCTAAGCGAATACACTTGAAAAGAAAACCGCCACTAAATTAGAGGTGGTTCTCAAAGGTTTTGCACGTGAAACTTTGACGTTTGCCACGCCAACTTTGTGGTTTTGGCATGTAAACATTACGGTAAATTTACCAAACCGTTAGAATTTGCGCCAGATTCGGCGGGGAAAACATGATAATTCGTACAAATGCTTTTGGACGTAATTATAAACCGAAGTTTGAATCACTTGAAGCTTTTAACCTGGCAAATGTCAAAGTTTGATGCGCCAAACGCCAAAGTTTGAACCGCCAAACTGTCTAATTTTAGACATCAAAACTTTGAGGTACCATATTTTAGAGAAACTCAAGATTCTTTATATTGCTATCCAGTCCCTTACCTGTGAACTGTAAGCAGTCTGAAGACTATTGTGACATCCAAGCACACCACTATTGTTGCTATAGCAACCCCAGCATGTCACACATGTACTGGTTGACATGACATCAGAGATCTTTAGTGGTTTAAGAGTTTAATGTGTAGTTTAAAATAAGATTTAGGTTAGTAACAATGGCAAAAATACTGTTTTAAATAAATACAATGAGCAATTTATTATATTCTACCGGTATAGGTTATTATTATAGTGCCTGTTGAGAAGATGCATCAATTTTTTTGCAGGGCTAAAACAGAGTGGGGAGACCATTTGGCTTACGGTATTAATATATAGATTTTTATAATTGATACGTTAGATAACAAGTTTATAAAAATGTTTTCATCACGTTATAGAATATTTAATTAATCCTTTAGAAGTATTATTAATAGTAGCCTGCGTAGCTGGCAGTTTAGTGGGGTTTTAGCAGGTTTTATCCGTGAAATCTTCGTAGAAATCTTTGGTAGTTTGCTTGTTGTTCGATGAAATGGCCGCACGAGCGCTGGGGCAGAGTGGGGGGGGAGGGTGGGCGGGGAGAAAACGCAAGAAATAAACCCCGCCCACCCTCCCCCCAGGGCGCATTTTTAACCAGGCGCACTCTGCCCCAGCGCTCGCGCGGCCATTTCATCGAACAACAAGCAAACTACTGAAGATTTCTACGAAGATTTCGCGGATAAAAACCTGCCAAAACCCCACTAAACCGCCAGCTATGCAGGCTATATTATAGTACTAAAGGGTAACACAATTCACAGGCTTCTTGGATAAAGCACTTAGAATTGTTATAGAATTGTATTTTTTATGAGCCTGCTACAGTGTACTAGGTGTTTGCACAAATGAGGCTGGGTGTGCGACTATCCCAGCCCCTGGAAAGTTCTCAGAAAGAAGGGACAACTGTAGGAGTACAGTAATGTTCAGTATGTGGTAGTTTTAATAGTTTGTACCTTGAGAATGGAAGTAGAAGAAGAAAGCAGAGCCAGTCCATTTCCGTCTAGTGTGGGTCTAGCTGGCTCTGCCATGTGCTTGTACTGGCTCTCAATGATGTGGGCGTCTGTGACAGATGTCAGATTAACACCTGAGAAGTTGGGTAGCTTTCCCTTGTGTGGCTTGAAAGGCCTTTGTCTCTGTTATAAATAATATAATGCAAAACTCACATCGAGAAACCATATACAATTTCTATGTCCAGTACTGTCTTCTTGTTGATGGTATGCCCAGAAGTTTGAATAGCAGGCGGCCGGTACCAGCAGTGAACCACCCTCTGGATCGCTGGCAACTTTATTTCAGTATTAAAGTTGCAATATACCTAAGTACATGAATATGCCAAATATATTGCCTTTGCTGCTTCTGAAATTTCAAAATTTCCAGGGGACACCACCATAGGCTCAGGCTTTACGCCCTTCATGTGGGACCAACAAACCAAGCTGACTACTTCAAAAACTTACAGTGCAACTTCAAAATGTACTGAAACCCCTGTATGCCAGTTGCCAAATTTGGGGAACAACTAAGGCAGAGCTTCCTAAATCCTCCAAAATGGACTGAAAATATCAAGATAATCCTGTCAAATGAACAAACATAGGCATTTCCTTTACCTTTTTCTGTGGTGGTGGCTTGGGTTGGATGTCTTTGTTCCTTGTTTTGGGAGTGGCTTCTTTGGAAGGTTGTAAAGGGCTTGCTATTGAAAGAGGTGTCTCTGATACAACATGCAAACCCTCAAATGGTGGCTCAGGAGCACTGTAACAATAATAAAATTAATAATAAAATAATAAAAGTATGTTGATTGCATGAAGAAAATGGCAAATTATGTAAGAGTTAAATACCGAGGGCTGAGGCAATATGGCATATAAATACCGAGGGCCGTAGGCCCGAGGTATTTATATGCCATATTGCCGAAGACCGAGGTATTTAACTGACTTATTACATGATCTAAGGTGATTTTTCTATCGGGTGGAGCGCCATGCAATTAAAAAATTGAAAATACTTCGTCAAATAAACGATTTTTAACCATATAAATCACTCAGGGATCTTTATTTTTCCAGTAGAGGGGTATCCCCTGAGGTTTAAGTCGTATCGGAACAAAAGGATGAAAAATGTTTTTGAAAGCTATTGTCGTCAGTGTTGGTTAGGAAATATGTGATGCCTTGACTGTCTTTGTTCTTTTCAATTTTCATAATAACGTGTATTTTGCGTGGCAATTCAAATTCAAAGGACTCATTGCTAACGCTTTATCACTGCAGAGAAGGTGCCTTTTACAATACGTTTGTTTGCATTCTAAAGCCCCCGTTTCATTAAATTAAAGAATATCCCTAGAGTGGTTGGGAGACTACAAACAAAAGTGTGGGCTATTGTTCCTTTAGCTTCCATGCATTCATTTTTAAATGACCAATGGTAGTACTTCTTTTTGTACCAAACAACAAAAGAATCAAAACACCTGATTATCGCGATTTTAGGTCATCATTTTGTAGGAGTCAGTGCTTGAGTGCTGAACTAGTAGTTCTAAGTTGGCGACTGAGAACGAGTTTCGGAGGAAAAAACAACGCTTGAGGACTCAAGACTAAAAGGGTGCATTATGCGCGTGAGGAACTCGGCACTCCCTGTGTGGTTTTAAGCTGTTCAAGAGATAATACATTTCAAAGTGTCCTGTAGTTGGCGATTGATAACGACATGGTAAGTTTAACTAAAGTTCTTATTTACAGCAATTTGTTTTATTATAACAGTTGAAATATACCGCTCTCTGGTGAATTTAAATTTCATGACTAACTTCAACGTATCTTAGACCGGTGTGTCGTTGATGCTGCGACGTACGAGGTCCATCCTAAATTTGAAAAACTTATAAAATGTATTAAAGAAAGAAAAATGTGTTGTGCATATGCATTGTTATGAGCTTAATGTTCTAAATTATTTTTATTTCTATTTCTTTCACAGATTGATTGAGAGTGAAGCAGAAATGGAGCCGGCCAGCAAGGTTACCTATAACAACTGCTCATTCCATATTAATTATAGTTAAATTTAGTAGAAAAGTAGAAAGAATCGCCAATTTGGAATTTTGAGACACACTATTCAGCTAAAGCTGGTACTATATATATATTTTCAATTTAACCTAGCAGACAATTTTGTAGTTTTTATCATTTATCTGTGTGTTTCAGCATCGGAAGGGTGGGGCTTTATTTGTCTAATTAGTCATAATTGCTCCTCATTATAAATGTGCCGGGTCATTTATGAGAATCAATTGTTCCATAAAGACCCGTGCATTTATAATGCGGGTCATTTATGACTAATTATTCAATAATAGCCCCAATCTTCCCTGCTGAAACATCAAACCCTCCCCGTTCTTTAAGAATGTAATTAATTCATAGGGATTTAAGTAAAATAAAGGGTCCTGAATAACAATAGAAAAGGTGTCAATCATGTAATAAGTGGAGATTAATAACTCTGGTAAAATAATTTCCCTTGCTCAAACTTGGGTTGTTTGAGACCTTGTGGCCAAAACTACTGGAGCTAGTCAAAGGCTGCCTCAGAGACTAACTACATATGATATATAACCCCACTCAGGATCATTGTAAACTACAATCCTGGCCAGTTAAATATAGGACATAGGACAATCACAGGCTTCCCAAGTTCAGCTTTTGCCTCACACACACATGCAAACTAAAACTACTTTTGAACACCTGTATTGCTCCAGCCACTGCAGTCTGACTCCTCGAAGCGTATAAAATCTGTAGCTCTAGTATCTGCCTGTCATAAAGCTTGCATATCCAAACTCTGAGACAAACATTTGATTGCTAAAACACAAGAATGTCCCTCAATTTAAAATCACCTGCTTCCATGTTTCGTCCACACACCCCTCCTTCTCACCCCTCGCCCCATACAATGTTGGATCCATTCCAAATTGTGGGGAATTGTTTTGATCATACTGTTAAGAGGACTATAACAATTGCGCATTAAGGGGCTAACGGATTGAATGGTCAAGTATGCAGGATTTCCCTACATATTCATTGGTAATAATATCCAAATCACTAAGCCATCCCAATAACATAGGCCCTGCTTGTAGCTTTGTAAAAACTACATTCTACAACTTAGAGATGAGCCATCTCATCTGCAAACTACATAGAAGTTCACTTACTGTGGTCTGTCTTCCTCTAACAGCGAGCTGCTTTCACTTTGAGCAGACGACATTGAGGAGGCGGAGTCAGCCGTTGATGACCTCTGCATAGCAACTGGTACAGAACCCTGAGCCCAAGAGTCTGTTATTGGAGCTATTGGTTCTGCACATAAAGAAATTATCCATGAAATGTCAGATAGAGTTTATGAAAAATTCAAAGAAATCATATTTGTGAACATTGAATATTGTGTGATTCCAACAAAAAACACCTCCACTATGGAAGGGGTTGGAACATTCCAAGAGCGGACATAGGTGGTTGGGGTTTCATCAATATATTACACATGAGTTAGTAAATAAATTATATATTGGGCCCAAGCCCTTGCACTACTGTGTAAGTGACCAATATTGATAATATATTGCTGTCACAAGAAAACTGCATCTTACCATCCTCCTCTAGCCATGTCGAATCAACAGCTGGATTATCTTCACCACTGTCGCAAGCCAGGAATTGCCACTGAAAAAAAAAATAAGGAAGTGTGCTTTCTGTGTTTTAAAATGAGCTCAGAGATGAGTTAAATTATTTTTTGTTTTGTTCAAATGAAGAAATTTCTATAATCGGGAGTAACTTTTTGCATAGCCTGAAGGGTGTGAATTCAGCATTTTCTCTTTTCAATTGTGTATCTGTGATAGATGAATAGATAATTCCTTTGACAGCTAGATTTATATAAATGTGATTTAATGTGTCAATTTGAGTTGTTATAAGTAATGTTTTGTGCTTCCCATGTATCTAGTAAGGTAAGTGGAATAAAGGATTATTATTTTTTAGCATCCACCAAATCTTTGGATATCCAATTCTGCAAGCTCTGATTGGCTCTTGAAACATTTTTAAAAGGAAAAAATTGAAAATTTTTGCCACAATATTCAAGTCCACAATTTCAACAATATCATTGAAAAAAGCTAAAATTTTTCAATGTAAAGCTTTTTTCGTCAGGGAGAAATAAAACTTTTCACCTTAGTTTTCTTCTTATGAGCAGCACCAAAGCTTCACACATAGGTGGGCAAACATTTAAATTCAACTATCAAAACTTTGAAGTTTTTTGTTGAGCATAGATGGGAGAATGTAAATGGTGGTATTGAATATCCCTGAACACAGCATACTACTCAGAGGAAAGACTGTGTTGAGATGGTAAGACTCTAGTAGGCCAAGTCTTTTGGGATTTGATTTTTTCTACTAAACACTGTTAATAAAACCACTAATAATGGTATGATAGAGTGGTTTTCATATGACTGTAGTGAAACCAATCGCAAAGTAATTAAACCAATTCTGAATAAAACCTATAGGTCTGGAGTAATCACAAAGTAATTGCAAATTACTCGCAACAGTCATCTGAAATCTGCTCTAACCTTCTGTCACTACAAATTACCTCTATGATATGGAGAAGCATGTCCCTAGCCTCTTGCACAGTATATGGTAAAGTCTGGCTGGCAATATATTGATCATGAAGAACTTGCATTGTGGAATCCACAATTTCATGTACAATGTCCCAAATAAAGTCCTCCCCATCTTCCTCTTCAATCATGTGATGCCTTAAAAAAGGACAATCGAACATTAAATTGGAATTACAGTTTGACATAAGAGGAGTTACCACGTAAACTCAATGCTCTGTTAGTGACTGAATTCATGTTTGAATTGTCACACAAACCTTGTAACTTTTACAGCTCTTGTTACATGTAAGCGACCAAGTTTCATATGTGACCAGTTCAGTTACTGAGCATTCTCTAAGGCCATCTTTACATGATCCCGGTTGAGCGCCAACCTGGACTGGCGGCCTTACCCGGTTCGACCCTTCTCCTCATAACCTTCCGTAAATGTTTACATGAACCTGTCTCTAACCCGAGTCACTTTTCATCCCTAACAACCCGGTTCTCAGGGGGTTGCCCCGGATGTCTGTTTCCAACTTTGGTAAAGTTTTTCATGTAAACATGTGTTTGCAAGCCAACCCAGGCCAGTTTCTCTTGCCAAGCTTAGCAAAAGCTAACCCAGGTTGAGAGTAGTGCTGCAAAAGTACGGTCACCCTGGGCTCATGTAAGGCAAAACAAAATTCTTACCCGGGTTAGGCCGCCAGCCCGGGTTGCCCTCAACCCGGGATCATGTAAATGGCCTAGTACTATCATTCACAGGAAACAATTCTGCCTAGTCTTGACTTTCCATGAGATGAGATCATTTTTGAAAATTATATTGTTTATGAAAAAGTCACGATAATAAAGAGTATTATTATTATAATTAACTTTTGTTTTACCTTGTTTGGGTTTGAAAACATGTTTTGTTGACAAGCACTGAGCAGTGTGTAAGAAACGTGACTAAAACTAGTGAGTTTTCAAGCCAAAACAATGTGAACAAAGTTTGCTCTACGTTACATGACAGCTCACAAATGATAATAAAACTTCAATGTGTACATCCTGCAACACAAATGTACGATAGAGGAAGGTTATCTGATGGAGGAATTTGTCGTTGTATCAAGGATTCTCACTCTACACATTCGTAAAGTCGACTTCAGTCAGATGTACCAACACTTTCGAAATAAACACATACCATTCTAACTCTGTGAATCTTCCTGGGACGATATCATTGCTAACAGGCGGTGGAGGAGCTGACTGAGCTGGAGTTTTTGTCTTTTCTTGCCGAGATTTGCTCATCTTGAGTATTTGTCGTCCACGTCCACAAAGTTAGTTGTCTATGATTTGAGTCCCATCAAAACCTCCCAATATGAAAGGTTAAAAACGCTTTTACCACAAATATTACCGCAAATAAATACCTTTGTAGTCCTCGAGGAGGTATTCTAACATTTCAGAATGGAATACTGCCAATATTTAGGCTAAATTATCCATAAAAATGAGCATATTTTCAGCACAATCGGCCAAAATGGCGGACAGTTTACGCTCTTGTTGCTATGAAGACACTGGCGTCCAGTCTCCTCAAGAGTGACACAGGGGGCCCATTGATACTTAGTATTGATACTGCGCTATTTCAAAATTTAGGATTGTTATCTCATGTTCTCTGATGCTAAAAGAAATGAAAGGTTTATTCTTTGATGACGGGCAGTGAATGCAAAGGAAACGAGGCCTCTACCTAGCAGGAAATACACCCGTCGCTGATGTTCCATTTATTTTGAACATTTTTTACCAACTAAAAGGTACATTGTATTGGTTATTTTGATCTCATTACTGTCAACCCGCAGCTAACAGTTTAGAAATCTGGAGTTTGTGTAAGAGATGCAACAAATATATAAGAAAAATCCAATAAAGCATATGTTGTGCGGGAGAAATACATATATGTTATTTACCGGCTGGGAGGTCCGGATCGTGAAATACCATGAACGAGGTCTTGTAAATACTAAGTATTTTCAAGGCCGAGGTCCCGGTATTTCACGATCTGGACCGACCCCAAGCCGGTAAATAATATATTTATTTTTTTGCTTTCACTAAAACAGCATATACTTCAAAGAAATTAGCGCGCGCGCGATTCATCCGGACCGGGGTCCGGATCGTAGGATTCCGGCCCGCTCGCGAGCCAATCAGAGCGCGCGATTTGATGGATACCGGACCGCTGAAAAAATAAAGTAAATGCATGAGTATGAAGCAAATTTTAACCTTGAAACAACAAGGCAGGGGTGTAGCTTTTAGCTAGGCATATGTTGACATATGACCAAAAATTTACCCCCATGTAAAGGCCCGTTCACACGGCGCGATCTTAGCTGCGATTTTTGCGGCGATCGTCGGCGTCATATCGCGCGGTGTGAACGGTCGGCGATTTGACTGCGCGATATTTGTCAGTTTGTTGGCGATCTGAAGAAATCGCACCCGCATCGCAGTGGAATTTGAACATGTTCAAAACGCCTGCGACGTCGCGGCGACATCGCCATAAGATCGTCGGCCGTTCACACCGCGCGATATGATATCGCCATGGAATCGCCACAGAAATCGCACCTCAGATCGCAGCTGAAATCGCGCCGTTAAGTAACTTTAATTTTTGGTGATTTTTTTAAGGACTGAGGTAATAGAACTAGATCAAGTTTTGTAACGACTGAGAGGCAGTTTCTAAGGCGGGTTGCGTTGAATTAATCAATCTTGAGACTCCCGCCTAAATGCGAGATAGTTGACAGCTACAGTTAATTTCTCTAATCATAGTCTACGCCGTGGCAAAATCTTGATTCTCTTCTTGATGCGTCCGAGAACTTTTCCTGCCGAAGGTTTCTTTCCTTCCTGTTCCCGCGGATGTATTACTTGAATGCGCTCTCGCCCAAAGGAATCTTTATAGATACGAGTGATTTTTACCGGGGCAGTGTTGTCGACCTCTCCCTCTAATTGTTGAGTTTCCACCCTTTCCTTGCTACTGGAAGCTCCATTCTCTTTTTCATAAAAGTAGTGAACAATACACTGTTATTAACAGTTGTTTCTTGACTTTTTCCATTTAGCTGCAAAAATTGCGAAGGAGAATTGTTATCCTGTGTGCAAAGTAATACCGCCATCATTTAAAATTTACTCTCCAGTCTCGGTCTGGGGTGTGCATGCACTACAATGATAAATGTGATGCTGTTTTACTATCTATATTTAAATATTTTCTTATAAGGAAAAAAAATACAAGCAAGGCAAACAAACAAACAGTTCAGCTTGTTTGACGTGTGTTTTTATTCCCTCATAACACAATTCAAACGTCTCCATGCAAACCTATAGTTCCGGGTTACAGTATATTTCAAAACACCGCTTTGTATTATTGGAACTAAATTGAAAGCGCTTTTCCGGGAGAAACTGCAAAGTCTAGTGATGTCAATCTTTATAATCAAACAACACATTGCATAAAGTACAATATGATCTATGGCCCACCACGCGCGTTCTCGAGTGCGATGATTTTCCGCGGGAAATTCTATTTCTAGAAATAACCTGCAAAGAAGGGTCTGGCGCGTTAATAGCGCGTTTAAAAGTTTTTTCTCCAGAGACATCAGCAGCGCGCGCGAAAGACGTGAAGCACAATAGAAGAAAGTTCAAAACTCAAAATTTGAACAAGCTTCGACCACGACACAAAAAGAATAACAATTTCCTCCTTGTCGCGGCCGGGAGTCGATACCAAGCAGCGCCGTAACGCTCTGCCGATCTGTCCGCAAAGCTCGTGCATTTAACCTATTACGCCGCAACAATGCTCACGGCGCCTTTCCCTCCCACACGTTTTTAATAGTATCTGCTTCGTTAAATGATGGCGCATGCAGAAAATTAAATGCGGTGTCTTCTTCATTATGATACTATAGTGTACCGCTATTTATACACCACGCCACAGAAAATACAGTCACGCAATCAGAATGCAGGAATGCCGTTGCCTCGGCGGTATTTCCACTCAATCTTCCTATCGCGCACTGCGTTCATACAGTACGTCAAAAAAATGTAGCGTGCTATTCAGGCAAAATATATATTTTTTTAAACGAGAGCATTTCAATTACAAATTTGATATAAAAGAAAGTATACAATATCGCTTTTCTTCTATCTTTCGTTAAAAATATTAAAGAAGGATTCCTTGACGCAGGGCACTGATGTAACAAAATGTACGCACGCAATCCCAACTCACGTAAAATATTCAGTGAGCGTCGGTGGTTTTACTTCAGTACATGCTTCCGCTTAATGCTTTCTTCCTCTTATTTCTAAATTAGGATTGGGAAGGAAATTGATAAGCATATAAAGTCAGCGAAAAACCTTCAAGTTTAAACAGTTCATCAACGCAATTGAACGCAAAGCAAAGAAGCGAAGACAAATTTATAGACGATTTTGCCGTGTCCGCCGTGTGGCTTTTGAAAAATCTTGCATCGAATGGCTTCCGGAAATGAAATGGTGCGGTACGAAGTTAAAGCACTCTCCCCTAACATGCTGCCGAATGATTGTCCGTATTACCACACAAGGAAAGAAAAAAGAGAAAACGTCGCAATGGTGAGAGTGGTTTTGCATTATACAGACGAGGATGGGGACAGACAAACAGACTCTAAAGAATGCTGTCGAGATCACCAGGACGATGCGCTAGGAGATCTCAAGGATTGTAATGACATTGACGACTGAGGAACAGACAAACGGACTCTAAAGAATGCTGCCGAGATCACCAGGACGATGCTCTAGGATATCCAAGGAATGTAATGACATTGAAGAATATTTTCTGGCAAGAGAATGACAGAAGAATATTTTGTCTTTTGTTTCCATTTTGTGAGACTTTACGTAAAATGTAATAAATTGAAATGAAAAATTGAAAAAAATATCTTATATCACTACTTCCCTCTCCTAAAAACACAAGGTTCTTGAAGAATCGGAAGTTAACGTGAATTTTAAAGTAGGGCGGAGGAGAAGGAAAGTCGAACACGTGATATTGGCTGCCGTCCTTGCGTTTACGGCTGTGTGCACTTGATCGAGTGCACTATTATACACTTAATGACTGCTTCCGAGGGAAACAGCGAGTTTTGTTTCCCCGAGAATCTCGATGTTTCCCGAGACGAAGTCGAGGGAAACATCGAGATTCGAGGGAAAACAAAACTCGCTGTTTCCCGAGGGTGCAGTCATTAAGTGTTTTATTATATAGCAAAAAGAAAATACGGTAAACATGGGTAAAAATAGTCCGCCGAAATTTCTCGCTCTAGCGATGTCGCCCGCGCGGGCAACAATTTTTTAATTGTAGCCCGCGCGGGCTACATTGAATTTGTAGCCCGCCACGTGACCATGATAGAACCAATCAGAGCGCGCGCCTTGATCGAATAAACACGAGCTATATAATAAAGCGCGTTGTTATATAGCGAGTGCTCACTCCAACCTAGCGCGTGCTCTTATTGGCTATCAAGATCACGTGGTGAAGTACAAATCAAATATTCTCCGATCAGTCAATATTTCGAAAAATTATTACCGGTTGGGGAATATTGCTTTCGCGCGTCGCGTTTCAGATCGGGAAAATAGAAGTTTATATTGTAAACACGCGAGTCTTTTAAAAAACCTTTGCTAATTTTGATAAGTTTTTGCTAATGCAAGAAGATTGTTATTTAGGAGTATTTTCCTTTGCATGATGCAGTCGCGCGCGCACTTTGTAACTTCTTTTTCGTTCTTGAAATACAATTTGTTTTGACTTAATAATTGCAGTATATTTTTTGCTATATAACAAAACACTTAAATGACTACCCCTCGGGAAACTCCAGTTTTGTTTCCCTCGAATCTCGGCGATGTTTTCCCCGACTTCGTATTGTTTCCCTCGCCGAGCAGTTATTAGGCCAAGTAAAAAAATAAACATGTTTATCGTCCGGAGCTTTCCAAAAAAGTGCCCATGCGGCCCCTTTTATTTTTATTTCTTTTTCCTTGTTTATGCCTTGTTTTATTGGTTTATGCCAAATTTTGTGTACAAAATGACTACGACTGTTTCATAAACTATTCTTAAGGGCAATCTATGTTCATATAAAGCATTTCCATGCTCATTAGAGGCACATTTCCAAGGTGTTTCTAACCACTTGTGACGTTTGAATTCGTTTTGGAGACACTTTGTGAAAATAAAAAATAAAAGAAAAAAGGATGCGGCTCCAAAAAACGATGCGGGCGGGGACGATAAACATGTATTTTTTTTACTTGGCCTTAAGTATATAATATCTTCCGAAGTTTTTGCTCCTGCAGTGCCCCGGAAGAAAAACGTTTAAGTTAAAATATAGGAAAACGAAAATTCTGACTGAATGTTCCACTTTACTATAAAAAAAAGATGATTTAGTCGAATTTAATGTATAGTTTCCTCAAAAGAATCCCCCGCATGAGCCTCACTTGAGTGTTCGTCCCAGTCTGGCCGTTTGAATACGAATATTACCTACCCAAAACGAGCGAACATGCTACGTAAAAAGCATGCTACGTATGACTACAGGGACAATCTTCCAATAATTTGTGAAGCGCAATCTATAAGAGAAATCGAGCATGCAATGTTGTATTTCCTTACGTGAATATATATCCGTGTGAGTTCCGGAGTGAGAGGTGAAAGGGAACGTATGAACAACAAACTGCGAAATATTCAATGTGCTCAACCATAAAAGATAAGGGTAAATTTATTTAGCACACCATTTTGCGAAATTGTAATAGGAAAGGAATTGAGAAAACGCAAGCCACTTCCTTTGGAGGTAGTTATGAGAAAAAATCGAGCAAAGTGGATCAAGCTCAGCGGAAGCTACATAGTTTCATTTTTGCCAGAATTATAGGAGAATGCATCAATACAACACTACTATTAAAGAACAGGAAAACAGGCTAAACAAAAGAGTAAAAATAACTAAACGTAACAACACGGAACAAAAGCCGAGATGAAGGAAATTTCAATAACTATGTCCGAAAATTGAAGGAGGTTAAGTTTCTGGCATAATGTTTTGCTAATTCCGGCATAATGTTGCATAATTCCGCTTTTACACAAATGATCAATGCCCAAACTTGGGTCTAAAAGGAATTCGTGTAAGGTATATAAACTGATAAAAACGAGTGCAAAAAGCTAGCACGAGATTGTCTGACTGCAAGTGAAGCAAAAACTACATCATGTTTGGCAACGAGTTCATAAAAAAGAAGTAAGTAAAGGCGGTGATTACATGATACCGGTGGTTCGCTGTACTGTTTCTGATTCCGTGAAGACTTTACCACAAATCGTATAACACTCTAATTTGAAGAGATATTTATTCGATCTAAACAAGAATGCACGTAAATAACATTTAGTCAGAGATTACAGGAAATCAACGCTTATTTACAATAATTCGGAATCTATAAATTACTTACTTCTGTGGCGTGTCTAACTGATCACTGATAATAACTCCTGGTTAGCTGTTTTTACTGTGTCCGGGTTAGCTGTATTTCTGTTCCTCTGGTTAGCTGAAATTCCACTGATTATACAAACGTTATCTATGTACTTACAATCACATGATTCATACGGTGTAAAACGATCTCTTGATATTAACATCGTTATCTCTCTTATAATAATTAACTTATCAATAGTGTTCAATATATTGTCCATTTATTAACGTAACATCCTCCGCCCCGATAAGGGCGTAGTCCTTATCCTATACGGCTTGTAACTTTATTAGAGTCTCTATTCTGCGAACCCGTCTGCAGGGTAGATCACTGCGAGTTTTGTAACTGGACGGTCATATGTGCCAGCTGCTGTTTTCACCTTTGCGTTGCGAACCCGTCCGTCCTGTCCTGGGAATACGTTGATCACTCGACTGATTGACCACTTGCCTCTGATCGCATTCGGTTCTGATAGTATCACCATGTCATCTACCTGCACGTTTCGGTTTTCGACAGTCCACTTCTTTCTTGGAACGAGTGTTGGGAACACGTCTCTCGACCATCTTTTCCAAAATGAATCTACTATCCTTTGGATGAATTCTACGCGATGACGTGGATTACTTGTTTCTTTGAACGGGCCTTGCGGTACTCGGCTTGTTGCGCGTCCGAGCAACATGTCATTAGGGCAAAGATAAGCCCCGTCATCCGGGTCATTTGGGATTCGCCCGATTGGCCTCTGGTTTACTAGGTTTGCAGATTCCAACAGTACCGTATATAGCTCGAATGGTGTGAGTACTTGTTCTCCGATTGCCTTCTTGATCGCTTGCTTGCAGCTTTTGACAAGGGATTCTGCACACCCATTTTGATGAGGCGCAGCAGGTGTAATGAATTTCCATTCGATTCCTTTTTCTGCCGCAAACTCTTTTAGCTCGTCGTTATCAAGCCCTGCTATCATCTCCTTGAGCTCTCTCTCGGCTCCTACGAACTGACTACCGTTGTCACTGAGAACTACAGCTGGTTGACCTCTTATGGAGAAGAACCGGCGTAGCACTTGAAGGAACTCCATAGTGGATAGATCCGTCGCCAATTCTAGGTGTACCGCCCTGGTGTTCAAGCATGTAAATATTACTCCATATCGTTTGTCCGTCTTTCCTCGGCCGATCTTTACGGTAATAGGTCCAAAGTAATCGCAGGCTGTGACGTAGAAGGCTGGGGTACAGGGAGCCAACCGCAACCGTGGTAGTGCCGACATCAGCTGCTCCTCCGCTCTGTGGGCCAGCTTTCGGCATAGAACACAGGACCTCTTTACTGTTTTGCTTAGCTTGTTTCCTTTCAGTACCCAGTACTGACTTCTCACCTTGGCTGTGGTAGAAGCGACTCCAGTGTGACCCTGTGTTCTGTGTGTGTGGCTGGTAATCAGGTATGACACTCTGTGTGTGCTTGGCAGTAGAATAGGGTGCTTATTCTCGTACGTCAGTAGTGCTTCATCTACTCGTCCTCCTACTCGTATTATCCCTTTATCATCGACAAACGGGCTCAGCGAGATAAACTCTCCCTTCTGTAGGCGCTTCGTCAATTCCTTCTGGGCGTTTCTTATCCAAATCAACTCCGCCTTCCTTATTTCTTCCACTGTGAGTGGCCCTTCTCTACCTCTCTGTCCGTGACGTCTTAGGCGAATCTTCTCTGCGAGTCTAAGTATCCAAGCTGTCGTTCTTAGAAGTTTTCTCCAGCTTGAAAACCTGTTTGCGTCTATAACCTTTTCAGCTTCTACGGTCGTGGCTCCACAGAACTTCTCCTTTCGTCGCTCTATGTCCTCTTCTTGAGACTCTTCTTGGGTTGCTTCGTTTGGCCATTCTTCCTCTGGGCGCCGTAGGAACTCTGGACCATTGCTCCATCTTCCGGATAACTCCTGTGCTGCGGTACCTCTAGACACGTCATCGGCAACGTTGTTTTCTCCTGGCAGGTGTCTCCAGTCATTCGGGTCAGTCTTGTCTTGTATCTCGCTTACTCTTGCTGATACGAAGGGTTTAAAGCTTCTAGGTGCACTTCTTACCCAATGGTGAACTATCATACTGTCTGTAAACAGCTTAACCTTTTCAAACTTTAGACGACTTTCCTCTTGTAGCGTCTTACATAGTCGTGCTGCCAGCACAGCAGCTTGAAGCTCTAAGCGGGGAATGGTGAGCTCTTTCAGAGGCGCAACGCGAGATCTAGCTGCGACAAATCTGACTTCATATCCATCGTTCGCGATTCTCCATCTCAAATACGCGCATGCGCCAAATGCGTCTTGCGAAGCGTCGGAGAAAATACAGAGTATCGGGAGATTTGTAGCGTGGGCGGGGTGAGGCATCTAGGAAGCACTTGTCTACTCATCCCTTCCAACTCTTCGAAAAGGGCTGCCCATTCTTTTGCCAGCTGTGGCTCTAGCTCCTGGTCCCATTCATATCCCATCTGCCATAGCTTCTGTAATCCGACCTTTGCTCTGATAACAACTGGTGCGGTGTATCCTATTGGATCATAGATACGCGCAATGCGACTTAATATCTTCCTTTTCGTTAGCGGGATTTTCTCCTCTGGAGGATGGCCTTTAAACGCTAATGTATCATTCTTGTTGTTCCATGTGATTCCTAGGACTTTCTCTTCTGGCTTTGGCTGGAATAGCTTTGTCTCTTCTCCGTCATTCATTTCTTCAGTTGGCTCGCTGGTAATCCATTTCTTTACATGGAATCCTCCGTTTTCCAACACTTGGTCTAGATCCTTTGAGATCTTGTGCACTTTCTCCGCCGTATCTTCTGAGTGACAAATATCGTCCATGTAAGCATTCTTCTTTAAAACTTGAGCAGCATCGGGAAAATCTTGCTCGCCTTGCTCAGCGGTTTTCCTCAGCGCTATCTGCGCCATGGCAGGTGCGGGCTTGTCTCCAAACGTGAGCACGGTTTTGACATATGTGTCTGGTGTTCGGTGGGTTTCCATATCTCGCCAGAGATACCGGTGCACGTGCTGATCCGAGACAGGAATCAGGATTCTGTGGTACATCTTGGAGAGGTCTCCTATTAGCGCACATTCTCTTTCTCTAAAACGCAGTAGCACTCCGAACAAATCATTCAACAAGTCTGGGCCTTTCATCCAGTACTCATTTAGGACGTGTCCTTGGAAACTGGAAGATGTGTTGAAGACGATGCGAAGGGGGGTACTTGCGCTCTCTGGACGTTTTACTCCATGGTGGCTTATGTAGTGAACAGGACCGTTGTAACTCTTGATTTCCTCCTCCGTCAGTTTTCGGGAAAACTTCATTTCGCACATTTCATTCATCTGTCTGTTGTAGGCCTCAGCGTGTTCTGCGCTTTTCTGTAATCGCCGTTCGGTTGATTCTAGCCTTTTTAACGCAGCTACTTTATTATCTGGTAACAGCGATGGGTCTCGTTTCCATGGATACGGGATAAGCCACTGATTTTCTACTCTCTTGCATGAATTGCTGATAACCTCGGCTTCTTCTCTTTCGACTTGTGTCAGTTTACTCGCTTCGCATGTACACGGTTTGACTTCAACGCCCATATTTTCTGTTTTCCAGAATGCCGAGAGATCGATGGGGTTTGTGTAGGAGATATGGTACACTTCACCACCCCTCCCTGTGCTTGTAGAATTGCCTCCAAATATGACCCATCCGATTGGGGTGTTGCGCGCCACCAGCTCGCCTGATTGTTTAGTAGGGCCTGTGTGCAGGTGGGCGTGATCGATACCGATGAGTAAATCAACTTGACCCTTTCCGCGGCGGATCTTTTCCCTTTCTAAGCCTAGGAGCGTTGCTATTTTCTTTATCTCTATGGCTGCCGCATCATCACTAATCGTCGGGATGCCGATTGCTTTAACGGATACTGTCTTCCCGCCGTCTGTACATATCGGTACCTTGTACACTTGTGTCTTCATGCCTTCCTCTTCACCACCAACTTTAGTTATTGTAATGTGAGTGTCTTTCCCTTCAGACCTAGCATCTTTGCGGTGTCGTGTCTGATCAAACTGATCTGGGCTCCGGAATCTATCAGGATGTTTGCCTGCTTTTGTAGACCATTTTGGCCGCAGATATTGGCCGTTACTATAGGCAATATCGCCCCGTTGTTGTTGGATGTCGCCCCAACGGTTACACTTTGTGGTTTATGCAGTAATGGGTGGTGGAAAGCTTGACATGCCTCGTCGCTAGTGCATTGCTTGCGCTTGCTGCAAGTAGCAGCGTAGTGATTTCGCCCTGCTTGCTTTAGGCAGCTGAAGCATACGTGGTTCTTCTTTGCCGCTTCCAATCTCTCATTGTATTTGAGGGCAGCAAATTTCGTACATTGATCTGGCCAGTGTGTTGACGTCTCGCAAAACCAGCACTTGTGTCTTGTTTTCTCGGATTCCCCAGCGCTAATCTGATGGACTCCTCCTCTTTGTGCATACCCGCATCGTAGAGGCGCGGTTGCCCTCATTCGAGATTTCATCTCTGACGTCATCCACCTCATGAGACCTTCTAGGGTAGCTACCTTCCCATCGCGCTCAACTTCCCGAGACCAGACCTTTAAATCTTCCGCGCACATTTTTTCTCTATCACAGCCAGCATGTGGCTGTTATTCATATCATTTTGACTACCGACTTCCTTTAGCGCGTTGTAACTACGATTTACAAGATGGACTAATTCACAGAACCGAGAATCTTCACCCATTTGCAAAGATTTGAACTTAGATATATCCTGGATAATTGTATCAGAAACAAGTCTCGGATCACCATAAATTGCATCAAGATAGTTCCATGCTGCGTCATAATCGCTTCCTATCCCTTTGATAAGTTCAAGCGGCTTTTCTCTGAGACACGTGCGAAGGAACGTTACTGCGTCTCGCTTACTATAATGCGACTCTACAGCGTGCTTAAAATCTGCTCTGAACGTGGCGTACTCTCTTACATCTCCTTTAAATAAAGGCAGTTTCGGTTTTTCTATTTTGAAGCTACACGTTGTTGTCATCGGGTTTGTGATTAGCGGGGTAGCGGTGGTCTGGACAATGTCAATAGCGGCGGCGAGGCTCGCTTGCGTGTCACTGCTGGTGCTCTGGATAATGTCACTGTCAGGGCTGTCACTCTTGGTATTGTCGACAGGGGCAGAACTGGTCTGGACAATGTCACTGTCAGAGCTGTCAATTTTTTCTACATTGTTAGGGGTCTGGGTGTTCTGGACAATGTCATTAACGCTGTCAGAGCTGGCGCCGCTCGGTCCTGAGAGCATTTGAACAATAATATTGCTATCTTTATCCGTCCCCTTTCCCTTACCCTTCCCTTTTCCTTTAAACTTTTCCTCTTCTGCAATTTCCTTACTTTCTAAAAACATTTTCGCCTCAACCTCCAGCTTCATGAAACTGTCTTGGCATTCATTAATCCAGCTCTCTTCGGTTTCGTAGGTTTCATCATCAATGAGCTGTGCATACGTCTCGTGTTTTGCGACAAGAGTCTCATACGCGCTTCGATACTTATTTAACGCTCCTCTTACCTCGTCTGTCGTTCTATTATTTTCGATACCGTGCGTCAATGCTTTCCCAGCCCTTGTGAAGGCTGATTTTGCTGTTCTTCGGTCTACCTTAGTTTGCTTAAGTTCCCCTTCGCTGGCCATCCTGTGAATCTCGCCACATCTGTCGTTCTCGTTGCTTTAAATACTTGGTCTGTTGAACTGAGCGATCTCCGCCGAGAAATCGAATGTAATGGTTCGCTGTACTGTTTCTGATTCCGTGAAGACTTTACCCCAAATCGTATAACACTCTAATTTGAAGAGATATTTATTCGATCTAAACAAGAATGCACGTAAATAACATTTAGTCAGAGATTACAGGAAATCAACGCTTATTTACAATAATTCGGAATCTATAAATTACTTACTTCTGTGGCGTGTCTAACTGATCACTGATAATAACTCCTGGTTAGCTGTTTTTACTGTGTCCGGGTTAGCTGTATTTCTGTTCCTCTGGTTAGCTGAAATTCCACTGATTATACAAACGTTATCTATGTACTTACAATCACATGATTCATACGGTGTAAAACGATCTCTTGATATTAACATCGTAATCTCTCTTATAATAATTAACTTATCAATAGTGTTCAATATATTGTCCATTTATTAACGTAACAACCGGTACGAACTCAAAGCGATCTGAGTTCATACCGATCTCATGTAATCACCACCTTTTTGATCGTGTTTACGCGAGACCGGTAAGGATGCGAAAGTCGTTTTCGTGTCGGGTCAGCAACTGGAATGAACTCGTGCCGGTAAGGCCTTTTTCCAGACCGGCCTCATATAAACGCATATAAAGAAATGTATGAGAGCCGATACGAGCTCAGATCGCTCTGAGTTCGTACCGGTCTCATGTAATCACCGCCCAAAAGGCGAACCAAAAGATCGAGAATACTTGCTATCTTTGTAAAATGGAGGGGAAGACCGCGAAAAAGATCATGATTCAGTTGATTATTTATTATAAGGACGAGGACGGTGAAACGCAGACGTACTCCAAAGATACCTGTAAAGGACATCAGAAGGAAGTGTTGAGTGACAGCGGCGTAGCCAGGAATTTCTGAAGGGGGGTGGGGGGGGGGGGGGGGCGGATAGTGAAAACATGGGACGAAAATGCGCAAATTTTCTCCAGCAAATACAGTAAATGTACGGGAAAATTTCCGAGAAAGGGGGGGGGGGCTGGACCCCCCTGGCTACGCCCCTGAGTGATATGAGAGAGAAAAGGATATTGAAGACTAGACGATGAATAAAGCAAGAAACAGGTATTAACCCAGGCTGGAATTCTGGACTGACAGGTCGCACCAAGAGGAGAAAGCTCAAGACGACAAGACAGTTACCAATGGACAATGATTTTTTTTTTAAGCGAAGACTGCGTACAGATACATGTAAGAGTTGTTGAATAAAAATATCGTTTGTAATTCTAAGGGCAAATATAGTTATTCATAATAATGATGATTGTAGTTTGTCACCAGAGCCTCTAAAGAATCTTGCAAGGTGATGATAGGGGCGGATTTAGGGGAAGGGGGCGAGGGGGATGCGGTCCCCCCTTTCGCGGACAATTTTTCCGAAAATTTTCGTCCGGAAATTCGACTGGATCCACCCCTGACGGGCCAGGGAGCTCTGCGCAAGAGAATAGAATTATAAGACGCCTTCTAATTGTGGATGCCAAATATGGGTGCGTTCCTTTTGTTCTACTCAAAATCAATATTGGGAACTTAATGTGTGTCAGCAAGGACGGTGAAGGGTTTATTCAAAGACTGTGCTAGCTCGTAGTTCGCGCAACGATTATTTTGCGGTGCTCGTTTGCTCGCAGATATTATTCGCGGCGTTCGATGCTCGCTAATGATGAGAAATAATGTTTGTGCTCGTATTTGTCCAAGGTTTGGGGTGCTTTCCATTCGACCGAAATTCCGGTTAGAAGCCAGTTGTATGAAAGTTCGTTACGTTTTTGACCTACCACGCATGCTCACAAATCGGATTCCCCCACATTCTCGTACCCAGAGCTCCCCGGCTCGTCTGCTCGCAGGGGAGGCTCTGGTGACATCCATTTGAGGACCTTTGCTGATTGGCTGATTTTGAACGTTGGTGCATGCGCAGAAAGATCTTTCTCTCAACGGCTCTGTATCAAATCTCGCGCATGCGTCAGTGGCTGTCACCAGAGCCTCCCAGGCGAGGAGACGAGCCGGGGAGCTCTGGGTAAGAGAATGATTCCCCCAGGGCCCTGAATCTTGCCGCTGGCCAAAAGATGACGGGCTCTGGGTACGAGGTTGCTCCCCCGCGGGGAGACGAGGGAGTTCAGGATTCGAAAACGACGTTTTCTTTCTATGGCTTACGTGTTTGAAGCTGCGCTTGCGTAGTGCGTTTTGCCGCGGTGTCATTTTCGGCAGTAATTATTCCGGCCAGGGACTGGGACTGAGAATATCGATCGAGAATTCCCATTTTTCTGGGACCACCCTCGGGGGGTTTGTTCATAATCAAACCGGAAACCCAGAATCTGGGTTTAAAAAAAATCGATTCCCCCAGAGCCCTGAATCTTGCCGCTGGCCAAAAGATGACGGGCTCTGGGTACGAGATTGGCGGGGGAGGCTCTGGTGACAGCCATTGACGCATGCGCAAGATTTGATACAGAGCCGTCGAGAGAAACAACTTTCTGCGTATGCCCTAACATCGAAATCGACAGTCAATCAGCGACGACCCTCAAATAGATGTCCCCAGAGCCTGCCCTGCGAGGAGACGAGCCAGGGAGCTCTGTGTACGAGAATGAGAAAACGTAAGCTCTGAAATCCCAGAACTAAGTGGATTTTTAGTCGTCAACAAAGACGTTTGTACCTCATAGTTTGGCGCTTGCACCTAAGGTGAAAATGAGAGCTGAAGTTGCAAATGGGGAGCACTGGCTATTTATTTTTGTTATATGTACAAAATAGAATAATAAAACATAAAACCTAAGGATATTGAGTCTGAATATTTTATGACAATGCATATTTTACAGCTAAAACCGTTGCATCACGACCTACGATTTCAAAAACATCAAATTATTTTTGAATTTTTGACTTTGCTGTTCCACCAATCAAACTATTACCCTGGGAACCAGAGGCTGAAACCCTGCCGAGCCTCTGGTTCCAGGGTATCAAACTATCTTAGCCAATGAAACTCTTTCCCGGCTTTTTCGCCTAGTGCAGTCAACTGGCTTCCCTTCTGAACTAAAATCAGACAACGTCGCGACGGAAAGCCAGGGCGACTGCACTAGACGAAAAGGGCAAGAATCTGATTGACTCATTTTTGACTGGCGGAACAGCAGTTGACTGGCGGAACAGCAAAGCCAAAAACAAACCGATGTTTTGAAAGTGATTTCCAAAATCCCGTGAAACACGCTTTAGCATATCAGACTTTCGTTACGCTCTAGTATTGTATGGGCTATTACTCCTTAACTATTACACTTTGTTTCACGGGATTATGGAAATCACTCAATCACACTCCACACACTATCACGAATCCTGCATTGATTGGCTCAAAACTCACTGTCTATTGAGTCATAGATAGTGAATTCGTTTTGAAGAAAAAGAAACATTTTTCTTCAAATAAAAAGTCACATTATTCGAAGGAGTGTCTGAGTGTGATTTTACTAAAATACTATTAGATTACTCGCTCTAGTCGATTTCTATGAGCTTGATATGTTCAGCTCATAGAAATCTCGAGCTCTAACCTAATTGTTTAATAAATATGGGTGCAAGCGGAAGAGAAACGCCCATGGAAAAACGCCGAAAAAGACAAACAATTACTGAAGCCAAACTAGTCTCATCCCAAGCGACGTTACGAGATACAACAATTTCAAAACTCAAAAATTTAATTGGAAACGTATGGCGTCCGGCCAAAATCGACAGAAATGTCCGCAACCGTACGTTTCTTATTTACATTTTGGAGTTTTTGAATTGCAATATCTTTGTCAGTATTGACTCAATTAACATCAAATTTTCGGATTTTGCACAGGTCGATGTGTTCTTTCTTGCTAGGTGGGTCTTGTTTTGACTATGGTAATATTAAGGGATTCGTACCCAGTCCCTCACGATATGAAACTCGGCAATGTACACTGCCGCTCGGTGTCTTGTCTTGTCTATTGCATGCGGTGCCAGGCCCTCGTCCTAAGATCGCGGGACGATCGAAATAAAGCTGGTGAAATACGAGGCACAAAATACCTCAACTTGTCGCGCAACATTGTTGCGTTGCAAGTCTAATGTTTGTTGCGCGTTTTTCATCAAATTCAAAACTTGTGGAAAGTGAAAGGAGCTGAAATGTGCATTTTATATACCCACTCTCTATCAAATTTAGTGAAATTTGGGAAACTGCTCAGCCCAACAATTCAAAATGCCAATTCTATATTCACCTCATGACGAGTGAATTCCACGGTAAATTTCACACGAAAAACGATATTAGAAATAAGAGAACCGCAATAACTTAATTACAAAATAGAATAGAAAGACGGATTTCCGGTTCCTCCTTGTTGCTTTTTAAGTTCCGCTTCAAACTTTTCCGGGTACAACACTTTTTAACTCGTGGGTTACTATGGTTACTATGGTAACCCCGAGTTGTAGGGGGACCCGATGTCACTCACTCCGGTGTAAACTTTTTACATTAGCATAATTAGCATAATTGATTATTTGTTTAGCTATGTGTTTATACCTACCCCTCTCTCGAAACATTCGCTTATCTTTTCGCTCCCCCATCCACTTTGCTCTCGGTCACCCATCCAAATACTAACCCTGCCGGATCGTGCTTAACTTTAAAAGATTGCCGAGTCACGCGCTAACCAACTGCGCCACGGGGACTTCGTGACGTAATCACTCAGGAAAAACTGATTTATATGTGTCAAACGTCCCCAGCGAAGGTTCTCTGTCTCATAATCTCTCACAAGTTCACTGTGTTTTGAAAGGCTTAAAATTAATCTTAAGTTGACTATGTACGAATTCGAACAATATTCGACCGATGTGTATGCTCTCATGACCGTGAGATACGAATCTCCGATGTGAATGCTCATGAACGTGAGATACGAATCTCCCAAACTTCGCCGACAAACTTCAGGTTCACTCAGTTCACTGTCTCGCAAGTTAACTGTTCACTCTTCCCTTAAGCCGAAAATCACGACTTTTACTCATCGAACATTGTGTTGTGATGCTAATGAATTTGCCAATGAATCGTATCCCGTCAACGGTTTCAGTTCGCGGCTTGAAATTACTCTTACTACGAGACTCGTGTTTTAAAGTGCCGAGAATCTGCCAGCTGCCGCACTCTCGCCATTGCTAGACTGTTGTCACGCCGAAGGTTATAAAATATTTTTGGAATCTTAGTAGTGGTTATGACTCATTATTATCACCACGCGCGGTACTCTGACAGGAATTAAGAAGCGATTCATCGCCAAATCACACCGGTGAGCAGAAACCTCAACAACAACAAGCTTAGTCTCATGTTCGAAGCGAAGGCGAACAAGTTGTTTACTAGAAAAAGAAATATGTGGAACCAAAACATAAACTCGCTATCAGTCTGGGAAACAAGTGAAACAATACTTAATTCAACAACCACGGACAGAACACCGATGAAAAATGGAGGGCTCCGGAGATATTGGTTGAATTTATCTGTTTTTTTTTTTTTTTTTGGTGTGCTTTCGTTTCGAGGACGGGAGGGATGGCGAGCTGACTAGAAGTAACTAAGCCTACAAAAAAGCAGTTAAAAAACATTTGCCATGTTTTCAATTGTATTGTCTTTTGGGATTCTTGTTACCCTGCTAGCAGAGTAGATTTTTATGTGCTTTTAAAAGTTGTGATTCTTTTTGTTTCATGTATTAACAGATTAACCTAAGTTTGTAATCTCAACGGGCGAAATAATTGTGAACGATACGATTTTTTGCCTTTATCTAAGCTTACAGTATTCAATTAGGCTGGACGAACATCATGCTTGTATTATTTGGCCTTGTGTAGTGATAATAATGATAAATAGTAGTATCTATTAAGATAGTGAAGTGCTCGGAGGCTACTCTTTCTAGGAAGCGTTTTGTTTCCTAGTATATAAAAAGTAGGCGTCTGAATGTTGCAAACGTTGCAATAAATTTAGTAAACTATGAATTGTTTATACATAACAAGAGAAAATGATATATTATCATTTTCTCTTGTACATAATTATTTTGAATGTGATTGATCAGTGTAATTTCAACTGTGTTTTTGTGGCTGGAATGTTTCTAGAGTTCTGAAAACATTTCAGAAATTGTTTGGTTCCAGAAAATATCCATATCCCCTCCACGGAAGGGTGTTGAAAAGTGCCCCCCCCCCACCCCTCTGGAATTTCCAAGGAAAAATACAGTATTGTATGGAAACAATCAGGTAAATTGACCTCCCCCCCCACCCCTCCGGAATTTCCAATGCCTTTCCGTAGGGGGGGGGGGGGGGTATGGATAATTTCTGGAACCACACATTAGCACTCTTGTTACAATTATTTTTTAGTCGCTCTGTTGTCAAACAAAGTTCTTGTGACAGGTAGTTTTTTAATACAGGAAACAAAAACCTAGAAATACATACAGTGTTACTACAAATAATTAAAATTACATTGCTACAAGAGTCTACAGTTGTCTTCCATGGAGCCAAGCCAAGGAGGCCCATAATCCACACAGACGAATGATAATAACAACTTCCAAGTAGGAATGTGACTGACTTATATGGTCAAACAGACCTGTGAAAACACTAAATTACAATAGCATAAATGGACACAATGATTAAACAGAAAAACTTATCTCACCCCGACACGCGTGATGATGGTAATAGGCAGCAGCAAGGCCTCTACGGTTCTGATAAAGATCTAGATACAAATGAATGCGGTGAGCCAAAATAAACATGAAACTTGGCACACGAGGCCACGCGAGTGAGAAACAAACGATGAAAATAACCACGAAATAACTAATATCTTTCCTAATAAATCCGTAAATAGAGAGAATATAAACTAAACTAGGCAATATAAGACTAAATAAGAATATTATACCTGTTTCTATACGTAATTTCCTTGTCTGAATCTTGAACGAACGAATAAATCCTCTACAAACGTACCGAGTTCGAGGCGTGCATACAGCGCATGCGTGAGGCCACAGGATACCCGGTCGCCACAGGGGGCCCAATGTGCCTGCCCTGCGCACAACCGTCACACACTTCCCTGCTTTGAGGTTGGAGTCCTCAACAACCTCCGCCAATGGTACTAATAACTACATAAACAATAACGATATATGCATATAAATGTCTCTGTTAATCCCTTGCGGTGTTCTTTGCTAACATCTTCATAATCAGAAGATTAGTCTGAGCTACGGAGCTCAAGATACTTGGATCTGATTGTTCTGCCGCCATCATCTCCTGTACAGTAGAACGCGGGAAGCGACAAGGATTTGGATGATAACCTTTATTCACTCTGGTGGAACGTCTGATTGAAGGAGCCTCGTCTTTGCCCTCGTCTTCCATTGCTGCCATCGGCTCATCAGGAACATCAGACCCGTCTTCTCCTTCCGGTGGTGTTACCGAGGGTAACTGCAGCTCTGTGGGAGGTTCCTCGCAGGTTTCCGCATCACCTTGCTTCTGATTCTCGTCTTCCTCCAGGGTCTCTACAGTACTCGGATTCTCCTCGTGATCAGCTACGGCATCTACGGTCACCTGTGGATACAAATCTGATAAATGTTCAAGTGCACCGCAAGCACCACTGTCCTTGCCTTGTAGGACAACTTCTACATCTTCGTCTTCGTCTGTGTCTTCGCCACCACTGTCTTCTTGACTGTCTGCTTCAGGGCGCACGCCGCGTCGCTGAGGTCCATCTTGACTCCGATAAGTCTTTATCAACTTCTGGACTCTGCTATTCCTTGCTCTCCTTTCAACAAGTGTTCCGCATACAAGATATCGTTCCGGTATACCGTGGTGCAAGACCTGTCATCCTCGAGTGACTCTACGATATACGTATTACCTGTGTCTAACCGTCGAACCACCCTATACGGCTTCGCGCTCCATACGTCCTGTATTTTGTTCCGACCTTGTACTCGGTTTCGGAGGAACACCTTGGCACCAACAGGTATACTCGTGTCTTCTGACTTCGCATCACTCCTCACTTGCCTTCGTTCCACCTCGTTCTTCGTCTTCTCCGATGCGAGCTTAAAGACAGCTTCCAAGCGCTTCTGGTGTTCGGCCACCCACTCTTCTACACATCCCACCCTATCTTCCTGGTCAAGCGAACCCAGGACATGATCAACAGGGAGAACCGGATCTCTTCCGAAAAACAGTAGGTATGGAGAATATCCAGTTGATGAGTGTGGAGTGCAGTTGTAAGCATATAGTAACTCTGGAAGGAACTCTGGCCACTTACGCTTCTGGAGGGGCGCAAGGGTGCGCAGGCGATCATGCATAGTCCTGTTGAACCGCTCACATTGACCATTCCCTTGCGGGTGGTACGGAGACGTGCGGCTCTTCGTGATGCCGTACAATGAACACAATTCCCTGATGACAGCACTCTCAAAGTTCCGACCTTGGTCACTATGTATCCTCTTCGGTACTCCATACCGCACGAACCACTCCCTCACGAGCGCGCGCGCAACTGTGGGTGCCTTCTGATCTTTTGTATGAATCGCCTGTGTGAACTTCGTAAAAACATCCGTAAGAACTAGGACGTTCTCGTAACCTGAGCCGCTCCTCTCTAACACAGTAAAGTCAATCGCAAGAACTTCCAATGGCCTGTTTGCCGTTAGAGATCCCATAGTAGGATGTAGGCGCTTCCCTGCTTTGGCGAGAGTACACCTTTCGCATTGGCGACAGTACTGAGAGACATCATTCACCATTCCCGGCCAATAACATCGCTCTTTCAGGAGTGCTGTAGACTTCTCGGTCCCTTGGTGTCCCAGGTCGTCATGGACGGATGCAAGGACCTTTGACCTCATTACGCTGGGCAAGAGCAGCTGTTTCACTTTCCGGCCTTGTAACTGGACAACTCGGTAGAGGACTCCATCTGATTCAAAGAAGCGGTTTCCAGTCTCTCAGGAGCTTACGGACGGGTTTAAGTTCTTTCATAAGCTTGCGAAGGGTGGGGGGATGCTTCTGTTCCCAGTAATACCAGAGCCTACCGATTGTCTCATCCAGCCTCTGCATGGTAGCCATATCCTCCCTAGATACTGAAGGTATGGTGGAGGTACACTCAGGAGCTACTGCCTCTGACCTTGTACGAGCTTCCTCAAGCAGATCTGTTGCCAACGCCTCTTCTATGTTCACTCGCAGGGTTGCTGGTAGGGGGGTGCTCTCGCCCTTTCGCTCATCATGATCTGCAATGGACTCCTCTAGTCGAGCTGTCACCGGCTCAACCCCATGGGTGGTCTTTCTGCTAAGGGCGTCTGCATTACGATTGCTACGTCCTGACCTAAACTTAAGGGTAAAGTTGAACTGAGCAAGTTCGGCCGACCACCGCATTTCTGTTGCACCGAGCTTGGCGGTGGTCTGTAAGTAGCTAAGAGGATTATTGTCGGTATAGATCGTAAACTGTGCACCGATCAGGAGGTCTCTATACTTCTGAGTCACAGCCCAGTGCAAGGCCAAAAGTTCTAGCTTCATGCTCGAATAGTTACTCATATTTCGCTCGCTTGGCCTCAGTCCTCTACTCGCATAGCTCAAAACGACTACACCGTCCTCCTGCCTTTGGGATAATACTGCTCCTAGTCCCAAGAAACTGGCGTCTGTCTCTAAGATGAACTCCTTCGTGAAATCTGGATACCCCAGAACTGGTGCGGCCGTGAGGAGCTGTTTCAGTCCCTGAAAAGCCTCTTCGCAATGCTGGTCCCAGCGCCCTGTGATGCTCGTAGAGCCATCCAGCACAACCACTCTTCCCTTCTTCTTCTTCTTTGGCGAATCACCTTGCTTCCTGAGCAGGGCTTGAAGCGGTGCTGCCACCTCTGCATACTTAGGTATGAACCGTCGATAGTATGAGGACAGACCAAGAAATCCCCGAAGCACGCGTAGCGTACTAGGTCTTGGCCATTCTGCAACCGCCCGCACTTTCTCTGGGTCGGGAGAGGTTCCTTCGCTCGTGATGAGATGACCGAGGTAATGTGCCTTCGTTCTGAACAGTTGGCACTTCTCTGGTTTCACCTTCAAATGAAGGTCTGTCAAACGTGAGAGTACAACCTCAAGTCTAGACAGTGTCTCTTCAAAAGTGCGTCCGAAAACAAGGATGTCATCAAGGTAAATCAATAAGGACTGAAAGTTCAAATCGCCGAATGCCTTGTCCATAAGTCTCATGAAAGTAGCTGGGGCATTACAAAGTCCGAATGGCATCCTGGTATATTCATACAAGCCTCCAGTTCCAGTTCTAAAAGCTGTCTTCTCCATATCAGTTTCTTCCAGGGGAATCTGGTGAAAGCCATGAGCAAGGTCAAGGCTACAAAAATACCTTGCTCCTTTTAGAACGTCGAGTGCCTCATCAATACGGGGTAGCGGGTATGCATCTTTATGTGTCTTTGCGTTGAGGAGCCTGTAGTCGACACACAGTCGGAGCGACCCGTCCTTCTTGCGGACTAGTACAATCGCTGATGCATACGGGCTCGAAGACTCTCGAATGACTCCCCGTTCAATGCTCTTCTGTATATATTCTCTCACTTCATCCCAATGGTGGGGCGGAACTCGTCTATGGGGAACCTTAATGGGTTTCTCGTCCGTGAGGATGATCCTATGCTTGACTAAATCACAGTACCCGATGTCATCGTCGTCCTTGCTGAATGTCGAGCCGTATTTGGAAAGGACATCCTTTAGTTGCTCCTGTTGGGACTCTGAAATTTCTCCTACGTCCATCCTAGTGAGTAAACTGTCCACTAGCTGTGAACTACATTCATCATTCACGACTCCCTCTTTCACGTGAACATGACACTCGTCAACCACCACGAAATCTAGGATGGGTTTCGATTCTCCGTGGGAAATCTTCGCGATCGGGGTGCGGGGCTGTAAGTAAACATCATCCTGACTAAAGTTCGCGATCTGAACTGGAACTATGCCATTTTCGCAGACGCGCACGAAAGTAGCTCCAACAGTCACTCCGCTTGGTAAATCTGCCAATCGCGTTTCATGTCTTTCTACTAGAGCCTCATAACTACACCCAGGACTAGAGGGCTTCGTAGAACATTCAATAATCTTGATTGAACGCGCAGGAATCAAAATAGGACCAGACCCTTGTAAGCGCACAAGTCCCTCCCACTAGCTGAAGAGACACTAATTCTCTCACTAAATGCTGGCCGACGATACATCTGAAGAGCGTATAAAAGTGCACGCTCATTGTCATTAACGGTCTGAAGTAACAAAACATCTAAAAAGTTATCTCCATGTATGGTTACAAGTGTTTTTCTCATGTCTCTGAGAACATTGGACCCCAAAATACCAGGTATTGTCTTCTTTCTGTTCATAATGGGGGTATCAACTGGATCTTTCACTACCAAAAATCCCAAATTATTAAACTGGTGTTTGAGAGCAAATAACTTGAGTTCTATATAACCGATGTAGGGTATTTCCAGTCCCTGTGAAGCCGAAATATGTAGGAGCGAGGACACACCTACCAACTTATTATCTCCGCACAGATACTCCCGGTAGAAACTCTCCGTAATCGTAGAGACCTCCGCACCACTGTCAATTAGACAACCCATTCGGACCCTGCTACCTCCACGTGGACACCTGGACACTTCCCCACAGCGTTCTCGAGAACCGAGCCCCCCGTTAAGTGCTCGCCCACTGCAAGGCTCACTGCAGTGGGCCCCACTAGTTTAAATCAGATGGTGGTGCCTTTTCCTGCGGGGTTTTTGCTGACCCCTCACTTGATTCTGATGGGCAGTCCCGTTGAAGGTGTTCAGGGGACCCACAGACCCAGCATCTCCTCCCCCCTCCCCCCTGGGGCGGTCTTTGGCGCTGTTTTAACGCCTGCATCAAGGTTTCTATTTGCTTTTGCTGAGCAGAGATTTGCTGGCCCTGCTGTTTGACCAACTCCAAGACTTCACTGTACCCCCTTTGTTTTCTTCAATCACAGTGACTTTCTTGGTCTTACTTGGTGGGGTCACTAGCTTTAGTACCCTATCCCTTGCATCAAAAAACGACAACTCTGGATGCTCTACATTAAGGCGTCGCAACTCTGTGCGTACATTCTCTTCTCTTACAGCTTCTGCTAACCTGTTTTTCAACAAGACTTCCCTCCCAGCTTTAAACGACTGGTCTAGCCCAACGATTCTGTCAAACAGTTGGACCAAGTGAAGAGAACACTCTACAATACCCTCTCCCTCCCCTGCTGGTGTGAGAAAAACTGCTGCTGTAGGTGGGGAAGGCCGTCTCCATCCCCGAAAACCCTCAGAAGGATTTGGAATGCATCTTCAGAATTTTTGACCGTGTCCCCCCTCCCAAGGATTTCCCGCCGTGCCTCCCCAGCTAGGTGTTCCACAAGGTAAGGCACGACTCGTTCCGGGGACAGTCCTTTATTTTCTAGGTTAGCGCGAGCATCCTCTACCCATTCGATAACACTGGGGTCAGATGGTTTGGTAGGTTTTCCCCTGAATCGCTCTAGTTTCCTACCCTGGGTGACATATACAACCTCTTGTGTACATTCTTTTTGCTTTTCAGGCTTTTCTTGTTTAATGAGCTTTTTGAGCTCCTTTTCTAGATATCCAAAGCTCTCAGCAGCTTTCTCTGCCTCTTCATCCTTTTTTTTCAAAGCAGCCTTCAGACTTTCCACTTCCCCCTTTATCAACTCTAACTCTTCCGCCATTCTCACAGTTTGCTCATCACTCACAGTCTACTCACAGTTTCTGCCTCGAGCCTTGCATACAGCCAACACATGTCGAGGTTCCTGAATGGAGCCTGCATCCTGCTCGCAACGCCAGATGTGACAGGTAGTTTTTTAATACAGGAAACAAAAACCTAGAAATACATACAGTGTTACTACAAATAATTAAAATTACATTGCTACAAGAGTCTACAGTTGTCTTCATGGAGCCAAGCCAAGGAGGCCCATAATCCACACAGACGAATGATAATAACAACTTCCAAGTAGGAATGTGACTGACTTATATGGTCAAACAGACCTGTGAAAACACTAAATTACAATAGCATAAATGGACACAATGACTAAACAGAAAAACTTATCTCACCCCGACACGCGTGATGATGGTAATAGGCAGCAGCAAGGCCTCTACGGTTCTGATAAAGATCTAGATACAAATGAATGCGGTGAGCCAAAATAAACATGAAACTTGGCACACGAGGCCACGCGAGTGAGAAACAAACGATGAAAATAACCACG